>CM062807.1:1187802609-1188402609 GCA_031772625.1 Pinus tabuliformis | reverse complement strand
TACTAGGACGAGGAGCCACCCATCTATGGGGATATAACTTTCAACATTAATAAAACCATGAAACTCTCATGCTATAACATCTATGAAGAGTTCGCGAAGCCAGACATACCGGAAAGAGGATTTCCTGATATACCTAAATGTCAAGAGGTCGAAGCTACACAAGATAGCATCACACCCCTCTAAACCAACCCCGTGCACCACCACTACAAGGCTTTCTGGGACACTGCCTACAAAGATATGATAGATGTGATTTCAAAATATTTTATTGCCCCACTATACCAATTGCTATTTGGTGAGGAACCACCATGCATGTCAAAGAGGGCTATGGAGACAATGGTCAAGGTAGTGCATTGGTTTCCCATCCAAGAGGGAACGTTCATCAGAGTGTTTGGTACCCATAAGGCCCCCCATGCCCTACCTAGGTTCGTCACAGACAAAACACTCCTGCGAGAAGTCTGCTACCAAATGACACAGGGATTTTCAAAGGTACTAAACAAAGGCAAGAAGAAACCATGGCCTGCCTTCCCTCTCACCATCAGAGCATATGTAGTGGAGAAATTCAAACAAGTGGAGGCAGAGGCTGAAGCATTGAAGGGTAGCCATTTTGTAAGTCTCAACTATCAGACGTATGATCCCGAGAAAGTCGTGGCCGCCCACTGCAAGAAAGAAAAGTTTAGCTGGTCATATTCACACACCAGACAAGATCATGAAGACGAGGTGAAGAATTGGTATAACGCCACTAGGGAACTTAGTCCTAGTGAGAAGTAGGCCAGAGATGAGGAGCTCCTTGAGGATTCCCAGGAAAATGTTAATCTTCAAGAAAGAGCCTCCACCATCAAGAAGAAATAGCGGGAGACACAGAAGGGCACCGGGGAATCCGAGAAGCAAAAGGGGAAAGAGGTCGAAGATATTTTGAGCGACCCCAAAGAGGAAGACATTAATGAAATGTTGGAACAAAGAAACACCACCTTGGAAAGAAAAAACAGGAGCTCAAGAGGAAAAGAGAGCAAGAGATCAAACAATCTCAAGATTCCAGTGACCAAGGCCAGCTTGAAAAGAGAAGGCGATAAGAAGAGGAGGAAAAGGAGAAACAACTACAAGAAAAGTTGCAGGAGGAAAGAAGGGCTCAGGAAGAGATAGAGAATAAAATACAAGAAGAAGAGTACAAGGCTAAGGAAGAAGAGGAGAAAAGGAGAATGGAGCAGGAGCTAAAAGAGAAAGAATAAAAGCTTAAGTAGGAAGACAAGCTCAAGAGGCAACAAGTGCTAGCAGAGCAAGAAATAAAGTAGCAGGAGGAAGAACTAAGGAGGATCAAAGAAAAGGAAACCAGGGGAGTCGAGCAATGAGAGACCAGCAAAACATCCAAGTTGGATACAAAACAAAGTGAGCTACCCCCATTGGATGTGCCTCCTTCTACTCCCCTCACTGGTGGGCACCTTCCCTTGCAAGAACTAGGTTTCTTAGAAGGACAAGAGGAGGAGGTCCTAGACCTCACAAAGCTCACCTTCGATGAAGTTAGCCTCAAAATTGTGCAGGAAAGGAAAAAGTATTGTGCCAGGAATCCAGTAGAGCCCTTATCGATCACCACAACCAAGGAGATTGTGCCCAACATCACTGCGAACCCAGAAATGATCGCCTCAGTCGGGACAACTTTTGTTGCCGCCACAAAACACAATGTGGCTCAGATGAGCAAGAAAATCATAGATATTCAGAATAGGCTTTATGCGTATGAGAAAAAGGTCGCAAGTGCAGAGTAAGAGAAAAGGAGAGCAGAAGAAGAGAATGCAGCCCTACATTTAGTTCACTCAAGCACGACATAATTTCAGGCAGCAATCAAAGGAGAGGCAGAGACCCTTGGGGAAGCCATGGCAATGGTTTACGAAGAGATGTCTAAGCTGCATCACATAGTGGCCCTAATCTTGGTGATACAATCTCACACAAAGGAAAGAGTCGCAATGCTAAAGGAGGTTGTAATCGCTCTAGACAAAATACATGAGTGGTCCGTTAAATATCCAGGAGCACCAGCAGTAGTCCCTAAGAAGGATTGGATCACCATGCAAAATGCCAAGGTTCAGCTCCGCATCAAGATTCAATCAAAGGAAAAATTAACCAAGGATGTGGACAGGGTATTAGCTTCCTACAGACACCTTTTTAGCGGCCTAGAGTCTATGATCCAACTTCATGGGGTTCCTTCTATCGGAGAAGTCGGGAAAGTGAGGAAGCAGGAGGATATCTCAAAGGAGGTGCAGGCTTTTGTTGATACATATAAACAAGCAGCCCATGTAGAGGACATGCTGGTCACCAAAGAAAATATCACACGTTATGTGGTAGAACCAGTAAGAATTTACACCAAACTGGTGACCTTGAATAACCAGGTGAATGCCAAATAGACCACCCTCATCCCAGATGCACTCGAATGCCTGCACAAACATGATGAAGATCAGCTGTAGATCACTCCCATCACAGCTGAATACAACCTATGGTGCACCTACTTGATAGAGAAGCTCAATCTGGACGTCCTTGAACTTGTTATTGTTAAATTGATGGATTAGATTAGTAGCTTATTTTGTGATGTATGTAATTTGGTAGAATAAGACATTTTGGAATATGAAAGGTCATGAGGAAGACCAAGGGTCATCAGGTAGATGAAGAGTCATGAGGAAGTTCAAGAGTCAAGGGTAGGCCATGAGTCACCCTCACTCTATAAATACACCCTCATGACACATTTGTAGGGACTTTTGGCTAAGGACATTTTGAGATATATTGCTTAGGAGAACTTATGCTCTTCTAATTGATGCAAGGAGTGATTGTAATATTCCACTATTGGATTCCTCAAATATTTTATGCCGTAATTCCATGAGTATTTTCTTCGCTTGATGGATCAAATGTTCCTAAGAGTTCTTTGATGTGCGGTCTTTTCATGTGTTGTCTCATACTACAAATTTTGTGTTGCTTCACATGGATGGTATATGATTCGCTAACTCTATGCTTGTGCTAATGAACTATTTCATTGGTATTGTTATAATCTATTCTTGATCGTACATTTACTTATGCTTATAGATGTTGATTTATGTGAACTACTCTACAGTTGTTAAACGCTTTATCTTGTGAAAACATGAGTCATGTTTGAAGTCTACTGACAGTTACTTTACATAAGGTTTATTTTGTTAATAGTCTGGCTAGTCATGGTATGCACATTATAAGATATTTGTTCCATTATTTCCTTGTGTTTATTGAAGTTCACGCTTTATATTGAGCCCACATTCCACTTTCGTCCGAAGCAAGCTCTTCACACCTAAACAGCAGCCGGGCCTACATACTAGACAGGATCCCTAAAGAAAACGGTGCCGGCTCTAGTTGGGAACCTATTGTACTGTTCAACAACTACCCCATTTATTATATAAATAGTTAGTATTGTATTAATAAATGGGAAACCTTCAAAAAATTTTCAAAAACTTAGAAAATAAAAGCTTTCCTCTTGAAACCATTCAGAATAAAACCTTAAACAAACT
The DNA here is from genome assembly GCA_031772625.1 of Pinus tabuliformis. NCBI lineage: Eukaryota > Viridiplantae > Streptophyta > Pinopsida > Pinales > Pinaceae > Pinus > Pinus tabuliformis. The sequence continues at coordinate 1,188,399,097 of CM062807.1, read as the reverse complement.
TAAGATATTAAGCCAATTCACTTTATGACTAGGCATTTTCGCCTTGTCGCAAATCGCATGAACCAAAGTAACAAAGGTTAGTCGTGAGTCGGAGTCTGTGAAACGCGATAAGACCCCCCTTAAAAAATCGAAGGCAGCGCTGAAATTTTTTATAAAACTTAAGCCTTAGAATATTCCTTATAAAATAAAGTATTTATCGCAATCGCATCGCGGCTTTTACAAACGCGCAAACATGCAAACCATAAAAAATTGTGAATTGCGATGTGGTCCGGACCTGACGGAATAATGAAGATTATTATAACTTGAATTAAGTCTGACCTATCGCGAAATAGATGTTTTAATGGAATAATCATCCGTTGAAAGGAAACGCGCTCAAAAAAGTCAAAAGTATGCCGCTCATGACAAATCACAAAATACCAAAGCAGCTTTGAATTGATCTATTCCCAATGACCCGATATCATCAATATTGCGATTTGCGATTTGCAATTTGCGATTGCGATTTGCAATTTGTGATATTGCGGTATTGTGATTTGCGATATTATGATTCATTGCAATCGCATGATCGGTATGGCACTTAACACATACCAATTTGAAATATCATTTAGAAAGTTGCGATGCGATGTTTTGATGAGTCATAAAGGAAATCACAAGTATGCCTTAATGACTAGTTAATAAGGTTTAACTGCATTTACTCTTATAGAAAACATTCTTTTGGATTAATCACATTGTAAGGATTGGGTCGACGTTTTGAACCAACTAATGTGGTTCATCCTCATGACAAGGTGAGAAATCAATCGATCTGAGAGAATAAATAGCATGGATGCATCATAGTACAGTGTTAGCCATTCAAAATTAGCCATTGGTGAAGTGAGATTATTTAGGAGAGCTTAACTAATATTTAGTTAGAAACTAGTTGTTATGTAATATTTAATTATTTATTATCGAAATTGTCACAATTTATTAATTTAAATAATAATATAATCAAGTAAAATAATATTATAAGCTAGGGTTGACCTAGTCAATATAAATAAGGAATGAAACTAGCTGTTATCTTGATATAATAATATTAATTCATTTATTTATGTAATGTTATTGGTAAGGGTTGACCTATTAGGTGGAAAATTAGTCGTTATAAATAATTAATTAATATACTAATATTTGGTTAAAAGTTAGTTGTTCAGTAATGAAATTATTATTATTATTATTATTTTATCAATTCAACTAATAATATTATTAGTTAGGTTTGACCTACTAATGTGAAATAGGAAGAAAAACTAGCAGTTATGATAAAAAAACGGTTACTACTATTATTAAAAATAATTAATTTATGTAATAATATGAGGTTGAAATTAGTTGAAAGATAATAAATCTTTATAGTAATATGACCTAAAGTAATTATATAAAAAATTTAAGGATATTTGGTTGAAACCTCATTTAATTTGATATATTCTATAACCATATATTCTAGAATCTTTTAATAAAATATTTTCCAAAACCTTAATAAGGACAACTTAAGGAATTCTACAATAAAAGAGATCAAAGGTTAGAGGAAAGAACACCTCATTGAAAGGTGGGGGGAAGCAAAGAAAGGGATAACTAACAGCAAGAGGAAAGCCTTAAATTAGAAAATGCTAGGGGTAAAAAAAGGAAAGGGGGAGGAGAGGGCGGAGGAGCTAAGAGGCGAGGGCTAGAATCCAGTGTTTACTTAATTTCTAGCCATCATCCCTATTAAGGTTTTTGGCATGCCTTTCAATCTCAATCGCTTCCCTAAGTTTTCCATGGTGGAAATGACTGATTTTAGGAATGACCTTAGGTTCCTCAATGCATACATGGTGTTTTGATTTCTCAGCATGTTCTGCAAGGGCAGATGTGCAGGAGCGATTGTGTCTGATGTCAACGGCATGTTCACTGATCCTATGCTTAATGGACCTCCCAGTTTCTCCAATGTAGGGGATACCATAGGAACAGGGAACGAGGTAGACCCCTTTTGAGTCTTTTGGGTCGATAGGGTCCTTAACCGATCTAAGAGAACTTTTAATGGTATTGAGAGGTTTGAAGGAGGAAGAGACATTAGACTTCTTAAGAATATGGGCAATCCTATTAGAGGTTCCTTGGATATATGGGAGATAAACCTTAGAGAAAGGATCAGCAAGGGCAGGTTTAACCTTCGGTTCTTTGCTAGCCCTGTGAAAGGCCTTGAGGCTATGGGATCTACTATACCCATTATTTTCAAAAAACTTAAGAAGATGAGATTTCTCTTGATCAAGGTGGTCATCATAGGAGATTCTTAAAGCACTGGTAGCAAGAGTGTTGAGTACCTTGAATTTCTGAGCTGGGAAATGATGAGAGTTGGCATGGAGATACTGTTTCATGTGAGTCTTTTTTCGAAAAACTTGGTGACAGATGGAACCATCCTCCTTCATAGAGAGTAGGATGTTAAGAAAGGGAAGGAAACCATTCTCCTCAACTTCCATGGTGAATTTGATGGGATCTGATTGAGAATTTAGGTGTTTGAGAAACAAATCTAGTTTCTCTCAACCATGAGGCCAGATGACACAAGTGTGATCTATGAACCTCTTCCATTTTTTAGGACGGAGTTTGGCAGAAGCAAGGGCCTTAGTCTCAAAATATTCCATAAACAAGTTTTTTCATAGAACTCACCTTGGAAACTAGGTGAGGCAGAGGCCAACTAACTTGGCAGTGTATTTATTAGTGATACAATTAATCATATCAATGGCTTCCTGGATGGGGATTTTGGTGTATAAGGAGATGAAATCAAAGCTCACTAGTAAATCTCCAAGATCTAACTTGATATCTTTCCACTCTTGAATAAAGGAGGCCGAGTCTTTCACAAAAGAATCAGTGCAACCAACAAGAGGTTTAAGCTTTTGGGCTAGGAATTTAGCAAGATGATAGGTCGAACCGCTAATGGTGTTAACGATAGGTATCAAGGGGGAACCAGATTTATGAATCTTCAGAAGGCCATAGATTCTTGGGGTAAGTGGGTTGCTCTCAATGAGTTTTCAGGATAGGGGATAAAGAGATGGATCTGCTTTAATGGCAGAAGCAACCTCTTTAGAAACAGATTTAAGGGGATTCTTCTTAAGCTTGATGTAACTCCCACTATTAGATAGATGATCCACCATTTTTGGACATAATTAGATTTATAAAAAATGACAACAGCTCCACATTTATCAACCCTAAGGAAGGTCCTTGATCCCATATTCAATGCTGGATATGATGTCATCACTAGGAATCTTATTTGGGGCAAGGGCAAAGTTAAGACTTTTATTAAGGAGACTAAAGACGGAGGGATCAAAATTCTTTCTCGAGAGATTAATAACATTCTTAAAACCATTATTATTATTATTAGAGTTATTATTGTTATTATGATTATATTATCCTTATTATAATTATTGTTATTATTATAGTTATTATTATTATTATTACTATAGTAGTTGTTATTATTATTATTATTAGTGTTGTTATTATTATTATTATTAAACTTGAAAGAATTGTTATTATACAAGAAGTCTTTCTTATATATATTATCCTTGTTATTATAAATGTAGTGTCTCTTATTGAAAATATTATTGTTAATGTATTTAATGGACTTTTTAGAATATGGATTGTATTGATTTATAATATGGTCATTAAAACTGTTACCACAAATGGGCTGGGAGGAAGATAGGAATGAGGAGGAAACAGAGATGGTGGATTGGGTAAAGCTAACAAAATGGTATCCCCTACATTGGAGAAACTGGGAGGTCCATTAAGCAGAGGATCGGTGAACATGTCGTTGACATTAGACACAATCGCTCCCGCACATCTACCCTTGCAGAACATGCTGAGAAATCAAAACACCATGTCTGCATTGAGGAATCTAAGGTCATTGCTAAAATCGGTCATTTCCACCACATAAAACTTAGGGAAGCGATTGAGATTGAAAGGCATGCCAAAAACCTTAATAGGGATGATGGCTGGAAATTAAGTAAAAGATGGATTCCGGCCCTCACCTCTTAGCTCCTCCGCCCTCTCCTCCCCCTTTCCTTTTTTGACCCCTAGTGTTTTCTATTTTAAGGCTTTCCTCTTGCTGTTAGCTATTCCTTTCTTTGCTTCCCCCCTTTCAATGAGGTGTTCTTTCCTCTAACCTTTGATCTCTTTTATTGTAGGATTCCTTAAGTTGTCCTTATTAAGGTTTTGGCAAATATTTTATTAAAAGATTCTAAAATATATGGTTATAAAAAATATCAAATTAAATGAGGTTTCAACCAAATATCCTTAAATTTTTTTATATAATTACTTTAGGTCATATTATTATAAATATTTATTACCTTTCAACTATTTTCAACCTAATATTATTACATAAATTAATTATTTTTAATAATAGTAGTAAATGTTTTTTTATCATAACTGCTAGTTTTTCTTCCTATTTCGCATTAATAGGCCAATCTTAACTAATAATATTATTCTTGGATAATATGATTAGTTGAATTGAAAAAAAAATTAAAAAAAAATTCATTACTGAACAACTAAATTTAAACCAAATATTAGTATATTAATTAATTATTTATAACGACTAATAGGTCAACCCTTACCAATAACATTACATAAATAAACGAATTAATATTATTATATCAGGATAACGGCTAGTTTCATTTCTTAGTTATATTGACTAGGTCAACCCTAGCTGATAATATTATTTTACTTGATTATATTGTTATTTAAATTAATAAATAGTGACAATTTCGATAATAAATAATTAAATATTACATAACAACTAGTTTCTAACTAATTATTAGTTAAGCTCTCCTAAATAATCTCACTTCACCAACGGCTAATTCTGAATGGCTAACATTGTAATATGATGCGTCCATGCTATTTATTCTCTCAGATCGATTGATTTCTCACCTTGTCCCGAGGATGAACCACATTAGTTGGTTTGAAACGTCGACCCAATCCTTACAATGTGATTAATCCAAAAGATTGTTTTCTAAATGATGGATCACAAAAGTCTTAGATCTTGCATTTACTCTTTTAATGGCTCGAGAAGATTTACACCTTTTTGAAATAAAAGCTTCAGCTTTACGTTATTTCAAAATTTACTGTGTTATTTTTCCGCTTTCATTGTTGCTCTGCATTTCACTCTGTTTTCTCCATTGCAAATTTCAAGAAATTTCCGAATAAAAAAACACTCATAAAAATGGTTAAGAAAGGAAAGAAGACTACAGAGGATTCGTAAATGCTTCCACTCTTCTCTGATACAACAAGCAACAAGGATGTCGTGACTACATCATTAGAGGCAATGTATAATTTACTAGAGGAATAAAACCCAAAGGTCCTAGAAACTAAAGCAACAACAGATGTCGAGGTCTCATCGGAGGCTTCTTATTTTGAAGCACCATGTTCTTTCCTGCACAGAATAGCTGCAAGGCCTAAAATCTTGCCATACATTGATATGGTAAGATGGATTATTGACAATGTCGACATTTCAGATAGAACATTCAGGAATTCCAGGGATGAAGCCATGGGGTCATTTACTCCAGACAATTTATGCCGAATGTACCATCTGCCAGAACCACAGAAGCTCTATGATAAAGCCTTTATTGAGCATTTTTCCAAAGAAAATGAAGACCCAATGGACGTCATACAGAATTGGAGGTCTGGCTCCAGTAAGTTTAAACGAGAGAAAAATGGTATGTACTCAATTGCACCTCTGTCAGCCCCACATAATTTTGCAACCACAATGATGTGTAGGCTATTTAGAAAGGTTAACAATAGCAAATTTTCTATTGAATGGGTTCCACTGATTGATGCGGTTGTTAATGCTATAATTATGAACTAGAGCAATATTTTGTCAGACAATTTGGCTATGGCCATTAGTGAATACAAGCATAATAGAATTATCTCCTCTCGGTTATCCCTCCCTTTTACATGGGTGGATATATTATGGATGCTATATGTTTTTGTTCACATTTTCCAAACATGGACTGGAAATGGACTCTAAAAGACCCTACTCCCATTCATGTTTATCATAAGATTTTGTGGGAATCACAGTTTAGATCCCAATTTTACAAAATTTTTCATGGCGTTATGTTTCCAATTTACCAAACCATTTTTTATAAGAAAGCCCCCAGGCTATCAGAGGAAGCTAAAACGGACATCTTTCCGGTGGAAAGATGGTTTGGCGAGGAATTATTTACTTATATAAGAGTTTTTGGGAGTATTACAGCTCCGCATGTTCTTCCATTTTATGTTCCTGATAGATTATTGGCAAGAGAGATTTCCTATCAAACAGTGGGGGATGGTATTACCAAAACCCTCAAAGAAATGAAGAAATCCATCTGGACAACCTTCCCAGTGTAATGTTGTTATTTTTCATTACATGATGTTAGGCATGAAACAAAAGAGATACAGAACATCACATCCCTAAATCTGGCTAATGTGCCAGCCAGACATTATGACCCTAACAAGGTCGCCTGAAACTTCACTACTATGGTCAAAATTAGACAATTTATTCATGAGGACGATGAGTTTGATTATCTCTTTGAGGCAGCTGAGACATTTTCACAGGTCTTACATTTAGCATCAATAAAACTAGGCCCGACAGACCTCAACTGCTTCCACATATATAGGAATAAAATACTAACAAAGGTCCCTTTGGACCTACTGCGATTGAAGAAATAAGAGAACCCACTCCCAGGGTAAGCCTGGAGCAAAGTGCCGAGTATATTTCCCATGGGGAATATCAAGTGAAGTCAATTCAAGTTTTATAAGACTCTGAACAACAATCTCATAATAAGGAAGAAAACCCCGAGAAAGACCTAGAGAAGAATACAGAGGAAAGTGTTGAAGAAACAACCAAAAAGGCCTCAACTGAGGTACAAATGGAGACTGAATCCACACAGGTTCAAATAGAAAAGATCAAAGTCATTGATCTCGATCAAGAATGGGAGAATTTTAACAAAAATCTCCAAAGGCAACAAATAGAGACCAGTCTTGAAGGGACATCTGGATTTCAGACTCCTAAATAGACTCAGCAGGTTATAAACCCAGAAACAACAATACGATGAGTTACAGCTACTAGAGATATCGCAATCATCCCAGCCTACCCAACTTCAGAGATTTTTTTAAATATTGAGGAAATACCCCCACTGGATATATTCTACAGTCCAACACATAAGGTTGTAATGAAGAGGCAAAGGAAGAAAAGGAAATTGGATGCATCAACAACAGAAAATCTTGAAAATGAATCAATGGGGGTATTATGGAAAGACACCCACATTGATCCACTATAAAATCTTACAAAGCTATCACAATTTGTAGGCGACTATGCAACTACAACAATTGATAAGGCAACATAGGTTCGACTTTTTCTTAAAGAAAAAGAAGAAAGAGTACAATTGTTGGAACAAAAACTTGAGATGGAAAGACAGAGCACCAATAGACAAGAAGAGATGAATATGGCACAACTTAAAAAATATTTTGAGCAAATGAGATTACAACATCAAGCAGACATCGAAAAGAAGAACTCACAGATTCATCAAATGCAGATGTAATAGATCGACTCAGAGACAACCCTCAAACAGAAGAATTCATTAAAGAATCACTTGAACTAAATACTCATTTGTCAAAGCAACGAGAAGTATTCTGCCAAAAAATCTCATTGATCAATCCATATTGTGAAACAAGTGATATATTTACCAATAAAGTGGTTGATGAGAGATTAGAATATGAAGAGGTCAATAAGAGGATTTCAAAGTTTATTTCTTGTCAGGAATTTGAAGAAGGTAGAAAAGTCGATCTGCCAAAGATTGAGGAGTCCCATAAGAATATTTTATTCACAGATTGGGACATGCAGTTAAAGCAAGCAGAAAGGGCAACTATAAGAGCAGCTAGTACGACAAATAATATAATTGAGGTTGTGATTGAAAACCTTCATAGTGCTAATCTCAATAAAGAATGCAGGCTGGAAGTTCTCCTAGACATCAAATAGTTAGAGAAACAATGGAAATAGACCGCCAAAACGCAAGTTGAGGCAATCAAACAACTGTTTAAGCTTGACTAGGAAACCTACTGGCAATTTCTAGTAAAACCACACAGTGAATGGATGACTCTGCGATGTCTAACAAATTCCACACAAAAGATGGTGCCACCAGTCTCTGATGCTATATTTACGGGACAATTAAGATCTAGAATTGGCTAGCCACCCCAGGTTAAGCTAATGATAGATATATGCGAACTCAAGGACCAAATGGCTGACTAGAACCATTCAATTTGAAGAAACTCATCATCATTTTATTTTCTATTTTATTTTTTATTTTACTTATTTTGAGGAAGGTTGTTTGAAACGTCGTCAGCTTTTTATGTAATAATCTATTTTTGATACATATGTTGTATTATTTAAACCTCTCTCATGCATTTAGAGAGGGGTTCAAAATTTTATCAAAAAACACTTTTCAAAGGCTTGCACTTATGTACTTTTGTGACTTCCTTGATGAAATAATTGGAACAAGATATTCATTTTCTTGGAGATTGAATCATACTCTACCGAATCTGCACTTTTTTACTCTTAGAGTATATTTAGTTGAAAAGAAGCATATCAATATTTCTGACTTCATGAGTAGAACCTCTCATATCTGGTACTTCTATCTTTATTGTTGTGTTTTGTTATTGAATTGACAGTAATATTTCTTATATTGTGTTATGTATGAAATTTGAACTACAGTTTGACATTATTGCATTCGTAAAATGTTTTAGTTGTGATTCCTTATTGAGTACACGAGAAATTGATATATGCGATATATGATGAGCCCCAAAAATGGGTAAATTATTGGGCTCATTTTGCCTATTTTTCTCCATTAATCCACCATTCTTCATAGTTTATGGATGCTTTTGAGTATATTTATGTTAATTGAATGAATGAGAATAGTCACTTGACCATGAAGTCTAATACGTGCTTATTGTAGATTTTTGGACATCTTTTGGACCAAGGTCAAGCATTTATGAGCCAGTTGATAGCCAAATACGAGGGAACAAGGCTGAGGATTTGTAGGAAGGGTGTCTCCTGCACTAAATGGCCCCTTCCTCGAGTTCTCCACCATCAGCTCAGAGTTCAGCAGCCCACCGAAGATGATCCCCAAGGGCAGCCGAGCAGCTTTTGTGAAGTGGCTGATTACTTGCAGTTTTGAGCAGCCAAGCCCCTTGAGTTAAGGAGGGTTGTTGGAGGTCCTCGTGGTGATAAGTAGGAAGGCTTCCAACCTTCGTAGTTTAGCTCTTGAACAGTTGTATTTTCGCACTTTAGTGCTGCTCTGCCTTTCAGCTCATTTTCGAGCTTTTGCTGTAAACCTTTTTGTGACATGGTTATTTTTTGAGTAATGGAGATCAGTTTCACTTTGCATCAGCTCTGAGATTCTTTTAGGAGGTTGTAGCTCTTGGGGTTGGGCCCAACCCAAGTTCCAATACCTCCTTTTGTGTACTTTTATATGTTTTTGCTGCATTCCTAGAATAATTTTTGCTACTTAGATTAACATATTGCTTTGTTATTTAGGTTGCTTTTGATGATTGAAATAGCTTTTCATGCTTCAGGTTGTTTTGATAGTTTGGTAAAGGAAAAGACCTGCAAAAAGGCCACCAAGAAATCCTTGATCTCATCTCTCCCTCCTTGGGACCATGAGCTGAGACCAAGGCATACTTGCTGCCACAAAAACACTGTTTTTCCTTTCCATGCAATCACAAGTGTTAGATTTTTAGTTAGGGAAGTTGATACCAGTTGTGATGACATGCTTAGATCTGTTCTTGCTCGGTTTTCATAGTTGTCTTACATGATTTTCTGCCAATAAACTTCTGTCCACCATGATTTCTGGTTTTTAGGTCAGAATAGGTTAAAGTAGATAGATCTCTGATGTTTTTAGTCTTTCTTTGATTAGTTTGGAGAAATAGTGTGCAAATCACCTGTAATCCATCCCTTCCTATCCTTCCTTCCTCACACCACCTGCTCCAACCCCAGATTCTGGATTCCTTCCCTTCATTCACCACACTCTGCCAGTTTGACCTAATTTCTTCATTTTTGTGCAACATTGGTCCCTCCATCCTTGAACAAATCCAACCATCTTCATCACTCCCTAGCCTCATTTACCAGGTCCTAGACCTCTTCACAGCCTCATCCAACCTCCATTTCCACTTTCCCACCAGTTTTCCTCCATCAACCCTCAAAAATCCTCTCTCGGCTCTTCCTGTAGAACATCCTGTAGAACCCCTACAGACTTCCTGTAGAAGATCACATGGGTAGTTTCTCGAGATCTGATCACTGTGAAACTCTCTGGAAGGGTGCTAGGGACCCCTTAGGCCCTCTTCTCACCTTCCCAACCTCCTGCAAGTGCCCGCTCCATTTCCTTTCACCAATCAACCTCTGCACAGTAAAAAACAGTTAAAGCACATGCATAATAATTCTGCAAAATTACTCAAAAATACAAAAAGATGTTTTTTTCCAGATTTTACTTCAGAAGTAGCTTAGTTACATGCATTTTGCCTCTCAAAGAATCAATGGCATCCATTTCAGTGGACTTGTGCTAGCTGATCAAGTGACAGCCTGCGGCAAGAGCTAGTACTTGTGCATATAGCACCGTCGCTTCCAAGTTTGTTACGAACTACCGGGTTGATAAAATTAAAGAAGGGAGTCCCAGGAGTTGCAGGATTATTGCTGCAATACTAGAGCCCACCAATATAGTTCTCACAAATTATTTTGCCTAACTATTTAGTCAAAATAATTATCATTAACAATTTCTTCTGTTATAGAAATTGAACGATCTTTATTACCTCTTGCTCTAAGATATCTTTGTAGATTGCATGACTTAAGTTATTCCCGGGTATATATTAAGATAGTTTTAGAATAGATAGATGCATGTGTTTGATTGTTTAATTAGATCATTTTAGTTAATTCATTTACCATTATACCTTATATCAAACCAACATCATCATCGTATCAATTCTTGTTGGGAAACTGGTCCCATTATCCCCAGTCGGAGCCACCATACCAAACGAAAAAGGAGTTGCTTCCAAGGTTTGGACCGGGTGGTTATCCCCCATGTTGTTGCAACGAAATTTGGGGGCTTCATCAATTTGGTGCTAGAAGGAGTTCCATGAATGTGAATGGAAAATAGAATTGATCATAAATCAAAAATCCATCATAAGAGTCATTCCCTCTCTAGATCTCCTCCAACTTCTAGATCCCCATCTAGAACTACAATCCCAAGGTCAGAAGTTGAGAAAACCTCTCCAAAATATCTTAGTGAATCTCAGAGAATAACTTCTTCATACTACAACCCTGAATCCCTAGAAGTTTAGACTTTGATAGAGAAGTTAGATAAAATCTCTATTTCAGCTGAAAATCCTACAAAATCTTAGTCATCTAAAGGAAGTGTTTCCTCTGTTCTACAACCAAGACAAATCTTGACTCGTTCTCAAAGTGAGAAGACAAAAATTCCTCCTTTTGAATTTCCCATATCTTCTTTCTGAAAGAAAAGCAAGAAATCTGAATCGTAGACATCCACTAGCGAGGTTTTATCCCATTCTCCACCTCAAACCCCTTCATTCCCTCCACTCATTCCAACAACTTCCATTCCAACTACTGGTGCTAGTTCTTCTAGTCCAAGCACCCAATCTTCCTCTTCTTCAACTCAAACCGCTCTTATAATCTCATACACTCAAAGTCCAATGGCAGGACAACAACAAGAACCGCGAGTACAACCATGGAATAATCTCGGTGTTGTAGCAATGGCAGCTCCTCTTCACCCTATTCCCAAGAATCCTAAAAGATGGTTGCCCAAATTTAATCCTGATGATGCATTACCAACTGAGGAACATCTCCATAACTAAATGCTGGCCATTAATTTAAATGAAGTCGATGAAGAAGACTACGTAGTCACATTATTTCCATATACTCTTACAGGATCGGCAGGATCCTGGTTCTTTTCGTTGCCTTCTCGCTCCATAAATAACTGGGAGATGTTCGAAGAAAAATTCCTAGATAAGTTTGGAGATGATAAAACCATTGAATCTCTCATCAATGAGTTGTCCAATCTATAGCCTAAGATGGAAGAAAAGGTCAAAGATTTCAACTCCAGATTCAACAAACTACTCAATAAAATTCCAACTACGTCAGCACCTGGTGTTGATGTTCAAATTGGGTGGTAATATCTTCCCTTCCTTCCAATATAGCCATTTTTGTAGATAGAGTGAATTTGGCCACATTAGCCGAGAACATGAAGGAAGCCTTGTTCGTAGAGAAACACATAATTTCTCTTGGGAAGAGGACCTCTTAGGAAGACAGAAAATCTAAAAAAGTTACTTTCAAAGATGACTCTAAAAAAAAATCCCTAAAAGATCCTTTTGATCCTGAAGGCCTTCAGAAAGTACTGAAAACCATGTCTAACGAAATGGTTGAAATGAAGAAACAAGTTTCTGAATCCCCTTGTACTAAAAAACCTTTCAGATCTTTTAGGAGAAATTAGTCTTCTAGTTCTCAACCACCAAATACTATATCTAATGATGAGTCTAACTTAGAAGAAGAGGAAGAGGAAAACACAATAACCGATGAATAAATTGAAGAAGAAGAAGTAGTCGAACTAAATGGGATGTGGGATTTTATCCTTCCAAACGAAGAAGAAAAAGAAGCTTTTCCCGTTAGAACCAGAAGAAAAGGGAATGCTGATACGACTCAGTTAAATTAAAAGCAGAAAACTCCAACTCCTATTGCTAAGGAAAAAACAATAAGCAAAAATTCTTCTCCTAAGGCTTCACAGCCAAATCCATCTTCATCAAACCTTCCATCTACATCAAAGATCCTGGTATTTACTGATACCATGGAGTATAATATTGTGGAATACATGAAGAAAAATAGGGCCAATATTTCACTACATGGACTTAGAAAACTGAAGCAACAAAAGAAAATACTACTTAGAGAACTAAATGCAGTCCCTACTTCGCCCCTACCTACTGTTGTTGTATCTCAAGATGCTAAAGGCATGGGTAAACCCCCCACTTATTCAAACAAAGTCGACCCTATAGATGTCATCCTAATCAGTGACAGATCTAATTCACACATTCCTCCTTTCCTCTTAACTTATGAAATTTTCAATAGGAACCTTCATAATTGTTTGATTGACTCAGGAGCCTCTTCTAATATAATGCCGACAACAGTCTGTGCTAAGTTAAACGTCACTCCTCAAAAGTTTGTCGTTGACATAGTACAACTTGACATAATCAAGGTAGAGGTCTTAGGGGAATTAAATTTAGTTGGCATTCAAATTTCCTCAAATACCAAAGTCTGTCAAATATTTGATATATTGGTCGCTGACATTCCTAAATTTTATGGTCTAATTCTAAGTAGAGACTGGTATGAGAAACTCCATGGATATTTTGCTACAGACTGGTCTCACATGTGGTTTCCCTATAATGGAAAGCCAAATAAAATTCGAGTTGACTGAGAGAAACACCTAAAACATATAGTGACTGAATTTGAAGGTGATAATGAGCCGGTAGCATTCAATAATAACATTATTGGTAATTATTCGGCTGAGTCATTTTTAGGGAACTTTAAAGCACACAATTCTCCCTTTTTGGATAATTTTTTCATCTCACAAGTTGAAAATTTCTCACAGACAGATGCTTCCAAATGTAAAAAAATTGTAAATAAACCTGTAGTTAACACTTTATTTTGGACTTTATACTTTGATGGTTCCAAATCTAACGATGGCGCAGGAGATGGTTGCATTTTAATCAGCTCAGAAGGAGAAAAGACCATGTTAGCTTGCAGATTAGAATTTGAGTGTGTAAACAATACCATAGAATACAAGGGATTGGTTCAAGGATTATATAAAGCAATTGGCCTTGACACCAAATATACGCAAGTTTTTTGAGACTCGGAAATTGTCATTAAACAGGTAAGAAATATTATCCACTACCTTTCTGGACATCTTAAGCATTATCAATCATTAGTCCAGGATCTTACATCACATTTTTTGGCATTTAATATTTCTCTTGTACCTAGAATGCAAAATGCTAGTGCTGATCTGTTAGCTAATGTTGCATCAAAACTCATACCATATGAGGATTATAGTCCTGATAGATTTTCCATTGAATTACTTTTTAGACCATCTATTCTGACAATGTCACTAATTGGCGAGTCTTCAACAATGGTTACGATATTGTAAATTTTCTAACATCAGAGGGGTCATATGATGACCAAATCATAGATGAAAATAAGCACGACCTTTAGTTAAAGAAGAACGCTGATGAAAATCCAATACCCAAAACTGTAGTCAAATTAGAAGATCTTTATGATATCAAAGACAGATTTAAGAAGGTAACTAATGCCAAAATCCAAAGCTCAACCCTGAGATTTGAATTAGTGAACCTTGGAACTGATGACAAGTTTTAGAACATTAATCTAGGTCTCGACCTATCCTCTGATGAAATATCATCATTTATTCGATTGTTAAAGAAACACAGAGGCATCTTTGCCTAGGATTATTCTGATCTCAAAACTTATGATACCTCTGGCATACAACACACCATTCCTATGATCTCTAATGATAAACTAGTGCAGCAAAAAATAAGGAAAATTCACCCAAACCTCGAAAGTCAAATCAAATCGGAGCTGAATAAACTCGTTAAGGCCAGAATCATATTTCCTGTTAGGCATTCGAAATGGGTATCCACTTTAGTGCTTGTTAGGAAAAATAATGGAGACAATAGTATATGTATAGATTTTAGAAATTTAAGTAAAGCATGTCAGAAAGACAACTTTCCACTGCCAACCATGGAACAAGTGCTGCAGTCAGTAGACGGTTCTGAGCTCATGTCATTTCTTGATGGATTTTAGGGATATAACAAAATATTGGTCCATCCAGATGATAGATTGAAAACCATGTTCAGACTTCAATGGGGAACATATTCTTATCAAAAAATGACTTTTGGTTTGATTAATGCAAGGGCCACATTTCAAAGAGTTATGGATATAGCCTTTAAAGGACTCATTAACAAATCAGTTGTTATTTACGTGGATGATATCACTGTCTATTCCAGAAAGAGAAGAATCCATTTAAACGACCTTAAGCAGATATTTGAATGATGCAAGAAATATGGGATCTCGCTCAATCCAAAGAAGTCTTACTTTGCCTTAAGCAAAGGTAATATTTTAGGATTTTTCGTATCAAAAAAGGGTATTTATATCGATCCAGAAAGGAATAAGGAAATTGAGAAAATCCCCTTACCCCATAATAATAAATCAATGCTGTCTTTCTTTGGTCAAATAAACTTTGTAAAAAGATATGTCCCTCACTTTTCACAAATAGTTTTACCTTTACAGTCTATGATTAAGAAAAAATCAGTTTTCAAGTGGGGTCACAATGAAAGAGAAGAATTTGATTTAATCAAACAAGCTATTATCAACGCTCCCTCCGTGAAAACTCCCAGTTTTTCCAATCATTTTGTTTTATACACATTTTCTTCTTAAACATCAAATGTTGCCATTTTGACACAAATTAATGATCAACAGATAGAATCACCAATCTCGTTTTTTAGTTCAAATCTACAAGGTGCCGAATTAAATTACTCTGTTGTGGAAAAACAGGTCTTTTCTATTTTTAAGTCAATAAAGAATTTCAAACCATTTCTCATTAAAAATCACACCAAAATCATAGTTCCATTCTCAGCAGTAAGGCAATTACTAGTGCAAATGGAAGTAGGAGAAAAAAGGGCCCACTCGATAATTGCACTACAAGAATACGATGTCAAAATTAGACTAGCTAAAATTGTTAGAGGTCAAGGTTTTTGCAGAATGTTATCTGGAGCATCCAACTTACTAGCAGAAGAAGATTCAGGTGATGATATGCAAATATCGGAGGTAAGCCTCAACGATAATGAATCTCAATATGCTGATATCATATTTTATTTAAAAAATGGATATGCCCCTATGCAGCTTAGTTGCAAAAGAAAAAGGGCTTTGAGATTGAAAGCAAAGAAATACGAAATTGTCAATGATGCTTTAATTAGAAAAAAATATGATTATGTTTTGCTAAGGTGCCTTGAAAAATCTGAGGCAGAAAAGGCTTTACAGGAACTTCATGATAGGCTAGTTGGTGGACACTTTGGAGGAGACACAAGAACACATAAAATCCTGCATGCTGGCTACTACTGGCCAACCTTGTTCAAGGACGTACATGAATATGTAAGGAAGTGAAAACCCTATCAAATTGTTGTTGGAAGACAAAGGAAACCTACATTTCCATTACAACCAGTCAACATTGAATAACCATTTGAGCAATGGAGACTAGACATAATAGGTGAGATCGTTCCTCACTCTTAAAATCAATATAGATACATCCTTACAACAACTTATCACTTTATTAAATGGATGGAAGAAATTCCACTAAAGGTAACCAATTATGAGAACATTATCGAATTTATTGATTAATTTATCATTACCAGATTTGGCCTATCAACTGCTGTGATGTTTGAAAATGCATCTTGTTTCACAGGAAACACTATGATAAAATTCACTCTCAAAAGAGGTTTCAAAATCAAGTATTCTACTAACTATTATCCTGAAGGAAATGGTTTAGCCGAATCAACCAATAAAAACCTCATTATGATCATTAAACGAAATATTGATCAGAGTCAAAGAAACTGGCATAAATATTTAACATTTGCTCTATGGGAAGATCAGATAACACAGAAGGCCTCAATAGGCACTTCTCCATTTAATCTGGTCTATGGGAAAGAAGTTGTTCTTCCTACAAATATAGTTATTCCCTCTCTAGCCCTAGTTCAATTTATTGAAGAAACTCCTTCTTCTTTGCAATTAAGGCAATCAAAAATCCTCAAACTCGAAGAAGAAAGAGAGAAAGCCAAAATCGTACATGCCCATCATCAACAATTAGTTAAATCTTCCTTTGATGCAAATTCTGTAAGCCCAAAATCATTTCAACTTGGAGACCTTGTATTGAAGTGGGATAAAGCACACAAGGAAAAATGTAAGCATACCAAATTCCAAAGAATGTGGCTTGGACCATTTCAAATTACAGAACAAATTGGCCCATCAATATTTCTATTGCAAGATTTATCATGCAAGAGAGATTCTCTGCCTGTGAATGGGCAGATTTTGAAAAAATATTTTTCATAGGAGATAACCTCTTCTATCCCCTGTACATTATCACCTTTACTTTTCCTAGGAAAATAAAAGTTAAATAGTATTTACTTTTGGCCTTACAATAAAAATCTCTTGAAATATTTTGATTTTTCGCTTTTATAAGTGGATATTGTTAAGGAAATAATTATAACATTTGAAAATTAACTAGGTTCTATCTCTCTGAAATTTTCTTGTTTCCACCAAAATTATTTATTCTTTGAGAAACCTCCAACTTTATAAAAAACTTTTGTTCTACTATTAGTCAAGAAAAGTATCTTTAACAAAGTAAAGACTCTTTGTAGATAAGCATCTTTAACTCTATAATTGTCATCCATAACTCTTAAGGAGTCAATGGTTCTCCCCATCCAGTAACATTTTCTCTTTTTAGAGTGTAATTCTAAAATATACTGAAACTTAAAAGATAAGAGGTCTCATCAAGAGCTTGCTTACCATGTTCATAGGGAAATAATAGACTGGCATTACCAATACTGCATACCAAAACAGGGTAATGGCTTGAGATTATTTTAATCAAAAGACAAGGGGTCTCATCACGAGCCAGCTTATTCAGTTGAATTACAATCGGTGAATGGCATTATCACTATTTGGACACCAAACCAAGACGATGCCTTTTAAGTAATAAAAAAGAAAAAAATTTCAAAAAAATAAATTGTTTAAAAAAGAAAAAAGGAGAATAAGTATATGATTTTGAATTTATCTCTAAAAGCTGCACTCTTATCTGGATGGGACACTGAATCATTGCTGGTTAAAAGGTAACACTGTCGAGGCTATGGATGCCTGCTGGCAGCAGAGGCTCTACCTGTGACAAATAACTACATCTAAAATTTGATCTGCAAAAACCCCCTACTTCATATTTAAACTAAGTAAAGACTGATATAGAAAAAGGAATTTTCATTTTTAAGAGGATATCAAATGAATTGTAATTAGGTGAGTTTGTTCTTTTATTCAGAGAAATATTACTTATATTAAATTTCATATAATTCTTATTTCCTGAACTATCTTTATTTTGAAAGTTTTATAAATTTCAAAATTATCAGAGATAACTAGTTCCTGCAGTGAATCACCAATTGTTGTACTTTTCAACAACACCCCCCCCCCCCCCATTTATTATATAAATAGTTAGTATTATATTAATAAATGGGGACCCTTAAAAAAAATTCAAAAACTTAGCAAATAAAAGCTTGCATTTTGAAACTATTCGGAATAAAACCTTAGACAAACTTAAGATATTAAGCCAAGTCACTTTATGACTAGGCATTCTTGCCTTATCACAAATCGCATGATCCAAAGTAACAAAGGTTAGTCATGAGTGGGAGTCTGCGAAACGTGATAAAATACCCCCTTAAAAAACCGAAGGCAACGTTGAACTTTTTTATAAAACTTAAGGCTTAGAATATTCCTTATAAAATAAAGTATTTATCGCAATCGCATCACGACTTTGACAAAGGCACAAACATGCAAACCATAAAAAACTGTGAATTGTGATGTGGTATGGACCAGGCATAATAATGAAGATTGTTATAACTTGAATTAAGTCCGACATATCGCGAAATAGTTGTTTTAATGGAATAACCATCTGTTTAAAGGAAATGCGCTTGAAAAAGTAAAAAGTATGCTGGTCATAAAAAATCGCAAAATACCAAAGCAACTTTGAATTGGTCTATTCCCGATAACATGATATCACCAATATTGCGATTTGTGATATTGCAATTTGCAATTTGGGATATTTCAATATTGCAATTTTTGATATTATGATATTACGATTCATCGCAATCGCATTTAACACATACCAATTTGAAATATTATTTAGAAAGTTGCGATGCGATGTTTTGATGAGTCATAAAGGAAATCACACGTAGGCCTTAATGACTAGTTAATAAGGTTTAACTATGTTTACTCTTTTAACGGCTCGAGAATATTTATATATTTTTACATGTATTTGAAATAAAAGCTTCATCCTTACATTCTTTCAGAATTTACTGTGTTATTTTTCCTCTTTCATTATTGCTCTGCATTTCACTCTATTTTCTCCATTGCAAATTTCAAGAAATTTCCGAAGAAAACAACGCTAAAAAAATGGTTAAGAAAGGAAAGAAGACTGCAGAGGCTAATGTGTTTGAGGATTCAGACATGCTTCCACTCTTCTCTAATACAAAATGCAACAAGGATGGCGAGACTACATCATGGGAGGCAATGTATAATTTATTGGAGGAAGAAAACCCAAAGGTCCTAGAAACTAAAGCAATAACAGATGCTGAGGTTTCATCCGAGGCTTATTATTTTGAAGCAGCATGTTCATTCCTGCATAGAATAGATGCAAGGCCTAAAATCTTGCCATACACTAATATGGTAAGATGGATTATTGACAATGTCGACATTTCAGATAGAACATTCAGTAATTCCAGGCATGAAGTCATGGGGTCATTTACTCCAGACAATTTACGCTGACTGTACCATCTGCCAGAACCACAAAATCTCTATGATAAAGCGTTTATTGAGCATTTTTCCAAAGAAAATGAAGACCTGATGGATGTCATGCAGAATTGGAGGTCTCGCTCCAGCAAGTTTAAATGAGAGTAAAATGGTATGTACTCAATTGCACCTCTGTCAACCCCACATAATTTTGTAGCTGCAATGATGTGGAGGCTATTTGGAAAGGTTGACAGTACCAAATTTTCTATTGAATGGGTTCCATTGATTGATGCGCTATTAGTGCTATAATTATGAACTGGGACAATATTTTGTAAGACAATTTGGTTATGACCATTAGAGAATACATGCATAATAGAATTAGCTCCTCTCGGGTTATCACTCCCTTTTAAATGAGTGCATATGTTATGGATGCTATAATTTTTTGTTCAGATTTTCCAATCATGGGCTGGAAATGGACTCTACAAGACCCTACTCCCATCCATGTTTATCATAAGATTTTGTGGGAACCACAGTTTAGCTCCCACTTTTACAATATTTTTCATGGCATTATGTTGCCAATTTACCAAAACATTTTTTATAAGAAAGCCCCCAGGCTATCAGAGGAAGCTAAAAAAGACATCTTATTGGTGGCAAGATGGTTTGGCGAGGAATTATTTACTTATATCATATTTTTTGGGAGTATTACAGCTCTGCATGTTCTTCCATTTTATGTTCCTAATAAATGATTGGCAAGAGAGACTGCCTATCAAACAATGGGGGATGGTATTACCAAAACCCTCAAAGAAATGAAGAAATCCATATGGCCGACCTTCCCAGTGCAATGTGGTGCTTTTGCATTACTTTATGTTGGGCATGCAGCAAAATAGATACAGAACATCACATCCCTAAATATGGTTACTTACTAGGAAGATAGTATGACCCTAACAAGTTCACCCGAAACTTCACTAATATGGTCAAATTCAAACAATTTATTCATGAGGACGATGAGTTCGATGATCTCTTTGAGGCAACTGAGACATTTTCACAAGTCTTACATTTAGCATCAATACAAATGATCCCAATGGACCTCAACTAATTCCACACATACATGAATAAAATACTAAAAAATGTCCCTTTGGATCTATTGCAAATCAAAGAAATAAGAGAACCCACTCCTAGCGTAAGCCTGGAGAAAAGTTTCAAGCATAATTATGATGAGGAATCTTAAGAGAAGTCAATTCAAGGTTCAAAAGACTCTGAACACCAATCTTAGAATAAGGAAGAAAGCCCTGAGAAGAATACAAAAGAAAGTGCTGAAGAAACGGCCAAAAAGGCTTCAATTGAGGAACACATGGAGAATTACTCCACACAGGCTCAAACAGAAAAGATCAAAGTCATTGATCTGGATCAAGAATTGGAGAAATTTAACAAAAAGGTCCAAACGCAGTGTATAGAGATCAGTCTTGAAGGAACATCTGGATTTCAAACTCCTATACAAACTCAGCAGGTTATAAACCCAGAAACAACAATACGAGGAGTTACAACTACTCAGGATATTGAAATCATCCCAGCCTACCCAAATTCAGAGATTGTTTTAAAGATTGAGCAAATACCCCCACTGGATATATTCTATAGTCCAAAACATAAGGCTGTAGTGAATAGGAAAAGGAAATTGGATGCATCAGCAGCAACAACTCTTGAAAATGAATCAATGGAGGCAATATGGAAAGACACCCCCATCGATCCATCAGAAAATATTACAAAGTTATCACAATTTGGAGGCGCCTATGCAACTGCAACAATTGATAAGGAAACAAAAGTTCGGCTTTTGCTTAAAGAAAAAGAAGAAAGAGTCTAGCTGTTGGAACAACGACTTGAGATGGAAAGATAGAGCACCAATAGACAAGCATAGATGTAGATGGCACAACTTAAAAAAGATTTTGAGAAAATGAGATTACAGCATCAAGCAGACATTGCTGAGAAGTACTAACAGATTCATCAAATGCATAATGTAATAGATAGACTCAGAGACAACCCTCAAACAGAGGAATTCATTAAAGAATCACTTGAACTAAATACTTTGTTGTCACAACAATAAGAAGTATTCTGCCGAAAAATATCATTGATCAATCCATATTTTGAAACAAGTGATATATTAACCAATCAAGTGGTTGATCAGAGATTAGAATATGAAGAGGTCAATAAGAGGATTTCAAAGTTTATCTTTTGGCAGGAATCTGAAGAAGGTAGAAAAGTCGATCTGCCAAAGATCGAGGAGTCCCACAAGGATATTTTATTCACAGATTGGGGCATACAGTTAAAGCAAGCAGAAATGGAAACAACAAGAATAACTAGTACAAAAAACAATAGAATTGAGGTTGTGATTGAAACCTTCATAGTGCCAATCTCATTAAAGAATGCATGCTAGAAGTTCTCCCAGACATCAAACAGTTAGAGAAACAGTGGAAAGAGATTGCCAAAATGCAAGTTGAGGAAATCAAACAACTGTCTAAGCTTGACTGGGATAGCTACTGATAGTTTCTCGTAAAACCACATAGTGAATGGATGACTCTACATTGTCTAACAAATTCCACTCAAAATATGGTGCCACCACTCTCTGATGTTGTATTTATGGGACAATTAAGATTTAGAATTGGCTAGCCACCCCAGGTGAAGCCAATGATAGATATCTGCGAACTCAAGGACCGAATGGCTGATTAGAACCATTCAATTTGAAGAAGCTCGTCATCATTTTATTTTCTATTTTATTTTTTATTTTACTTATTCTGAGGAAGGTTGTTTGAAACCTCGTCAACTTTTTATGTAATAATTTATTTTTGATACATATTTTGTATTATTTAAACCTCTCTCATGCATTTACAGAGGGGTCTAGAATTTTATCAAAAAACACTTTGCAAAGGCTTGCACTTATGTAATTTTGCGACTGTCTTGATGGAAAAATTGGAACAAGATCTTGATTTTCTAAGAGATTGAAGCATACTCTACTCAATTTGGACTTTTGTGCTCTTAGAGTATATTTAGTTGAAAAGAAGCAGATCAATATTGCTGACTTCATGAGTAGAACCTCTCATATTTGGTACTTCTATCTTTATGGTTGTGTTTTGTTTATGAATTGGCAGTAATATTTCTTAGATTGTGTTATGTATGAAATCTGAGATACAGTTTGACATTATTTCACTTTTGTAAAATGTTTTTGCTGTGATTCCTTATTGAGTACATAAGAAATTGACATATGCAATATAATTATCACAAATTATTTTTCCTAACTATTTAGTAAAAATAATTATCATTAACAATTTCTTCTCTTATAGCAATTGAATGATGTTTATTACCTCTTGCTCTAAGATATCTTTGTAGATCGCATGACTCAAGTTATTCCTGGGTATATATTAAGATAATGTTAGAATAGATAGATGCATGTGTTTGATTGTTTAATTAGATCATTTTAGTTAATTCATTTCCCATTATACCTTATATCAAACCAACATCATTATCATATCAATTCTTGTTGGGAAACTGGTTCCATTATCCCCAGTCGGGGCCACCATACCAAACGAAAAAGGAGTTGCTTCCAATTCCGAACCGGGTGGTTATCCCCCATGCTGTTGCAACAAAATTCCAGGGCTTCAACAGATCCTACACCGGGGAGATCCCCTTTGTTGTTGGCGGAGAATTCCAACCCATCAATAGGCCTCTAGATGCATAACATGGTTATGTATGGTGAATGGGTGTTATCGAGTGCATTAAGGGGTCGATTGATCCAAGTGGATATTGGTGGCCACCCGCCTATTCCAGTTGGAACTCCACCATTGTACCATTATTTCTTTTAGTTTTTGTAATCTTAGCACAATTTACTATTTTTGGCATTTTTTTGGGTCCTTAACTTCCGAAGCCGTTTTGAGGCCTTAAATGACATTTTTTTGGAAAATAGGAAAACATGGATCTTTGACTACATTTAAAGTTGAAATTTATAGTCCTTGGATATATATTTCTAATGAGGTATCCTTCGCATCAAACAACGATCGTATGTGAAAGTTATGACCCGGGAAGTTGATGTATCAATTTACCCCAACGGGGCCCATAGTTTTGGCGCTTCATCTCCTAGGGTTAGGTTTTTGGATGTTTAGGGTTTTCCATTATTTCTCAATAATAAATAGGACTTCGAGCCTCATTGTAACACAGTTCAGAGGTATGTAGCCACCACATATCTTCTTAGAGATCAGCTACGATCGCCCAAGATAATTTATTTCCATTCTATATGTAAGCATATTTTAGTTCTTTGATATTAATGAAATGAAGTTTTATTTCTACTGCATCTTTGTGTTTTTGTTTATATTTGTATTCTATTGCATTCTTTCATAATTTTGGATTAGTGGTATCATAGCGGTATGCTCTTTCTCTATTTTTCTTTGCATGTCCCCATTGATGTCAAGGTATACGGAGTTAGGGCTCTGTTGAATCCCCGAAAATCGGGTCGAAAACAAGGGGGATACCCGCCTGGTTCAGACCTTGGTTGGCAGCTCCCTATCCGTTTGGTATAGCGGGTCCGACTGGGGATAATGGGACCAGTTTCCCAATCTATGAGTGTGTGTGTGTAGAATTTGATGTCGCTGATCTAACAGTTCCTATTTAAGATATTCTAGTTCAAACTTTAATCTAACACTATGCTATTGTAATCTAATAAACAGCACATCTAAATCTATACTAACCCGGGATGTAATTCTTCTATTATGCGATCTAAAGAGATTTCGAATAACAACTGGTAATAAAGATCATTCAGCGATTATAAGAAAGGAAATCAATCAAGATGAACCATTTCGCATAAAAAGTTAGACGAAACAGTTGTGAAAAACATATCGCATAATGAGCTATTCATACATTAAGCCTAAATAAATAGCTAACACCGTACAAAAGTGCCAAATGATAACTCAGGAATTCATGCAATAATACATAAACAACTAAAACTATATATCACTTTAACATATAAGCAGAAATGGTCAAGAGATAAAAGTACCATTTATGACTAGTCCTACTCATAAGCTTCAAGCAACAATGATTTATCTCTCCTTGCTCTAACATCCACTAAGAGTACAGAAGTGCAACATCAGTAGCAGATATCAAATGTAAACGTCAACAAATCTTGATCCATTCATTCACCAAAACCTCCTCTGAGGGTGCAAAAGTGCATGTTCTGAGGACAAGTTTTTGATAAATTTCTGGACCCTTCTCTAAATGCATGAGAAGGGTTTAAATACTACTTACTAAACCTAATAATAACTTATTTACAAAAATTTTAGGATACAGTTTAAATGACTGCCCTTTTTCTAAGCAAAAGTATTTCTAAAAATTAAATCTAATATCTAATTATTTCTGCATTTTCTCCTTAATGTTGCAAGCATTCAGTATTTGCCTAGGATAGTCGGCTGACTGTCTTCCGCTTTTGATTGAGCTATGAAAACAGAAATGGTAAGAGTTGGCACCATCTTTTCAGCAACATCAATGATATACTCGAGAGTCATCTTCTAACCATGTGGATTTACTGCGTATGCCCAGTAATAATCCAAGTTCAACTTGGTTAACCCTTGAATCGTTTTTGCCTTTTCTTTCAGATTTATGTTTCCAGTTTGTTCTTTACCATTGCTTTCTTGCATTTTTCAAGCTTACAAGTGACTGAGTAGTTAGAGGCTTTGCTTTTTGAGTAATTTTCTCAGCGATGCGCGATTAGCGCTAGGTGCATCGGAAACTGCCTCCGTTCCTTGATCCGGGCTTCTGTGATGCGTTTTTCGCCTTTAGCGCCTTTTCCTTCACCGGGTATAAGCTTCAAAATTTATAAAAATACTGCTTTCGTGAGCTCTTGACCTTGAGCTTTAAACTGCTTGTTGATATCAACATCGTTTTGTGAATCTGCGGCTCTGTTGCATGCAGGCGCCTTTTCTCTGTCTTTGAACATTGGAGTTTTACCCTTTTTCCTCGTAGCATCCTGCACATTGCTTTGCGTAACCTTTTGTTTTTCCTTCCTGCAGTTCACACATGAGGAGAGAGTAATGATAATAAAAATCGACAGGAAAGCTTTAAACTCTACGGATGTGCAAAAACACACCACCTGACGTGAACTGGCCCTTCGAAAAACACAAAACCGTCTTTCATTAACAACTGGCGTATAATTCATTAATTATCATTAAAGTGCGTATCCAGTTCTTGGTTTATGGAAAACTTTTCTTGAATGTTTAGCCGGGGAAAATCTGCGATGGAATGTTTCTGCGATTCGTATCACAGCATTGCAGTATCGCATTACCGCAAATTTCATTATGATGCGTTATCGCAAGGTTGCTCGATCGCGCTATCGCAAGATCGCGGATCGCAGTATCACAGTATCGCGAAATCGCAGATCGTTGTAATCGTTAATTGGTTATGTGTTTTTCATGCGACTTTTGCGATATGCGATATGCGACATCGCATATCGGCGATTTTTTAAGGTTTTCCAATGTGAGCATTTCTTAATGCATGCGATGTGATGTAGTTCGCGTCGCAATCTCGCAGTTTATCATTTTTACTCATAAGGAAATGTCCTATCATTCTTTGCGTGATGCGATGTTTCTTAAGGAGTAAAATATATGAGCCTTAATTGAATTTTTTACTAAGGGTCCCCACTTACCTAGTGTTATTGCTAATACTAAATAAGGAGGGGGGTTGTTGGTGGCCACAACAATTGGTGATTCACTTGGAAGAACCAGTTATCTTTGTTTTTTTGTTGAATTTTTCAAACTTCCAAAACAGAAAATTTTTCAGAAAATTAAACTTTATTATGGACAGATAAAGTACATTATGCTCTAAACCGTCAATGATATTTTGTTTCAACCATTTTCCACTTTGATTATTTGCTTCCTCAGGCTAGTCCTTGTATTTACATCAGTCATTACTTGGTCTTGTAAAGATAAAACAAAGTCTCCTCTGTAAACCAGTTTTTAAATATGCTCATTTGTCGTAGGTAGAGCCTCTGCTGCCAGCAGGCATTTATAGCCTCGATAGAGTTACCTGTTACCCAGCAATGATCCTGTATCCTACTTAAGGTAGCCTACAACTTTCAAAGAAAGATCCATATCCACACTTATTGCTTTGATTTTATTTTTATTCTTAAAGAACAATGTCTTGGTTTGGTAGCCAAATTATGACACAGTCATTCACTTGATTTATAAATTTGCTGAACAAGCTGGCTTGTGATGAGACCCCTTGTCTTTTGATTGCCACAATCTTGAGTCATTGCCCTGTTGTGGTGTACAGTATTGGCAAAGTTAGCAAATTATAATATCTGTGATAATGATAAGCCGGCTCATGATGAGACCTCTTATTCTTCAAGATAAAGTGTATCCTTGGGCTGTTCTTCTGAAAGTTGTGATTTCCTTAGCAGGGAGGAAGTCATTGTTTCCTTAAGATAGCTCTGGACGACAATAATAGAGTTTTTGGAAATAGCCTTTTTACAGAGAATATTTATTTTGTTATTGATACCTTTCATTGTACTGAGATAAAACAATTTCTTCACTAAAGGTCGTTTTCATCAAACTTTTTGAAGTTGAAACTAGTATCATATCTAGACTAGAGTTTTTAACTGTATCTATCAATAATAAAGATCAGTTTTCCAAAAGATTTTCTATTTATACAAGCGAAAAGTTCAAAATCTGAAAGAGAATTGGTGTCTTTTTCGTAACTGTCTAATGTAACCACTCACAACTGGTTTTATTATGAAAAAAGAAAAACAACTATTCTACAAAAATAGAAGAATAATCTTCTAGGGAAAATATTTCTTGAGAATTTGTCCATTAATAGGTAAAGGATCCCTCCTACCTGCTAAATCCTGTAATACAAATGTTGATGGACCTATGACTTCTACAATTTGAAAAGGAACAAGCCACATTCTTTGAAATTTTGTATGTTTGCCCTTTTCTTCATGTGCCTTGTCCCTCTTTAGAACTAAATCTCCCATCTGAAAATATTTTCTGGTCATTATGTTTGAATCAAAAGAGGATTTTACGAGTGCTTGATGATGAGCGTGTGTTTTCCTAGCCTGTTCTCGTTGTTCTTCTAATTTAATTATCTCCATTTGTCTCAGCTGTAAGGAGGAAGTGGGTACTTCATCAATGTATTGAACTAAAGACAAAGAGGGCATTGCTAAGTGAGTCGGAAGAACCACTTCTTTCCCATAAACTAAGTTGAAGGGAGAAGTGCCGATAGAAGCTTTTTGCGTTATTCGGTCTGCCCATAAAGCATATATCAAAGCCTTGTGCCAATTCTTCTGATTTTGGTCAACTGTTCTTTTAATAATCCTGATTAGGTTTTTATTTGTTGACTCAGCTAACCCATTACCTTGCGGGTAATAATTGGCCGAATATTTGAGTTTGAATCGTCTTTTAAGTGCGAATTCAGTCATTGCATTTCCAGAAAAGTATGATGCATTATCAAACATTAAAGCGGATGGCAATCCAAACCTGGTGATTATAAATTGATCTATGAACTCAATGATATTTTCAGAGTTAGCTGTCTTGAGCGAAACTGCTTCTACCCACTTAGTAAAATAACCTGTTGCTGTGAGGATGTATCTATGCTGCTTAGAAGAGTGAGGAATGATCTCACCTATTATGTCCAATCCCCACTGACTGAAAGGTTGCTCGATGTTTACCGGTTGTAGTGGCAAGGATGGCTTCTTTTGTCTTCCAGCAGTAGTTTGGCAGACTTGACATCTCCTCACGTAATTGTGCGAGTCTTTAAATAACGTGGGCCAGTAATATCCTGCGCGCAAGATTTTATGTGCAGTAGTATCTCCAGCATAGTGTCCGCCTGCCGGCCCATCATGGAGTTCCTGCAAAAATTTTTCAGCTTCAGCTTTCTCAAGACACCTCAGAAGAACAAAATCATAATTTTTTCTAAAAAGAATATCATTTATGAGCTGATATTGTTTGGCTTTCAATCTTAGAGCTCTTTTCTTAGTATGATCGAGGTGTGAAGGAGCATACCCATTCTTAAGATAATAAATGATATCAGCGTATAATGATTCTGCATCGTTTAGGCTTACCTCGCACATTTGTACCTCTTCAGATGGAATTTCAAAAATTTTCAATGCTCCAGCCAGCATTTTGCAGAAGCCTTGACCTCTTACAATGTTTGCTGGTTTAATCTCAATGTCATATTCCTATAAGGCAGTAACCCAATTGGCCCCTTTCTCACCCACATCCTTCTGTACTAGAAGATTCCTTACGGCTGGAAATGGTACTATAATCTTAGTATGGGTTTTGAGTAAGAAAGGTCTGAAGTATTTGACCGCTTTGAAAACAGCATAAGCCTGCTTCTCCACGTCTGAATAATTTAGTTTAGCACCCTGTAAATTTGAACTAAAAAACGCAATTGGGGCTTCTGCTTTTTCTTGATTTGCTTGAGTTAGTATCGCAGCATATGACTTATCTGAGGCAAATGTATATAAAATAAAAGGCTCTGAAAAATTCAGAGTTGCTAAAGATGGAGCATTAATAATAGCTTGTTTGATGAGGTTGAATGCTTCATGTTCATCTTGGCCTCATTTAAAATTTGAGTTCTTTTTAATCATGGTTTGCAAAGGAGACACGATTCGTGAAAAATCTGGAACGAATCTCTTTACAAAACTGATCTGACCAAGGGAAGATTGCATGACTTTTTTGTTGTGAGGTAGGGATATTTCAGAAATTTATTTGATTCTATCGGGATCGATGTGAATACCGGATT
The DNA here is from genome assembly GCA_031772625.1 of Pinus tabuliformis. NCBI lineage: Eukaryota > Viridiplantae > Streptophyta > Pinopsida > Pinales > Pinaceae > Pinus > Pinus tabuliformis. Next base: position 1,188,369,705 of record CM062807.1, on the reverse strand, counting down.
TTGACACTATGAATCCTAGAAGTTTCGCTTCACTTAGTGCGAAAAAATATTTCTTTGGGTTAAGTGAAATTCCATACCTTAAACATCGTTGAAAGATTTGTTTCAAGTCTTTGAGATGGTCGCTTCGCTTCTTCGAATACACTGTTATATCATCCAAATAAATTACTACAGATTTATTGACTAAACCTTTAAATGCGATGTCCATGGCTCTCTGAAATGTGGCACCAGCATTAATCAAACCAAATGGCATCTTTCGATATGCGTATGTGCCCCATTTAGTTCTCAATGTGGTTCTCAATTGATCATTAGGATGTACCAACACTTGATTGTATCCTGAAAATCCATCCAAGAAACACATTAATTCTGAGCCTGCCACTGCCTGTAGTATCTGTTCCATAGGTGGTAAAGGAAGATTATCTTTTTGACAGGCTTTGTTAAGGTTTCGAAAGTCAATACAAATCCTAATATCTTCGTTTTTCTTTCTAATAGGTACCATATTGGAGACCCATTTGGAATGTCTGACAAGAAAGATTATTCTGGCTTTCAATAACTTATTGAGCTCAATTTTTATCTGATTTTCTAAATTGGGGTGGAACTTTCTCAACTTTTGTTGGACAGGTTTTTCATTATCGATCATGGGAATAGTATGATGGATGATGGAAGTGTCGTATGTTTTCAGCTCATCATAATTCCAGGCAAAAACATTTTTATATTGTCTCAAAAGACGAATATACACTAGTTTCTTTTCAGGGGCTAGGCCGAGGCCAAGATTAATGTTTTTTGGTTTAGCATCGGTCCCTAGGTTTACTAATTCATAGTTCAAGGTTGAACTTTGGAGTTTTGAATTGGTAGACCTCTTAAACCGATCTTTCAAATCGTACAAATCTTCTAACTTGACCACTGACTTAGGTATAGCATTGTTAGTGCTATCTTGTTGCAATTGTCGATCGTGCTGGTTTTCGACAATTATTTGATTGGAGTAGGATCCTTCAGATGTGAGGAAATTTACAATATCAGGATCGTCATTGAATACTCTCCAATTTGTGATGTTATCAGGAATGGATGGTCTAAATATTAATTCTATTGAGAATCTATCTGGACTAAAATCTTCGGAAGGAATAAGCTTAGAAGCTACGTTAGCCAAAAGGTCCGCACTTGCGTTTTAGAGTCTGGGGATTGAAGAGATATTAAACGCTATGAAATGCTCAGTCAAATCTTGAACTAAGGATTGATAATGTTTTAAATGACCTGATAAGCAATGTATAGTGTTACGTACCTGTTTAACCACAATCTCAGAGTCTCCAAAAACTTGAAGATACTTGACGTTTAACCCGATTGCTTTGTACAGGCCTTGGACCAAAGCCTCATATTCTGCTGTATTGTTTGTGCAATCGAATTCGAGTTTGCATGTAAGCATGATTTTATCTCCTTCTGGACTAATCAGAATGCATCCTGCTCCTCCTCCTTCGTTACATCTAGAACCATCAAAAAATAATTTCCAAAACAAAGATTTATTTACAGGTTTATCTAAAAAATTGATACATTTTGAACTATCTGTTCGAGAAAAATTTTCGACTTGGGACAAAACAAAGTGTTCTAAATAGGGTGATGCATGAGCATTGAAATTACCGAGGAAATAATCTACCGAGTAATTGCCAATAATGCTGCTGTTATACGCTACTGGTTCATTTTCCCCCTCTAGCTCCGTTACTATGTACTTCTGATGTAACTCTCGTTCAACTTTTATTTGGTTCGGTTTACCGTTGTAGGGCAGCCACATGTGCGACCAGTCGGTTGCAAAATATCCATGAAGTTTTTCTGACCAATCCCTGCTAAGAATTAGGCCATAGAATTCAGGAATGTTACCAACTAAAATGTCAATTACTTGACATACCTTTGGGTTGGATGACAACCTTATGGTTACTTGATTTAGTTCGCCAATCACTTCGACTTGAGATCGATCTAGCTGAACTATGCGCACAATGGATTTCTGCGGTTGAACATTTAACTTGGCACATATGGATTTGGGTAAAATATTCGATGAGGCACCAGAATCTACCAAACAATTATGCACATTTTTATTGAAGATTTCATAAGTAAGGAGAAACGGGGGAGTGTGAGATCTTGATCTTCCTCTAATTAGAGCAATGTCATTTGGATCAATCTTATTGATCGTGCTAGTTGGAGGTCTTCCCATGTTATGGGAAGCTTGAGAAAGTACAGCGGCAGGCAAAGGTGCAATCGGCACAGCATGTAATTCTTTCATCATTATCTTCTGTTGATGCTTTAACTTGCTCAGTTCGTAAAGGGTGATGTTGGCCCTAGTCTTCTTCATGTCTTCTATAATATTGTACTCCATTTCATCCGACACTATCAATGTTTTAGATGGAGTTGTTTCATCTATTTGGACTGGGCTGGTTTGAGTCGCTTTAGATGTCGTTTTCTTTGCTGCGACTTTATCCTTTGTTGCAGAGCTTGCGCTCTTCGGCTTAGGGGTAGTTTGGGGAGGATCAAGCTGATTTTTACTTCGTGTGCTAACTGGGAATACTTCTTGATCTTCTTCTTGTGGGAGGATGAAATCCCACATTCCTTGTAATTCCACAACTTCTTCGTCATCAGTCTGCCCTTCAGTGGCAATTTCCTCTTCCTCTTCCTCGGATTCAGCATTTGAAATGGCATTGGGTGGCTTTGAATCCGTTGAAGGACCTCTTTTAAAAGCTCTGTAGGGCTTTTTTGAAGAAGTTTCTGCTACTTGCTTTTTTATGTCGACCATTTCGTTGGACATGGTCTTTAGAACTTTCTGCAATCCTTCCAAATCAAATGGATCTTTTGCTTGTTTTTTCTTGGAGTCTTCCTTGAAGGTGACTTTTTTGGATTTACGTTCCTCTATTGCGGATTTCTTTTTTAGGGCTATTATTCGTTTCTCTACTGCTATTGCTTCTTTCATGTTATCAGCTAAGGTTGTTTTATTGGCCCTATCCACGAAGATTACTATGTTCGATGGTAGAGCGTTGATATACCACTCACATCGTACTTCTTCGCTGGGCTGGGAAGCAGTAGGAATTTTATTGAAAATTTTATTGAAACGTAAATTGAAATCCTTGATAGGCTCTCTAGTTTCGGCTCTAAGGTTGGATAGGTCATTGATTAACGTTGCCGTAGACCTGTCATCACCAAACTTGGTCAGGAATTGCTCCTGGAAGATGTACCAACTTGTGATGGATCTAGAGGGTAATGAAAAGTACCATGACCCGACTGTTCCTTCCAAAGTATAAGGAAAAAGGCGAACAACAGCATCTTCATTAGTAACCCCATTGAGATTAATGGAAAGCATGAAGTTGTTTCTGTGATCTTCTGCTAGCATGCCTGCCTACCAGTATTTGACTCAAGGGTGCAGGCATTAAGACTGCCCCAGGGTTATTCCATGGAGTCTGGGCCATTGTTGAACTGCTAACAGAGGAAAGTGTAGAAGATGATCCCTGTGGCTAGGAGGATGAGGATACTACGATTGTAGATGATTGAAGAGGGGTTGTGGGGGTCCCTGTGGACGTATGGACGATGATCTGGAGTGGTGGAGTGGATGGTTGACTTCGCGGTGAAGAAGTTGAGATGGATGATGCTGACGAAAGAGTCTCACTGTCAGAATCTTTGGGTGATTTCCTCGCTCTTTTCCTGGTGGGAAGAGGTAATTCGGTTGGCTGAACGCCAAATTTTTCACTCTTTAGCCTAGTCAGGGGATGAGCAGTATTGTATTGTGAAGTCACGCTGCCCTGAGATTTATCAGACCTCTGAGGAGAAATGGAAAATCGCTGAAGTTTGTGAATCAGAGATTCGACTTCAGGAAGTTCAACGGTAGATTGTTCTGAAATATCAGGGTGTGTAGCAGCGGTTGATACTTGAGCGACTTCTGACTCTGGATTTAAGTGTAATGGAGAAGTCGGGGGAGATGATGAGGGCGATTTACTCTCAGAATGGTATTCAGATTTGGAACTACTTGCCATTCATAGTTCAGACCCTCCTTCTAGCGCCAAATATGTTGAAGCCCCGAAAATCGAGTCGACAACAAGGGGGATACCCGCCCGATCCAGACCTTGGTTGGCAGCTCCTTATCCGTTTGGTATGGCGGGTCCTACTGGGGATAATGGGACTAGTTTCCCAATCTATGAGTGTGTGTGTGTAGAATTTGATGTTGCTGATCTAACAGTTCCTATTTAAGATATTCTAATTCAAACTTTAATCTAACACTATGCTATTGTAATCTAATAAACAACACATCTAAATCTATACTAACCCGGGATGTAATTCTTCTATTATGCGATCTAAAGAGATTTCGAATGACAACTGGTAATAAAGATCATTCAGCGATTATAAGAAAGGAAATCAATCAAGATGAACCATTTCGCATAAAAAGTTAGACGAAACAGTTGTGAAAAACATATCGCATAATGAGTTATTCATATATTAAGCATAAATAAATAGCTATCACCATACAAAAGTGCCAAATGATAACTCAGGAATTCATGCAATAATACATAAACAACTAAAATTGTATATCACTTTAACATATAAGCAGAAATGGTCAAGAGATAAAAGTACCATTTATGACTAGTCCTACTCATAAGCTTCAAGCAACAATGATTTATCTCTCCTTGCTCTAACATCCACTAAGAGTACAGAAGTGCAACATCAGTAGCAGATATCAAATGCAAACGTCAACAAATCTTGATCCATTCATTCACCAAAACCTCCTTTGAGGGTGCAAAAGTGCATGTTCTGAGGACAAGTTTTTGATAAATTTATGGACCCTTCTCTAAATGCATGAGAAGGGTTTAAATACTACTTACTGAACCTAATAATAACTTATTTACAAAATTTTTAGGATACGGTTTAAATGACCGCCCTTTTTCTGAGCAAAACTATTTCTAAAAATTAAATCTAATATCTAATTATTTCTGCATTTGCTCCTTAATGTTGCAAGCATTCAGTATTTTCCTGGGATAGTCGGCTGATTGTCTTCCGCTTTTGATTGAGCTAAGAAAACAGAAATGGTAAGAGTTGGCACCATCTTTTCAGCAACATCGATGATATACTCGAGATTCATCTTTCGACCATGTGGATTTACTGCGTATGCCTAGTAATAATCCAAGTTCAACTTGGTTAACCCTTGAATCGTTTCTGCCTTTTCTTTCAGCTTTATGTTTCCAATTTGTTCTTTACCATTGTGTTCTTGCATTTTCCAAGCTTACAAGTGACTGAGCAGTTAGAGGCTTTGCTTTTTGAGTAATTTTCTCAGCGATGCGTGATTAGAGCTAGGCGCATCGGAAACTGCCTCTGTTCCTTGATCCGGGCTTCTCTGATGCGTTTTTTGCCTTTAGTGCCTTTTCCTTCACCGGGTATAAGCTTCAAAATTTATAAAAATACTGCTTTCATGATCTCTTGACCTTGAGCTTTAAACTGCTTGTTGATATCAGCATCGTTCTGTGAATCTGCGGCTCTGTTGCTTGCAGGCACCTTTTCTCTGTCTTTGAACATTGGCGTTTTACCCTTTTTCCTCGTAGCATCCTGCACATTGCTTTGCGTAACCTTTTATTTTTCGTTCCTGCAGTTCACACATGAGGAGAGAGTAATGATAATAAAAATCGACAGGAAAGCTTTAAACTCTACGGATGTACAAAAACACGCCACCTGACGTGAACTGGCCCTTCGAAAAACACAAAACCGTCTTTCATTAACAACTGGCGTATAATTCATTAATTATCATTAAAGCGCGTATCCAGTTCTTGGTTTATGGAAAACTTTTCTTGAATGTTGAGCCAGGAAAATCTGCGATGGAATGTTTCTGCTATTCGCATCGCAGTATCGCATTACTACAAATTTAATTATGATGTGTTATCGGAAGGTTGCTCGATCGCGCTATCACAAGATCGCGGATCGCAGTATCGCGAAATCGCAAATCGCTGTAATCGTTAAATGGTTATGTGTTTTTCATGCGACTTTTGCGATATGCGATATGCGACATCGCATATCGCATATCGGCGATTTTTTAAGGTTTTCCAATGTGAGCGTTTCTTAATGCATGCGATGCGATGTAGTTCGCGTCGCAATCTCGCAGTTTATCATTTTTACTCATAAGGAAATGTCCTATCATTCTTTGCGCGATGCGATGTTTCTTAAGGAGTAAAATATATGAGCCTTAATTGAATTTTTTGAATTTTTTACTAAGGGTCCCCACTTACCTAGTGTTATTGCTAATACTAAATAAGGAGGGGGGTTGTTGGTGGCCACAACAGGCTCGAATTGATTAAACCTTTGCAACACCAGACTCACAAACCCCGACGACCTCCGATGGAAGAAGAAAAGAAAGACGAACTAGAAAGAGATCCCTTCAAAATATTGCTCGAAGAAGCCTTTGAGCGACAGGGGAATAGGATGATGGAAAAATTTGTCTAGATCTTTCGACGGATTCCCACAAGTGACGCATCTTCATCTGGAAGCCACTCCGGAGGCACCACTCCCCTCAAGATACAAGTCAACTTTGAAATTCCCATATTTGAAGGCCATATAGATGCAAACATCATAGATAGATGGTTAGATTTGTTGGAAGGGTATTTTTTAGTTCATGATTTTTCCAATAGGGAAAAGATTAGTTTTTCACTCCTCAAAGTGGCCCCCCACATCAAAGACTAGTGGGAGACCTACTATGAGCAGAAGGACGAGAGGGAACCCTCACTATTTTCAGCCGAACCCACTTGGAACTCTTTTTGAGATGCCATTAAGGAGTAGTATTACCTTGTCAGGAGTTATGAAGATAAGTACATAAAGTGGACCACACTACGGCAGGGAAGGGACCAAGACGTGCCAGAGTTCACAAATATTTTTCATACCCTTCGCACAAAGTTGGGTATCAAGGATTCTTAGTATCATCTAGTACTCAAGTACCACTATTGTCTCCACAAATACATCCAGGATGAGATGGAGTTTTTGGACATCTCCTCACTTGGTGCCACCTACTGATACACTGTCAAGATAGAGCAAAAGTTTAAACAAAAGAAGCGATACTTTGGATCTATGAATCTAAAGTAAGGGAAAGGTGCCCCCAAATTGCAGAATAAAGGAAAAAGTCAAGGCAGGGTTACGCAAGTAAATAACAACACCACGAAGGCAAATAAGGACACAGGAAAGTGGTGTGAGTTCCATAAGAGCCCCATTCACAACACAAATGAGTGTCGAGTCAAGTAGTCACTAGTGGTCAAGCTGATGGCTTTAGAGTCAGATGCATGTTCTGAATCTGAGTTAGAACCTGGCAAGGGGAATGAAAAAGGGAAGAATATTATTGATGCAAATCCCAATGCCATTGTTGCCACCACCAATATCCAGAAGATTGAGCCTGAAGATCGAGACGAGGGGCAGCGCCTCTTCCACTCACAGATGTTGGTGAAAGGTTCATCACTACAATTCATTGTCGATAGAGGAAGCAAAAATAAACTCATTTCAGTAGAGGTCGTGAAGCGGTTGAGCCTATCGACCACCCCACACCCGCAGTCGTACACCATCAGATGGCTTCACTAAATACGAGACCTCCGCCTCAGCCATTAATTTCGCCTTCCCTATAGCATCAAGACCTTCATGAATGAGGTATTGTGTGATGTTGCTCCTCTTGAAGTTTGTGATGTATTATTAGGCCAACCATACTTGTGGAAGCGTCATGTTATGTATGATTTGAGGTTTAGCACTATTATTATTTATTTGAGAAATAAGTTATATAGGATATCGGAGGTAGCCCCGCCTACCGCCATCTCTTTGATCTCTACTAAGCAAAGTAGTAAAATCATCTCCAATACTGGGAAATTTGTTTTCTTTCTAATTCAATCTCAAATTAAGGGGAAGAATGTGGCCACATCCATGTCCCCTGGGGAGGGTTCCTCCACACAGAAAAGGAGGTGGATAAGGTCATGGAAGAATACAAGGATATATTCTCCTCACCCACAGGGGTAACCTTGCACTATCAGGTTAAGCATTTGATTGACCAGACTCCTGGAGCACCTCTAACCAATAGGCCAATATATCACCACTCCATTATGGAAAATCAAGAGATCTAGTGGCAAATCTAGGAGTTGCTGCAAAAAGGGCACATATAACCAAGTTCCTCACCTTGTGGGAGCTCGATTATACTTGTACAGAAGAAGGATGGGACCCGGAGGCTCTGCATTGATTATCGGGTACTAAACAAAATAACTGTCAGGAACAGGTATCCAATCCCATAGATTGACGACCTTCTTGAGCAACTCAAGGGGGCCAATTATTTCAACAAGATCAATCATCAAGTTTCAATACAGCCCACAAATGTATGGAATACCACCTTCAAATTCAAGGAAGGAATTTTTGAATGGTTGGTTATGCCCTTCGAGTTGACAAATTCCCCTACTATTTTTATGAGGCTAATAGTTGACATATTTCGGCCCTTCACCAACTCATCTGTGGTTTTTTATCTGGACTACATCCTCATCTTAAACAAGAGTTGGGAAGAACACTTGCAACACATTGGGCAGGTCCTTCAAACCCTGTGGTAGCACAAACTATGTGCCAACTTGGAGAAATACACCTTTGGCATGAGTCAAGTCCAATATATGGGTTACATCATAGATGAGTGAGGTATGCATGTGGATCCGACTAAGATCTAAGTCATTCAGGATTGGACGGCCTCAACCACTCTAACAAATCTTCACATCTTTTTGGGGCTTGCAAATTTTCATCGAAGGTTCATGTTGGGATTCTCCCATATCACTTGGCCTTTGAGTCAGATTACCAAGGTGGAGAGAAAGAAAAGTTTTCTTGTTCCAAGTCCCAACAGAAGGTGTTCGTTGAGTTGAAGTGTCACCTCTGTTCTGCACCAATACTCACATTGCTAGACCTACAACAACTATTTGATATTGAGACATACGCCTCCGACTATTGATCTGATAATCACCCTATGAGTGACCTTAGTTAAAGATTTATTGAATAAAGGTATTACAGACTCATGTGCTGGTGTGTGTGTTCTGTGTTATTTAAGCAACGGATCGATCATATTACCAACACAAAGACATTTAAATGGAAATAAAACATAGAAATATAGTAAGCAGACACAAAACACAAGAAGTTAATAAGGAGTTCACCCTATTCTCCAGGGCTACATCTCCGGTCCAGCTCTCAGTGGTGGCCTTATTTTATTGTGTCTTTAAGCAGAGAATTACAATGCAGGAGCTCAATATGAGTCACCTGAACAGATTTTGCTTGGCAGGGTGGTTCTTGTATTCCCCCAAGCCACTTGAGTACACAGACTTCTTCTTCCTACCAGCTCTGTGACCTTCTGGTCTACAGTGGAGAGCCCAATGTGGTGCTTAGCCCGGACAAATTCCTCTATGGGATGGCTCGAATCTCTCAAGCCTCTAGTGCTTGACGCTGCCTCTGGTCAACTCAGCCCTCTGTCCTTTTTCTTCTTCTTTTGCTTCACTGTTCTTTGTGTTCCGTCCTCCTCTTGGGATTCTTGTTTCCCTGTTTTCGGGGTTCTCTGTCCCTCTCTTCGTCTCTTGGACTGACTATTGTTCCATCTTCTGTCTCTGTTCATGGCTTTGAAGCCATACGTTCCAAGACTGTTCGGTTCCTCTTCCGCCTCGGTCGATTCACCTTCTACAGCTGCGCTTGGAGTTCCTTGTTCGGCGTCATCATCAGCGCTCAGGGAGTGGCCACATGTCCTCATCTAAATGGTGCCAACCTGCTTCGTCGGTTCGTTTCTTTAGCTACGTCGTGGATGGAGTCTTTCTCCACCGTGGTGGTCAAACGGACTTCAAATCCTTCTAAATCGCAGCTCATTCCTTCGTCGATTCTGCTTCCCCCATCGGGCGTGATCTCAGCCGTCCGATCTGGGTCCCCCATATCCAACGCCATACGCATGTTTCACGCGGTTGACTTGCTCGACCGTTAGCGCGCGATCAACGACGGTTTTCTCTCACCTCCGCTTGCCACACGTCGATCGTTTAATGGAATCGCTCCGCTTTCGTCCAAAACCACTTACCATTTGAGGGCGCCCTGATCAATACCGTTAGTTTCCAGAGCGTGGGTCCCGCCTTTGTACCTTTAGCGCTTTTGCCTTTTTCGCCCGCGGTTCTCCGGTTCCCCATGCATCTGAGTGCTTGGGCTTCCTCCATTTTGGACCTGTTTGCCTAGCGATGCGCGATTAGTACTAAGCGCTAAGCGCTAATCACGCATCAAAAACCTCCTTATTTTCCCGATCTAGGCCTCCCAGGGGCTACTTGACCTCCCGCGTAGTCTCCATTGGCCTCGATCAGTGCGCTTTGACCGAGGTCCTTGTCGTTTCATGCTGGTTGCCATTGCCAATAGTTCAGGGTGCTTTTGATCGCTATTTTGGAATTCTTAAAGATTTCTCTGACCTGATACAGTCATGGTTCCTTTGACAATCTTTATGGATCCCATTCGGATCACGACCTTCCCACTGAAAAAGCTTTTGGACCACCAAAAGTTGGGTTTCAAGCGTCGACTAAGTGAGGGTATTGCTTTCTCACTTGTCCAATATCAATCCAATTTGCACTGCTCAGCTTTGAACCTTTGAGCCCAATTCTGAGGTACTCAACATCTCCCCTACACTTCATCCTCACCTTCCTCTCCAGTACTGTGTCTTCCTGCAATTCATTAAGATATTCAGGTAGCAGGTCATCAATAGAAGGCAATTGACTCTGCTCTTCAGGGTCCTCTATCATTGAAGGTTCAAACAATCTCAAGCAGTTTGCATTTACGACTGAGTAGATGTGCATGCAAGCTGGTAAATCAAGGCGAAAAGAATTTTCACCAATCTTCTCAAGTATCCTAAAGGGTCCATACCTGATAGGCTTCAGCTTTTCACCTTCACCTTGCATCATGTCCTTGCTGATATACAGCTAGACTTGGTCTCCAACTTGAAAACTACCCCACCCGATGCTTATCATGCCTAGCCTTATACTTGGCTTGGCTCTTTTCCAGCTGCTCCTGTACTGCCTGGTGGATCTACTGGATCTGTTCAATGAACCTAGTTGCCTTGTCCACATCACTGCGTCCATCAACCATGGTATCTTTACCAAAGACAAAATCCAAAGGAGACCTTGGTGTGAAACCAAAACAGGTCTCAAAAGGAGATCTCTGTGCAGAAGAGTGTTTTTCTCTGTTGTAAGCATGCTGCATATAACATAAGTGTTCATCCCAAAGCTTAGGATGTTTGCTGCAATATCCTCTTAGTAACTGGATCACTTTCTTGTTAACTACTTCTGTCTGGCCATCTGTTTGTGGATGAAAAGTTGTGGTTTTCTTCAGTTTGGTGTCCATCAGTTCCCACAGACTCGACCAAAACTTCCCCACAAATCGGGTGTCTCTATCAGATATAATGGAAGTGGGTAATCCAAAATGAACCCATGTATGTTCAAAGAAGAATTTTGCAGTCTGTTCAACTGTAATCTTTTTATTACAAGGTATCAAAATACACATTTTGCTGAACCTATCCACAACAACATATAGATAATCATGACCTTTCCTAGATTTAGGCAGTCCTCCAACAAAATCCATGGAAACACTTTCCCAAGGGTGAGAAGGAACTGGCAATGGAGTGTAAGAGCCTAGTTTTCTGTTGCTGGGCTTGCTTTTAGCACACATAGCACACCCTCTTACATATCTGGAAACTGTCTCATTCATTTTCGGCCAATAGTAGAACCTTTGCAGCTGTGTAACTGTTTTACTTGCCCCAAAGTGACCTGAGATCAGAGAAGTGTGTGCTTCCCTAATTATCTTTATCCTCTCAGTTTGTGGAATGCAAAGTTTCCTAGAATGATATAAGAGTCGGTCCTTCACATGATAGTCCAATTATTCTACTATTTTGCCTTGACTCAAAGTTGCATATACATCTTTAAAGTCCATATCCTGAGCATATTGTTCTATGTATCTTTCATGTAGCACATAATTATGCTTAAGTATGGTAGATGAATTTATAATGGGTCTAGATAACATGTCTGCAACCTTGTTATGTATGCCCTTTTTATATCTGATGACTAAGCGAAACTGTTGTAGAAACCCCATCCATTTGTAATGTCTTGATTGCTACAACTTAGTTTGGGAGTGTAGATATTGAAGTGGTTAATGATTAGTATGTATTACTGTCTCTTTGCCCATTAAGTAATGTTTCCACTTTTTCACACTCTGAACTAATGCATACAATTCTTTATCATATGTAGGATAGTTAACTACTGCAGGATTAAAAGTATCAGAATGATAACATATGGGTTTACCGTGTTGTGTCAACACTGCTCCCATGGCATAGTCACTGGCATCAGTTTGGATCTCAAATGGTCTTTGTAGATCTCGCAGTGCTAGTACAAGTGTTGTACTAATATTTTTTTTCAAGGTGTCGAAGGCTTTCTGATGTTTGCCTCCCCACTGAAACACCTTATTCAATCCTATTAAAGCATGTAAGGGAGCTGCAATTGAGGAAAAGTTAGAAATGAACTTCCTCCAATATTGTGTTGTTCCTAAGAAGCTTCTCACTTCTGTAGCAGACCTGGGTTTAGTCCAATTCACAATGATTGCCACTTTAGAGGGATCTATTTTCAATTCACCTCCCCCTACTATATGACCCAAGTAGTTTAGAGATGTTTTGCCAAATTCACATTTGGAGAGTTTAACATAAAGTTTTTCTCTTTTTCAAAACATCTAATGTCTGCTTAACATGCTTTAAATGTTCTTCCCATCTTTTACTAAAAATCAGAATGTCATCCAGATACACAATAACAAAATCATCAAGAAAAGGTCTGAGTACATCATTCATTAATCTCATGAAAGTAGCAGGAGCATTAGTTAAGCCAAAAGGCATAACCAACCATTCATACAATCCCTGCTTTGTTTTGAAAGCAGTCTTCCATGCATCTTGCTCTGCAACTCTGACCTAATGGTATCCACTATGAAAATCCAGCTTGGTGAAATAAATAGCTTCCTTTAATTGATCTAAAAGATCATCTATGCGAGGAAGGGGATAACGATTTTTGATTGTTATCTTCTTCAGTGCTCGGTAATCAATGCACATTCTCCATGAGCCATCTTTATTTCTCACCAAAACGATTGGTGATCCACATGGTGACATGCTAGGCCTGATGAACCCTTTCTCGAGCAACTCCTGCACCTGCTTCTTGATTTCAGCATTCTCTAAAGCAGACAACCTTTTATACATGTGGCTGCTATAGTTGTTTCATCTCCCGAGTCTGACCCCAAATCTTTCTGAATAGCTGCAGCAATCTTCTTCTTCTTACCCTTGGACTTCTCAGGTCTCAGCTCTGGATGCAGAATCCAACAATGCTCATCATCATGCCCATCCTTTTCAGTGAGTGTATGAAGCTTTGCTTTTCTGTGCAGTGTTAGCCTTCCTTGCTTTCCACTTCTGCTTTCTTTTCTCCTTGATCTTGCTTGCAGTGGGTTGGGATGGTCCCCCAACTTCTGGATTTCCATTCTTTCCTCTAGCTTCTAGATGAGTAGCTTGTACAGATACCTCGTCTATAATAGTGGGATTAAACATGAGGATGGTATGCCTCATGTAGCTGTGTAGACCACCAATGTACTTCAAAAGAGTCTCTGGTGAGTCTAATGAGATACCCAACATCAATGCTCTCTTTCTAAATTCTTGAGTATACCCTTGCACACTTTGCCCTTTCAACTGCCGAAGAGTTTTCCAACTCATCATGGCTTGTTGCATGTAGGCCAATGGATAGAACTGCTTTTTGATTGCAGCAACAAATTCACTCCAGACAAAGATGGTCTTACCATGTCTTTTCATATCAGCTTGGGTTCTACCTTCCCACCAAACCAAGGCAGTGCCTCCTAGGCGTAGGCTTGCCAGCTAAATCTTACTCTTGTCTGAGTCTATGTTCTATACCTTGCAATACACATCAATTTGTCTAATCCAATTGTCCAACTTTTCAGCATTTAGCTCTCCATCATATATAGGCAAATCAAATTTAACATCTAGCTTAATCAAAGATGCTTTCTTATTATGCACAGGGCTATTAGGAGGTGTGAGAAAGCTTTCCTCTTTCCCCTTTCCTTTGGAGTGGTCATGGAAGTGAGACTCATCTTCTTCTTTATCTTGTTTAGAACCTGATGAATCTTCAACCTTATGCTTTCTAAAGTCCCTATACATTTCTTCTACCATAGACTTTATAGCTAGGAAACTTTCTATGAATTGAGGGTCTAGCCCCACAGAACCTTCCTCTGACATTGTCTTCCGAGGATAGACTCTCCCAATTTCAGGATTAGTTTCCACCAACTCTCCTTCTCCTAATTTGAGCTTTGATATAGTGAGCATTCACAGCTAAACCAACACAAGCTTGTCTAACCTTACAGCCTAGAGCTCTAATACCACCTGATCTGATATTCACCCTATGAGTGACCTCAGTTAAAGATTTATTGAATAAAGGTATTACAGACTCATGTGGTGGTGTGTGTGTTTTGTGTTATTTAAGCAACGGATCGATCAGATTGCCAACACACAGACATTTAAATGGAAAGACAGCAGAGAAATACAGTAAGCAGATACAAAACACAAGAAGTTAATAAGGAGTTCACCCTATTCTCCAGGGCTACATCTCCGGTCCAGCTCTCAGTCGTGGCCTTATTTTATTGTGTCTTTAAGCAGGGAGTTACAATGCAGGAGCTCAATATGAGTCACCTGAACAGATTTTGCTTAGCAGGGTGGTTCTTGGATTCCCCCAAACCACTTGAGTACACAGACTTCTTCTTCCTACCAGCTCTTTGACCTTCTGGTCTACAGTGGAGAGCCCAATGTGGTGCTCAGCCCGGACAGATTCCTCTATGGGATGGCTCAGATCTCTCAAGCCTCTAGTGCTCGATGCTGCCTCTGGTCAGCTCGGCCCTCTGTCCTCTATCTTCTGCTTTTGCTTCACTGTTCTCTGTGTTCCGTCCTCCTCTCGGGATTCTGGTTTCCCTGTTTTTTGGGTTCTCTGTCCCTCTCTTCGTCTCTTGGACTGACTATTGTTCCATCTTCTATCTTTGTTCATGGCTTTGAAGCCATACGTTCCAAGACTATTCGGTTCCTCTTCCGCCTCTGTCGATTCACCTTCTGCAGCTGTGCTTGGAGTTCCTTGTTTGGCATCATCATCAGTGCTCAGGGAGTGGCCACATGTCCTCCTCTAAACGACACCAGCCTGCTTCGTCGATTCGTTTCTTCAGTTACGTTGTGGATGAAGTCTTTCTCCACCATGGCAGTCAAACGAACTTCAAATCCTTCTAATTCTCGGCTCATTCCTTCGTTGATTCCGCTTCCCCCATCAGGCGCGATCTCAGCCGTCTGATCTGGGTCCCCCAGATCCAACGCCATACCCACGTTTCACGCAGTTGACTTGGTCGACCATTAGTGCGCGATCAACGGCGTTTTTCTCTCACCTCCGCTTGCCACGCGTCGATCGTTTAATGGAATCACTCCGCTTTCATCCAAAACCACTTACCATTTGAGGGTGCCCCGATCAATACCGCCGGTTTCCAGAGCGTGGGTCTCGCCTTTGTACCTTTAGTGCTTTTTCCTTTTTCGCCCGCGGTTCTCCGGTTCCCCATGCGTTCGAGTGCTCGGGCTTCCTCCATTTTGGCCCTGTTTGCCCTGCGATGAGCGCTAATCGCGCATCAAAAACCTGCGTATTTTCCTGATCCGGGTGTCCCAGGGGCTACTTTGACCTCCCGCGCAGTCTCCATGGGCCTTGGTCAGCGCGCTTTGACTGAGGTCCTCATCGTTCCACGCTGTCTGCCATTTCCACTGGTTCAGGGTGTTTTTGATCACTGTTTTGGAATTCTTAGAGATTTGTTCGACCTGATACAGTCATGGTTCCTTTGACAGTCTTTATGGATCCCATTCGGATCAACTATGCTACTAGTGCAGTCCCACCCAACACGGGCATCCAATGGTCTATCATAGTGAGATACTTTCCAATACAATTTGAAAGTACCCCACCTATGATAAAGAGATGTATTCCATCATGTAGTCCTGCTGATAATGGAAGCATTACATTTTGGGGAAGGAGATGGTCATCTACACCGATCACCAACCTCTTCAGTTTATACAGACACAGGGGAAGTTGCAGAACGATCACCATCAGAAGTGGTCTACATATCTAAAAAAATTCCACTTTAACATTAAGTACAAAAATGACAACACCAGTCATGTTACAGAATTCCTCATCCAGTACCCAGTTGCAGCACTGACAACTGTTCCAAATTCTTGTGGCCATGAGACCTTTGGATGACCGCAACTGTATAAAAGTGATCCAGAGTTTACCTCCACATACCAGATGCTAGTGGATGGCAAGCAAGTTCATGATTTCCACCTCGAGGATGCATTATTATGCTACTTGGGCCACCTTTGTGTTCCTTCAAGTGAGCGTGCCACGCTAATTTGGGAGGCGCACTACAGTTAGGTCGCAGGACACTTTGGTGTGGAGAAAATTGTGGTTGTACTACAAAAGTACTTTTAGTGGCCAAAAATTCGAGAGGATGTTGGGAAATATATTAGATCCTGCACTGCCTATGTCATCGCCAAGCCAACCATCAAGAAACAAGGCCTATAGAATCATCTTCCTACTCCCATCTAGCATTGGGAATCCATCTCCATGGACTATTTGTCTGGTCTCCCTTGTACAAAAAATGGTAATGACTATGTATTTGTGGTCGTGGATAGATTTTCTAAGATGGATATATTGGCGGCTTGCAAGAAGAATATCACAATAGAGGACACTACAAAACTCTTATTTGAATAAGTGTGGGTACATTTTCAGATCCTGCATACCATTATATCATATTGGGATAGCAGGTTCCTAAGCACATTATGGTCAAGCCTCTAGACACTATTGGACACCAAGCTCTCTAAGTCGACTACATTCCATCCCCAGACTAATGGCCAGAGAAAGGTCGTCAACAGGATGATAGTGCACATATTCCACATGTACGACTCTAAGCAACCACAAACATGGGATGAGAGCCTCCCCTATGTACAATAAAGTTATAAAAAAGTTCTCCACATCTCGACTGGTTGTAGACCCTTTCAAGTGGGTCTAGGATTTCAACCATTACGTCTGATTGACGTTGCCATGCTTCATGCGACTACACAAAAAAAATCTACACATGTACTGTCTGAGGTTGATAAAGAAACAAGATTTATTGAGCACATCGAGTACATCTTCCAACAGGTTCACGACATCTTGGAGAATTCCAATGGCACGTAAAAGCAGTGAAATGATTAACATCGGGTGCCACACAAGTTTCAGGTGGGTGACAAAGTTTGGTTGCATTTGCAAAAATAACGCCTTATCGAAACCCATCGGAAACTCAGACCACTCCGATATGGTCCTTACACCATTCCAATGTTGTGGGAGAAAATGCTTTTGAGCTCAACATTCCCCTATTCCTTAGACTACACCCAGTGTTTAATGTGGACCGCCTTCAGTCATACTTTCTACTATTATTGGACACATCAGACATTGCAGAACAACTCACACCAATAGATGTAAACCCAAACAACATGGAATAGACCACAACAAATTGGATCTTGGACACACATATCAAGAACACTCACCAGTAGAAGATTCAACTTTATCAGGTTGTCAAAGTTTGCCAGCTCCTACACCAAGGCAAGTGGCTCACTAGGGACCAAGTTCAGTAGAAGTTCCCCATCTCATGGAGGCACTCAACGTAATAACAACTCACACCAATAGAGATAAACCCAAACAACATGGAAGAGACCACAACTAATCAAATCATGGACACACATATCAAGAGCACTTGCCATTAGAAGATCCAACTTTATCAGGGTGTCAAAGCTGGCCAGCTCTTGCACCAAGGCAAGTGGCTCACTATGGACCAAGTTTAACAGAAGTTCCCCATCTCATGGAGGCACTCAACGCAATGGGATCCATTTCTTCCTAGGGGAGAAGTACTGATCCAACGAGATATTGGCGGCCACCTGCCTATTTCACTTGGACCCTCACCATTGTACCATAATTCCTTTCAGTTTCTATATTTGTAGCAAAATTTACTATTTTTGGTAGTTTTTTGGGTCCTGAACTTCCGGAGCCATTTTGAGGCCCTAAACGATGTTTTTTTGGAAAACAGAAAAACATGAGACGTCAATTAATGTTTATAGTAAAAATTTATAGTCTTTGGATAGATATTTCTAATGAGGTATCGTGCACATCAAACAGAGAATGTATGCCAAAGTTACAACCTCGAGAATTTGATGTACCAATTTACCCCAACGGGGCCCATAGTTTTTGCGCTTAATCTCATAGGGTTAGGTTTTGAGATGTTTATGGTTTTCCATTGTTTCTCAATAATAAATAAGCCTTTGAGTCTCATTGTAACATAGTTCAGAAGCATGTAGCTGCCACATCTCTTCTCAGAGATAAGCTACCATCGCTTGAGCTAGTTTATTTTCATTCTGTATGTAAGCATATTTCAGTTCTTTGATATTAATGAAATGAAGTTTTATTTTTGATGCATCTCTGTGTTTATGTTTATATCTGTATTTTTTTGTGTTCATGCATAATTTTGAATCTCTAATAACGAGCCTATTATTTGTTGCCATCGTTAGAATGACTAATTGGAAGGTACTTGATATTACCATACACCAACCTAATCATTACCTTAATGCATTATGGATAGTGAACACTCCCTCATTCGTTCAAAATTTCCTTATCAATATTTTATCAACCATGTCTACAAATAAGTGTTTCTATTGCCACTTACTTTCATGCTTTGCATGACATGCCTTTCTCCATAACCTGATTTCTCTGAAATCACCCCTCTCCTCTCAATGTCATTGCGAACACTTCTCTTTCACCAACTCTTATCGTAAGATATTCCCATGCAATATCTTCTTCTACTAATGGTTTCCTCTGAATAATTTCGATGATATTATAGGTCATGACTTTCAATCAATTTCTCTATTTGCGAATGATTCCTTTCAAGCCAACGATTTTATAGATGGCCCAACAACGAAGAATGACTCATGAGTGTCAACCCATTGCACCATCTGTTGTTAGATTTAAAGTTACTTTAAATCAATGTATGCTCTATGCACACAACAGTATTGCTTGTTCTAACATTATTATTTATTTAATTTGTTGTGATATTATTTTTAAATATATATTTTTGAGTCTGAAAAGTGTACATTCACTACACGCCGATAAATAAAAAGTAATTATGCAAAACGCGATTTTGAGTGAGGTGTAGGAAAGCTTGGAAATTCACATCCTACAGGACGTATTTTAAGTTATAACACGTATTTTATGGTTGGTGAAAATTTGTGCATGTTAGGTTTGACTTGTTATTTTGATGTTTAATTAAAAATATAAACCATAAAAATCTATTGTACCTTAACTTTGAAGTTATAAATCTCTGAAATTATTTATTATAATTAAGGTTGAGTTTGTTAGTGTCAGTCTTTCCAGCCTTCCTCCAGTGATCAAATATGCTCTTACAAAGTGATTTTGAAGTGTCAAGGTAAAATTTTGTCATTTCAGTGAGTCTTCAAGCAAAATTTGGTCACTAGGGATTAGGTCTAGGGTTTGCTTTCGCTCCTTCTAAAGTTGTCCAAATGTCGGTCTATGTCACTATTCAGCTGAGTCTATCTTCATTCATAGGATTTTCACTACCATGTCAATGTCTAATGAGTCATTTTACATCTTGTTCATGCTTCAGTTGCGCCTAGGCAAGGTCATTTCCCTCTCCTAGGGTTTTGAAAGCTAATTTCTCTTGGACGGTCAAATCATCGGCAAAACTTGTATCCAGATGTTCATACACCTTCCCCTATCCTTCATATACCTTATCAAATGCTTCCCATCACTGAGATCCCCCAAAATCCTCATTTTTGCACAAACCCTAGTTTCTAGCTACAACCTGACAATTTTCTAGGTTTGGCCTGTGTTTTGCCCTTTTGGACCCCTTCCCCTTGCTCAATCTCTGAGATTCCACTTTCCCCTGCTTCCTAACATTCCTCCCTACTCCCAAAAATTTCCTCAAGAATTTAGAAGCCTCTTATCCCCTTCATTTCGCTCCATTTCGACAAAATTCCTTGTTTTACACATCGGGACAAGTTTCACTCAAAACATATTTCAGAGCAATAAAAGATAAATTTTGGGACACTGAGAGAGTTTTTTGTCCACAACATGCCAAAGAAGAAAAAAATCCTTCACGTTTTGCACAGGTGTCATGGTTTGAGAGAAATATCAAGAATACCGTTGCCTCAGGAGAATCAAAGACACCTCTGGCGTGACCTTGGGAAAATCAAGTTTTCTCCTAGCTTGGTTGGTCACATGATTTTCTTGATGGATAACATGATAACTAGACACAAAGAGCTTTCCAATGAGCTATCATGAGCTCAATTTGGGGTTGAGGAAGGCATTCAAAAGTTGACTGCAACAACACTCTTCATTGAGGCAGCCTCATTTGGCACTTTTTGACCAGTCTTGGGAGATTTGATTTTTGACAAGGCAAATGAACTCCAAATTGCAAAATTACAGTTGGGTTCGAAAGTAGACTCAAAGACCTTTCTAAAGAGCTATCCTGCACCTGATTCCGACACCGGTAAGGCCTCCAAAAGCCTCCTGTAAACGTGCGACCTGTTGAACCAGGCGCGCGACCCGTTGAAGGCGCGCGACCTGTCAGGGCACCTCCAGCAGTGTAAAAATTACACAGGCGCGACCCGTTGAGGGCGTGCGACCCGTTGGGCAGTGC
Source organism: Pinus tabuliformis (assembly GCA_031772625.1). NCBI lineage: Eukaryota > Viridiplantae > Streptophyta > Pinopsida > Pinales > Pinaceae > Pinus > Pinus tabuliformis. Next base: position 1,188,348,903 of record CM062807.1, on the reverse strand, counting down.
GCGCGACCCATCAGGGTTTCCTCCACAGAAAATTACCAGCAAGCTGCCAAGCGACCACAAATTGTTCAAGCTTGTCCGGTAGGCCTTCAATCATATAAATTATGGTTTGCTAAAGCTTGAGAAGATCATGATTGTATTTTTAAAGGTCTTCATTTTGCAAGTAAAAGTCTCCATTGTGCTTTTGGGCTTGAAGCTGTCATAATTGCTAGGGTTTATTATGCTGTTTTGAGGTTTCCCTTTTCTTTCCTATTGTCCACCTCCCATTACATATTCCTTATCATTTTATTTAAATTTCCCTTCCAAATTTGCTAAGAGCCTAAAACCCTATCCCTCTCCCCAAGAAATCAAAAAATTAAAATCCTAACCCTAACCCTACCTTCCATAACATCCTTGCAAATGAAATTGTATAATGATGTTGATGTCATGATTCCTCTCTTTAACCCCTGTTTCATATATTTTTCCCAATTTCCCTTCCAAGTCTCCCTTCCCTAACATTTCCCTTGTGCTACTTGTCCCCTTGAAACAGCATTTCAAAACAGTTAAAACAACAGATTTCAAAGCAGAAGCAACAGTACATTTCAGTCACTTTGCCCCTGAAACCATTTCAGAAACCGAAACCGACTATGAGAAAAGTGATGATCGAGAGTCAACACCAGAAGTTGAGCCTGCTCTGGAACATGAAAAACCACTATTGGGCCCGAACGCACGTATGCAAGGCAAAAATGAAAATGTTTCAAAGGCGGTTGGCCAAGGAACAAAAAAGGAGAAAGAGGCCCGATCCCCTCCACATCTTAGCCGAAGCTTCACTGAAGGACCAAGGCACTAAATAGCCTAGCCACAGCACAAATCCCAAGAAATTTTGAGCATTTTGGATAAATTTTGATTTTTTCAGGCAATTACAGGTTTTCTCCATTAACGGGTCTCACCCCCCGCGCGACCCTTCATCCTGGCAACTCCATTTTGAAAAAACTCAGCATTTCCAGATTTTTCATGAGAAGTTACATATGCTCATCAATGGACTAGAGATTTTATGAAGTTTTGGGCCTCCAGAAAGTCAAAAAACAAGCAAAAAATGACTTTCTGCCACATTTTTTAGACACAGAAAGCAGTTTTGGGATATTGCAATTTTGGAGGGGCAAATGACCACCAAATTCAGAAATTCAAGTTGGGTTGGAAAGTAGACTCACAGACCTTTCCAACAAGCCTACTCTTGCCCAATTTTGACACCTGGAAGTGCCCCAAAAGTGCCCTCAAAGGCGCGCGACCCGTCAGGCAGAGGCGCGCGACCTATCAGGCAAATTTCTCAAAATTTCAGTGTACAGCTCAACAAAACACAGTTTTGACCATGTTTGACTTTTTGGAGTGGATTTTCATCCTCCTTGATGTAAATAATGTAAATTTATGACACTTTTACACTTATGTATCTCTTCTAGAAGATTCATTCATGAAATAGGTGAAAATTAAATGAATGAATTGGTTTCCTAGCTTATAGAGGCAAGTTGTTTTGACTGCCTAGATTTTAGTGCTCAGTTTAGAATTGGTTGAAATAGCTCCTAGAAGGATGAGCTCGACCCCTAGAGGCAAGGGAAGAGGTTGGCTTGCCTATATTATGTATTTTCTCAATCATTTTTAGGGGTTGGAAGGTTGGACTCTTGAGGGAGAAGCTATCATTGTATTATTCACTGTATCTCTGCAATTTTTGGCTAAGGAAGACTAGGGTTTTGCAGTCCTTTTTGGGATTCTTGTGGTTACATGTATTGATGGTGTGTGTCTCTATGTACTTGTAAGTGTGTTATGTGAATCATTTCCTTTCTTTTCCTTCTTCACATTAAACAAATGAAGTGTTAAAGTGGAATTCATGACCGTCATGCTTTGCTTTTAAGTTTGTTTAATATCAATGTTTTCTACTGTTTAAGGAGAATTCAAAGTTATTCTTTGCTCTCCTTAGCTCCTCACCTGTCTTTCTCATCCATTCACCTCAATCAAAGGCATCAATACTGTCTCCTACCTCGCCCCAAAGAACCCCCTGCAGAAACTGTGTCCAATCCCCGCACCCAAAATTGCCATCCCCTCAATTTGCCACCAAAAACCCTAAAAACCCCAAATCAACCTTTTTGATCAGTTTACTAGCCTAAAATCAGTGTTACCTTATTGGTCATCTCATCCATTGAAGATTTCACCGAGATAGACCGGAGAGAGCCCTCTCCCGCCCCGTAGGGCTAGCTACGAGGCGAAGTGGTTTGATGTTGCCTTGAGGTTTACCTTTCTCAACCTGAGGTGAAATTTCAAGCGCTAACAGAGTTTACAAAATCTAACATCGACGATCCACCCGCAACATTTACCCAACAATGATAAATACACCATGAATTTCCTAATTTACTTTGTAGCTCTCTAATTCTATAAAGTTGCATAAATCATGATGCACAATGCATGATCCGGCTGCTTAGTACCTACAGACTATATGCTATGGTTACGGTGCTACCATTCTTTCAAGCTCTAGTGGTTGAGAGTTATTGGTACATTATGGGAGTAACCATCCACCATATGAATATTGATGACAAAATTTAATGACCCATTTTCTAGCATTTCCATTGACTCTTTTGGAAAACAACTTTCGAATTTACTACTTTCACCTTTCGCATCTAACCATATGTGGTCCTTTGTTGTTGCTCAATTTTGATGAAATATATGTTCTATGTTCCTACATTTACCTGTTCCATTTCTCTTCCTTTCTAATTGGGAAAAGAAATAACATCGCTGCAATATATCACTTACATATTTTAATTTATGCTACTGCACTGTCGAATCTGTCGTCGTTTAAATATGGCATGCTTGCTCGAGCAGAGCTGGTAGTGGTATCAAGTATGCACTGTTTATTCACTTATGTCGTTAATATATTGTAAAACCTGAACATACTTACAAGTTACGACCTTGATACCCTATGCAACCCTTGAGAAAAGTTTGAAATAAATTAAGACATGATTTATTCCAACCAGTCTGGGGAGTAGCTCAAACTCAGGTTGGTAGCTTGATGTGTCCTCAAATTCAAGAAAAAAGGTGTGTGCATTTTATTTTTTCTATTCCAATCTATTTTGTTAATACTTGTGAGTTATAATCTAATAATCATTTATAATAAATTATTGTCTATACTTCTGGGCAGCTTGGTTGACGAGTTTAGAAAAATTATTTCAGAAATTTCTAATTCAATTAATCTATAAATTTCTCAAGTTAGAACAAAATTGTGAGTTTTGTTTGTCACTAATTGAATTAATCCAGTGTTAGATCAGAGCATACATCACACACAACAGACTTATACTCAAAGACTTAGACGGCAATAGCAAAGAATAATTTCAGAGACAGAAAAATGAAGAAACAACAAGATTACTGAATCAGAAATAGTGGAATAGATAAAACAATCACTGGAGAACAGAAATCACTTTGCATTACATAACAGGCTTGGGCCTTGGCTTGCTTCCTTGGCTAGAGAAATTACAAATTTATAGTGGCAGAAGAAGGATCTAGAATCTTGTATATGATTCAGATGGAGATCTGGAATGATCTAGAAACTAATGGCAATGTAGAAAGATCTAGAATCCTGGAGATCTAGAAAGATTTGATCTAGAAGGATCTAGAATCCCGCGTGAATTTGACTTCACACTTAACATTCTCCCACTTGAAGCCAAATAAGAGTCATCAAGTCACACCGAGTCCTACCATGCCTCTACATAACTCATGTTTATTTCGTGGTAGAATCTTAGTGAGCATATCAACAGGGTTCCTATATGTATGGATCTTTTCCAAGGATAATTGTTCTTCCTCCAACACATGCCGAATCCAATGGTACCTTAAGTCAATGTGCTTGGTTTTTGAATGAAATGCTGGGTTTTTCGCCAAGTGAATGGCACTCCGACTATCACAATATAACACATACTTGTCCTACTTTATTCCTATCTCTCCTAGGAATCGCTGCATCCACAACATCTCTTTACAAGCTTCTGTTGCAGCTATGTACTCTACTTCTGTTGTAGAGAGGGATACTATTCATTGTAGGCTTGACATCCAAGATACTGCTGCACTTGCAAATGTATACAAATAACCTGTAGTGGACTTTCTGGTATCCATATCTCTAGCCATATCAGCATCTATAAATCCTTCAAGCACAGTCTCATCATGACCAAAACATAAACAATAATGACTAGTACCCTTGAGATACCTCAAAATCCATTTTACTGCTTGCCAATGTTATTTACCTGGATTGGCAAGGAACCTACTCACTACTCCCACTGAATATGCAATGTCTGGTCATGTGCATACCATGGCACACATCAAACTGCCAACTGCTGAAGAATAAGGAATCTTTCTCATCTCTTCTTTCTCCTTGTCATCACTAGGACATAATTCAGTACTAAGATTGAAGTGGGCTGCAAGGGGTGTACCAACTAGCTTGGCATCCTTCATATTAAACCTATCAAGCACCTTCTTGATATATTTTTCGTGTGACAGCCACAACCTTTTTTTTCCTGTCATGCATAATCTACATGCCCAATATCTGTTGTGTTGGTCCCAAATCCTTCATTGCAAATTTGCTACCCAAATCTTTCTTCAATCTATTGATCTTATTCTTATCATGCCCAACAATCAACATGTCATCCACATATAACAATAATATGATATACTTTCCTTGATCATACCTCTTGATATAGACACAATGGTCAACTTCCAACCTCTGAAAACCATGTTCCAACATGAATGAATCAAATTTCCTGTACCATTGTCGAGGTGCCTGTTTCAACCCATAGAGATTCTTCTTCAACCTACAAAGAAGGCCTTATTTTCCTTTTTCTATGAAGCCTTCTGGTTGCTCCATATAAATTTCTTCCTCCAATTCACCATGAAGGAATGCAGTTTTTACATCTAACTGTTCACATTCTAGGTCTAAAGCAGCAACTAGACCAAGAATGACTCTAATGGATGACATTTTAACAACAGGTGAGAAAATTTCAATGAATTCAATACCTTCTTTTTGGGCAAAACCTTTCACCACCAGCCTTGCTTTATACCTATCCTTCTTTTCGTCACCTTCATGCTTAATCCTGTACACCCATTTCTTTTGCAGAGCCTTTCTACCTTTTGGGAGCTTTACCAACTCCCAAGTTTTATTTTCCTGCAAAGAGTTCATTTCTTCTTCCATTGCTTTCTTCCATTCTTTACTATGCTCGACTTTACAAGCTTCTTGAAAACAATTAGGTTCACCTTCATCAGTCAACAAAATACAGTTTGAAGGAGGATACCTTTGTGAAGGCTTATGAGGCCTAGAAGATCTGCGAACCAACTGTGGTGGTGCATTATCAGGTTGAATCTCCTGTAAAGGTTCCTGCAAGATTCCTTCTTCTTGTTGTTCTTCATGCTCCTGAATTTGCTGTTCATTTTCTTGTATTGGTGGTATGTTTTCCTGTTGCTCTTCAAACCTGTCAATAACCTTCTTGACCTCCAACTCACCTACAGTCCTCTTGAACATTTCTGACTCATTAAATATAACATCCCTGCTTCTAATAATTTTATGTTTGACTGGATCCCATAGACGATAATCAAAATCTTCATCCGCATATCCCAAAAAAATGCATTTCATAGATTTATCATCTAGCTTAGTTCTATTTTCTTTGGGAATATGTACGAATGCTTCACATCCAAAGATTTTCAAGTGAGAATAATTCAAATTCTTACCAATCCAAACTTCTTCAGGGATACCGCCATCCAAGGCTGTAGTTGGAGATCTATTTATGAGGTAGCAAGCAGTCCTGGTTGCTTCAACCCAAAAATTCCTCTCCAAACCAGAATTGGACAACATACTTCGCACCTTTTCCATAATGGTGCGATTCACCTCTCTGCGACACCATTCTGTTGAGGAGTACGAGGCACAGTCTTCTCATGCTTTATGCCAAACCTATTACAATATTCCTTAAATGCATTTGAGCAATATTCTCCACCATTATCTGTTCTTAAACACTTCAGCAATTTGTTAGTCTCTCTTTCAACAGCAACATGGAATTTTTGAAATATTCCAAACACTTCACTTTTTTTTTCATAGGATATGCCCAAACCTTTTTGGATGCATCATCTATAAATGTTACAAAATATGATGCTCCTCCTAATGATTTGATGTTAACAGGCCCAAACACATCTGAGTGTACCAATTCTAACACATTTTTCTTTTTGTCATGGCCACCTCTAAGGAATGAAACCCTTCTTTGTCTACCATATATACAAATCTCACAAAGATCAAGATTGTAGGATTTCAAACCTGGCAATAAATTTTTATCAACAAGGATTTTTAAACCCTTCTCGCTCATGTGACCCAAACGCTTATGCCACATATCTGTTGAATTTCCTTCTTTTGTGACCGCAGCCAAATCTGATTTTCCTATCAGTGTCTTCAATGTGTATAATGTTCCTGTTTTGGGTCCTTTGGCCACGACCAATGCACCTTTGCTAATTTTCCGGCCTCCTTTCCCAAAGCTTGTCGAATAGCCTTCATCATCCACTCGTCCCATAGAGATTAAACTCATGCACATTTTTGGTACATGCCTGACCTGTTTCTACAATATATCTTGTCCATCTTTCATCTTGATCTGGACATCTCCCACTCCAACAATACTGCAAAAATGATTATTACCCAAATACACTCTACCATAATCACCAGGATTATATGAAACAAAACTATCTTTGCATGGAGTTACATGGTGAGATGCCCCAAAGTCAAGGATCCAATCAAAGCTACTGCTAGATGTATATACACATGCATCCTCTACTGAAATAGTAAAAAACACATCACCATTTGTGGCTACAGCAGTAGTATCACCTTCATTTGTGTTGGATGACTTGTGATTTATATTGGACGGTCTCTGATCCTTTTGTCTTTTCTTCCAGAATCGACATTCTTTCTTCATGTGCTCGGGTTTGCCATAATGAAAGCATATGATTCTGCCTCTCCTTGATTTTGATCGGCCTCTCGATCTTGATCGCCCTTGCCGGCCTCGATCCATTCTCCTACCATGATCAGCTAGAGCTAGAGCCTCTCCTCCCTGGATTTTCGCAATTGACTTGCGTCGCAGCTCCTCATTCATTAAACTGTTGCTGACATCATCAAACTTTAGGGTCCCTATAGTTGTTGAAGTGCTCATAACTACAATTAAATTTTCTCAGCTGTCTAGCATAGAACACATCAGCAATATGGCTCTAATTTCATCATCTAAAATGATTTTAACAGACGCAAGTTGATTAGTAATAATATTAAATGCATTCAAGTGCTCAGCAACTAAAGCACCCTCTTTCATTTTGAGATTATAAAGCTTCTTCATCAAGAACACTTTGTTTGATGTCGTGTTCTTCTCATATAGATCATGGAGCTTCTTCCATAATCCTTCTGTCGTCTTTTCTCCAGACACATTGAAATAAACATTCTTTGCTAAATATTGGCGGATTGTTGCAATTGTCTTTCTATCTAGCTTATTCCACTCTTCATTTGTCATCGATGAGGGTTTCTTTGTTGTGCCCTCAATCAGCAAATACTGATCCTTTAAAATCAGTATATCCTCCATCTGTGATTTCCATAGGGCAAAATTAGCCCTGCTCAACTTCTCCATATCTGTAACTGTTGTCTCCATTTTCAATCAAATTCACGCCCCAAAACACAAAAGCTCCACTTAAAAATAAAACTTTAATTATTACTCTTTAAAATTTAGTAATAATGACCTTCCTCCTTTTAAAATACCCTTTTCAAAATTCCTGCTCCTTTTAAAATATACTTTTCAAAATTCCAACATATAATTATATATTTTCATAATAAATGTTTTAACCTTTTCACATTTCACACATACATATGTTGGTTTGAGAAAAAAACTTGACGTATACGTGCAAGCTTGATGTAAAAAAAACTTACGAACACCACGTTTCAACTCCAATCTCCACGGATCTCCACGTTTCAAACTCCAGCAACACGTTTCAACATAGGTCCACGACCTTGTTTTTCTTGCAGCAACTGTCTTTTAGTTATAGCGTTCCTCAACTATTTCTTGGACACATCCTTCAATAGCTCCAGGGGTAACAACCAACGTTTTAACGAACGCTGCCATAACGTTTTAACAAACGCTGCCAGAGTAAGGCGATGGCACTAAGCGGCTTGCACAGTGGATATTCGACCCTAGCTCTGATACAAGTTGTTAGACCAGAGCATACATAACACACAACGGATTTATACTCAGAGACTTAGACGACAATAACAAAGAATAATTTCAGAAACAGAGAAATGGAGAAACAACAAGCGGCAATAGCAAAGAATAATTTCAGAAACAGACAAATGGAGAAACAACAAGATTACTCAATCAGAAACAGCAGAATAGATAAAACAATCACTGGAGAACAGAAATCACTTTGCATTATATAACAGGGTTGGGCCTTGGCTTGCTTCCTTGGCCAGAGAAATTACAAATTTATAGAGGCTGAAGAAGGATCTAGAACCCTGTATGTGATTCAGATGGAGATGTGGAATGATCTAGAAACTAATGGCAGTGTAGAAAGAACTAGAATCCTCGAGCTCTAGAAAGATCTGATGTAGAAGGATCTAGAATCCTGTCTGAATTTGGCTTCACACTTAACATCTACAATATCTCAATTATTGGGAAGCATTATGTGATCTATTAACGTGTTTTTGTGAACTCTCAGCATTGCTAACATTTTTGTAATAAGAAGAATTGCAGTAATTAAAGACTTGCAGTTACAAAATTCTTTATACCCTAGTAAGAATCCTGATTATAAATCATCCTTCTAGGAATCTTAGATACAGCCTCAGTCTCACGGTTTTTTCTCAAGAGTAGTGTTTACTCACAGCTTCCTCAAATTATTATGGGCCATTATGTTTGACAATTGCCATATACTTTGAAATTTTGTTGAAGATATTTATATTGGAGGTTCGAGAACATGACATTGACAGGTCGCAGATTTCGTGGTGAATTTTTTTTGTTGCATAATTATTTTATGTTTTTGGTGTTTTTCACAGGAAGTCTGCACTAAAATTTTAAATTTTTGAAGAAATCATGGTTTGGTTTTTGGTTTTTTTTTAATGCATACAGGAATTCAATGCCATAAAAAACTAAAAAATGATAGACATTTTTAAAATCAATTTTTTTTGCTTTTTTGTTTTGGAAATTAAAAACATAAATATCATAAATTTTATGGATTCAAAAGTTAAATTAAATTTTAAATCATTCATGCATCCTAACCTTATCATACTTGAAAATAATTGAATTTTAAATCATTCATGCATCCTAACCTTATCATACCTGAAATTTATGATGCGTGTGACTTCAAAATTGAAACCATTCATCCTAATTTGATCTGAAATTTCTATCAGAAATCTTATCATTTTTGTGACTTTAAGAGATTGAAAACATTCATCACGAATATTATAATGTGATTGACAACTAGCTCTGGAGCTATTAGGCAACTACAATGTATAAAAAATTATATGCACATATCATTTATCACAATTTACTTGCTTATAAATTTCATTCATCCAAATTTTGTTGCTTATGATTAGTCAAGGTGACTCTAAATATTTATCACAATTTACTTGCTTATAAATTTCATTCATCCAAATTTTGTTGCTTATGATTAGTCATGGTGACTCTAAATATTCTTGAAATAAAGGAAAGTTTCTAGAATGAAATTGGCATTTCACAAATGAGAGGTAAAAGTGATTTTTTTTACTTTAAATTTTGCTCATAGTAATGATCATGATGGTTTGGTTATTTAGCGAAATGAAGAATGATTTAGATTAAAAAGAAATCATATTTTAAATAGAGGAAATTGTAAATATTATTACAAAATAAAGTCACTGAGTATTTGATGCTATTAAATCCATTTCCTATTAAAAGCAAGTTTACCATTTAGGATCCTTTTGTCATATGTTCAAGTACAGGCTAGGCTGTATATTTCCGGTGTTTTTATCTGGCAATCTGTTGTATATCTTAGGCTTTTCTTTATGTATAATTGTATCTGTTTTATATGTGTGTCAGTCCCTCTTTCTGTTCTCCCCCTGATGCACAGGGTGTCCAGTTTTGTTCTCATGCTTTTCAAAAAAACTCTTGTACTATCTGTTCTATTATATGGCCTCAATATAATACATCTCAGCTTTTTCGTTCTGAAACCATTTTTGCATTAAAAACAAATACCATTGTAGTCGTCCTATCTTACCATTTTTGCATTAAAAACAAATACCATTGTAGTCGTGATATCCCGACTCCAAGCAATGGAATAATGTAGTATATGCCATATCCCGACTCCAAGCCATGGAATAATGTAGTATATACCAGCCTTTTGTTGGGTATTTTCGATGCAAAATACCAAAAACAAACAAATTACACACCACAGAGACAATGCTCTGTTTCCTCTGTCCAGGATCCTTGCACAGGGAAGCTTTTAAAAAAAATTAACTCAGAACAGTCCATTACATAGCCATAAAACATTTCTATTGTTTTAAAACAACAACTGTTACAATTTTCATCCTCTGCGCAGAGAGGGATTCACTGAAGAAACTCTGTTTCACTCGCTTAACACTTTCCACTGCTGTGGATATTACAAAAGGAATTTCAAGCTATTCCTATATCTTTCAATGGCGAACAAACATTACAGCCCTGTTCTTGTTTAATTTTTCCGCACTGCTGTGCGTTCAATGCATACAACGCAAAAACTCTCTCCTTTTACCGTGTGCAGGCACAATACATAAAAAACTACTGCACGTAGGCTTTTTTTTAACAACGTATATAAAAAAACATATAAAAAAAATATAAAACGTATGCCCATAACCATATTAAAGGGCCTCCACCTAAATCTACGTAAAACATTAAAGACCATAAATTCAACTACGGCGGTCAACCTATAAGACTTTCAATCCACGCAAAAATGTGATTTGACGCAGGCCCGTGCACCTTCAGGAGATCGACGGCGGAGATCGCGTGCCCAGCTGATCCGACGAGGTTCGCAAGCCAACCTCGGGCAAATGAAACGACCTTTAGCATCCGGGGAGCAGGCGGTATGGCGGATGTACAAGGGACGCGTGGCGGAGTTTGATTGTGTCGGAGCCCTTCATACGGAAACAGCCTTTTGCCAAAGGTGGTGCGGGGAGACCGGGGCGGTTTTACCAAAACTGCCGCGCTGTTTAAAATCACAAATTTAACACTCCCCTTTAATTTTAATCAGCCACACGTTCGGTCATTCCCAAGCATTTTCTCAAAAATTCGAAACTCTTCTGAACCAGTGGCTTTGTCAAGATGTCTGCAACCCGTTCCTGGGTCCTGCAATGTTCTAGGACGATTTCGCCATTGTTCACCAATTCTCTGATGTAGTGAAACCTTGTATCGATGTGTTTCGTTCTCTTATGAAACACTGAATTCTTTGACAAAGCAATAGCAGAGCTATTGTCACAAAAGACCACTATTGCTTTTGCCTGCTCTTAGCCTAAGCTTCTCAACATTCTTCTCATCCATACTGCCTGACATGCTGCTGTTGTCGTTGCCACATATTCAACCTCTGTTGTAGACAATGCTACAATGGACTGCTTCTTAGAAGCCCATGAAATGGCTCCTGAACCCATATGAAAAAAATAACCGGAAGTGCTTTTCCGATCATCTACACTTCCAGCCCAATCACTATCAGTGTATCCAATTAAATCTGAACTTTCTGAGACACTATATAATATGCCAAACATTTTGGTACCTTTGACATACCTTAAAATTCCTTTTGCTGCCTGCCAATGTGCCTCCTTTGGCCTCTCCATGAATCTGGAAATTAAACTAATAGCATACATAATATCAGGCCTAGTTGCTGTTAAATACATAAGACTGCCTACAACACTTTTGTACAAACTAGGATCAAAGTCCTTGCTGTTGTCCTCTCTGCTGAGTTTTAATCCCATTACTGTGGGAGTGATTGCTGCCTTGCACTCTTGCATGTTAAATCTGCCCAACACTTGATTTACATATCTTGCTTGTGAGATAAAAATTCCTTTTTCATTTTGATCTACTTATATGCCTAAGAAGTATCTCAACAAACCCATGTCAGTCATTTCAAATTCATCCTTCATGACTGATTTAAAATTCTCAATAAGATAAATATCATTTCCAGTGAAAATAACATCATCTACATACAAGACTACAATTAAAATTTTACCATCCTTTTCCTTGATGTAGACTGTGGATTCTCCTTCACATTTGTCAAATTCATTATCCAATAGATATGAATCTATCCTGCTGTACCATGCTCTTGGTGCTTACTTCAGCCCATAAAGAGCTTTCTTCAATTTGCACACTTTGTGCTCTTCTCCTTTCTTCTCATATCCGAGAGGCTGTTCCACATAAACCTCTTCCATTAACACTCCATTTAGGAATGCTGATTTCACATCCATTTGGTAGAATTTCCATTTGTTTTGAGCTGCTATGGACAGCACTGTTCTCACGGTTTCCATTCTTGCAACCGGGGCGAAAGTCTCCTCATAATCTCTCCCATACTGTTGCTTGTAACCTTTGACAACCAGCCTTGCTTTATGCCTTTCAATCTTGCCTTCAGCATTGCTCTTGGTCTTGTAGACCCATTTCACACCAATGACTTCTTTGCCTTTTGGTAACTCAACCAAATCCCATGTTTTGTTTCTCTCTATGGCATTGATTTCCTCATCCATAGCTTCTATTCATTTCCTATCTTTAATTGCTTCTTCGAAATGAATAGGATCATCAACATGACAAAACAAGGCAAACAAGGAATTCATTCCTTCATCATAAATGTCACTTAAATTTCTAAACTTCTTACCTCTTTCATTTGGTGTGCAAGTGCTTGAAGATGCACTTGAATTTCCTCCTTGTGGTGTGCTTGGAGAAGCACTCTCATTGATCCTCAATGGTGTTCCTTGTTGTCCTTGTGTTGGTGCTACTGTTTGGGCATTCATTTCAGCCACCTCCTCATCATCTTCATCATGAGAGAAACAATTTTTAACATTCACTGTTTTCTCTATGCTTCCATCCCAAGCTTCCTCTTCAATGAACTGAACATCTCTGCTGACAAAAAACTTCTTGGTAGATGGGATATACAACCTGTAAGCTTTCGATTTATCACTATATCCAACAAGGATACATTTCTCCCCTTTGTTGTCCAACTTCTTCCTTAGCTTATCTGGAATGTGTGCATAGGCCACACACCTAAAAACTCTCATGTGGGTGACTCCTTGCTTTCTCCCACTCCATGCCTCTTCTGGCACTTTGTTCATGACTGCTTTTGTAGGACACTTGTTCAAAATATACACTGCACAATTTACAGCTTTAGCCCAATAATCATTTGGAAAATGCTTTGCCTTCAGCATGCTCCTCGCCATATCCATGATGGTCCTGTTCTTCCTTTCAGCAACTCCATTTTGCTGTGGGGTGTACCTGGCTGTAAACTGTTTATGAATTCCATTTTCTCTACACAACTTTAGGAATTCATTGGAGATATACTCACCTCCTCTATCAGTTCTCAAAACTTTTATATGCAACCCGCTTTGGTTCTCCACAAGTGCTTTGAAATTTTGGAATTTCTCAAACACTTCACTTTTGTTTTTAAGGAAATATGCCCAAGTTTTTCTTGTAAAGTCATCAATGAATGTTAAGAAATATAGGCTGTCTGCTAATGATGGAGCTTGCATCGGTCCACATAAATCTGAGTGGATGATCTCTAAGGGTGTCTTTGCCCTTATGCTTTTCCCTGATGGAAAACTTTCTCTATGTTGTTTGCCCAATATACAACCTTCACAAAGGCTGTCCGGCTTCTCTATCAATGGTAATCCTCTTACCATTCCTTTTCTGCTCAACAAATTTAGACCTCCAAAATTTAGATGCCCGAATCTCAAGTGCCATAACCAATTTTCATCCTTTGGCACGCTTTGGAAGGCCTCTTGGGTGACTGCTGCCATTTCCTTCTTGTTCTTCAAGTCTGCCTTGATCCGGAGAGGGAACATCCTGTTCCTTGTCATCTTTACTTCAGCAATGCATCTTTTGCTGGGTGGTATATCCATGATGGTGCATACATCATTTACAAAAAAGACATTGTAACCCTTTTGAATAAGTTGTCCAATACTCAAGAGGTTACATCTCATTCCGGGGACATAGTAGACATCTGCTATGGTTTTCCTTTCTCCTTGTTTTGTAAATATTTTTACCTCCCCTTTTCCCATAACAGACACTTTACTATCAGATATCATTTTTGGGATTCAACTGCGTTAAGTAAGTCATTCAAACGTATGACCATTTCCATGAGAGGTAGTCATAACTGACTAATTTCTCATGATTTTTGAATAGTTCACTTAGCACTCATTGCATCGGGTGATGCTCACAGGGGTGAAGAAGTGGGATTGAAACTAGTGAAATGTGGAGAACGAATCACATAGCATCAATCATCACTTCCGGGGCTTGCACCCGGTAACCAGGACTTCCCAGGAGGTCACCCATCCCAGAACTCCTCTGGCTCAAGCGCGCTTAACTGTGGAGTTTTTCCCCATAATCAAGCCCACTTTACTATCAGTTCCTAGTGTGACCTCTGACTTCAAGTTTTGATTTAAGGCAGAGAAGAGGGCAATGTTTCCTGTCATATGGTTGCTGCAACCTGAGTCTAAAAACCTTATGTCTTCACTATGTGTTTCAGCCATGTTATAAGCTAACATGACATTTTCATGACTGTTGTTTTCTCTTGTAACATTTGCATTTTGTCTACTGTTCATATCATGCTGTTTCTTTCTACAATCACTTGCATAATGTCCATACTTTTTACAATAATAGCATTGAACATTAGATTTATCATACCTTTGTCCTTGAGCATGATACTGTTCTCTTTGTTGGTTGCTTCCTTGACCTTGGTTCTGATTTGGATTGCTGCCTCTTCCTTGTGCATTTGATGGGCTGTTCCTTCCACCTCTGTTCTGGCCTCTGCCTCTTCCTCTTTTGTTTCCTCTGCCTTGACCTATTCCTCTTCCAAAGGACATCTGGGTCTTGAAGGCTTGCTCAAGAGATGAGTTTTCATTCCTACTCAACCTCTGCTCATGTGTTATCAGTGATGCATGTAGCTCATCAACTAAATAGTTTGAGAGATCCTTTGTCTCTTCAATGGTGGTGACTATGGCATCAAACCTTGAGGGTAAGACCCTCAATATTTTCTCCACAATCCTTCTATCTTCAATGGTTTCTCCATGAGTTCTCATTTGTGTGATTACACCAATCACATGAGTGAAGAATGAGTCAATGTTATCTGACTCCTTCATGCACAGATTCTCAAAATCCTTCCTCAGCAATTGTAGTTTTGCTGTCTTCACTCTCTCCATGCCTTGATAGGCTGTCTTGAGGGTTTGCCATGCTTCATTGGCTGTCTTAGCTGCTGCTAACCTTGGAAACACACTCTGGTCTACTGCTAGATACAACAACATACGGGCTTTTGAATCCTTCTTCCTATTGCTCTTCAGTAGATCTCTCTCTCCCTGAGTTAATGCATTGAACTCATCTTCATCTACTGGTTCTTCAAAACCATCTTCAACCATTTCCCATAAATCTTGAGAGGCAAACAGAGCTGTCATGGTTATTGCCCAATAGTCATAGTTTTTCCCATTAAACTGTGGGAGCTGGGTATTAAACATACCCATACCAGTGCTTGTGTTGGCCATTCCTTGCATTATGATCTATGCCTCTAAATCCTTGACTGTGTGTTTAAAAACAACTGACTGCTTCTTCAGCAACACAAAAAAAACTTTTGAAATACCTGAATCCTTTGTCTGAGACTTTACTTTGCTGGAGAAGATCTACTGCTGACTGTTCCAACAATAACAAACAAGATAGCTATGAAGAATACCTGAATCATTCGTTGTCTGAGTCTTCTGTTTGCCTGAGAAGTTTTGCAGCAGCAACAACCTTCTCCCTTCAGCTTCTTTAACTTCTTTAAAGAGCCTGGTCCTGCTCCGATACCACTGTTGGGTATTTTTGATGCAAAATACCAAAAACAAACAAATTACACACCACAGAGACAATGCTCTGTTTCCTCTGTCCAGGATCCTTGCACAGGGAAGCTTTTAAAACAAATTAACTCAGAACAGTCCATTACATGGCCATAAAACATTTCTATTGTTTTAAAACAACAACTGTTACAATTTTCATCCTCTGCGCAGAGAGGGATTCACTGAAGAAACTCTGTTTCACTCGCTTAACACTTTCCACTGCTGTGGATATTACAAAAGGAATTTCAAGCTATTCCTATATCTTTCAATGGCGAACAAACATTACAGCCCTGTTCTTGTTTAATTTTTCCGCACTGCTGTGCGTTCAATGTATACAACGCAAAAACTCTCTCATTTCACCGTGTGCAGGCACAATACATAAAAATTTACTGCACGTAGGCTTTTTTTTGACAACGTATATAAAAAAACATATAAAAAAAAACATAAAACGTATGCCCATAACCATATTAAAGGGCCTCCACCTAAATCTACGTAAAACATTAAAGACCATAAATTCAACTACGGCGGTCAACCTATAAGACTTTCAATCCACGCAAAAATGTGATTTGACGCAGTCCCGTGCACCTTCAGGAGATCGACGGCGGAGATCGCACGCCCAGCTGATCCGACGAGGTTCGCAAGCCAACCTCGGGCAAATGAAACAACCTTTAGCGTCCGGGGAGCAGGCGGTATGGCGGATGTACAAGGGACGCGTGGCGGAGTTTGATTGTGTCGGAGCCCTTCATACGGAAACAACCTTTTGCCAAAGGCGGTGCGGGGAGACCGGGGCGGTTTTACCAAAACTGCCGGGCTGTTTAAAATTACAAATTTAACACCTTTAAATTTAGTAGTTGTTATTAGGAGGCATTTTGAGTGTTGAGTACTTTAGAAGTTTCAGAATTTGTCTTGGCAGTCTAAACCGATAGTGTTAACAAGTCACTTTAGATTTAGTAGCTGTTCTTTAGGAGGCATTTTTTGTGTTGAGTACTTTAGAAGTTACAGAATTTGTATTGGCAATGTATACCGATAGTGTTAACAAGTCGCTTTAGATGGATGCTTGCACAACAAAAACATGGATTGGAGATTAACATTTTTTCCCTTTTCTTTTTGAGTTTCCGAGTCACTATCAATGCTCATACATAATTTTAAGTAATCTTGGATCACCATATCTACACCGCTCCAAAAGTTATGGATCTTGAATAAATATGTTATCTGTAATCCCGAAAAGTACAAAGTATCCAAAACATTTTTAAGCAGATAGTGTGTTAACCAATGTGTGTATGATTCTAGTTTTGTGCATTTCCAACATCAATGCTTGCATAATTTTAGTGTAACAATAAAATTTTGATTTAAAAAAAGAAAGAAAGAAATTCATTTTAAAAGTCTAAGCCTTAGATTAAAGTTTATGCTTCTATAAAAACAAAATTATAATAAACTTCAATCTGAGAGTGTATACTTATTCAGAAATAGTTGAATTGGCAAACTAATTACAATATTAGTTTGGTGGGTATAATAAAATATTTTAAATTTACTTTATAATTTTATTTTATTAAAAATATTTAACCTATTACTTTATAAAATACCATATCTTTAAATTTATTTTATAATTTTATTTTATTAAAAAGATTTAAGCTATTACTTTACAAAATACCATATCTAAACTTACATAAAAAACAAAGTATAAAAGATATGAATAACAGACAACTACCGAATAACGAACAACTACGATACTTTCTGCTAACGCTCTTTAGAAGTACCAACAAAGTAAATAACGAACCATTATTATACTGTGTGCTAGCTACTCCCTTGTTTCAAATTTTACATTATCATCGAGACCGTGGAAATATACTCTAAAAATATAAAATTAATAAACTATTGAATAATGAACAACTACGATACTTTGTGCTAACTCTCTATTACTTTAGAAGTACCAACAAAGTAAATAACGAACCATTATTATACTGTGTGCTAGCTCCTCCCTTTTTTCAAATTTTACGTTATCATCGAGACCGTGAAAATATACTCTAAAATTATAAAAATTAATAATATATTTAAATAAATTTATATTAATTTTATTTATTAACTCATAAAATTACATTAATAACATTTAGAACCGTTAGATGCGACAGTGTCATTCCATTTCACTATATAATTTTAAATACTTTGAAATGAATGTAAATTCATTTCATAGTTGTTAAATGTGACAACTCTATGTTCTTTTGAGGGGTTGAGTTGAATTATTAGACGGGAGGGTATAACTTTACTTGATTATGGGCTTGCATGTGCAGATTGTTGAATTGAGCTATATATAATAGTTAAAAAAAATTTAACAATTTTTTTTTGTTGTAAGCTGCATTATTATGAATTATTTTGATGTATTGTAATTGTTAATGAATATTTTTAACATTTTATTAACAAATAAATTTTTTTGGTAATGGATTTTATCATGTTTATGTTTTTCTAGGTAATAAATAAATATGCATTATTAGAAAGTATTAACTGGACCAATTTGTATGATTTAATGAACTTTAATTTTCACATATATTTTTTATATCGGTGATTACAAATCTATAAATGTCTAAAAAAAAGAAAGATACAATTTATCATTGGGGAAATGTATGGATGGACAAAAGGACAAATTTCCAAGACTCAAAACAATTTAGAAACACGTGAAGAAACCCATAATGCTCATTGGAAAAACAATTACATGATTTTTAAGGAATTTCTTATGATTATGATCTAGATGAAGAAACAAATGTAGTTGAATACGAGGTTGTTAATAATTCAAAATTGAAAGTGCAAACACAAAGACACTTTCGTATGGAATGGTTAGACAAGTTCGTTTAGTTGAATTATGTGAGGTTTGATGATAAAATAACTATGAAGTGTAGTTATTGTGAGAAGTATAGGATGAATGGACCATGGGATTTAGGGAATGGTTGCACCATATTACAACATGATGCTCTTGTTACTCATGCAAAATCACTCGTGCACAAAGACTCAAAGGCAAGATGGATTAATGCACTAGAGGGAAATATGAAACCAATTCTAGATCATATTAAACAGATTGAAAATGCCAATAAGGAAAGAGTGATTTTTGCAATGAGAGTAGCATATTTCATCTATCAAGAAAATTTATCTATTTCAAAGTATGAGAAGATTTGCAAATTTCTAATGGATGCAAAATCTCCATATATTTCAAAGTATCAAGAGTACTCTTCTTACACAAATCGTAAGTCTGTAAATGATTTTCTATGTTTCATATCAAAACATCTTGAACAGATTCTGATAAAAAATATTCTGGAAAGTTCTTTCTTCTCATTAATGGTTGTGAAAGCAAAAATCAAACCTTAGAGCAACACCTTGTCATTTATGCAACATATTTAGATTCAAAGGGTCTTGGGTCACCTATCTCATAGTTTATGAAGCTCAATGATGTAGTGGATGTAAAAGGGAAAACATTATGTGATAGTGTCAATCAATTAATATATGTTAGAGGCCTTCAATATAAAGATTTGATAGTTGCTTCTATAGATGGGGCTTCAAGAATGATTGGACATGAAAATGACTTTGTTTCATTTTTGAAAAAGAACAATCCAAACATTATTACAGTTCATTCTATGGCTCATCGTGAGTCTTTAGCGGCAGCAGATGCTCTAAGAAAATATCTGAGTTATTATATATTGAAAAGATTGCAAACAAAGTGTATTCATGGGTTCAAAACTCCCCAAAGAGAAATAATGAACTTAATGATTTGCTTAGAGTCATGTAAATTGATGTTCGATGTTCTACAAATACATTCAGTGAGATGGTTATCCAAGGAGGGAGTTATTATGAGGCTTGTGAAGCTTATGCCATCAATTTTAACTTTGTGGAAAAATGAAAAAAAAACTTTATCATGGTATGATAAGACACAAATATATTCTATCCAATATTGTTTACATATGCTTGTTGATGTGTTAGGGGAATTGAACAAGTTGAATATGACTTTTCAAGAAGAAAATGTAGGCATTACAACGATTGGGTTAGCTCTTGAAGTGACTACAAGCACATTATCTAGATGGTTTTTTACAAAAGAGACATTTGCAGAAGGCACAATTTCTCTTTCAAAATTTTAAGTGATTCTCAAAATGGATACATTGATATTAAAGATGAAGGGATAGTGGTAGATAGACATGAATTATGATACATCTTTATCCCATCCATGGATATTGAATCCAGTGAAGCAAGGAAACAATCTATGAAACCTTGTATTGAAGGTAAACAAGAGAGTTGTCAAGAACTTACATAAGATTATATAGAGACTCTCATAAAATCTTTGAATGAAATATTTCTAGACCATCATATTTTTAATGAAGCAAAATTTTCCAGCCCTTGTTATTATCCACAAGAGCGTCATAATCATGAGAAAAATTCAGAGCCTTGGGTTTTAAAGGTTTTTCAACATTTGCAACATACCATATCAAGTGATGTTGGATTTGTAGCTTTATTTCATGTTAAAGCTTGTAAAAGAGAGTTGTAGCCTTTTGTTGATTCATTAAATATGGCTTATGAGAGTTTTTTCTATGAAAGAAGCATGGAAAGTATTTTGTACCACAAAACAATGGCACAAAACTTATCCTAATATGATGAAATTATTGCAAGTTGTGCTCATTATCCCTGCAAGTACAATATATTGTGAAAGGGGGTTTTCTAAGAAAAACATCGTCAAAGACATTCGAAAATCAATGCTAGGGTTGGATACACTGAATGCTTTAATGAGAATATCTTTGAATGAACCTAAATCATCTAATGTTGATTGGCGTGCAGTGTATGAGGTATGGACCTGAATCATCTAGTTTTTTTGTAGTTTCTCCAGAAAGATTCTCTTTAAATTAAGTATAATGACGATCTATTATTGATTTTTTTATTTTTTTTTCTCTAAGAAGTTTGAATTTCAATGAAATATACTATAGTTTGAAAAAATCCCACTAGATGCTTTATTTATAGTACATTTTTTATAAGTTTTGCAAGGTTTTCAATGTTTAAATAGTCCCACTATAAATTTAGACTATAAATTTGATAGAATACAATTCTACTATCTTTATCCATGTATAATGATGCATGGTATCGTTAAATTTCTTTATTTTGTTTGTTGACTTCTAGAATGTTTGATCCATTTGAGTATAAAGTGAGTTGCACAACAATAAATGGCTTCTTCAGCTAAAATACAGATGATTGAAAACTAACTAGTGTGTTTTGTATTTTTATTTTTATTTAATTAGTTTAGAAAAAATAAAAACAGATATTTCTTTTCTATTTTTAGTCAGGAAAATCCTATTTTTTTGGATCTGGAAATTGTAATAAAACTCCAATTCAAAATTGTTAGTGAGAGAAGATTGAGAAATTGCATATATAATAGACATATAGAACGGAATATGGTTTTAATATACCTATAGACCAAAATATGTTAAAACCAGTGTTCCCATGTTGACAAATGTTTGCAGTTTTTGTCCTGTGTACATTGTTGCATATGTGTTGCCAATTGTAAAACTACATAAAATATTATAGATTGTTCAACTTTAGTCTTTGTAAGAGTCCTATTATATGAACTCAATAGTATGAAATACTGTGAAAGTACAGTACGGTCGACGAGTGTAGCATAATACTCTTAGTGCAGTGCATAAACATAGATAATAGATGATGCTCACATCAATCCATCCATATCACTGTGATCACTGAACCCCAATACATGGATCAACATTGATGGATACCAATCTAAATGGATGTCATATTCCATGGATAATATTCGTTCCTCCATTCATTCATTATCCATGCCAACCCACTCCACCCAACCATAAGCACCCCCTCCTTGTGTTACTTCTTCTTCTGTACCTACATCCTGCAATGGTAGTAGCATCATGTTTCCCTCTCAATTTTTATTTATATAAACAATAATTTTATCATTTATAAACACACCCATATCCATTCAATGAGATCAATTCACCCCATCAACCTCTTTGCACACATATATGATGATGACACAGCATGCGCATCTCCACAAATGAAAAACAATGTATATGCATTGAATGACTCCACAGTTACCTCGCATTGTCAATAACTCCCAATTAGTAAAAAATATGATTGGATTAGTTTAAAACTCCACTTCCATATTTGGTGTAATTCAATAAGTGTCAACATGTATGTGAGCATTACATATGCATAAAAATTTAGCTTCACTCTTTATCTTTTTAGAAATTCAAAAGAACAAATGATATTTGGAGGCATTTAAATTATTCACTAATTCAAACGAAAAATTAACCTCTTTAAGATGATGAAAAACAATCCTAAAAATAAGTTTAATTTCATTAAGACGGTTAAAACCAACTTAAAAATAATCTTATTTGAATTTTAAAATTTTTGTAGTGTTGGTTTCCATTAATGTTTAAAAAAAGCTACAATTTAACGAATTTTTGTTGATGTTTTTAAACCTATTGTAGCGGCTATAACCACCCTCCAAAATTTTTCCTTGGCTTCGTTTTGGGGCCTCCCTCCTCAAAATCATAGCAGTTATCCTGCACTGATCAAGTACTTGTGTTTATTTGATTTTATCTGTTTCTAAACAACTCGTGCTCACTCACTTGTCCCGTTGGTCAACCACAAGCTGACCCAACACTTGGTTCACATCCGTTCAACGAGTTGTCGGGAAAAACTGCGCAATCTTGGAGGGAAGTTTGTCTTCCCTTCAGGAATTACGGAGAGTAGCCCAGGAGGTGCCCTCCACTCAGGCATTGCACAGATCAGGCCCGCCAACCTTGTTCTGGAAATTGAGTAGAGAAAGTCAGCCGACACTGCTCTCTAGAATTGCGCAGAACTGACCAACTGCACTACACTTTGGAAATGCGCAGAACTGGCCAACAACACTACTCCAGAAAAATACGCAGAGTAGGCTAGCATCACTTCTCTGGAAAATTACGTAGAGCTGGCTAGCCAGCCAAGGTCACTTAGCCCAGAAGCAACGCAAAAGTTTTCCCTCAGTGGTTGTCTCTCGCATGTGTTGGTAGGTTGCCCGGTCCACTCCAAAACGACGCAATCCTTCCTTCCATGCCAGGCATCTTTTCCCAAAAATGAAAAAAGAAAAAAGCAAAAAGGCATCCCTAGGTTTTAGGGATCTATTTTTAGCAGCAAGAGTTACATGCAAAGTCATTTTTAGAAACTCCTCGCCAAGTGTCGCATTTTCCTAAATTTGTGGCATGGACGTCATAAACCCTAATTTCAACAAATCTATTTAAATGATGCATCAGAGCTCATTCTTCACATTCGATCTTGGAGCTTTAGCATTCACGAGGCATCTAGGAACCTTTGGCACAGTCGACACAACTTTTTTCAGGTAAGTTTTTCCTTTCATGTCTTTTGTCACTTTTTTTGTCGCCTTTTAGTTTTTGGCTTGTATGAGTGTTGTTTCCTTTGTTTTATTGAATGACCACTGGAATTTCAATGTGTTTTAGCTTGTAGAAGTGTTGTTTCAAGTTTTGCGTTACCTTTCCTTAGTGTCGCATGCACAACATTATTTATGCACTTATGGTCACCATTGCGTCAACTATCTTCATGAGCTTCTTGGTTTTGTCGTTTGATTTATTTATGAACTTTCTTGAATTGCATGGATGTCTATTCACTCAGATTTGCACCATCTTTGCACACACACTCAGTCCTTCACATTTTCAGGTTTCCATTGTGCAGATCCGGGTTGTCTCAGCCCAAATCTTGTTTGTCCCAGCATGCTCTGCGCATTCCTAGCAGTCAAGGCTCTGCCTTGCCTCTAGGAATTGCATAGAGGCTATGAACACTAGCTCCTAGTTGTCCTCTTCGCAATCCTGGGAGGCGGTACCCATTCCTTCCCACTGGAATTGTGCAATGCGTAGTTCCAGCCAGCAACCCAGCCTAATTGTTCTGCGCATTTTGCAGTTTTAGTCAACAGTGAGCCTCACTGGATTGCGCATTACACAGTTCTAGTCACTAGTGAGCCTCACTAGTAGTTGAGATTGTGCAATGCGTAGTTCCATGTGACAGTCTCCCAGCCTCCCGGAGTCAATGTTTCACAATCTTGCCCAATAGTCACTAGTTTGTTGCCCGATCGATTCTCGAGTTGCTTGATGTTTTTCAACTTACATGGGCTTTCCATGAGTGTCTTCTATATCTCTAGGTACCACAGGTTTTTGAGTAGCTTCTCAGCAGTACAGGTATCATGGCCTCCAAGAGAGCTGGATCAAAAGACACAATTGAAACTAGTACTTGCGATGTGGTTGACAAGGGGTCTATGAGCTTGCCTGTGTACACAGACACACACCTATTCATTGAGAAAGAAATTAGGATCACATGGCAAGACATCAACACTGTTTTCTCAGATAGCTTTGAGGAGAATCTGGGGGACCGACAGGTTTATGTAAACATCCATAAGTTGGGATTATACAAGGTTTCATGCAGGTTTCCCGTAATCCACTGGATTGTCTCATACACTGATCCGATGACGATGATATTGACCAGTGTCATTGGAGTAGCAGTTTCTTCCTTTAAGGCAGAATATTATCAGCAGATGTACCATTTTCCATTTCCAGTGAGGAGGATGGATGCACTCTTCTACACTCCCAACAACAACATGAAGACAGGAGACATCTTGAAGAGTTAGGTAAGGGAGCCAACAAAGTTCAAGAGGACACCCAAGTAGATATACAAGACAAAGACACTCACGAAGGCTTACCAATTCTTGGTCATCTTCACTTGTCGTTTGTATGACCAAGGGAGTACGGAGACCTTCCCGTAGAGTTGGGTTGCTATGTTGGATCAGATGGAAATTGAAGGAAAACATTTTAATTGGTTTGACATGTTGGCTCTCCAGCTGAAAGTGCATGTATCCGATGCCAGGAGTCTGCCCAAGGATCTGCAAGCAAGATTCTTCATGTCTTCCTACCTCCTCGATGTAATCTGTGCCCATCAATAGTTTCCTGGCATGGGTTGGGCATGGACACCTTTAGAGAATGTTGTGAACGTATATTGCAAGTTGCTCTCAGACTGCAGCTACCGAGGAGTAATGGCTAGAATATATGATCATTTCATCACCCCTTTGTACACAATGATATTTGAACAAGATCCACCTTGCATGTCCCAGGAAACAATGGAGGTGTTTCTGAACATTTCAAATTGGTACGCCTCACCATATGACACCTTCATTAGGATGTACAGTGCGGAGAAAGCTCCGCATGTGTTGCCAAGGTTTTCCACGAACAAGTTGGTCATGCAGGAGGTTGCATACCACATCTTGATAGGGTTATCAGCTGGATTGCACAAGAAGAAGAAGGCACCATGGCCTACGCTTCCTTTGAAAATTGGGTTGTATGCAATCAAGAGTTTGAAAGAAGCAGATGCTGAGGTCGAAGACTTCAAGAAGTTTAAGTTCAACACCAAGAGTTTCAATCCGTACGATCCACATGGTTTATGCAGGGACCACTGTGCGAGAGTGTACTATTCTTGGATCCATGGGGCGTGTCATTGGCTAGAGGAAGACCCATGGAGATATTTTTATAACTCCTCTAGGCTCAATGAACTAGTCAACATGGTAGTATAATGGCTAGCAACACTCAAGGTAGCAGCACCACAGGGAGCAACAACAACAACAGCAACAGCAAGCAGCAAAACTGTGCAAGCCAAAGGTAAGAGGAAGATTGCCGAAAGCACATAGATGGAGAAAAGCTACAAGTTTAAGGAATATCCACTTGTGGAGAAAGTAGATTTGGAGATAGATGCAAAGAGGGGACAACGCGATAAGAGGATAGCATAAAGAAAAAGGGAGAAGCAAAGACTGGAAGATGCAGAGAGGAAGATGTAGGAAGTACAATAGAAGCTCAAAGAAGAACAAGAGGTGCGCAAAAGAGAGAAGGAAGTGCAACAAAAATAGGAATAGGAGCAAGAGGAAGTGCAAGGTGCAGAGACAACAAAAACCGCATCGATACAGGTTGAAGTCTCTGAACCAGCAATAGATGAGGAACAGGGTGGGCAACTACAAGAATAGGAACTTTCTCCAGAAGATGATCTGATAGTAGATAAGATGGATATGGAGATGGAGCAACCAAAATAGGATCAGGAAACTGACCTCATGCCAAAAGCAACCAAGGTCACCCCACGGGCTTCACCAGCTCTAATGGCAGTGTAAGTCCTGAGTGAACAAGGGGAAACCATTCTCCTTGAGGATAATCCAGGGAACATATGTGTACAACATAGCCTTTGATAAGTCACAACATAGAGTTGTATAAGCACATAGAGCGTGCACCCTCGATGAGCATGCATCACTTGCGCACTTGGAAGAACGGGTGTCTGTGCGAGATGTATAAAGACATACAACCACCTTGACGATGCTAAAAAGGCTTATGTCAAAGCCACAAACCTGAGTCTGAATTTCTTGATAGCATAAAATGAGCGCATGGCTAAGGAGTAGAAAGCAACCAGGTAGAGAGAGTATCAATCAACAGGAATTGCCAGAGCAGAGATGAAGGAAGTCATACTTGCTGAAGTATCGGCGCTTGAGACAGTCACGCGGAGGTTGTATGAAAGGTTTGTCACCATGCACAAGTAAGTTGTCCATCTACATGGTCATCAACAATGCTACATCAAGATAGTGTGAACACTCATAGATATACATGCCATAGTTGATCATGTATAGACATGGACAATGAGGTACAAGGGAGCCCTACTTCACTTGCACAAGATGATGAAGCCGTAGGTAGAGTTGGACAAAGCACACATCTGGAGTTTGATCTGAAACTATGAGGAACTCTCGCCGCTCATCACCAGTTTTGAGGCTTCATATGCACAGTTGTATAGGAGTTTGGATGTCATGGTGAGAAATTATGGCACCACGTAGATTGGTACGCTCACCGAGGCCAAAGAGAAGAACCAAGTGAGACTAGAGATTGATGCGCACTTTGATCAGTTGATGCTCAAGGCCACAAGTGCAGTTTTGCAAGGCAGCACAGATAACATGCGTATGTACATCACTGGTCCAACCTTTCTCAGGACTAAGTTGTGCAAGTTACAAGAAGAGTTGGATAGAGGTTCCAAATCAATATACCTGGAAGCAATGGAGGCAAGAGTTCGTTTCCAGAAAGACATCATCAAAGAGTATGTGTGTTGAAAAATGGCAAGAAGAAATGCTAAAAATAGAAGTGTTAAAAATAACATTGCTAAAAATAGCAGTTTGGGTACCAGTGCTGGATTGGGCAACAGGGAATGAAAAATGGAAGTGCTAAAAATAGCATTCTATTTTTAGCAGTTCAGTATGGATTCCTATTTTAGTCAGTCCCTGGACTAGAAATAGGAAGTAAAATTCGAATTTGAACTTAACAGCTATTTGAAAATAAATTAATTAATTCTCCATGAGTTAATTAGTTGTGAAAAATCAAACATGAAGTCTATGTGAGGACATGCAACAATTTCTCTATTAATTGAGGAATTTATCCATCAGTTAAAGAGATAAGGATGAGTTCTATATTGAGTAGTAATTAGTTGGCTCAGTTAACTGAGTCAAGTCCAGTTATATTTGATTTAAACGGGTTGTTTAAATTAAGTAAGTTCAGTTAGTTAATGCATGCTTGCATATAACTGTTGTTATTCAGATAACTGAATATTCTCTCATGAATAACTCATGCATGTTAGTTCAGATAGAGACCCAGTTGAAATCAGAGAAGGGACAGTGTATTATCAGTTGGATGAATATTTTTCCTATAAAGGAAGCTCATCCATGATGAGGATTTATCTCCTTCAGGACTGCGTAGTTGGATCAGAGGTTAGTGATTGTGTGAAGAAGCCAATTCACACAAGTGGCTGCACTGGACCCCAATCAAAATTGTGCAAAGAAATAGGAGGCTTGGAGGGTAGACTAGAGGTTGGATAGAGGCCTTTGACTGTTTATGAGCAGCAAAGGTATTACAGAGAGAGCAGGATAGCTTTTGAGCTGATTCTTTTTGTAATACTGGTTATATTTCCACTTGTATGATAATATAGAGTTGGGGTTTTATGCTTTGGCTTTCCTCTTGTTATATCTTCTGTGTTATGTGTGATTGATTTCTTCTTATCAGTTATATGTGTTCTTATTGATGTTGCTCAATTCGATTAAGCTTCCACTAAATTGTTTGTAGAAGTAGATCAAGTATTTTGCTTTAGTATATTGCATTATCAGGTGATCTACAGTGGGAATTTCTACATGGTATCAGAGCTAGTTGATTTGTAGAAAAATTTTACATGGTATCAGAGCTCGCTGATTTGTAGAAAAAGTTCTACATGGTATCAGAGCACAGGTGATCAAGTGAGAACAATATACTAAAGGAGATTTCGAAGTTTTGAGTTTTGGGCTGGGAGTTTTCAGAGCAGATCTGAAAATTTCTGTGCAAAATTTTTAGAAACAAATAGAAGATATGGATTCCTTGTGGAAAAATACCCAAATTCAAAAAAAAAAATCGACTGAATCGGAGTTCAGATGAGGGAGATATCGCTGATTTAAAATCATCTCATTTTCTAGAAAATTTCGTGACGGCGGGAAATATGAAACATATTGGTGTGCTAGACAAGAACCTGTATGCACTTGAGGTACAAGATGCATGCAAAGCCTTGAGGAGCAAGGAAATGGTTAGATACTTGGTGGTTGAGAGGGAGAGTAAATTATCTCTCAACATGCAACGCCAGAAGAAGTCTCAGACGATTGTGGAGGAGCCACGATTGGTGAAGCAGCTTCAGAAGGTTGTGGGTAGCCACAACTAGAAAAGTTGAGAGGAGATCGAGTAGAGACATCTATTCATGCAGATACCTACAGTAGGGGGAAATTTCGAGCTAGGTGGGCATAGGGATCACATGCATCCATACCTCCTGGTAGGAGGTGGGGCGATGTGGAGTTATCGTCCCACAAAGGCTAGAGGCAGGATCCTTGAGGTACCCAACCTATTTGATTTGACTTTGCTACAGGAGCCCCAACGAGGAGTAGTAGGACTGACTGATTGGGTAGAGACAGATGCGGATGGAGCGGCAGAGAGAGCTACAATGTAGGAGTCCCAGGATTGTGTAGAGCTAGCAGCCTGTTGTAGCAATGCGAGAGGCACAGGAGTGTTGCACCACACAGAGAGGTGTGCAACGGTGCGAGATGCATGGAGTGTTGCAGAAGCTCAGAGGTCAGAGAGGTAGCACTTTTCAGTAGCAAGTAGAGCTTCAGCATCAGACTATGTTTCTAGCCCAACAGAGAGGTCAGTTGGGAGTTTTTTTGGTTCCGAGAGTTGTCGGAGCAACCACACTTGGTAGGAGTGTTGCATGCAGAACATTCCAAAGGTACAGGATCAGGTTCGAGAGGAAGCCTTTCTTGTTGAGAGGGAGTGTTGAAAAATGGCAACAAGAAATGTTAAAAATAGAAGTGCTAAAAATAGCATTCTATTTTTAGCAGTTCAATATGGATTCCTATTTTATTCAGTCCCTGGACTAGAAATAGGAAGTAAAATTCGAATTTGAACTTAACAGCTATTTGAAAATAAATAAATTAATTCTCCATGAGTTAATTAGTTGTGAAAAATCAAGCATGAAGTCTATGTGAGGACATGCAACAGTTTCTCTATTAATTGAGGAATTTATCCATCAGTTAAAGAGATAAGGATGAGTTCTATATTAAGTAGTAATTAGTTGGCTCAATTAACTGAGTCAAGTCCAGTTATATTTGATTTAAACAAGTTGTTTAAATTAAGTAAGTTCAGTTAGTTAATGCATGCTTGCATATAACTGTTTTTATTCAGATAAATGAATATTCTCTCATGAATAACTGATGCATGTCAGTTCAGACAAAGACCCAGTTGAGATCAGAGAAGAAACAATGTAGTATCAGTTGGATGAATATTTTTCCTATAAAGGAAGCTCATCCATGATGAGGATTTATCTCCTTCAGGACTGCGTAGTTGGATCAGAGGTTAGTGAGTGTGTGAAGAGGCCAATTCACACAAGTGGCTACACTAGACCGTAATCAAAATTGAACAAAGAAATAGGAGGCTTGGAGGGAAGACTAGAGGTTGGATAGAGGCCTTTGACTGTCTATGAGCATCAAAGGTATTGCAGAGAGAGCAAGATAGCTTTTGAGCTTATTCTTTTTGTAATACTGGTTATATTTCCACTTGTATGATAATACAAAGTTGGGGTTTTATGCTTTGGCTTTCCCCTGGTTATATGTTCTGTGTTATGTGTGATTGATTTCTTCTTATCATTTATATGTGTTCTTATTGATGTTGCTCAATTCGATTAAGCTTCCGCTAAATTGTTTGTAGAAGTAGATCAAGTATTTTTCTTTAGTATATTGCATCATCAAGTGATCTACAGTGGGAATTTCTACATGGTATCGGAGCTAGCTAATTTGTAGAAAATTTCTACATGGTATTGTAGCTAGCTGATTTGTAGAAAAAGTTCTACAACGTGGACACCATTGTGCACTACCAAGCATGGCATCAGTTCGTCGCCGAGGATCATGGAGAGGAGGTTGATGAGCTGGTCTTTCCACAACCATCTGAATCTTAGTGTTGTCTTGTCTTGATGAATCAAGCCATTTTTGTCCCACATAACTATATGTGGAAAATTTATAATTTTTTTAAACATGATGTAAAGTGAAATTCCAAGTGTCATTAGTGGAATGCAAACAATCATTTGTAATGTAAAGAGTTATGTAATGAAGTTGAAGAGTCATGAGGGTATTCCAAGAGTCACAAATGGGAATGTCAAGGGTCAACCCACCCTTTGTTATAAATAGAACTTCATAACTCATAGAACGAGATTTTGGGAGCCAAGATTTTGCTTGACATTGCTTAGAGAGGGCTTAGAGAGTATTGTGACGAGCCTTGGCTTCTCCACAGTGCAGAGCAAGTACATCTATTTGGAGGAGCAGGGGGTGTTGACTATAACATTCCACTATTGGGTATAGTGGTTGTCATGGTTATATCTATGGATGAAACTTTCACTTTTATATAATATAATAGAGCCAAAACGTTTCATACATATGTTGTTATTGTAGTTTGACTATCCTTGTTACTTTACCAATGTATGTAGCTTCAAATTAAACATTTATGTATAGGCTATTCCATATGTGATTGTATGAATCTTATTGAAGCGTGTTGTTGGTTTAACTCATCACTTTGGATTGTCGATTATTCTGCTTTCCAGTTCATGATGTCTTTCAGCTCGTGCATTCATTTTAGGTTGCCTACTATTATAGGATTCCAAGGGGCACACTTCCTTTTCCCTCAGTGTGTTAGAACCTCCCCATGAATGTCTCTTGACTTGCTGCAAGGTCACACCCTCGCTTCTAACAAAGATATCCTGCTTACCTCTGTGCGCTATCGCAGTCAAGGTATAGCTTTACTACCCAGTGTTGGGACTCCTGCTCTAAATGGTCTAAGGTCTAGTTGGGACTTCTTACCGGGGAGATCCCCTGACATGTTGGTGGGTCCAACACCATCAACATTTATGGTGCTAGAAGGAGGGCTAGATGACAAGTTGAGTCCTCAAAGTCTGTTTTGAATCTCTACACATCTTTCATGACTAACTGTACAATTCATCCTCTGAGATGTATGTCTTATGGAAATGACTTTGAAATCCCGGAGGATTTCTGGAATGACTTGTCACAATACACATATGAAGGTGAAGGTGGAACATATTAGCCTAGGCATATAGCTACTTTCAAAGATCTCTATGATACCTTGGAAGACCCTGGCATGTTCGCTATTCGCCTTCACACTTCGAGGGCACCCATTTCAATGGTGTGTCACACTGCCCGATAGATTTATTCACTCTTTCAATCATTTTGTTGAAGAGATAGACCATGTTTTCCATCACTTTGACCATAAAGCACTTAACAAAAAAATTCTTGAATTGCGGAAAGCTCCCGATCATTCCTTGTTGCAATTCTAGGATTGCTTTCGTAATCACGCATTTCAATTCCTAGAGGATGAAATTGATTGGAAATTTATTTGTGAAATATTTCAATACCTTCTTCACATATCTAAAGATCCATGAGTGTTAGAATCATTCAAACCCATCCTAGCATAGCTCAATGTTAGATCTGCTATATCCAAGGCAGACAAGGTTACTGTCACAAGTGACTGTCCATCCTCATCTCATCAAACAACTCTAGCCCAATAGTGTGAGGCGGGAGAAGGTGTGCATTCAACTGTTGAACTATCACATCCTGCCACCCCACCTGGTCTTGATTTCTGCATAGATTTGGCTTTTGAGACTGTTGGTTGTCATGTGGACTTGTTTCCTCAACCTCCCTCCCCGCATTTTGTTGATCCTTTGGATTGTACTGTTCTATGTTCTCTCGTTCCGAACTCCACACTTGTTGTTGATGGGGATCAAGTTGTCGACGGAGTTGGTGTTGAGCAGCCAAACTGCGCTATCATTTATGACGAGTATGTGTGGGAATGTGAAGAAAATCCCACAGTGAAGGATGACCTCCTTTTGTCTGCAACTCATTTGTTTTTCCCTGACATATTTGGTGATTCTTCCATTGTTAATTTTCCATACGAGAATTCATTCGCGGATGCATCTACCTCCGATCATTCATAGAATACACTGGATTTTAGTATATCATTGCATAGCGGAGATGACACATCTGTGTTTGCAATTCCACTCAATATTTCATCTGTCATTTTCAGAAACGCAGAGGGTGACCATTCTCGCTTATCATCAACCCATCTGTACGATTCATTAGATCCTGAGGATTTTGATGAACCTATTGAATGTTCAGATCGTGGTTGTTGTGATCTCCTTTCTCCTTCGTTCAATCATTATATTGATTCATTCACTGTCAATATTTCTAAGGCACTCGTCTTCGATGATCTACCTGTAGTTGAAGTGGAAACCCCACAAGAAGTCAAGGCACTTTAGCCAGGGTTGATGGTTATGTCAGGTTCTCATTGTCTTGAAGTCGATTCCACTTCAAATCAGAAATCTGATGAAACACCCAAGGTTCCTCATCACTCTCATGTTTACATTGAATATCAACCAAGTTCACAGAATTCACATCCTCCACCTGAATAACATGATCTTATCACTCATGCATTCGAGAAATCATACACAACGAGCACTCTTGCTAAACGTAAGTTATCTTTCTTTCTCATATTTGCTCATTTTTCATGGTCAAAAGAGTGTGCATGTTTATCGTCTATGCACAGTGTGATGCATAACCATGATACATCCACAGAATTCTTATCTTTCGCTTTTATTATTTTATTTTCTATGGATATTTTTAAACTCGAAGCGTGTTGGTATTCATTGTTATATATTTCTTGTTTGTTGGTTTACACATTTATCTTTCTCATAAACCATGCCTTCACCAACATGGGTCAGCCAATGCGTCGATGGCCGCATTGGAAATAGCACTTTACAGGAAGAGGCCCATGCATTGTTTAGTTTAGGAGTAGGAGTAGTGTTTTATTTCTTGTTTTTATTTGTTCTAATGCTTGCTTTGTTTACCTTGTTTGTGTTTCTTGTTTTCTTGATTTGATTTCATTTTATTTTGTAGTTTGCTTTCTTGTTTGTTTGCTTGCTTTGCGCCCATAGGTTTAGTTCCCATGAAACCGTGTGTGGCTTTAGATACAAGCAAGGTAAAGTACAAGAGGACTTGTACAACTACCAACACTTGGTTATATGTTGTCCTCTCTCTTTATGAATATCTTGTTGTCTTCAGTCGATGATACCCTGATGGAAAATATGTTCTGTTTAGAGTGAGTCTTGGTGAAAACACAACGCTTGCACTTTTAACTAGTACCACCTACTCTAATTGGTTCTTTTGGGTTAACCCTTGTTAGCTCAGTCAAGTAGAGTAAGGTGAAGGGGAAAACCTTAACAAGTATTTTCAGAGGTATATATAAAATACTTCTTTGAAGGGACAACCTCTTCTGCTCTCAATAAGTCAGGATCCCTCTTCCACGTCCGAAATAAATAAATTCCTATGCACAGTTCTCTAAAAAATGAAAAAAAATGAAAAAAAAGGCGAAAGAAGAGAAAGGATTCCTACATAGAGAGGTGATGCAAATAACTCCACCGGGGTATTGACCATGCTCACTTGCAGCAGAGCGATGCTTTTTTCCTTGCGTGACTCTGGCGGGGCACTTCAACGCCTGTTGGTTGCAGAGCAACACTAGAGATGAGACTAGACTCTGACATCTATATTACTTGTGCACCAATATAACCCTCATCCCCAATCGAAACAACCGACTTGACTTGTCTTGGTATGTGTGTTGAATGATCAAGAGAAATGTTCGGACTATATTTTTAACTCAGGCTTAGTTTTGAATCCATGATGATCCAAGAATAGAACAATAATTCTGGAGGAGTTAGACTCACTTTTTAGGAACAAGGTCCATACAAAGAGTTGGAGTTCTATCATTGCGTCGCCAATGTTGTAGCGACTACAACCACCCTCCAAAATTTTTCCTTCACTTTGTTTTGGAGCCTGCCTCCTTGAAATCATAGTAGCTATCATGCACTAATAAAGTACTTGTGTTTATTTGTTTTTATCCATCTCTTAACAACTTGTGTTCACTCACTTGTCCCGTCGGTCAACCACAAGCTAACCTAGCACTTGGTTCACATACAATCGACGGGTTGTGAGAAAAAATTGTGCAATCCTAGAGGGAAATCTATCTTCCCCTTAGGAATTGCACATAGTAGCCCAACAGTTGCCCTGCACTAAAAAATTGCGTAGAGCTGGTCAGCTAGCGAAGGGCACTCAGCCCAAAAACAACGCAGAAGTTTTCCCTCAGTGGTTGTATGTCACATTTGCTGGTAGGTTGTCCGGTCCCCTCTAGAACTCCGTAATCCTTCCTTGCATGTCGAGCAACATTTCTTGAAAAAGAAAAAAAAAGAAAAAAGCAAAAAAGCATCCCTAGATTTTAGGGATCTATTTTTAGCATCATGAGTTACATGCAAAGTAATTTTTAGGAACTCCCCGCCAAGTGTCACTTTTTAAACAATGCCTTAGAGCTCAATCTTCACATTAGATATTGGACCTCTGGCATTCTTGAGGTATCTAGGAACCTTCGGCACAGTTGACACAACATTTTCAGGTAAGTTTATCTTTTCATGCCTGTTGTCGCTTTTTCTGTTGCTTTTTAGTTTTCGGCTTGTATGAGTGTTGTTTCCTTTGTTTTATTGAACGAATGTTGGCATTTCAATGCGTTTTATCTTGTAGAAGTTTTGTTTCAAGATTTGCATTACCTTTCCTTAGTGTCACATGAATAACATTGTTTCTGCACTAACGGTCGTCGTTGCGGCGACTATCTTCATGAGCTTCTTGGTTTTTCCATTTGACTGATTTCCAGACTTGATTGAATTACATGCATATCTATTCACTCAGATCTGCACCATATTTTCATACACACTTAGGCCTTCACATTTTCAAGTTTCCATCGGGCAGATCTAGGTTGTCTCGGCCCAAATATTGTTTCTCCCAACATGCTCTTCACATTCCTTGCATTCAAGGCTCTGCCTTGCCTCCAGGAATTGTGCAGAGGCTGCGCACACTGGCTCCCAATTGTGCTCTACATAATCCTGGGACGTAGTGCCCAATCCTACCCATTGGAACTCCGTAATGCATAGTTCTAGCCAGCAGCATAACCTGACTGTTTTTTGCATTGCACAATTTCAATCAATAGTCAACCTCACTAGACTGTGCATTACGCAGTTCCAGTAAGCAATGATCCTCACTAGCAAATGAGGCTACGTGATGCACAGTTCCAACTGATAGTCTCCCATCCTCCTGGAGTCAATGTTGCGCAATATTTCCCAGCAGTCACCAATTTTTTGCTTGATTGATTTTCGAGTTGCTTGATGTTTTTCAGCTGCCATTGTCTTGTCTTGAGTTTCTTCTCTGTCTTTAGGTACCACAAGTTTTTGAGAAGCTTCTTAGCAGTACAAGTATCATGGCCTCCAAGAGAACTGGATCAAAAGACACAGTTGAAAGAAGTACTAGGGATGTGGTTGAGCAGGGGTCTATGAGCTTTCCCGTGTACACAGACACACACTTGTTCATTGAGAAATACATCAAGATAACATGGAAATACATCACCACTATCTTCTCAGGCAACTTTGAGGAGAATTTGGAGGACTGACAGGTCTACGTAAACATCCATAAGTTGGGATTATACAAGGTTGCATGTAGGTTTCCTGTATTCCCATGCGAAGATGTGATCCATTGGATTATCTCACACATTGATCCAGAGACGACAATATTGAGCAGTGTCAGTGGAGTAGTGCTTGATTATTTTAGGATGACATATTATCAGCATATGCACCATTTACCACTGTTAGTAAGCAGGATCGATGCACCGTTCTATACTCCCAACAACAGCACGAATACATGAGACATCTTGAAGTGTTGGGTAAGGGAGATAGAAAAGTTTAGGATGACACCCAACTAGATATATAAGAGAAATACACTCAGAAAGGCTTACCAATTCTTGGTCATATTGCATGCCATTTGTATGTCCAAGGGAGTATGGAGACCTTCCCGTAGAGTTGGTTTGTTATGTTGGATCAGCTGGCAAGTGAAGGAAAACCTTTCAACTAGTCTGACATGTTGGCTTTCTAGCTGAAAGTGCATGTATCCAATGCCCAGAGTCCACCCAAGGATCAGCAAGAAAGATTCTTCATGTCTGCCTACCTTCTCGGTGCAATCTGTGTCTGTCAACAATTTCCTGGCATGGGTTGGGTATGGACACCTTCATAGAATGATTTTAACGTGTATTGCAAGTTGCTCTCTGACTGTAGATACCAAGGAGTAATGACTAGAATATCTGACCATTTCATCACCCCTCTATACACGATGATATTTGAACAAGATCCACCCTACATGTCCCAGGCAGCAATGGAGGCATTGTTGAACATTGTAGATTGGTATGCCTCACCCAATGGCACCTTCATCAGGATGTACAATGCAGAGAAAGCTTTGCATGTGTTGTCGAGGTTTTCCATGGACAAGTTGGTCATGCAGGAGGTTTCATACCACATCTCAATAGGGTTATCAACTGGATTTCACAGGAAGAAGAAGGTACCATGGCCTACACTTCCTATGCGAATTAGGTTGTACGCGATCAAGAGTTTGAAAGAAGCGGATGCCGAGGTCAAAGACTTCAAGAAGTTTAATTTCAGCACCAAGAGTTTCAATCCGTATGATCCATATGGTTTATGCAGGGACCACTGTGCGAGATTGTACTATTCTTGGATCCATGGGGCGTGTCATTGACTAAAGGAAGACCCATGGAGATACTGTTATAACTCCTCTAGGCTCAATGAACCGGTTAACATGGTAGTAGAATGGAAAGCAACACTCAAGGTAGCAACACCATAGGGAGCAACAACAACAACAACAAACCTGTGCAAGACAAAGGCAAGAGGAAGATTTTCGAAAGCACAGAGATGGAGCATGATCCGAACTTAAAGAGGAATGCTACAGCTTGCAGATATAATCATAAACACAAATATGCAGTAGAAAAACACTTCATTTCATTAATAGAAAAATACTGAACTATGCTTACAAATAGAATGGAAATAAGATAGCTGGGGTGATGGTAGCTTATCTTTGAGAAGAGATGTGACAGCTACATGCCTCTGAATTGAGTTAAAATGAGGCTCAAGGACCTTTTTATTATTGAACAATAAGAGAAAACCCTAAACAACCAAAACCCTAACCCGAGGAGATGTAACACCAAGATTTTATGGACCCCGTTGGGGTTAGTTGGGTAGGCAACTTCCAGAGGTCGTAACTTGGTCATATTATCTCTGTTTGACACGTATGATACCTCATTGAAAATATCTCTTCGAGGAGTAAAACTGCCAACGTGATTTCGATGGAAATTGCTAGATTTCTTTTTTTCCAAAAAAACGTTGTTTAGGTCCTCAAAACGGCTCCGAAAGTTCAAGACTCGAAAAACTGCCAAAAATAGTAAATTATTCTACAATTAAGGAAACTGAAAAACTAAAAGAAACAATGGTGAGGGTCTAAGTGGAATAGGAGGGTGGCCACCAATATCCACCTGTATCAGTCCTCCCCCCTTAGGAAGCAATGGTCCCCATTGCGTTGAGTTCCTCGATGAGATGAGGAAACTTCCGCTGAACTTGGTCCCTGGTGAGCCATTTTCCTTGGTGAAGGAGTTGGCCTACTTTGTGCATCCTCCATTGCTGATTTTTCTTGATCTATGTGTCCATGATTTGATCAGTTGTGGCATGTTCCATGCAGTCTGGGTTGAGCTCTGTTGGTGTGAGTTGTTCTTCAATGTCAGATGTGTCCAACAATGCTGGAAAGTATGGCCGAAGGTGATCTACATTGAACACTGGGTGTAGACCAAGGCACAGTGGGATGCTAAGCTCGAAGTCATTATCACCAAAGGCCTTGGTGATGGTGTTTTTCCCATATCAGAGCGGTTGAAACTTGCAGTGGGGTCCAACAAGGCGCTCCTTCTGCAAATCTAGCCAAAGTTTGTCGCCCACCTGGAACTTGTGGGACACTCGATGCGGATCATGGCTTTGCTTGTACTTAGCATTAGCTCTGTCCAATATATCATGGACCTATTGGCGAATGTGTTGAATGCATTCAATGAAGTTGTTAGCCCTTTCAGATTCGAACTGCATGTGAGACGAATCTACCTGAGTGGCTGCAAATGGTATGGCCACATCAATGGGGCATAATGGCTGAAATCCCAGCCCTACCTAAAAGCGGCTCTGCCTATTGAGCTGTGGAGAGCTTTGTTGTAGCTGTGTTAGACATAGGGAGACGTTCATCCCATGTGCGTGGATGCTTTGAGTTGTACATGTGCAGAATATGTACGATCATCCGGTTGACAACCTCTATTTGGCCATCAGTTTGGGGATGGAAAGTCGTCGAATTAGTAAGTTTTGTATCCATAATTGACCAGAGACTTGACCAAAATACACTCAGGAATCTGTTATCTCAATATGAATAATGGACTGTGGGATCCCAAAGTGCTCAAAGAAGATCTTCGCAGTGGCCTCTACTTTTATACTCTTCTTGCAGGCCACCATGATGGCCATCTTAGAGAATTTGTTGATGATCACAAAAACACAATCATTTTTGTGCTTAGTAGAAGGAAGGCTCGACATATAATCCATGGAGACATATTCCCAAGGCTGACTAGGATTTGGGAGAGGAGTATACAAGCCTTGCTTCTTGATGGTTGGTTTAACAATCGCAGAGGCGATGCATATCTAATGTACTTCCCAACATCCTGACGAAGTTTCGGCCAATAAAAATACTTCTACATTACCGCCACTATTTTCTATACTTCGAAATGTTTAACGACTCGACTGTAGTGCACCTCCCAAATCTTCTTGGCACGCTCACTTGAAGGAACACATATGTTTCCCAAGTGGCATAACAGTGCATGCTGAAGGTGAAAATTTGGAACTTTCTTCCCTTCCAGGAGTGTCTGGTATATCTCGCTTCATTTTGGACCGCTCTTGTAAAGATGTAGCCACCCCGATGTCTCGTGCCCATAGGATTTGAGCACAGTGATTAGCGCCATGAGTTGTGGTTGGCTGAGGCAATCAACGACATTATTGGTGTCTCCCTTCTTATACTTAATGTTCAAATGGAACTATTGCAGATAGGTGGACCATTTCTGATGGCGATCATTCTGCAACTTCCCCTATGTCTGTATGAACTGTAGAGGTCGGTGGTCTATGTGGATGACCGTTTCCTTCCCCATAATGTAATGCTTCCATTGACGACAGGCCTGCACAATGAAATACATTTCTTTGTCATAAGTGGGGTATTTTCAGACTGTCTCAAAGTGTCTCACTATGATAAGCCACTAGATGCGCATACTGAGTAAGAACCGCACCAATAACATGGTTGGAGGCATCTGTCGCAATCTCAAATGGTTGTTGTACGTCTGGTAATGTGAGCAGTAGTGCAGAACAAAGGCGATTCTTCAACTCGGAGAATGCTCGTTGTTGGGTTTCCAACCAAAAGAAATTTTCTTTCGCTCCACCCTTGGTTACTTGACTTAAAGGCCAAGTGATATAAGAGAACCCCAACATGAACCTACGATAGAAACTGGCAAGACCCAAAAGGCTGTGGAGCTCTGTTAGAGTGGTTGGGGCTGGCCAATTCCGAATGACTTGTATCTTGGATGGGTCCACATGTACACCCTGCTCATCAATGATGTACCCTAGATATTGTACCTAGGTCAGGCCAAAGGTGAATTTCTCCAAGTTAGCACACATCTTGTGTTGTCGAAGGGTTTGAAGGACCTGTCGAATATGGTGGAGGTGATCTTCCCAAATCTAGTTGAAGATCAATATGTCATATAAATACCCCACCACAAATGCATTGGTGAAGGGTTGCAAGATGTCATCCATCAGTATCATGAATGTTGCAGGGGCATTCGTCAATTCGAATGACATGACCAACCATTTGAAAAGGCCCTCCTTGGCTTTAAAGGCAGTCTTCCACACATCAGAGAGTTTGAAAGGCACCTAGTGATAACCTAACTTCAATTCAATCTTGTTGAAATATTTTACCCCCTCGAGCTGGTCCATAAGGTCATCCTTGTACTCCTCCATGACCTTGTCCCATCCTTCTTCTGTACCAATACAATCGGACTCCCACAAGGTGATCAGCTTGGCCTGATGTGCCCTTTCTGTAGTAGTTCTTGAATCTGTCTCTTGATTTCATCGTTCTCCAGAATAGAGCGGCGATAGATTGGTCCATTTGCGAGTGGCACGCTCATGGTTAGATCGATGGAGTGCTTGACTTGACAGTGCAGAGGTACCCCTGTGGGTGAGGCAAAAATATCCCTATACTCCTCCACAACCTTGTCCACTTGTTATTGTTGTGCATAGGAGCCCTGCCTGGAAGCCGTGGCCACAACCTTCTTCTTGCCTTGGGGGTGAATCATAAGAAAATAAAATTTCCTGTTTTGGGAAATGATCTTACTTCATTTCTTTGTAGTGATTAAAGAGATGGTGGTAGGTGGGGCTACCTACGGTATCCTGTACAACTTATTATCCAAAGTAATAATCACAGAATGAGGTCTAGACTCATATACAAGATGTCTCTTCCACAAGTATGGTTGTCCTAACAACCCATCAGAATCTTCAAGAGGAGCAACGTCACACAATACCTCATTCATGAAGGGCTTGATGTTGTAGGGAAGGCGGAACTGTTGGTTGACGTAAAGATCTCGTCCTTGTTGAAACCACCTAATGGTGTACGACTATGGATGTGTTGTAGTCTTTAGGCCCAACCACTTCACGACCTCTGCTAAAATGAGGTTCTTTTGGTTGTCGCTGTCGACAATGAATTGCAACGGAGAACCATTCACCCACATCTATGAGTGGAAGAGGCATTCCCCCTCCTCTGGGTCTTCAGGCTCAATTTTCTGGATCTCTTTGGTGGCCACGGTGGAACTCGTCTCTGCATCAATGATTTTCTTCCCTTTGTCAGTTCCCTTATCGGGTTCTGATTCAGGGTCAGAACTTGGGACTGATTCGGAAGCCTTCATCTCGGCCACGAGTGACTACTTGGCCCGACACTCACTTGTATTGTGAGTGGAGCTCTTATAGAACTCACACCATTTTCTCGAGTCCTTCTTTGTCTTCGTGGTGTTTTTCTTTACTTGTAGCTTCGGTGGGTTGTACTGGGTAGGCCCGCCTTGGCTTGGTCCTTTGTTATGTGGTTTTGGGGCGCCTTTTCCTTTCTTTGGATTCGTAGATCCAAAGTCCTGTTTCTTCTATTTAAACTTCTTCTCAATCTTTACAACGTACCGATACACCGTGCTGAGCAAAGAGATGTCCATAAATTCCATCTCGTCCAGGATGTACTTGTGTAGATGACCGCGGTACTTGAGCACCAAAGGCCACTCAGTATGCTTGATACCCAGCTTTGTGTGAAGGGTATGGAAAGTATTTGTGAACTCTGGCACATCTTGGTCCCTTCCTTGCCATAGTGTGGTCCACTTTATGTATTTATCTTCATAGCTCCCGACAGGGTAATACAATTCCTTGATGGCATCTAGGAAAGAATTCCAAGTGGGTGCAGCTGAAAACAGTGAGGGTTCACTCTCATCCCTTTCTTCAAAGTAGGTTTCCCACCAGTTCTTGACATGTGGGACAACTTTGAGAAGTGAAAATGTAATCTTTTCCTGATTGGAAAAGTCATGAACTAAAAAATATCCTTCCAACAGATTTAACCATTTATCTACGGCGTCTGGATCTATCAAGACTTCAAATATGGGAATATTGAGGTTAACTTGTACCTTAAAAGGAGTAGCACCTCCAGAGTGGCTGCTGGATGAAGATGCATCGCCTATGGGTAGCTGTCGAAGGATCTGGGAAAAGTTATCCATCATCGCGTCCCTATGTCACTCAAGGGCTTCCTCGAGCAACATTTTGAAAGGATCCCCTACCCCCTCATCTTTCTTTTCTTCTGCCATGGGAGGTCATCGTGTTTTGCGAGGCTGGTCCTGCAATGGTTCAACCAGATCAAGCCCTAACTCCTTATACCCTGATCTCATTGGGGACATGCAAAGAAAAACAGAGAAAGAGCAGACCGCTTTGATACCATTGATTCGAACTTAAACAGGAACGCTAAAACTTATAGATATAATCATAAACACAGAGATGCAGTAGAAAAACACTTCATTTCATTAATTGAAAAATAATGAACTATGCTTCAAACATAATGGAAATAAGATAGCTTGGGCGATAGTAGCTTATCTCTGAGAAGAAATATGGTGGCTAGATGCCTCTGAACTTTGTTACAATGAGGCTCAAGGGCCTATTTATTATTGAACAACTAGAGAAAACCTTAAACAACTAAAACCATAACCCCAGGAGATGTAACGCCAAGAGTTTGTGGGCCCCGTTTGGGTTAGTTGGGCAGAAAACTAACCAAGGTTGTAACTTGGCCTCGTTGGGGTTAATTGGGTAGCCAACTTCCTAGGGTCGTAACCTGGTCATATTACCTCCGTTTGACACGTATGACACCTCATTGGAAATATCTCTCTGAGAACTACAACTACCGAAGTGATTTCTATAACAACCACTAGATTTCTATTTTGCCTAAAAAATGTCGTTTAGGGCCTCAAAACGGCTCCGAAAGTTTAGG
The DNA here is from genome assembly GCA_031772625.1 of Pinus tabuliformis. NCBI lineage: Eukaryota > Viridiplantae > Streptophyta > Pinopsida > Pinales > Pinaceae > Pinus > Pinus tabuliformis. The sequence goes on along the minus strand of CM062807.1, from coordinate 1,188,305,668 downwards.
ACCCGAAAAATTGCCAAAAATAATAAACTGTGATACAATTAAGGAAACTGAAAAACTGAAAGAAACAATGGTGAGGGTCCAAGTGTAATAGGCGGGTGGCCACCAATATCCAGTTCGATCAGAGCAAAACTACAATTTTAAGGAAGACCCACTTGTGGAGAAAGTAGCTTTGGAGATAGATGAAAAGAGGCGACAACACGACTAGAGGATAACACAAAGAAAAAGGGAGAAGAAAAGACTGGAAGATGTAGAGAGGATCTTGAAGGAAGTACAATAAAAGCTCAAAGAAGAACAAGAGGTGCGTAGAACACAGAAGGAAGCACAACATGAAAAGGAACATGAACAGGGATAGGAACATGAGGAAGTGCAATGTGCACAGAGCAATGTGCACAGACAACGCAAACCACGCCGATACAAGTTGAATACTCTGAACCAACAATAGATGAGGAACAGGATGAGCAACCGCAGGAACATGAAATTTCTCCACAGGATGATCCAATAGTAGAACAGATGGATATGGAAATGGAGCATCCAGAACAAGATCAGGACACAGACCTCTTGCCAAAAGCAACTGAGGTCACCCCACAGGCTTTAGCAACTCCAACAATAGAGAAAGTCCTGAGTGAACAAGGGGATAGCATTCTCCTTGAGGATAATCTGTGAACAAATGTGTACAACATAGCCTTTGATGAGTCACAACAGAGAGTTATACAAGCATGTAGAGCACGCACCCTAGATGAGCACGCATCACCTGCGCACTTTGAAGAACGGGTGATTATGTCAGATGTACGAAGACATCCAGCCACCTTGGCTGATGTTACAAAGGCTTATGCCAAAGCCACAAGCTAGAGTGTGAATTTCTTGATAGTAGAAAAAGAGCACATGGTTAAGGAGTTGCAAGCAGCCAGACAGAGAGAGGAACAATCAATAGGATCCACTAGGGCAGAGATGAAGAAAGCCATACTTGCTGAAGTATCGACTCTTGAGATAATCATGCAAAGGTTGTATGACAAATTCGTCACCATGCATAAGGCAGTTGTCCATCTACATGGTCATCAGTAGCACTGCATCAAGATAGAGTGAACACTCACAGATATAGATGTCGCAGTTGATCATGTATAGACATGGACAATGAGGTACAAGGGAGCCTCGCTTAACTTGCACAAGATGATGAATCCGTAGGTATATTTGGACAAAGCACGCATCCAAAGACTGATCCGGAACTATGGGGAAATCCCGGTGCTCATCACCAGTGTTGAGGCTTCATATGCACAGTTGTACATGAGTTTGGATGTGATGGTGAGAAAGTATGACACCCCGTCGATTTGTATGCTTACCAAGGCCAAAGAGAAGAACCAAGTTAGACTGGATCTTAACACGTACTTTGATCAGTTGATGCTCACGACCACCAACACAGATTTGCAATTCAACGCATATAACATGCATATGTACATCGTCGGTCCGACCTTGCTCAGGACTAAGCTACACATGTTACAGGATGAGTTGGACAGAGGCTCCAAAAAATTATACCCGGAAGCAATGGAGGCAAGAGTTCGTTTCCAGAAAGACATCATCAAAGAGGACACGAACACCATTGTGCGCTACCAAGCATGGCATTAGTTTGTCACTGAGGATCACAAAGAGGAGGTTGATGAGCTGGTCTTTCCACAATCGTTCGAGTCTTAGTGTTTTCTTGTCTAGCTGACTCAAGCCATTTTTGTCCCACATGGGTATATGTGGAAAATGTATCATTTTTGTAAACATGATGAAGTGAAATTCTAAGTGTCATTGGTTGTATACAAACAATCATATGTAATGTAAAGATTTATGTAATGAAGTTGAAGAGTCATGAGGTTAGTCCAAGAGTCACAAAAGGGAATGTCAAGGGTCACCCTTTTTTATAAATAGGACCTCATAACTCATAGAACAAGCTTTTGGGAGCCAAGCTTTTGCTAGGCATTGCTTAGAGATGTCTTGGAGATTATTGTGACGAGCCTTGGCTTTTCTATAGTGCAGAACAAGAACATCTCTTTGGATGAGGATGCGGCGTTGACTATAACATTCCACTATTGGGGCTAGGGGTTGCCATGGTTGTATATATGGATGGAACTTTCACTTTTATATAATATAACAGAGCTAACATGTTTCATGCATATGTTGCTATTGTAGTTCGACTATTCTTGTTACTTTACCAATGTATGTAGTTTTAACTTATGCATTTATGTATGGACTATTCCGTATGTGATTGTATAAATCTTATTGAAGCGTGTTGTTGGGTTAACTCATCACTTTGGATTTTCGATTGTTCTTCTTTTCAGTTCATGATGTCTTTCAACTCTTGTGTTCCTTTCAGGTTGTGTAATATTACAAACTTCTAAGGGGCACACTTCCTTTTCCCTCTGTATGTTAGAACATCCCCATGCATCTCTCTTGACTTGTTGCAAGGTCACACCATTTCTTTTGAAAAATATATCATGCTTATGTCTGTGTGCTATCGCAGTTAAGACATAGCTTTACTACCCACTTTTGTGACTCCTACTCCAAATGATCTGATGTCTAGTTGGGACTTCTTACTGGGGAGATCCTCTGACATGTTGGCAGGTCCAACACTGTTAACAAAACCCAAAACCAAATATATTTTCAAAACATAGTGAGAATCCCGAAAATGGACCCAGATTAAAGCTCCTAAATTTCTTAAAAGCAAGCTTACTTATTAATAAATTTTAGGTAACTAGATATCATTTATTACTATATTTTATTAGTGAAAAAATTATAAAATTTTAAAGATAACCATAAGTGATGAAGTCTTTTTAAAAATAAATAAATGGTTAAGCTCTTCCCAAGTTCCAGCTTCCAAATTAATCTCTTTTATTTATTTTTTTATCTGGATGGATTTTCAACATTCTTTAGCTGAGCCTCTTTAGAAGATTAAAAAAGGCCCGTCATTAGAATTTCCTTTTTTTTGGCGTTTATGAGAAAAATCTCTTCAATCTGGGTTTGTATAGGCATTAGAAGGATCTCTGTATGCTAGAGGTCGTTTATGAATCTAACTCTTGCCTTGATCGGTTTAAAAAAACCAAACCTTAAATTAGTGTTCTAGCAATGTTGGGATCATCGAATTATCAACCCAAATACAAATTTACGAGAACGATTTGTAATTGTTTGATCTCCTACTTGAATGATGAAGATTTATAGTTGAATGGTTAACTAAAAGTCCAAAACTGTCCATATTTATTTTCAAGTGTTCTGCTACTGCAAGATTGTCTGGATTTACACTGTTTGTTTTTTTAGAGATCAATATATCTGTATCAAGTCTAGAAGTTTGCAATTATAAGCACACCATTTTTAATTTGGTTTAACTAATGTTGGTTTAGGTAGGAATACACACTAGTAGCTCCACTACTTTTAGTAAACCGTTATAATTCCACTAGATCTTCTACACCATACAATGTAACATGACTAGTATTATACTCACATTGTGAGGCTTGGATGACCATGCTCTCTTCATGCTGCAGGAGGTTGTATGCTGCTCACTAGCATTAGTGCAAATTGACCACTATATGTGCAAACTATATGATTCTATCTTGAAGCTTGATGGACAAAGCATATAATTATGATTTGGTTATTGCATTGAAGAGATGAACGATGAAAGATATATGCGGCTCCATTTACTTTATTGGCATGAAAGGTGGTTTATTGGCCTTAAAGTGAAGGGCGTGTAAAATATAAAAACGTCATGAAATTTTCATTTAACAGGCAGAAGGGGATTTGAAATTAGAGGCATGGGTGCAGGGCAATTCTACAGATGGTTTTGACAACAAATAAATACGTTGCTATTAGATAGTTAATGTGTGATTCATTAAATAATACACTTGCTTAAATCCAATAGTGGGCATATACAACCCCGAACATTAACTGCCCATTGGCACACCAATTATTTTCTGCCAAAGACTAACGTGTTTCAATCAATTTAAATCCAATAGTGAACATATACAACCCCTCACATTGACTGTCCATTTGCACACCAATTATTTTCTGCAACTAACGTGTATCAATCCATTGCTCCATCAGTTGTCAGATCTAAAGTTACTTTAAATTACTGGATGTCCTTGTGTACAATGCATTATTGTTAGTCCTAACATTATTATACCTGCGGCATGGTATTACACATTCATTTTTTCTAACATTATTACGGTATGACGCATTCATTTTTTCCTCGCTTGTTAGTTTGCCTTTGACAAAAAATTTATACCACTTATCCATAGTTTAACTTGGGGAATTCAGTGTTTGTTATTTTTTATTATTATTTAAATTGATTTATTTGTAAGGTGATTGGTTGAGGTCTTATAATGGAGTATTTAGTAACTTCCATTTCTATTAATTACTAATTTTTTGTTTTTTGTTTTATGTCTTTTTTATTTAACCTTTAGATTTTTTTTATTTTTTTTTTCTATTATTTGCGTTTTCATGAATTATAGTTTTTTCTCCACATTTTCAATTTAAGATGACAAATTTTAAAGAGGAAAAATAAGCAAACAATAACTTTCTAATATCTATTTTTTTTTTAAGTTTATTACTTTTTAATTTTGACTTACACTAATTTTTGTCATTTTCTATTTTTTTCCCTCTATTTTCAATTCCAACTACATTAATTATAATTTTTTTTTTCTTGTTTACACATAGATTTTATAATTAATAACTATTATGATAATTAGTTATTAGTTTTTAGAATCGTGAACATTTCTTTCCTAATTTTATTAAGAAAGTTTTATTGATGTATAGTTACTAATTTTTAGGATCTAGTGAGCATTTTTTTCCTAACTTTGTTGAATTTGTTTTATTTACACATAGTTTTTATAATTTCTGCCTCCAAGTATATCAAGAATTCAAGAAATTGATTTTATAACAAGAAATTGAATTCAAGAAATTGATCTTCTTGAATTCGATAATTCATTTTTTTTCATCCTTTTATGTGTCTATGATTAAAGATTAATGTATGTTGTTCCGGCAGGTTAAAGGATTTGAAACTCTAGCCAAGTATTACCAAGATCCCACTTTGAAGTTTTGGGAGATTAGCCTTCAATTTCTTATTTGTTTCAATTGGTTTGTTAAAGTTGTTTTATCTTCTTTCCTCAAACCAAATATAGAAGATTGGTCTCAGTTACCATGCAAAAAGTTAATGTGTGAATTTTGTTAAAGCAATTTATTCCTGGTTTTATTCAAAGTCACTATGTCAAATTCATCCATTTTAATACTAAATCACAAATCATAGACAAAAGTATAATATTTAGAAAATATTTGAAAATGGCTAATGATATATTTTATTTATATATATATATATATATATATATATATATATTCACTATGCAAAATGTTTTAGGAACTAAGTATTTTGATTAGAGATGAAGTGTTTCGATATCCGTCTATAGTTATTAGTGATTTATTCTAGTGATTTAATTTATACAACTATGCTAGTCATAATTTAGTTGTTAAAATGATAATAAAACAAATGTTATTAAGAATTATTGATAAATATAAATTAACTTGTCTCTACAATTTAATTTAAAAATTAATTTAATACTAATTCATAAATTATAGATCATCCCAACTTCGTTTTCCTCTGCAAAAAAAAGAAAGTCATGTTTAAAACGGGATGCTTTTTGAGAGATAACATTAAAAGTTTTGTTCCATATTCCCATCCCTTCACTGCCACAAACATAGATAACTTTAAAAGTTTTGTTCCATATTCCCATGCCTTCACTGTCACAAACGAAATTGCATTCAATTCTATACCAATGATGTACAACGTGAACTTTGTAGGGGACAATTGGTTGCGCAAAAAATGTTTCTTGGAATTGACATCTCATTGAGTTGAAACTAAATTTATCCATATCAACTTGTACCAAACACTACCAAAGAAATAAAGTTATAAACCTTCATTACAACCAATAAAATAGAAAGCTCATGAAAAAACCAACATTTTCAGTTTCGTTTTTATTTTTTTACAAAAATTTTAATTAAATAACCCATACTAGCTACTACATACCATTGGTTATTTATTTGATTTGTTAGGAAATTATTTAAATTAAAATATATATATTCTGGAGTCAAAAAATAATACATTCGGAGAGGCTGAGGAATCGTTGGGACGGCCAAAAGTGGCCGGAATCTGGGCAAAAATATTCAAAAAATCTTGTAGAAGCAGTGTTTCAATCGTGTTTTTGATGGTGGAAATGGATTCAGCGCCATCAAAAACGTTTAAGCCACCTAAAATTTTGAAGTTTAACAACTATAACTTGAATTTACAAAAATCTTTGCCAAATTTTCTCTAAATATAATCGGAATTTCCGTAACTTTCTGGGACAATTCCATTCACTGCACCACCAAAAATAAAAAGACAACTACTGAATAATGCGATATCGAGTGAGATCCACGGAGGTTTCACAGATGGCCCACGAAAAATGAAATAAAAAACAATTACTCAATAATGCGATCTCGAGTGAGGTCCACGGAGGTTTTACAGATGGACCAGTAACCAATAATAATTCTCGGGAGCAGTGATGGTATTTGATTGGCAAATTGCCTTACTCGTCAAACATAGGCAAATCTTTTGCAAAACCGTCAAAGAAATTTTTGAATTTGTGAAAACTGATAGAGAAATGTGTCTGTTTTGAATGTCAAGTGAATGTGTCTTGAAATTCCAATCCTGCTCGCTAGTTTCAACCTATTGCTGCATCAGTTGTCAGATTTAAACTTACTTTAAATCGGTATTTTAAATCATCAGTTGTCAGATCTAAATTTACTTTAATTCAATATTTTAAATCATCAGTTGTCTGAGTTTTTGAATTTGTGAAAACTGATAGAGAAATGTGTGAAAACGATCAGATTTGATAGATGTGTCTGTTTTGAATGTCAAGTGAATGTGTCTTGAAATTCCAATCCTGCTCGCTGCTTTCAACCTATTGCTGCACCAGTTGTATTTCAATCCTGCTCGCTGCTTTCAACCTATTGCTGCACCAGTTGTCAGATTTAAACTTACTTTAAATCAGTATTATAAATCATCAGTTGTCAGATCTAAACTTACTTTAAATCAGTATTTTAAATCAGCAGTTGTCAGATTTTTTGAATTTGTGAAAACTGATAGAGAAATGTGTGAAAACGATCAGATTTGATAGATATGTCTGTTTTGAATGTCAAGTGAATGTGTCTTGAAATTCCAATCCTGCTCGCTAGTTTCAACCTATTGCTGCATCAGTTGTCAGATTTAAACTTACTTTAAATCATCAGTTGTCAGATCTAAACTTACTACTTTAAATCAGTATTTTAAATCATCGGTTGTCAGATCTAAACTCACTTTAAATCCGTGCACGTCCCTGTGCACACAACATTATTGCTGGTCCTAACATTGTTATTTATTTGATTTGTTTAGATATATTTTTGGAAAGGGTATATGGACTATACGGATAGAAATAAAAAATGTGTAATAATGGGATTTGGAGTCAGGTCCAGCATGGGATTTGACTGCCATGTTCTCACTGTCATCGGGTGATTTGACCATCCAATATAGTTAAATGTTTTTTGATGAAAACGAGTCAAGGATCAAAGAAGCATTACAGTATCAAGGAAGCATCTTGGCAAAAAACATTTAACTATATTGGATGGGCAAATCACCCGGTGACAGTGACAGAACTTGCCAGTCAAATCCCATCCTCGACCTCACTCCAAATCGCATTAATGCGTTATTAATACTTTTTTATTTATCGTGGTGTAGTCAATGGATCCTTTCCAACTTAAATATATATATATATAATATCATAACAAATCAAATATATAATAATATTAGCACAATAATATCATAACAAATCAAATAAATAATAATGTTTGTTCAGGCAATAATGGTGTGTGCACAGGGACGTAACTTTAGATCTGACGAGTGATGGAGCAATGGGTTGAAACTCACTTGAGTTATTATTCGTTACTGAGTCATCTGTAGAACCGCCATGGACCTCTCTCCAAATCGCATTATTGTGTAATTACTTTTTTTATTTCTAGTCATGTGGTCAATGTCATTTTCCAACGCAAAAATATATAATTAAAAGAATATATATTTAAATAGTTTTTTTTAATGGAGGAAATCAATTTAGTATATTTGAATAGTATATTTAGTATTATCAAAAATCTCTGCTATACTCAAAATAAAATAATACTGAAATTTGATAATTATAGCTGAAATTTTTAAAATTTGATGTTAAATTTTATCATAATTTAAAAAAAAATTCCATTATTTTCCAAACTAATTTGTAAAATTTTTATATTACACTTCTATTTAAATAATATCATAAAATCAAATAAATAATAATGTTAGGACAAGCATAATACTGTGTGTGGACAGGACCGTACACTGATTTAAACAGGTTCCTCATCACTCTCCTGTTTACATTGAAGATCAACCAAGTTCACAGAATTGTCATCTTCCACCTGAATAACATGATCTTATCGCTCATGCATTCGAGGAATCATACACAACAAGCACTCTTGCTAAACTTAAGTTATCTTTCTTTCTCATGTTTGCTCATTTGTCATGGTCAAAAGAGTGTGCATGTTTATCCTCTGCGCACAGTGTGATGCATAACCATGATACGTTCACATAATTCTTATCTTGCGCTTTTATTATTTTTTTTTTTATGGATATTTTTAGACTCGAAGCGTGTTAGTATTCTTTGTTATATCTTTCTTGTTTGTTGGTTTACACATTTATCTTTCTCATAAACCATGCTTTGACCAACATGGGTCAGCCAATGCGCCGATGGCCGCATTGCAAATATCACTTTACGTGAAGAGGCCCATGCATTGTTTTGTTTAGTTTAGGAGTAGGAGTAATGTTTTATTTCTTGTTTTTCTTTGTTTTAATGCTTGCTTTGTTTACCTTGTTTATGTTTCTTGTTTTCTTGCTTTGATTTAATTTTATTTTGTAGTTTGCTTTCTTGTTTGTTTGCTTGCTTTGCACCCATAGGTTTAGTTCCCATGAAACCGTGTATGGCTTTAGATACAAGCAAGGTAAAGTACAAGAGGACTTGTACAGCTACCAACACTTGGTTATATGTCGTCCTTTCTCTTTATGAATATCTTGTTGTCTTGAGTCGATGATACCCTGATGGAAAATGTGTTCTGTTTAGAGTGAGTCTTGGTGAAAACACAACGCTTACACTTTTAACTAGTACCACCTACTCTAATTGGTTCTTTTGGGTTAACCCTTGTTAGCTCAGTCAAGTAGAGTAAGGTGAGGGGGAAACCTTAATAAGTATTTTCAGAGGCATATATAAAATACTTCTCTGAAGGGACAACCTCTTCGGCTCTCAATAAGTCAGCATCCCTCTTCCACGTCCAAAATAAATAAATTCCTATGCACAGTTCTCCGAAAAATGAAAAAAAAAAGGCGAAAGAAGAGAAAGGATTCTTGCATAGAGAGGTGATGCAAGTAACTCCACCGGGGTACTGACCAGGCTCACTTGCAGCAGACCGATGCTTTTTTCCTTGCGTGACTCCGTCGGGGCACTTTAATGCCTGCTAGCAGCAGAGCAACACTAGAGATGAGACTAGACTCTGACATCTATATTACTTGTGCACCAATATAACCCTCATCCCCAATCGAAACAACCGACTTGACTTGTCTTGGTATGTGTGCTGAATGATCAAGAGAATGCTTGGGACTATATATTTAACTCAGGCTTAGTGTTGAATCCATTACGATCCAAGAATCGAACAATACTTCCGGAGGAGTTAGACTCACTTTTCATGAACAAGGTCCATATAGAGAGTTGGAGTTCTACCAGTGTGTCGCCAATGTTGTAGCGGCTACAACCACCCTCTAAAATTTTTCCTTCACTTTGTTTTGGAGCCTCCCTCCTCGAAATCATAGTAGCTATCATGCACTAATAAAGTACTTGTGTTTATTTGATTTTATCCGTCGTTTAACAACTTGTGTTCACTCACTTGTCCCATCGGTCAACCATAAGCTAACCTAGCACTTGGTTCACATACAATTGACGGGCTATGAGGAAAAACTGTGCAATCCTGGAGGGAAATCTATCTTCCCCTTAGAAATTGCACATAGTAGCCCAACAGTTGCCCTGCACCCAGAAATTGCGCGGAGCTGGCCAGCTAGCCAAGGGCACTCAACCCAGAAACAATGCAGAAGTTTTCCCTCAGTGGTTGTATGTCACATCCGCAAGTAGGTTGTCTGGTCCCCTCCAGAACTCTGTAATCCTTCCTTGCATGTCGGGCAACATTATTTGAAAAAGGAAAAAAGCGAAAAAGCATCCCTAGATTTCAGGGATCTATTTTTAGCATCATGAGTTACATGCAACGTCATTTTTAGAAACTCCCCGCCAAGTGTCGCTTTTTCCTAGATTTTTGGCATGCACTTCAAAAACCCTAATTTTGCCAAATATATTTAAACGGTGCCTTAGAGTTCATTCTTCACATTAGATATTGGAGCTCTAGCTTTCTCGAGATATCTAGGAACCTTCGGCACAGTTGACACAACTTTTTCAGGTAAGTTTTTCTTTTCATGCTTGTTGCCGCTTTTTCTATTGCTTTTTAGTTTTCGGCTTGTATGAGTTTTGTTTCCTTTGTTTTATTGAATGAATGCTGGCATTTCAATGTGTTTTAGCTTGTAGAAGTGTTGTTTCAAGTTTTGCATTACCTTTCCTTAGTGTTAGATGAATAACATTGTTTCTGCACTAAAGGTCGTCGTTGCGGCGACTATCTTCATGAGCTTCTTGGTTTTTCTGTTTGACTGATTTCCAGACTTGATTGAATTACATGCATATCTATTCACTCATATTTGCACCATCTTTTCATACACACTTAGTCCTTCACATTTTCAGGTTTCCATTGGGCAGATCTGGGTTGTCTCGACCCAAATATTGTTTCTCCTAGCATGCTCTTCACATTCCTTACATTCAAGGCTCTGCCTTGCCTCCAGGAATTGAGCAGAGGCTGCGCACACTGGCTCCCAGTTGTGCTCTGCATAATCCTGGGAGGCAATGCCCAATCCTATCCATTGGAACTCCGTAATGCGCAGTTCTAGCCAGCAGCCTAGCTTGACTGTTTTTTGCATTGCACAGTTTCAACCAATAGTCAACCTCACTAGACTGCGCATTACACAGTTCCAGTAAGCAGTGATCCTCACTAGCAGCTGAGGCTACGTAATGCACAGTTCCAACTGACAGTCTCCCGGCCTCCCGGAGTCGATGTTGCGCAATATTTCCCACCAGTCACCAATTTTTTCCCTGATTGATTCTCGAGTTGCTTGATGTTTTTCAGCTGCCATTGTCTTGTCGTGAGTTTCTTCTCTGTCTCTAGGTACCACAGGTTTTTGAGAAGCTTCTTAGAAGTACAAGTATCATGGCCTCCAAGAGAGATGGATCAAAAGACACAGTTGAAAGAAGTACTGGGGATCTGGTTGAGCAGGGGTCTATGATCTTTCCTGTGTACATAGACACACACCTGTTCATTGAGAAAGACATCAAGATCACATGGAAAGACATCACCACTATTTTCTCATGCAACTTTGAGGAGAATCTTTAGGACCGACAAGTCTACGTAAACATCCATAAGTTGGGATTATACAAGGTTGCATGTAGGTTTCACGTATTCCCATGCGTAGATGTGATCCATTGGATTGTCTCACATGCTGATCCAGAGACGATAATATTGAGCAGTGTCAGTGGAGTAGTGCTTGATTATTTTAGGACGACATATTATCAGCATATGTACCATTTACGACTGTTAGCAAGCAAGATGGATGCACCGTTCTACACTCCCAACAACAGCACGAATACATGAGACATCTTGAAGCATTGGGTAAGGGAGACAGAAAAGTTTAGGATGACACCCAACCAGATATATAAGAGAAATACAGTCAGAAAGGCTTACCAATTCTTGGTCATATTCGCATGCCATTTGTATGTCCAAGGGAGTACGGAGACCTTCCCGTAGAGTTGGGTTATTATGTTGGATCAGTTGGCAAGTGAAGGAAAACCTTTCAACTGGTCTGACATGTTGGCTCTCTAGCTGAAAGTGCATGTATCCAATGCCCAGAGTCCGCCCAAGGATCAACAAGCAAGATTCTTCATGTCTGCCTACCTTCTCGATGCAATCTGTGCCTATCAACAGTTTCCTGGCATGGGTTGGGTATGGACACCTTCATAGAATGATGTTAACGTATATTGCAAGTTGCTCTCCGATTGTAGCTACTGAGGAGTAATGACTAGAATATCTGACCATTTCATCACCCCTCTGTACACGATGATATTTGAACAAGATCCTCTCTACATGTCCCAGGCAACAATGGAGGCATTGTTGAACATTGTATATTGGTACGCCTCACCCAATGGCACCTTCATTAGGATGTACAATGCGGAGAAAGCTTCACATGTGTTGCCGAGGTTTTCCATGGACAAGTTGGTCATGTAGGAGGTTTCATACCACATCTCAATAGGGTTATCAACTGAATTTCACAGGAAGAAGAAGGCACCATGGCCTACACTTCCTATGCGAATTGGGTTGTACGAGATCAAGAGTTTGAAAGAAGCAGGGAAAATTTTAAGAACCACCCTAAATTTATATGTATAATAAATGGGCTAATCCCCATGATACATAGGAAAAATGGGAGGCGATTTTATCAATAATATAATATGTATATATAATTTTTTTGGCGAATCTCTCACCATATTATATTATCTTGTACAGTGATGGAGAATCTTTCACTGAATTATAAAATCTTGTAAGATCTTGGAAAATCTTTTACTGAATAATAAAACATTGTGAAGTCTTGGTGAATGTTTTGTTAAAGTATGAAACCATATATGATAATTGATGAGCCACAAAAATGGGTAACTTATTGGGCTCATTTTGCTTATTTTTCTCCATTAATCCACCATTCTTCATAGTTTATGCATGCTTTTGAGTATATTTATGTTAATTGGATGAATGAGAATAGTCACTTGACCATGAAGTCTAATACGTGCTTATTGCAGATTTTTGGACATCTTTTGGACCAAGGTCAAGCATTTATGAGCTAGTTGACAGCCAAATACGAGGGAACAAGGCTGAGGATTTGTAAGGAAGGTGTCTCCTGCACTAAATGGCCCCTTCCTCGAGTTCTCCACCATCAACTCGGAGTTCAGCAGCCCACCGAAGATGATCCCCAAGGGCAGGCGAGCAGCTTTTGTGAAGTGGCTAATGACTTGCAGTTTTGAGCAGCCAAGCCCCTTGAGTTAAGGAGGGCTGTTGGAGGTCCTCGTAGTGCATAAATAGGAAGGATTCCAGCCTTCGTAGGTTAGCTTTTTGAACAGTTGTATTTTCACACTTTAATGCTACTCTGCCTTCCAGCCCATTTTGGAGCTTTTGTTGTAAACATTTTTGTGACATGGTTATTTTTTGAGTAATGGAGATCAGTTTCATTTTGCATCATCTCTGAGATTTTTCTTAGGAGGCTATAGCTCTTGGGGTTGGGCCCAACCCAAGTGCCAGTACCTCCTTTTGTGTACTTGTATATGTTTTTGTTGCATTCCTAGAATAATTTCTGCTACTTAGATTAACATATTGCTTTGTTACTTAGGTCATTTTTGATGATTGAAATAGCTTTTCATGTTCAGGTTGATTTGATAGGTTGGTAACAGAAAATATCTTCGAAAAAGGCCATCAAGCAACCCTTGATCTCACCTCTCCCTCCTCGGGACCATGTGCTGAGACCAAGGTGTCCTTGCTGCCACAAAAACGTTGTTCTTGCTTCTTCATGCAATTGCTAGCGTTAGATTCTTAGTTGCAGAAGTTGATACCAGTTGTGATTACATGCGTAGATCCGTTCTTTCTTAGTTTTCATAGTTATCTTAAATGATTTTCTACCAATAAAGTTATGTTCATCATGATTGTTGGGTTTCTAGGTCAAATTAGGTCAAGATAGCTAGATCTTCGGTTTGCATAGTCTTTGTTTGATTAGTTTTAAGAAATAGTGTGCAGATCACCTGTAATACATCCCTGCCTATCCTTCCTTCATCATACAACCTGCTCCAACCCCAACTTCCAGATTCCTTCCCTTCATTTGCCACACTTCTCCAATTTGACCTAATTTCTACATTCTTGTGCAACATTGCTCCCTCCATCCTTGACGAATCCAATCACCCTAATCACTCCTTAGCCTCATTTACCAGGTCCTAGACCTCTTCACAGCCTCATCCAACCTCCATTTCCACTTTCCCACCTATTTTCCTCCATCAACCCTCAAAAAATCCTCTCTCGGCTCTTCCTATAGAACATCCTGTAGAACCCCTGCAGACTTCCTGTAGAAGATCACGTGGGCAGTTTCTTGAGATCTGCTCGCTGTGAAACTCTCTGGAAGGGTGCTAGGGACCCTTAGGCTCTCTTTTCACCTTCCCAACCTCCTGCAAGTGCCCGCTCCATTTCCTTTCGCCAATCAACCTCTGCAACAGTCAAAAATAGTTAAAGCACATGCATAATAATTCTGCAAAATCACTCAAAAATACAAAAAGATTTTTTTTATTTATTTTTTTCAGATTTTACTTCATAAGTAGCTTAGACACATGCATTTTACCTTTCCAAGAGTCAATGGGATCCATTTCAGCAACTTTCATCTCTTTTCTTGCACCAGTAGGGTTAGTCGATAAAACTAGGGTTTGCTAGGGTTTGCATTTCTTTTCCAGCTTTCAACTTCTTTCTGCAAGTAGACTAGCCTCCTTTGAGTTAGCTTTCATCCATCACAGTTAAAAGCTTCTTCTAAGAGCTCATAGAAGTTGGCTTAAGCTCCTAGCGGACTTGTGCCAGCTGATCAAGTGACAGCCTGCGACAAGAGCTAGTACTTGTGCATATAGCACCGTCGCTTCCAAGTTTGTTACGAACTACCGGGTTGATAAAAGTAAAGAAGGGAGTCCCAGGAGTTGCAGCATTATTGCTGCAATACTGGAGCCCACCATCTTTTTGGCGTCGTTGCCAGGGAAGCGTCAAAGTATTTGTGATTGCTGCTTTTCTTCTATTTTCTACTACAACCTTCTGCTCAGTAGTTTATTTCAGCAAGCGTAGAGTAGTTGTTTCATTTCCATTCTACAATTTCATTTCCGCAAAAGTAGATTAGACATTTCCTGCTTTCCTAGACTAGCATTTCAATTCTACAAGCATAGATTAGCATTTCCATTTTGCAATTTCAATTCCGCAAGCGTAAATTAGCATTTCAATTATGCAAGCGTAGCTTAGCATTTCCTTTCTGCAATTTCATTTCAACAAGATAGATTTAGTTAGTTGCAGTTCAATCCATTTCAGTTTTGCAAGTACAAGTAGAAAAAGCAAAAATCAACCAAAAATATTTCATTTTCATGCCTCGTAGGAACAGAGACCATACAGGAAAATTCTTACCCAACACCCCCACCACATCACTGAGTCACCTTTCTCTCTTCTTCGGTGGCGGTGATCCAGAAGAACCTATAAGTGAACCTCCAGAAATATACGAAGACCCTATAACAGAAGAAGAGCAAGAAAACGTTCCTCTTGAGACCATGGCTGAACACAAGAACGATATAGGGAATGAGCAAAGAATAGAAGGTGCCTTTCCCATTCGAGAGACAAATGGGGACACAAAAATGAAAAACATAAGTCCCTCAACCTTACCTCACTTCCATGGATTGACCACTGAAGACCCTAATACCTTCTTGTTTGAGTTTGCTGTCCTTTGTCGAACTTATGACTATGCAGAAGATGAGCAAAAGTTGAAACTCTTTCCTTCGACCCTCAAGGATGCAACACTACGCTGGTTCATGGGGTTACTTGGAAACAATATCACAACTTGGGCTCAAATGCAGCAAGCCTTTAACAACAAATACCGGGACTACTGTAGGTCAAAGGAAACGAAGGGAGAAATCTTTCGAATGACCATGGGAAGTGATGAGTCTCTGGAAGACTATGAAGAAAGGTTCCAACTCAGTTATAAAAGGGCCAGGTGCACACTTGACCCCGAATCTCTGAAGCTGGTTCTGCTCCGAGGAGTCCCTGAAGACCTTCTAGATACCCTCCATTTGCTAGCTGGAGGAGACATCTACCAACTACCTTATGAGGACATAAAGACTGTGTTTAGAAACCATTCTAGGGCAGCCCAGAAAAGAGGTAGGGGGAATCCACTTTCAGCTAGTGCAACCTTCTCCAAACATGAGTTTACAAATCAGATGGAAGACCTTAAAAGCGAGGTGAGACAGATCATTTCCATGCAACTGGATAGTTTCCGAATCCAACAAAAGAAAGAGGAAGCTGAGAGGGATTTGGCCATATTTTGTCCCAGATGTACAAGGAAGCATCCTAAGAATGAGTGTCCATTGCACTCAGTAGAGGTATGTTTTGTTTGTGAGGAAGACCACCCTACAAACCAGTGCCCAACCTTACCTGGACTTAAAACTGTGTACCAAGGGGCTGAAGGAGCCACTGAACCACTTTACTTCCTCAACCAAAGGAGGCCACATGGATCCAGACCTTACCAGCAGGGGATGCAAGGGACATCCCAAACATATTACAACCCCAACCAATCCACTCACATACCTTCTTGGGGTCCCCCCGCTCATCCTTCCTGGTCCGCACCCCCTCCTTGGTCATATCCACCTCAATACCATACTCAACCTGCTGCTCATTCGTTTCATTCTCATGTTCAGCCACAACCTCAGTGGAATGCACCACAACAAGGGTGGAGGCCCCAGTACAACTTTCCTCCCACCATTTTTCCTCCACCACCTGCTCAACCAAAACCCTTTCCTCCTGCTCCTCCGAGACAACCCCAGATGCCTGCTCAACCGAACCCGAACCCCAATAACAGATAGGCCCAACAGGTATATACTGCAGAGACAACATGCCCTACCTACGCTGTGGAGATTCAGGAGATTAACCTACGATCTGCGAAGGTCCTTCCAGATCGTCAACCTCCTCCTTCGAAGGATGAAGAAGAGAAACAGGAAAGTGAACCCAAAGCCATTCCACCCTTTCCTGAGAGACTAACTCGAAACACGAAACCAAACCCAGAAGAGACTGAACTTCTAGGAGAACTTAAACAGCTGTGTGTAAGAATACCACTTCTTCAGGCCATCAAAGATGTACCAATATACAACAAATTGATCAAAGAAAAGTGTTTCAGGCACCCAGGTAGGCGCAAGAGAGATGCCCCAACTATCAATGTCATAGGACAACTATCCGATCTGATGTTGGGATTGTGTAGCTTTGCTGTGCTAAAGCATCAAAAATGGATTCAAAATGCTCTCAAAGGCTGCAAATATACTTATAATCATGCCCAAGATCCATGTTTGCGGTTCAAATCCTCAAATTATGATAAAAAACTGCCGACCGATCAAAAAAGTTGCAAGGGAAAAGCCCTTTGGAGGGCAGAATTACACTATCGGGAGGTGAAAATACCCAAAAAAACATATTAAAATGAAAAGCGCAGGCTTATGGATCCGCATTAATCTCAACCGTTGGATCTGGCCGATCAACGGTCCAGATCGCGTCGGCATTTCACAAGTCGGGGAGGTAGTGGCGACGACATGATGCATTGCTAATGAGCGATCGCCAATATCGCATCAGCGTATCGCTGTTGGCACTTCCAATGGAGCGTGGGCCTTTTATGTTTGCGACCCGATGGGCCGGACCCGATGGCGCTATAAGTTATCTTTGATGAATTATCGGGTCCGGGGTGATTTCGCTATTAGCGTTTTCTAATGGTCGGGGCCTTTACATATGACATGCCTCTGATCCGATAAGCTGGACCCGATGGGACTATAAATGATTTTTTATTAAA
This sequence comes from Pinus tabuliformis, assembly GCA_031772625.1. Taxonomy (NCBI): domain Eukaryota; kingdom Viridiplantae; phylum Streptophyta; class Pinopsida; order Pinales; family Pinaceae; genus Pinus; species Pinus tabuliformis. The sequence goes on along the minus strand of CM062807.1, from coordinate 1,188,287,820 downwards.
ATTTCAAGTCCGCGCTTGAGCCATTTTCAATGGTTTCAGGCGCGTTTTCTGTGTATTGTGAAATATGAAGAAATATAAAGGATGCCTGGCAAGCGCTGATTGCGATGGGTTTTCGGATCTGAAAGGGTTCTAAAGAAATATATATATATATATATATATATATATATATATATATATATATATATATATATATATATATATATATATATATATATTTCAAATCTGCCAAAGCCATTTTTCGTGGTTTTGCGGTAGTTTTGCATATATTTGTCAACTATTAAAAAACAAAGGAGGAGCCTGTTTTAATGTGAATTGCGAGCCAAAGGCAGACCCGATAGATGATTGCACCATGCCTGAACCTTTTAAAAGTCAAAGTTGAAACAGTGATGGGCGGGAATGAACACTGTAGCAGCGTTTCACTGTTTTAAAGCCAAACAGTCATGATTGAGCCGTTTTAATGATTCAATAGCTGCCATTAATCAAAAGTATTGCCGAGGAGGAAGCAGGACGCCGTTTATCAATGCAGAGCATTCAATGGTTATGGTTCCTTTGGTATTTCACGCCACCTGCGCCAAGGAGGACTGCAGAGCAACAGAAAGGTCAAATCCATTTACAGCACAGCCAATTTTGTATCAGCGGTCCATTCCTGAATGTAAATGTGGTTGTTGGCCATTTATGGTCTCCTCCACGCATAGCTAACAGAGAGATTGTAATGAGACACCATATATATACTGAAAAAAGAGATGTAATGAGATTGATGAGTGTTTGATGAATGAAAGCTTTATTGTTGCCTTTAACTTATGGAGACTGTAAATACTATGAGACCTGCAACTTCTGGTCTTGATTTTCAACTAATAAAAGCTTCTTTTGTTGTCACCTGCTCACTTTCCACTTCTCTTTCTTGTTCTAGGTTGTGCCTGCTTGCATTTATTTGATGTGCTGTGGATTTTTAATATTAGAGGGGCTGTCATCCCACCTCTGTATTATAATTTAGTGGTTCATTGAAATTGCTTGCAAATTGCTATTGTTTTGATATTAGGGAGCTATCACCCTGCCTGTGTGTTAAACAATAGTTTCACAGATCTTCTAACTGGTTGCAGCTGGCCATCACAGGGTCCTGTGCATCTGCTGGTGTAATTAGTCTTCTCCATCATCACCTTTACTTTAAGCTGTGAGTAGTTGGTGGTTGAAAACCTTGTAGTTTGGGGGTCTTCACCCATGTCTGGGGTAAATCATAGTAAGAGTGGTTATCTAGCTTAAAGGTACTGCACATCTTCCATTTATCCACCATTTTATCCAACAAAACTGTTGAATTTTTAATGTTCCTGAGCATCACTGATATACAACCTAGGTGAGTTTCTTGGGGTGATAATAGGGACAAGTAATCTGTCCAAAATATTTGGACCCTAGGAGTCCTGCAGTTGATGTCCACATCAATGGCACCATAATCCCCCACACCATGATTGATATAGGGGTTGCCATTAATGTGATGACCAGGGACACTATGCTCAAACTTCACCTTCAGAGTTCTCTGAGAAAGACCTCGACAGTACTGCAGTTAGCTGACCGCTCCACCGTGACTCCCGAAGGGATTGTGGAAGATGTCCTGGTCTCTGTTGATTCTTGGGAGTATCTTGTGGACTTTTTGGTCCTTCAGCCAAAGACAAAACTCACTGGATACCCCCTCATTTTGGGGAGGCCTTGGTTAGCTACTACAGATGCTTACATCAGTTGTCGAGCAGGGAGCATGACCATTAAGAATGGGCCAATGTCCAAACAGCTAGTCCTATATCCTCCTGCCCAACCTTTGCTCGAACATAACTTACCTCTCTGGTTGGAGGAGGAAGATGAGGATGATGTCTACTTTGCACTAGTGTGCACAGTGTAAGCCACCCGGGGAGGTCCTCAAACCAAGGATGACCTGATTGAGAATTTGATTCAAAATCCACCTCCCAGTGTGCTGCCATTACGGGAGTTGGTGGAAGGTACCCAAACCAGCGCTTTAGTGGACCTCTGTGTGGCTGATCTGACCTCTCCCAGAGTTAAGAATGTGGAATTTTTCCAAAAACACGATTCAAACATTTCCACCATCAAAAACACGATTCAAAGAGTGACTCTACAAGATTTTTTGAAATTTTTTTGCCCGGATTCCGGCCACTTTTGGCCTTCCAAGCAATTCCTCCGCCTCGTTAGATGTTGATATTATATAAAAAGAATTATCAATATTCGAATCATATTGCTTTTTTGCATTGAAAATCATTGAAATTTTTGCAATATTTTGATAAATTTGGTAGAGGTTTTTGGAAACCTAAGTTATATTTGTCAAATTTTTGATGGCGCTGAATTCATTTTCACCATCAAAAACATGATTCAAACAATGCAACTTCAAAATTTCTTGAAATGTTTTTACTTGGATACCATTTTCACCATCAAAAACATGATTCAAACACTGCAACTTAAAAATTTCTTGAAATTATTTTAATTGGATTCCAGCCACTTTTGGTTGTCACCAATTCTTCAACTTCTTAGGCCTAATTTTTATAATGAATATTTTGAATATTATATACTAAATTAATGGTTGATTTAATATTTTTTATAATGAATATTTTGAATATTATATACTAAATTAATGACTGGTTTAATATTTTTTATTAATGATTTAATATTTTTTTAATTAAATAATATTTTATTATCATCCACTAAATATGTAAAAAATATTGGCGTAGTCTTCGACCTTTCGGAAAATCTGGTAGATGGATATTCTACTTTGCCGATTGATGTGAAAGCATCTCGTTCGTCGACAACCGTCTCGACCACCACCATTGTCTCCAGTTCGTTACGCGGTTACGGAAATGGTTGAAATTAAAACTCATCATCCATGGCTTATGTGGATGATCCACCATGTGCTTGATGATCTGAATTATCCATAAATTAAAAGCTTCACATGGAATTGAATTTGAATTTTCCCGTGGACTTTTAACATTCTGAATTTCCCTGCCCACTCTATTCGATTTTGATTTGCATGAGATGGTGGGAAACGATAAAATCCAAGCACAAGCGAAGGAGAAGCAACTATTGTTTTTGCAACCCCTTACACACTTCAATGTTGAAATGATTGGCTTTGAGCTTAGTGCGCTGACTGCAGACAACAAGCACGACCAGACAAAGAGTTCACACCAAGGACCTTGTCATAGGTACCAAGATGGGAGTCTCGGTTCATCTGTTCGTGCTCGTGGAGGGGGAATCAAAAGAGCTAGAGGAGACTAGAAACAAAGAGGATTTGGGGTCCTCCTTGCCCATCATCTTCTACTTCTATGCTGGAGGGTTTTCTAGCTTTTTTTGTTAGATAGCTAATCCTCGGGATTAACCTTGGATCAGTTTGGGTAGTTATTGAAGTCCAAAAACTCTTGTGAACTAATTCTTTTGTTTCTTGTATGTATTAATATATACACATTGTACATCATTGTTTGAGATCAATTAATATACATTTGATTTAGTTTCCAGTTTATGTGTCTTATCGTGGTATCATGGCGAGAAGTTTATCCACCTTTGACTTGAGCCACTCATTTTGTGGTCATTCTGGGCATTTGTTGCTTCTTTCTTAGATTTTTGGTGAATTCCTATAGGCTTTATAGTTGGATTTGAAAGGAGATTTGAAGTTGTGCATGCGCCTTCATGCAGACAGAGACAACAATAGAGAGGGTTGCTTCCTCAATGGTGATCAAGGATGTGGACTCCGAGACGACATGGCTAGATTGGATCGGTGAATGAATCAAGAATTAGTGAAAGAATGTGTCGACAATGAATTTTGGTGAAAAGACCACTGTGTTGTGAGTTCTATGTTGTCCACCTCTAGATGCTGGATAATGCCATCGTCACTGCCTGGTAGTGATTGAGCACAACAACCACGATTTTCATGCATTGTTGCTCAGAACGTGGTAAAAGTTGATTTCTGAATCCATATTTTGTGCAATAGATTTGAAGAGGTTTCAATTTGACAGATACACATTTGTGAGTTGATGTAAAAAAATTGTAAATTATTTGTTGAAGAAATGAAACCCATAAGAATATAATTTCAATGTCAAGTTTCGGTCCAACTTGAAGTTGAATAACCGCAGCCGAAAAAGGAAGCTTGGAATTTAAAATACTATATTCCTATTGAAGACCATGTTGAGCTGCACACGAAGTCAATAGCAAGTAAGTCCCAGTTTTAGTAATGAGTTGGACCTGGTTGAAATAAGTTTTGAAAGTTTAGTTTTACATTTATGAGAAGCAGAGAAATTGAAAATTTTGGAACAAAATTTTCAATTGTTAAAAGGCGTGGTGGTTTTTTTGAGTTTGAAGGTAAATTAATTAAGTTTTATTTATAAAACTTAATTATTTATGACAAATATTTTGAAACCTATGGAAAAATTTTGACATTATCAGAACATTATTGGAGAGATACTTGAGATACGTTTATTGAATAGATAATTTTATAAAGGAGACACAAATAAGAGTTAATTGGATGTTGAGGTTTGTCGTTGAGGTTTGCAAGGTTATTTTGTATTACTGATTTCATTGGGAAGGTGTTCATGAAAATATTGGTGAAATGTTTTGAGAAATTGTTTATGAGAAAGAAAGTAGTGTCGTATTACTAGTTTGTTTTGTGTACTTGAAGGTTTGCCCTTCATATCTTCTTATTTTTCATTAGCATTGTATTGGTGATTATCCATTTTTCACTTGTTGAATTTTGCATTGTAAATCAGGGTGCGTTTTCGATTGAACTCGACACTTAGTTATTGTTTGTATTGGGTGCACTTTCGGTGGTAGCTGATAACCCTTTTTTTAAAGTTGATTGTTGGAGAAAATGACCAAAATCAATTATTTGTTACAATTATTGAGCAATTTAATGTCGTCTACTACTCATAATCGCGTCCTAGTCAGCAAGGACACGTTTATCACATACACTGTTGTTTGAAAAATGCGAAAGAAAAATTGAATTCTTGGAGCTAGATTCCCAGTTTCAGCGAGATGAACTACATGAATCACAAAAGAAGAATTATGAACATGTTCTTGTTCAAAACAACAATTTGTTTGAACCCAATCATCAGTCATAAAATGATTAGAGTAATGAAGTGATTTCAAACGCAAATTTGGATGCAGTGGAAAGTCATGTTCAGGAAAATGTATGTGAGAGTCATTTGCATAAAAATGTGAAGCCTATCGTCACCAAAACTTTTATAATACCATGGGAAGAGATTACACACAATAAACACAGAATTGGTTTAGGTTACAACAAGGATATTTTGGATGTATCTTTTCACATTCCATATTTTTCTAAACCTATACAATTCCGAAGTGTTGGATTTTTGGATGGTGTTGTTCCAGAACAAGTTGATAGATGTCAACAGTGTAATAGAGTTAGACATGTGAAAGATCAATGTTTTGATCTTCACTCGTGTGAGCATTGTGGAAAGTGAAATCATCATATAAATAGATGTTTCAGAAAGATGACTACTACAAGAGAGAAGAAAAATTTCGAATGGATTGCTTCCTAGGATTGGACAAAAACAACCAAGAAGATTTAAAAGTCACATCAAAGAATATGTTCCAGAGTGATGACTAGCCTTACAATGATGAAGATGTAGAAATTTTGAATAATATGACACTTATTCACAGAGATTATCCTGATTATACACTATTTGCGGAATGCATGCATAATACATAACCTCCTCTACTATTGATCATAAATTTGCTTATTCAAAAATAATCGCATGCGCACATTGAAGCATCAATCACACATATCAATACAGTATATCACGGGGAAAGCATACAGCTGAAAACCCCCAACTATTTGTATATTATATTGATTGAGAACATGTAACAATACATAGTATAATACTCCTCGCAAGTACTCAGTACTATCTCCATCTATTACACACAAACTAGCTCAGATCTGAATCAATCACAAGTTCAAATCTCCTCCGCTGCTTGCCTGCCTCCACTGCGCAATCCTGCATGAGAATGGATGAGAATGGCTGATCCAAACTCGTATTTCCCTTGGCTGAACCACGCAATCCTCATTGGCAATACTCAATCCATTGATTGTGCAAATATCATGCACAACTATAGTCACAACTAATAGAAATCTCCACCTCTGACACCTGTCTCCACTGAACTGTCCATGCACTGAGTTAACTGATGTATTATTTAGTTGCTTTATGAGTTAATAATTAGTGAATTAATTAATAAATAATTCACATCACTCATCACTAGTGTATTCTACAGTTAGACTAAATACAACTAGTTCAACTAAGTCAAACTGAACACAACTCCATCAACTCCTCAATCAACTCCGCTAAACTCAATCACTTGAGTTCTAACTGAAGTCCATCATGTAATAGCTCAACTGACCCATAAGAAAAGAGTATTTCCATCTGACAGCTGCATGTGCCACATCCGTAGCTCGCACTGAAGTATTCCAAGAGGATAATATAATGTTTATAGTCCAAATATTATTAAGAGCTAATAATATTCGACTATTCTATTTTTAGCCTGGTAGTCTAAAAGTAGACTCTGCCCATATGTCAAAAAATAGAAGTCCATCTATTTTTACCAACATGACCAATCATCCACAAATAGCATCCTGCAACTCATAGACCATGATCCATATCTCTAAAAATAGACTTTGCACCAAAAATAGCCTGCGGGCCCACTTAGTGTAGGCGACCTCTTTTCACTAAGCTCCATCATCTTGTTGCATTTTCAACACTTCCTCTCAACAAGATATGGATTATCTGCAACCCCTATTCTGCAACTTTTTGGAATGTTCTGCATGCAACACATTTGCCCGGTCCACTTGCTCCAACAACACTTGGCCAAAAACACTCCCAACTAACCACTCTGTTGGGCTAGGAACATACTCTGATGTTGAAGCTCTACCTGCTATTGAAAAGTGCTCCCTCTCCGATATATGCGCTACTGCAACATCTCCATGCATCTCGCACCATTGCATACTTCTCTGTGCCACCTAGCACTGTGCAAAACACTTGTGCCTCTCGCATTACTGCAGCCTGCTAGCTATGCGCTGTCCTGGGATTCCCTACACTGTCGCTCTCTCTGCCACTCCATCCGCATCTATCTCTACCCAATGAGTCAGTTCCTGCTACTCCACATCAGGGCTCCCGTAGCAAGGTCTCATCTAAGAGGTTGGGTACCTCAAGGATCTTGCCCCTCCTCCTTGGGACGATTACTCTATATCGCCCCATCTCCTACCTGGAGGTATGGATGCATGTGATCCCTCAGCCCACCTGGCTCGAAGTTTCCCCCTATTAGAGGTCTCTGTATGAGTAGATGTCCCTACTCGATCTCCTCTCAACTTCCCATATTGTGGCTGCTCCACAACATCTTGAAGCTGCTGCACCAATCGTGGCTCCTCCACAATCGTCTGAGACTTCTTTTGGCTCTGCATGTTGAGAGGTAATATACGCTCCCTCTCAACCACCAAGTCTCCATCAGTTGCCTCGCTACTCAAGGCTTTGCATGCATCTTGAACCTCAAGAGCATACAGGTTCTTGACCCGTGAACCAATCTGCTTCACCTGTCTAGTGATGATGTGTCTAAGGAAAACCTTTCCCTTACTGAAGACTACATCATAGCCTCTGTCTTCCAGCATCGCGATCGACACCAAGTTTCTCTCCAGTCTTGGTACATACTTGACATCGGTCAAGGTAAGGCAAGCTCCATGCTCCCTCTAAAAAATAACCATGCCTACACCTGAGACACTATACTTCTCATCATTACCCATCACTATGAGTATCTGGAGATCTTTCTCCTCCAAAGTACTGAACAAACTCTTGTCACCGGTCATGTGGAAAGAAGCTCCATTGTCAAGAGGCCAACCACTTCCCACCATGGATGAAACCATGCATGTAAAGAGTGTGAAATCCAATTCAAACTGTGAAGTAAGTGCCTCACCTCCAGATCCTTCCACGGATCCCTTCTTGGATTTCCTCCGTGGAAAATTTGCAGCATAATGGCCCACTTCATGACAACGAAAGCATCGCACTTTCGATTTGTCAACCTTCTTCCCATCATTGGAAGAACTGGATTTGGAAAGAGAGCCCTTCTCCTTCCCCTTCTTTGCTTTGGCAGCCAAAACACAATTTTCTTCATTATATGCCTTTGATGAAGATCCGTCCAAAGTCTCTCCCATCCTCTTCCGCATGATCTCCTCTTGCACAAGATCCGACAAAAGTCTCTCCCATCCTGGCAATTTCTCCCAACCATTGATAGAGTTTTGATAGGAATGCCAACTCTTTGGAAGACCAAGAAGAGCCAAGCTCACCAAGTCCTCATCATCGACAGTCACCCCCTCACTTCTCAGCTCATCCCGACATTGGGTGAACTTCGTGAGATACTGGGGCATATTGTCTCCATTCTCACACTTAATGTTTCCAAGTTTATCCTTGAGCGCCAACTTCCTCTGGTCACTCTGGCTTTGGAATAAATCTGTCAATGCTTTCCACATCAAGTATGGAGAAGCCTTTCCATGCAGGCTGGACACAATGTTATCCTTCATAACCTCCAATAGAATCCTTCAACACTTTGCTGTCTTCTTTTACCAAGCCTCATCGTGAGCAGCATTAGTAGGCTTTGGGACCTCAGCCTCTATGAACTCCTTCAGCCCATTGTCATCTAACATGGCCTCCATCCTGTCTTTCCATGCAATATAATTCGAGCTGCCTTCAAGGGCATACTCCAATCACAACCTGTTGAAAGACATTTCAACTTTGACACTAAAAAATCACTGCTGCAAATTTGAATTCCACTAGCTCAAAACTCAACCGCTTCTGATTTAAAATTCGTGAGAACAAAGTATTTCTCGTACAGAGATTGATTGTATGGGTTTTTACTGGATATCTCACCTTCTAAACGAAGGATGAATCCAGAGGCTACCTGGCCCGATTACAGACTCTGCCTGAGGAAATAAAATGTAAACACATTATGAATAATAGATCTGATGATCAACTTCCCTCCGATACCATGTAGAAATTTTGAATAATATGACACTTATTCACTTGGATTATCCTGATTATACACTATTTGCAGAATGCGTGCATAATACATAACCTCCTCTACTATTGATCATCAATTTGCAATATTCAGAAACAATCGCATGCGCACATTGAAGCATCAATCACACATATCAACATAGTATATCACGGGGAAAGCATATAGCTGAAAACCCCCAACTATCTGTATATTATATTGATTGAGAACATGTAACAATACATAGTACAATACTCCTTGCAAGTGCTCAGTACTATCTCCACCTGTTACACACAAACTAGCTTAGATCTAAATCAATCACAGGTTCAAATCTCCTTCGCTGCTTGTCTGCCTCCATTGCACAATCCTGAATGAGAATGGATGAGAATGGCTGATCCAAACTCGTATTTCCCTTGGTTGAACCACGCAATCCTCATTGGCAATACTTAATCCATTGATTGTGCAAATCTCATGCACAACTATAGTCACAACTGATAGCAATCTCCACCTCTAACACCTATCTCCACTGAATTGTCCATGCACTGAGTTAACTGATGTATTCTTTAGTTGCTTTATGAGTTAATAATTAGTAATTAATTAATAATTAATTCACTTCACTCATCACTAGTGTATTCTGCAGTTAGACTAAATACAACTAGTTCAACTAAGTTAAACTGAACACAACTCCATCAACTCCTCAATCAACTCCACCAAACTCAATCACTTGAGTTCTAACTGAAGTCCATCATGTAATAGCTCAACTGACCCATAAGAAAAGCGTATTTCCTTCTGACCGCTGCATGTGCCACATCCGTAGCTCGAACTGAAGTGCTCCAAGAGGATAAGATAATGTTTATAGTCCAAATATTATTAAGAGCTAATAATATTCGATTGTTCTATTTTTAGCCTGGCAGTCTAAAAATAGACTCCGCCCATATGTCTAAAAATAGAAGTCCATCTATTTTTACCAACATGACTAATCATCCACAAAGAGCATCCTGAAACTCATAGACCATGATCCATATGTCTAAAAATAGACATAGTCTAAAAATAGACTTTGCACCAAAAATAGCCTGCGGGCCCACTTAGTGAAGGCGACTTCTTTTCACTAAGCTCCATCATCTTGTTGCATTTTCAACAGAACAGTACTTCTCACCCTGTATCCGATAAGGGGGAAATTGTTGATGGTCTGCTACAGGTTCAAGTTCGAGATGTCAAGCAAGGTTGAGTCAGATTTGAGTTGATTGAGTTGATTGAGAACTTCCATATTTGGAATTGTTTGAGGAAATGTTGTGATAGTTCCAGAGTTTGTGGTCAACCTAAAACCAAATTTTTTGTTGTTCTCAAAACTGCTATGAAGGTTTTAGAGTTGGTGTTGGTTGAGACCTTGATTTCTCCCATATTGGTTTGTGGTCATCCTTAAAAACCATTTCTTGAGAGACATTCAACTCTTGGCTGAGATGCATTTCTTCATTTTGAGCTCTCATTCTTGGAATTTGGTACATCCCTTCGGATTAAGGGGGGAATGTTAGATAGCTAATCCTCGGGATTAACCTTGGGTTAGTTTGGGTAGTTATTGAAGTCCAAGAAATCCCAGGAATTGATTCAATTGTTTCTTGTATGTATTAATATGCACACATTGTACATCATTGTTTAAGATCAATTAATATACATTTTATTGGGTTTCCATTTTATGTGTCTTACATTCTCTCCCCACTTTCTATTAGACGACATATTTTGCAGGCTCTTAGCCACGCTGATGACTCGTGAGTGTTGAGAAGGCTACCTCCTACGTTCTTGAATATCATCATCCCTAAGATAATCTAAGACCTCCACTTCTTTCTCTCCATTTCCATTCAATTCCTTTGTTTTTTTAAATTTGTCCTTCCATTCAATCTCTCTAATATATAGAGAAATATGGGTTTTTTTCTAGAATTCATATAGTTTTTCAGATTCGTAGTAGCCGAATAGGATCAATTTATGCACAAACAATAAATTTAGTATTATTGTAATTAGATATTCAAAAGTCATTGCCTCTACAATTTGGAGGACAGATTGGGATGAGGATGGTATTTCCTCTGAAGACTCATCAGAAAATAAAATTTCAGTATGGAAATAAGAGATGAATACGAGTTATATATGCCCAGGTTCAAAGCTCCCAGAGGTCACAACAGTTGAAGATGAAGAGTACTAATTGTTGCAATATTTATTTGTACCATGTTCTGTGATTATCATTTTGGGAAAGCAAGAAATAAAGGTATCATGTCGAAGATTGGTCACACTCCATCACCCAAATGTTGTGCCCCCGGATGGGAAGGATAAGTCTACCCAAGATTTCATGGATATACACACTGTGTATACCACTCTATATAATCTTCGCTCCAAAGCTAATTATGGTTGTCGTCTGATCACATCCATGAAAGTTCGTAATGGTGGTATTTATGGAGGGCAACAATGGAGAGGACGAAGTTGGGAAATTGAGTAGTGTTGGTGATAGAGATGGATCATTACGTGAATAATCGCCCCATTAAGGTGGTATATGACCAATCAATTTCTCTCTGAGATGTATGGAATTTATTTGATGTATATATCATTAGAATTAGGAGGCATATCATTATATATATCGCCCATGTTGTCAATCCATTTGTTATGTATATATTTACAAGTGGAACATATGTAATTATATTCACGATTAATAATTATGCATAATCTCACCTTCATTCCTTCCATAGAAATTCAAGTCATATTTTGGTTAAGTATATGGTCATTACAGTTGCTTGGTTTTTGTATTTATCGCTGCTTTGGCTTAGCTTTGGAATTTATTAGATTTGATCAGGTCTCATCAATAATTTGGGTATTTATTTATTTATTTTTTTCTATTTTTAAAGAATTGAATTTATTTACACATTTATAAATACATTTCAAATAACAAAAAATGATTCCCACATCTAAAATTATATTACCAAATTACAATAAAAATATTGCAAATAAATTTTTTCTTAAACTACACGAGTGCAAATATTTTTTTTTAACTACACCACAATATGATATTTTTGTTTGATAAAATTTGTGTTCTTGATTTTATTTTTATTATTTAAAAAAAATAAAAACTATTTTAATATTTAGAAATATATTTTAAATAACTATATATATATATATATATATATATATATATATATATATATATATATATAATATCAAATTTTGAAAATTATTGTAACATTTAGAAATACATTTTAAGTTACAAAAAATTTACACACACATCCAAAATTATATCACTAAGTTACAATTAAAAAATTGAAAGCAAGCAATGGAACGAAAAATCTTAGAGGTAACCAAAGACATTATTTGCAGTACACCATTGCACCAATCAATGCTCATATGAAGCTTTCATGGTTGTGGAGTAATGTGTAGTCAAAATCCAAGAACATATTGTTAGAGGCACTGGAGGTACAAATGCGCTACACTGAAGAATTGTCAGTACGGGTCAAAGACATCTCCAAAGAGTTTAGAGCTTGGCACACTTACATTAGAATTTAGCTCCATGTATAAGAAAATGAGTTGTCAATTTGACGAGTCTTTGTCCCATTATCATTTTGTCTTAAATAGTTGTCGTTTCATTTTTAATTAGTCTTATGTAATAAATGATATGTAATGAAGTTTAAGGGACACATGTGTAGTGTGAACAACCACACACTTGAATGAAATAAGTTAAATATAAAATATGAATAGTCATAGAAATCATAGAAGTCAAAGAGTCACGAGGAAGCTCAAAGTTCATTGTAACTTGTTATAAATAGCTCCTCATAATTCAAGCAAGGGGTTTTTTGAAGGCTTGAATTCTATAGGTCTTGCCCTAGCTTCTCTTGTAATACATAGGAGATAGATCATTCTTTAGAGAAGCAAGTTGTGGCTTCATGTTCCACTATTTGATACAAATCTTCATTCATGTAACAGTGTACTTGGGATATTAAGCTTTTAATCAGAAGCTCGATGAGCCGACACTTCTGCATACATGTATTGTACATGTAGTTGGACTATTTTAGTTATGTTTATGGTACATGTTGCTTCATTTACATATTAATTTAATGAACTAATTCGTTGCTTAGCTATGGTTATTATTGAATGAGTGTTATGCTTTAACGATTGTTGTTTATTATGTGGACTAATCTGCCTGTATTCAACAAGTCTTTCTCTTTATCCCTGGGTCCCCTTTTAGGATAGTACTATTAGTTTTCTAATAGGTGGCTCGTTTCCCTCACCAGTTGTGGAAGTCTCCCTCATATACCTTACATTGGGTGTCTCACAAAGCTCACATTCTTGCCACCCCCAGGAAGTGTTTTGTTCTCTTGTGTTTGATTGTAACCAAGGCATATCTTGAAACACCATTGAAATGGTGGGCACAACATATGATCAGATTGGGCTCCTACACCAAACGGTGTGAGGTCTGATTAGGACTTCACAACGGGGAGATCCCCTTACAATGTTGGCGACATTTAACACCATCAACACCTAGGTTGTGGGGGACCTAACTTAATGAAATTTATTATGTTGAAGATAATGTCCTTCCCCTTTAGAGAAACTACAAAGCGAGAATCCCCATTTTAGAACCATATGCGGTCCACTGCTTCATTCATCATCGCTCCGTCAAAGAAGACATTTTCCTACAGGTGGGTTTCCAGTAAAAAGGGAGATAATAATCGCGTCCCCTGTTGTGCAGTGGCATCAGGAAACCTTAATTCTACCTCCACTTCCATCACCAAAAACATCGCACACCTTCTCTAGCTTGCCTCCCACAACCTCACATACCTTCTCTAGCTTGCCTCCCACCGCCTCAACCACCTTCTCTAGCTTGCCTCCCACCACTTCAACCTCTCATCGAGATGAGTTCACATCATATAATTCAACAATGAAGCCAAAGAAAAGTTTAGCCCACTAAAAGGGTTTTTATTTTTCTTTTGTGTTAATTAATAAGACAATTATTAACTTGAGCCCACTTTTCTTTTCTCTTAATTTGAGACAATTAAAAAATAGAGACGAAATTAAAATGTTGCCTTAAATAAATGTCTTAAAAAACCCCTTCTTATAGTAGTGCATCATGCCTCAAACTAGTACTTGACTTCCCCCACACTAACAATGCAAATCATAACCCTTTCTGCCAAGAAAGAAGGCCCACCGAGACCGTCTGCTCACCCAGGCCCCCTACAAGCTGAACTGCTTACTGCCCATACCTAGTGGTTGGATTACGTACCCCATAAACCACTATCGTCACCACCAACCGAGCACAAGCATGGTATTCCTGTGAGAGTAAAGTATCAAAGGCACTCCACACCCCACTAAATGAAGCCACCCTTTCTTATAACCGTAGGAATTAAAAAAAACAACAACCAGCTAGAGATTCCATTGTCCCTATAGGCTAGAAATACCCAACCCAAAAACACTTCTAAAACCACACAAGATACCCCCTAATATATAAACCATAATGCAATAGAGAAACGATAGGGAACCTGTACTTTTGTTGCTGCAAGCAGGAACAAATGAGGCCTTGGTCGATCTCTAAACACCAAAGAGAGGATATCCCCACCTTTTGTAGCTATCACTCCGACAAACTGACACCCACCAACACACACACAAAGAAGAAAAGTCCCAACCCTTTTTATCTACATAAGAAAATTGTGAGGCCTTTCCAAACATTGTGCCCATAGATCTCAAATAATTGTCCCCTGCTCCAATCACAGAGCAATCACACCACCCAAATTCTTGTAAACGTAATGGACCACTAATATCCTCAACCAGGGATTGAGTAATGGCTCATTCTTGAAGCCAACCAATGTGTCTGTCAAAGTTCCTCCCTCCACAAACCTACATTTCATTTCCCCACTCTCGAAAAGTTCCCTGACGACCAGATGCATGGAAATTAAACACCTCCAATTCTTTAGAGCCTTCCTTAGATGAGCACCAAATTCAGTGTGCCCAACAAGATTAATCCTCATTAATTTTGCATGGGTGAGATCTAGAGGCCACCTCCCAAGCCACTAGTTTGCCTTTTGTCACCCCCATCATGGTCTAATTTATTACATGTTATTGGTTTATATTTATACATGGCTTTTTAGTTATTTACATAACAACACCATGTAAATTTGACTTTAGTTATTTACATAACAACACCATGTAAATTTGACTTAGTATTATATACATATTATTAAGAAATATATTTCCAATTCCAAATAGATGATAGACTTTAATAATTCTCCAACTTAAGTATACCTCATACAACATATGCATTATTTCTTCCTTACAAATATATCATTAAGAAATTATTGTAGTTTGGTTTTATTAATTTACTCTTTCATCTATGAGATGATAATGATCAACTTATTGTTACTCTTATCCTAATATGGTGATTAAAAATTAATTCCACTCTATAGGGATGTTTTTTTCACAACAACATGAAAATTACTTCAAGTTAATCTAACTAATATGCCAAAAACATTATGCACTCAGTCTAACTCCATCTGCTAGTTCACATGACATTTGCAACATTATGTCGTGTGAACCTTAAGTTCATACAACCATCGTTCAACTTTTAAACTGACTTATAACACTTGTCTCATTCCACTTGATGTGTTAAACATGAATACAATTTGGTTATGGAACTACGAGTTTATTTGTTTAACAATTACATCCCTAGTTAATTTGATTGGTATACTAAGCAATAGATAGCATATTCATTTGTATAGTTCATAATAGTTATTTAATGTAATAGATTGTTGTTTTGTTAATTCTTGTATTGCAACAAGTAAAACACGAACTTGTGTCTATTCTTAGCAAAATGTTAAGGTTATGGATCCATTTTTAATGATCGATATTAATATCAATACCTATAGGTTTTGTAAGGAATTCCATCGTAAACATACCATAATCAATGGTGTTTGTGTAATTGATTGAAGACATTTGGTTGAATTACCTAGTTTTTTTGCTCCAAAACTCTTTTATATATTTTGTATAATACCCAATGATATCCATGTAAATTGCTATATGTCAAATATTGCAATTCAAAGAGAAATAAGTTGCACTTGTAATGATATCCTAAGAAATTGACAAGGTGACATATTTGTATTACATACTTATTATAAATAGTCCAACATAATAATATTATGGAAGTTTCACCATTGAATGTTATATTTTTTAAAGTATATATAATCCAATTATATGATTTGTATATAAAACCATCTCGAGTTCATTTCATTTATACCTGGAATTATTTGTGGTTTTATTACTATGCGATGCAAAGTTTCAAATATTAGTTTTAACCAACAATATTGATTTCAATGTTTCATATTACTATTGTTACACAACTGTATAATATTGTGAAACAAAACAATGTATAAGTCCAAACAGGAATTGCCATTGTAATCTATGAAACTCAATTGCAATTGTAATGAAATTTCTTAGTACATCATTACTCTAACTTCTTGTCATTATTCAACTTTTTTCCATGACAATATTTAGTTCATGTTAAATAAAATTAACTTCTTTGTTTTGTAATTCATCAAACATGAATTTAGCCAATTATGACTTGATTAAATATTTTTTTCTTTGTGCATAAAACTAAATTGATTTCATTTCCATCACATACTTTGTTTTTTTCCCAAGTTCCATCACATATTTTGTTATATTACATGGAGATCTTTTAATATGTACATTTCATGTAACAAGCTCAGCATCATATTTTCGGATTGTGCACTCTCAATCAATTTCATATATCTTATCATGAATAATTATAATGGTTATGACACCTTTATCCAACATATTGAACTATATGAATAATTGGCTAAAGAAAATTTCTCCGGGGCATATGATTAAAATCCTTATTATTTAGACTCTTCTAATATTTTAGCTTCATTCAATTTGTTGCAAGTAATATATAGTTAGTCTAAGTGACACCATTTTCCATATGGAAGGAGAATATGCTATGTATGGGCAGTTCAACTTTTATTCTACATGATTATTATTGTTTTTTTTTTGTAAACTTGGTGGTGCTTCCTCTATTTATATTAATTTTCCAAAATTAGAAACTTCCATTTGCTCCAGGTGGCTTACCTGCCCGAAGAAAACCAGATAGCCACCTGTCTGCATTAAAACCTGTCCAAAATTTGAAAAGGTTTTTCTCTATCCATCTAGCGACATTGCCTTTACTGTCTATACTACTGTGCAAATTAAACAAATTAAACAAGTAAAAGCATTTCATCAAAATTTTATCAGAATTGTACTAGACCTCTGCTTCAATCCTCATCTAAGGATATTACTGGGGCTAGCGCTTTCGCACTAGAGCGAAGCATCTCGCTTCTCTTCATATCTTGTAGTGTTTGCTCAACTCTGCCCAAGACCAAGTTGTTTCTGTAAGTCTATATCTGAACTCTTGCAACTTCCCTGAGGAGTTCAACCCTGACTGGATCCTTTTCCTTGGTGTTCTCCTTTGCCTCTGTTCTGCCACTCACTTCTTGTTCTTGATTAAGGGTCATGGCCCGTGCCACCACATTCTTCATGACCCAATACTGTTGTATTATTTGTCTGAAGAGGGAGTGATGGCCTCGAGAATTCCCTCGATTGGAAGCCATACTTTCCCACTCCTCCAAGGGGATGTCTTGGTTCTTTATATTGTCATTAAGTTCTTGCTCCCAACTAGCAATTTGGGCTTTGATGTCCGACGAGTTCCCTACCATGTAGGTGTCAATGAGGGTTTTCATGTGTTCACTGGCCAGCTTTATCCCTCTTTTCCTTTGTTCGTTGTTCGAGCCGCTCATTCCTTCTATCATCTTTTTATCTCGCTTGCCTCTCCTAGTCACCATGTTACAACCTGCCTACCTGTTGCTGACTGCTTCTTGTTGTTCTCTGTCTTCCTCACTGTGTTGGGCGTAGTGTGAGGTGAGACCTATCACATAGCCATTATAGTTATCAGTTTGATAATAATAAAACAAAACAATTTCCCATTTACCTATGTCCTTTTTGTTATCCCTTCCATTTCTAGAATTAGTTTCCTTCGAAATTTCTTTTGTAATGTCACCAGTCCTCTCAATGTTATGGGTTCTTTCCTTTCTTGATTCTCTTGAAGTTTTTCCCTCATGGCAACAAACGGCACACGACCTGCCTGTCCTGGGCGTCCACATGGTTTCGTCCCCAGGTAAGGTTGGTTTGTTGTTCCTTGCTTCCCAGGGTCTCTCAGGTTTGGGTATGTCCTCCCTTAGGGTGCTGGCCCTATATTCCTCCCCTAGAGGTTTCTTGTTTCCCTGATTCTCTTTTTTCTCGGTTCTTTTTACTCTCCGAGGGTTTTCCTTGTTACCTTATAATTTTCTCCCACAGTTTCCTACAAGGATGACTATAGTATCGCTCTGTCTTATTTTGTTTCGAGCATTTTCCATGGTGTAGACCTCTCCCATCCTGGGTTCTAGTCCCTCCCACCTTAGCTTCCTACCCCAGGTTTTCATTGCCTTTTCTACTGTTTTTGGCTGACTAGGGTCGCGGGAGTGTCTGGATACCTCCTTGCCTGACTCATTCCTTTTACTTATCAAATTTCCTATATTCCTACAGAGATTCATCTTATGCCTTACAAAGTGAGGGGCCATAGGAGAAATATACCAACTTTCAAATCTGATTCCGCTTTCGTCAGCAGGCTGGAGTGTCGATCTTCAACCACCTTTCCTCTCTCCAGCTCTCGTCTCTATCTTCTGCATGCATCTAATTGTGCCCTAATCTCCCTTATGGTTTATGCCGCTCCCTTCCTGTCATTTACCTTTGCTGCCACTTGTCTGTCGTTATTCCCTGCATTAATCCCTATGTCGTCACCTCAAAATGATGACCCACTTGTCCTGGCTACCACCTCCTAGCGTTAACCCTCACTTACTCCTGGCTGCTCTTTCCGTATGCGCGTTGTCCTTGTAGGTTTTAACCCCGTACAGAAATTACCTGCATACGAATTCTAAAACACAGAAAATAAATAATGTGAGAGCATAACACATAAAACACATATACACAGAGATTTTCCCCTGGATTCCGAAACCAGGACTATCAACTTGATTTTTCATTATGTTCCTTTCAATGTTATAATACATATTTATACATGCTGAAGCATCCAATACCATGGACCAAAAACCATCGTGTCCAAAACCATGGACCGAAAACCATCGGTCCAAAAACATGTGCGAAAATCATGCACAAAACCAACCTGACATAGGGTCCAAAACCAAAATTTTCCGGGGCGCTGCCCCAAACCCCATAAATTGGGGTTACGAGTACACCTCAAACCCCATGTGACCTCCCCCCTTCTAACCCCCGGTTAACTATGTGGGCTATTTGTGGAAAGAATATAACACAACCCAACATTCTCCCACGTTGTTTTCTTTCCACAGGGGGCCACAAGAGAGCTTAGTCATTTATCCAGCCCTCAATCGCCCATTGTCTCTCTACACCAAAAGAACTTCTCAGATCTCACAGATTTTGTCAATGCATCTGCAGTATTCTTCAAAGTGTCCACCTTTACCAACAACACCTTTTTGTCTTCTATCATATCCCTCACAAAGTGATACTGAACATTAATGTGCTTTGTCTTTGAATGATATCCAGGGTTCTTTGCCAAGAAAATTGCACTTTGGCTATCATAGTCTATCCTTATAGCTTCCTGTACTAACCCCATACTTGAACACAATCTCTGCAACCAAACTGCTTCCTTGCTTGCATGAGTGGCTGCCATGTATCTGCGTCTGTAGTTGATAGTGCCACTACAGATTGTTTCTTACACATCCAACTGACAGCACCTCTAAATAGGTTAAACACATACCGCCTTATAGATCTTCTCTGATCCAGATCTCCAGCCCAGTCTACATCAACAAAGCCACGAATATCCAACATTCTGTCCAATCCTGATCTTCCTTGGTAGCACAAACCATAATCACTAGTGCCACACAAATACCTAAAAACCCGCTTCACTGCTGTCCAGCGCTCCTTCCCTGGTTTTGACATAAACTTGCTCAATACTCCCACTACATGTGCAATGTCTGGTCTAGTACAGACCATTGCATACATCAAGCTACCGACTGCACTTGCATATGGAACACAGGACATGTCCTCTTCCTCTTCTTGTGTCTTGGGACATTGTTCAACAGATAACCTCACACCTAGAGGAATAGGAACCTTCACCAGTTTACTATCCTGCATATTAAACCTCTGCAGTATTGTCTCGACATACTTCCTCTAGTTTAACCAAAGCTTCCTCTTTGCTCGATCTCTTTTAATTTCCATGCCCAAAATATAGTTTGCAGCACCAAGATCTTTCATGTCGAATTTGGAGCAAATTTGGGTCTTCAAATCCTGGATAATTTCTTTGTCATTTCCAACCAGCAAAATATCATCCACATACAACACCAGCTAAATACCACGGTCACCAATTAATTTAAAATACACACAGTGATCTACTTTGCTTCTAGTGAAGCCAAGTCCCCATATAAATGTATCAAATTTTTGATATCACATCCTTGGTGACTGTTTTAACCCATACATAGACTTCTTTAAGTTGCATACCAGTTCTTTATTACCCTTCACTACAAAGCCTTCAGGTTGCTTCATGTATATTTCCTCTTCCAGATCCCCGTGAAAAAATGTTGTCTTCACATCCATCTGTTCTACCCCAAAATCAAAAGCAACAACAACAAATAAAAGTAATCTAATAGAAGTTACCTTGGCAACAGGAGAAAAAATATCACCAAAATCAATTCCCGGCACCTGGGAATAACCTTTTGCTACCAACCGAGCTTTGTATTTATCCACCTTTCCTTCTAAGTTTGTCTTCTTATTGAACACCCATTTGCTGCCAATGGGTTTCCTTCTAGCCGGCAACTCCACCACATCCCAAGCCTCATTTTTGTGCAAAGATGCCATTTCATCAACCATGACCTCTTTCCAGAGTTTTCCATCCTCTAAATCTACTGCTTCCTTCATAGTTCTGGGATCATCATCAGTAATAGATAGAGCAAAATTTGAATAGAAAGCAGATGGACTATACCTTTCTGGCTGCCTTCTTTCTTGAACTGATCTTCTCACACTCGGAGTTTGAGGCTCTTCATCTTCTAATTCCTCCTCTGCTGAAGAGTCTGATTTTTCCTCCATAAGCTCAAACTCTATCTTCTTAGGTTCCTTTGGTTGTACTTCATGTTTAATAACATCTTTTACCTCTCTGAACACCACATCTCGGCTGTACAAAACCTTCCGTGTGACTGGGTTCTAAAGCTTATAACCCTTTAAACCATCCTTATACCCAATAAAGATGCACTTTTTAGATTTACTATCCAACTTGGTTCATTTCTCCCTTGGAACATGTACATATGCATCACATCCAAATACCCTCAGATGTGAAAGAGAGGGTTTCTTACCAGTCCATACCTCTTGTGGAGTCTTATCCTCCAATGCTAATGAAGGTGACATGTTGACTAGGTAACATGTAATATCCACCACCTCTGTGCAAAATTCCTGTCCTAACCCGGCACCACTGAGCATGCTTCTTGCCTTTTCCATCAATGTCTTATTCATTCTTTCTGCAACTCCATTTTGTTGAAGTGTATATGGAGTAGTTTTCTGTCATGATATACCACACTTCTTACAGAATTCTTCAAATTCCTTTTTGCAAAACTCTCCACCATTATCTATCCTCAACACCTTCATCTTCTTCTCTATCCGATTTTCCACGAGAGCCTTAAATTCTTTAAACCTGTCAAAGGCTTCAGATTTCTTCTTAAGGAAATAAATCCATGTATTCCTTAAGAAGTCATCTATAAATGATACATAGTACATAGGCTTACCCAGTGATGGAACCTTCACAGGTCCAAACACATCACTGTGCACAAGTTCAAATATCTATTTTGCCCTCTTACTACCAGAGGGGAAACTCACCCGATTCTGCTTCCCATATACACAATTTTCACAGAAATCAAAATCTAGAGAGATATTACTCATACCTTCTACCATACCTTTACCATGAAGTATTCGAAGGCCCTTCTCTCCAATATGTCCAAGCCTCTAATACCAAATGTAGGTTTTAACCCTGCATAGAAATTACCTGCATACAAATTCTAAAACACAGAAAATAAACAATGCAAGAGCATAACACATAAAACACATATACACAGAGATTTTCCCCTGGATCCCAAAACCGGGACTACCAGCTTGATTTTTCATTATGTTCCTTTCAATGTTATAATACATATTTATACATGTCGAAGCATCCAATACCATGGACCAAAAACCATCGTGTCCAAAACCATGGACCAAAAACAATCGCGTCCAAAAAACATGTGCAAAAATCATGCACAAAACCATAGGTGGGTCTGCCCAACCTAACATAGGGTCCAAAACCAAAATTTTCCGGGGTGCTGCCCCAGACCCCATAAAGTGGGGTTATGGGTACACCTCAAACCCCCTGTGACCTCCCCCACTCTAACCCCTGGTTAACTACGTGGGCTAGTCATGGAAAGAATATAACACAACCCAACAGTCCTCGCCCTGCCACTTGCTGACATCCTTCTGCCCGCCCCCCTGCTTACCTCCTTGCCCTCTCTAGTGTCATGCTTATCCATCTCCACCCTCATTCTCTCGGGGGTTGTTCCTTCTTTGCTCTGCCCATCCACTTTCCTTCATTTTCTCACTTCATTTCCCTCGTCTGTCCTTTCACACACTTGTCCTCTTCCTCCCCCTTCCCAGTCCCATCTCCCCTGTCGCTCTTGTTTCCGTGTGTTACACCCTAATCAGGGGTATGATTATTATTATTATTATTATTATTATTATTATTATATAAAAGATATAAATGAACCACATGTATTTTTATAATCCATTAATTATGATATTACTTCATTAGATAGATTCATATTTTCACTAAGTTTGGTTGTAATAATTATATTAATAGAGTCTTTTTAGAATCTTAGAGAACTGAAAGAAAAATTATTTTAAATCCACTACATCAACCATTACTTAACAATGATCTCCTAAACTTCTTATGAAACATTATTTACGATTTCCAACAATTCATTCATGGGTTCTGCTTTAGTATTATTACAATTCTCGTCTAATGTATATAATAGCAACTAATTATTGGAATTACATAGTTAATTCAAGTATGTAATAGCTTCACTTTAAAATTTTTAATAAATTCCAAAAGATTACTAGAGAAGAAACCCTAATTATACTTTTAAATTATTCAAATTTTACAACGCCAAAGTATTATTAACTAAGAACGTAAGTTCTCCAAATGGTTCCAACATAATGATGTTATTATTGAAGTTGTAGCTCCAATTTCATATCCTTCCCACTAAAAATATCATTACTTGACTGAATGTTTATGTCTCACCAATAAACGACCTTGTCTACTCTTTCAACACTCTCCTTTCCCATGGATACACAAACTACAATGGGCATGTGGAAGGATTTGATGAAAAATATTGAAGTAGAGAGAACCTAGCCAAGCTCAAGAGTTTCTCACTCTAGCACAATTCTCTACTCTCAAAACTCTCAATAATGCTCAAACTAATCACTATAGAGAAGTTTGCATTAGGAAAACTGTCAAACATTAGGGTGCATAAGATCTCATCCTCTTAGTTTAGTCATATTTTTATAGTAGGTTTTTACTATACCACTTGTATTTCCATTCAATATTAAGAATTTTTAAATTACAAATTCTTTATTACAAGCTTTTCGAAGTAGAAGAAGAAATTGATCACTTAAAGGTCTAGGTGGAGGAGGAAAGAGAAAGAGAATAAATTTTGACAAGTCGTCTTAAAGAAATATATAACGATATTAATAAACTTTAAGCATAGATTCAAGGGGAAATCATCTTCTTGAAAATCCCAATTTGAATAAGTTGTTTCTTTGAGGGATAACATTGACAAGCTTGACAAAATCTTGAAGGGTTTGTAGGTATTGGATAATATTCTTCGTTATTAGAAATCTCCAAGTGACAAAACAAGTCTTGATTCTATAATTAGGTTTTCTTATAGAGAACACTCAAGCCCCAACACTGAATTTGAAGATAAAGATGAGGTATGAAAGTTTGGAATTGTTGCTACTTGAAATGTTGTGATGATCATGAAGAAGACAACAATGTGATGAAAATTGAACATCATCAAAATTTCAATGCTCCTCCAAGGCAGAATATCTTCATAATGTCTTCAAGAGAATCTTTCCCATCCAGGTACCAAAAGTACATTCTTTTTATTATTTCTTTTTATGTACAAACTTTGGACATATGACTAGGGATTATATATCATATGAGAGAGATGCTTATCACTGAGTCAAAGTAAAGTTTCTAGGGAGATTGGATTCATATGATTTTAACAACATGAAATATATAACAATTTCTCCTCCATTCAAGTATTATATAAGATACATTATATGTCGCAATCTTGGTTTCATTGAACGAGTTGCAACATAAGATTCCTTAAGAAATTTCAAGGATATAAGGAACATATAATAACTTATATATTCATTATTTTTTATCATTAATAATAATAACAATGTTATAATTTCATTAATTTTTATGTTTTTTTAAGCAATTCGATATGTATGATAAAGTAAGTTGTTTTATATTTGTTATGGATTGATGCATATCTTCATTTTCCAATCATTTTATCTATATGGTTTCCCTAGTCTTTAAGTTGGTTACTGATAATACCAAGTCTCCAACTCGCACGTGTTGACCATGTTAGTTAGATCTCTCTCTATATAAAAATATAAGGATTTGGGGGACTAAGGTATTTGTATGACTTAAATTATATTTCACTTAATAATTATTGTTAACGATGTATCCTATTAAAAAATAACATTTACAGTAAAAAGTATCTTGCTATGAGAAGTGTGTGCGTGTAATTAGTGAAAGGAACATATTTTTTAATAGTTTAATTTTTTTTAATGAATATTTGTTAAAATAGAATATTTATATTTAAAAAAAATATTTATAGATAATAAAACAATTTCGAATTCTCACACACAATATTTATTTAAAATTATTTATGTGATTTTTATTATCATATATTTATTTTAATAAAAAATTAGTATATATATAATTTTTATTTTTTCATGATTATTATAATTTTCTACTTTAAAATATTATATAATTTCATCATAAATACAAAGAAATGTTTTACCTATTTATAAGATATTGCGCAATCAATAACTTAATTCACTCACAGGGAACCCACATAAATCAACTCACGCATTTCAAACAAATATTATAATACATTTTCACCCATTAAATCAATTCACAGTCATTTCACAAAAATATTATAATACATTCTCCTTTTTACAGATTATAAAGTTTTCTTTTTTCAAAAAATAATGTCATGGATATCTGAACCAAAATTGTGATACATACCCTGATATTTCGATACATCAAGGGAAAATTAAATATATATGATGGAGTAGTGACTTGAAACACCTAAAAAATTTGTCGTGGAAAGCCACCTCCTATTCACAATTAAATAGAGAGAAAGTGATTACTCAGAATTGTTTGAATATATAATATACGACTCCACTTAGATATTCAAAGAATGAGAGTTGTATTTGGAACATACAACTTCATTTATATGTTTAAAGAATGACAACACAAATGACCAGAAAAGAACGATAGCACTAAGCCCAAACAAATTGCTAATACTGAAATTAACATCTTTAACACCCAAAAAACAGAAGAGAGGCAACACACGACAATTTTGAATCCCCTCTATAGGCACAATGTCTGGGAGACGATATAATTGGAAATTGATTATATAACCATAAAAACAACGAAAAATTTAAATATCATTTCCTCGGCATAGCAAAACTGTTGCAATTTGCTACCTCCAATGTCTTAGTGACAAGATTTATTAATGTCCGGGCATTCTAAACTTCTGCAAGCTAATGATCAGATATGCCTTCAAAGTCATAGATACAACCATTAGGAAAAATAACAACCCCATTTTACACAAATAAACATTAATGAAGATGATTTATTCCTTGCAACAAATCAAAGAACGCTCTCCAAATATCACCACTTCAAAATAAAAATTGCTGTAATTTTTAATTCTCAATTCTACATGCAGAAGATCATTTAGAACTTCATAGGTCACAAAATAAATTGCTATTGACAACATGACCTTCACTGATAGCAGCTTCACAAGCCAATTTATATACCACACCCAAATCTTCCCCGTCAAGAACACTGAAGGGATTTGACTAACCAATCGTTCAGAGACTCGTAAATCAAGAAATTCCACCTGACATATGAAATCACTCCAACCATAGAAGGAAACCAACCTTTATATAAAGCTCTTGGAACTTCCTCACACAAGACAGTTGACAATGCAGGGAACATTCCACAATACTGATAAGGTGAGTTTTATGTCTATACAGTTAACCTTCTGCGAACCATGTCCATTGGATATGTTGCAGACATGGAAATTATTCCTTCACTTTCTCCTGCTCCTAAACGTAGAACTGGTGTAACAAAATTTCCAGCGTCTTGTTGTAAGGAATTTTGATTTGGTCGACAAGAAGAGGAAAATAGCTTTGAGAGAAAACAAAGTATGAGTAATGAAATTTTCAAATTTTACAATTTGTCAAAACTTTTATTTGGGTGGATAACACTTGTAATAATTAATGAATATAAAGAAATGAATAAATGACCAAGACACACACAACTAAATGATCTCAACTAAAAGGGAAGAGGGATAACTAGGTGATGAACACCATCTAAGCTACCTTGAGGACGATGAGGAACTCTTGCAAAAGCACAACGCCTCACAGAGCATGCCCAAACCGAATAGTAGCATTGACATT
Source organism: Pinus tabuliformis (assembly GCA_031772625.1). Taxonomy (NCBI): domain Eukaryota; kingdom Viridiplantae; phylum Streptophyta; class Pinopsida; order Pinales; family Pinaceae; genus Pinus; species Pinus tabuliformis. The sequence goes on along the minus strand of CM062807.1, from coordinate 1,188,260,934 downwards.
GTATTCAAGTTGTCATCGACCACTGGTTTTATTCCTTCCCTCGCAGTTGAGAGTAGTCATTCAATTGTGTGATTCTTCGTCCACGATGCCTCAGTACATTAAAAGAAAGATAAAATCTGTTGAGATTTTCTGTTTTAGTCAAATAGGCAAAAATCTCTGAAGGATGACAACAATAGGGATTCAGTTCCTAGATTAGCTCCAGGTTGTTGGGAGGGAGTTAATGCCTCCTATATTTGATGTGAGGGAGTTATGAGGCTGTTAGATTCTCTATGCTATATAATAGGCAGTGATTCGGATGATTTGCTAAGAGACTGTGAGGATTTCATGATGTAATCTCCTAATTTGATTAATATATTCCTGATGCCTATGTTTGGTGGACGTAGCCCAGATTGGTTGGGTGAACCACGTTAAAAGCTGTGTCTCATGTGCTTGTTGATTTATTTTGCTGTGTGTTTAATTAATTTATCCAACCATTGGTATCAGAGCTTGTTGGAGGTGCTGCCTGGAAGAGCTGGAGCGCTGAGGTGCTGCGTGCGTATGCTGGCAGACTGTGCTGGTGAACTTGCCGGCGTGTGAATGGGTTAGTGCTGGCGGACTGTATACAATTGCTGGTGCGGATTAAATTGCTTGCTGGTGTTTTATAAACTGCTGGAGCTCATCAAAAACGGCGTGAAGAGCAGTTGCCGGAGCTGTAACGTGAAGTGCTGTTGCGTGGATCTCCATTGAGCACGCTATTGAGAGGGATCTCCATTGATGTGAGAGTTGATCACGAGCAGTCTGGTAAAGTGCATCTTTCCATGTTTTTTGGTTCAGTCACAGTGAACAGTTATGGCTTGATAATGGTGTGAATTGAATTAAATTTAAAACACTTGCGTGCGTATATATATATATATATATATATTTCCAACACGGTGGATAGTGGTGTGTGGGAATATATATTAAAAAAACAGCGTGCGTTTTTTTTGTTTTCCATTCCAAAAAGGTGTGGATATATATATCAGCGTGCATGTATGTGGTTATTAGCACCAGCGTGAATATATATACCGCATGGATATGATGTTTCAAAACCGGCGTGGAGCTATAGATGCGCTGTTATGTTTAAAACAAAATTGCGTGGATTTCTTTTTTAAAAAACAAAGCGTGGGTCTGATTTAAAAACGCAGCGTGGTCCATTGTTTTGTTTTTGGGTTTGATATAACAGTATATGGTTATCAGTAATGCGCAGAATTAAACAAGAAAAAAACACCGCCCGCGTGACATTTTCCAGCTTCTCGTTGGGACATACCAATTTTTAGAGCGATTTTGTATGAATGAATGTGGAAAGAATTTGTCTGATGTATTAATCTTCAGAGATTGGTATTGTTATTCAAGTGAGGAAGTTTACAACTGATGTTGTTAAAATTCGCTTCGAAGACCGTGTGAGCCAGAAGCTAAGAACACAAAATGTTTTGTTTGTTGGTTTTTTTTATTTTTGGCGGTGATTGATCTGAAATAACTGTAACTTGCCTAGCAAATGAATTTTTTTTTTTTAAAGGCAAAAGTACAAAGCATAGGCAGTTTTCTTTGTAAACACAAAGGCATAGGCAATTTTTTTTTTTAATTGCTGGTTGGATATTGGAGATTATTGTGTTTTTTTGCTTATACAAGATGGCCGAAACACAAAGTGCCCGTTTCGAAATTGAGAAATTTAATGGCAAGAATAATTTTGAGATCTGGAAGGTGAAGATGCACGATCTGCTGGTTCAACAAGGTGTGGCGAAAGCACTGTTGGGGAAAAACAAAAGACCTGCTTCCATGACGGAGGATGAATGGGATGAGATGGACGATAGAGCTCTGAGCGCAATTCGGTTATGTCTGGCGGACGATGTTCTGTTTAACATTGTGTCAGAGAAAACCGTCGCAGGCTTGTGGTCGAAGCTTGAGAAGCTCTATATGACGAAATCTTTGACAAATCGAATTCTCCTGAAACGGCAGCTTTACAGTTTGCGGATGAAAGAAGGTACCTCAATCGCTGATCACCTGAATGTTTTTAATACATTGTTGGTGCAACTAAACAGTCTAGATGTGAAATTTGATTCAGAGGATAAGGCGATAACTTTATTATGTTCTTTGCCTGAATCCTGGGATCACTTTGTTACTTCCATAAGTTTTAGTACATCAGAAATTCTTGAGTTTGACGATGTTGTTGGAGCCTTGTTGGCTGAGGAGATGAGGAAGAGGTCGAATGCAGACACCTCGACATCAGAGGTAATGATGGCCAGAGGTCGCTCACGAGAGAGACACTCCGGGGGAAAGCATAGCGACTCTCGTTCAAAATCCAAAGGAAAGAAGCCCAAGGTGAAGTGCTGGCATTGTGGCAAGGCTGGACATCTGAAAAAGGATTGCTGGAAGCGAAAGCAGGCTGCTAAAGAAGGCTCTTCGACAGAAAAGAAGGAAGCCAACACCACGGATACAGGTTCAGTATCAGGTTCAGGTATGAGTGATGAGGTATTGTCAGTTAATGTTTCAAAACATGATCAACATTGGTTGTTAGATTCTGGGGCATCTAACCACATGTGTATACATAGAGATTGGTTTAAAACATATAGATCAATTGATGATGGTGTTGTGTACATGGGTAATGATGTAACATGTAATATTGTTGGGATTGGAAGCATACAACTACAAATGTTTGATGGCACAACCAAAATATTAACTGATGTGAGGCATGTACCAGATTTAAGGAAAAATTTGATTTCATTATGATCACTTGATTCAAATGGATATAAAACTGTAATTCAAGGTGGAGTTATGAAAATTTACAAAGGCATCTTACTAGTTATGAAAGCTAAGAAAGTAGGAAATCTATTTCAGTTAGAAGGTAGAACTGGGTCAGATCATGTGTCTGTGTCTGAACATGACAGTAGTTCCATTCACTTATGGCATCAAAGATTGGGGCATATGAGTGAAAGAGGATTGAAAATTTTGGCTGACCGAAAGTTACTTCCTAATCTAAGATCTGGAAAATTGGATTTCTGTAAACATTGTCTGTTTGGTAAACAAAGTAAACAAAAGTTTAAAACAAGCAAACATACTAGTAAAGGCATACTTGATTATATCCATTCAGATGTTTGGGGTCTAGCCCCTACAGCGTCATATGGTGGTTCGTCTTATTTTGTATCATTCATTGATGACTTTTCTCGGAAAGTTTGGGTCTTCATGTTGAAAAAGAAGTCTGATGTTTTTACAGTTTTCAAGCAGTTTAGAGCATTGGTAGAAAACAGCACTGGTAGAACAATAAAATGTTTAAGAACTGACAATGGTGGTGAGTTTTCCTCCAAGGAGTTTGACAGCTATTGCAAGGATGCAGGGATCGAAAGACATAAGACCAATGTTTATACTCCTCAGCAGAATGGAGTTGTTGAACGCATGAACAAGACTCTTCTAGAGAGAGCAAGGTGTATGCTGAGTAACGCCGGGTTGCCAAAGGAGTTGTGGACGGAAGCAGTGGCAACTGCTTGTTATGTGATAAACCGATCTCCATCAACGGCAATAGACTGCAAGGTTCCGCAAGAGGTATGGACAGGACACCCTTGTGATTATTCTAAACTCAGAGTGTTTGGTTGTGATGCATATGCTCTAGTGCCTAAACATCAGCGAACTAAATTAGATCCAAAGTCTAAAAGGTATATCTTTGTTGGGTATGGTGATGGAACAAAGGGATTTAGATTGTGGGATCCTACTACCCGCAAAATCATCATCAACAGAGATGTAAGGTTTAATGAATCCTCTCTTGTACAGTTAGATGTAGATAGAAGATTGAAACAGGATGATGTATCTGATTTCCAACATATTCAGTTTGACAGCATTTCTAATGATAGTCATAACGACCATAGTTCAGATTCTAGTCATGAACAGGTTTCAGAATCAGATTATGAACAGGGTTCAGATGGAGGACATGAACAGGTCTCAGATGGCGATCATGAAGAAATTCCTACAGTTGATAGACAACCAGTTGTGGAAGCACCAGAAACATTCTTAAGGAGATCTACAAGGATCAAACGCCGTCCGAGAAGGTATGATGATTCAGTTGCTTTGATCGCTAATGATGATGAACCTTTGTGTTATCAGGAAGCTGTAGAAGGTTCAAATAGTGACAAATGGAAAGCAGCCATGAAGGAAGAAATGATGGCCTTAGGTAAGAATGGTACGTGGGATCTGGTTGAACTTCCCAAAGGCAGGAAAATTGTGGGATGCAAGTGGGTCTTCAAGCTGAAACGAGGTGTGAATGATACGGAAGACAGGTACAAAGCTCGACTGGTTGCAAAAGGGTTTTCTCAGAAAGCTGGCATAGACTTTCATGAGATATTTTCACCAGTGGTTAAGATTGTTTCAATTAGAATTGTGTTAGCATTAGTGGCTTTGTTTGATTTGGAGTTGCAGCAGTTAGATGTTAAGACTGCATTTCTACATGGTGATTTAGATGAGGAAATATATATGGAACAACCGGAAGGGTTTGTTCAGCATCGCAATGCGAAATTTGTCTGCAGGCTCAAGAAGTCATTATATGGCCTGAAGCAGTCGCCTCGGCAGTGGTATAAGAAGTTTGATTCTTTCATGTTGAGTCAGAAATATGTAAGAAGTGAATATGATCATTGTGTTTATTTTAAGTAGTTAAATAATGGCATGTTCATTATCTTAGTGTTATATGTTGATGATATTCTTTTAGCAAGCAAAAGCATTGAAGAAATCAACAGGTTGAAGACTCAGATGGCAAGGACGTTTGATATGAAAGATCTAGGAGCGGCAAGACAGTTTTTGGGCATGGAGATTTTCAGAGACAGGGGCAATGGTAAGCTGTGGCTATCACAACAGAAGTATGTTGAGAAAATACTTTTGAGGTTTGGTATGAATAATGTGAAGCCTATGTCAGTCCCTTTAGCTTCCCATTTTAAGCTTTCTTCGAGTTTATGTCCTAATACAGATGAAGAAAAATATTATATGTCTCGAATTCCTTATGCCAATGTAGTAGGATGTTTGATGTATGCAATGGTGTGTACGCGACCAGATATTTCTCATGCAGTTGGGGTTGTCAGCAGGTACATGGCAAATCCGTGTAAAGAGCACTGGTCAGCAGTAAAATGGGTGCTTCGGTACTTGAGAGGCACAAGTAGTTATTGTATTTCTTACAATAAGAGTAGTGAATTTGTTTGCAGATATGTTGATTCCGATTTTGCAGGTGATTTGGATAAGAGAAGATCAACTTCAGGGTACGTCTTTACTCTTGCAGGTGGAGCTATAAGCTGGATGTCAAAGCTACAGAATATTGTTGCTTTGTCCACTACTGAAGCAGAATACATTGCTGCTTCTCATGCTTGCAAAGAGGCGGTTTGGTTGAAAGGTTTGCTTGGTGAGTTTGGTAGGTTACAGGATAACATCAGGTTACTTTGTGACAGTCAAAGTGCAATACATTTGGCTAAGAATCCGGCCTATCATAGTAAGTCAAAGCACATTCCAATCAAATATCATTTTGTAAGACAGGTTATCACTGAAAGGGGAGTTTCTCTTGAAAAGGTGCATACAAAGGAGAACTGTGTAGACATGTTCACGAAACCAGTTTTGTTGGAGAAGCTACGCTGGTGTTTGGCTTCTCTTGGCTTGCAGAAAAGATAAAATAATAATAACAGGGCATCAGGCGAATTTTTGTCAAGGTGGAGATTGTTGAGATTTTCTGTTTTAGTCAAACAGGCAAAAATCTCTGAAGGATGACAACAATAGGGATTCAGTTCCTAGATTAGCTCCAGGTTGTTGGGAGGGAGTTAATGCCTCCTATTATTGATGTGAGGGAGTTATGAGGCTGTTAGATTCTCTATGCTATATAACAAGCAGTCATTCGGATGATTTGCTAAGAGAGTGTGAGGATTTCATGATGTAATCTCCTAATTTGATTAATATATTCCTGATGCCTATGTTTGGTGGACGTAGCCCAGATTGGTTGGGTGAACCATGTTAAAAGGTGTGTCTCATGTGCTTGTTGATTTATTCTGCTGTGTGTTTAATTAATTTTTGCTGTGCACCTGATCCAACAAAATCCACATATTGCATCTCCCATTGATCCAAAAGCTAGAGAATATTACTGTGTTAATGACTCAAAATATGCCCAATATTCGCTAATATGTGAATCCATGAGAATATGCCCAACATTGCCATGAAAAATACATAATTTTGATCAAAAACCTGCGTTGACTCCCTGCAAAACTAAATATCCTGACTCTAATTAGGATGGGCCAAAAAATGTAGGACAGAGATTTCGAAATTCAAGCGCACCTCATTATAAATTCAAATTCAAAATGGATGATGCATTGATGGTATCCTCATTACAAATTCAAATTCAAAATGGATGATGCATTGATGGTATCCTCATTACAAATTCAAATTCAAAATGCATCATGGGTGTCGATGGTATGAGATGGGACATAAAATGCTTGGCCAGTGCAAACATCGAGGTGGAAACAGTGGTGGAAATGGAGACGACATTACGGGAGGGTAGACATGAAAAAAACACAGATACCGATTGCCAGAGATGGGACACGATCGATCGCTGGGAAATTCAAAAATTCAATAAACAGGTACGATATACTACAATATTCGAACATACAACCTTGTTGTAGCTGCTGCAACAACCCCTCAAAAAATTCTAAAATCCTTAAAATTTTTGAAGCCCTTGTATCGTGTAAGATTTCCTGCGCCTTTGGGATCTGTGCAAAAGCTCGCCAAACCATAAGAGACTCATAAGAACCTAATTTTTCCTGCTAAGTGAAGTTAAGTCGCAAAAATATTGTTTAAGAAAGTCAGTGACATCTTCAGAACGTGACTTCGTCAAACGATTGTGACCCTTGTGACTATTGCGACCTGTGCGACCCACAAGTTGCTAAGTCGCAAAGGTCTCAAGGGTCGCAAGCAATACCCTTTGCGACCATGTGGCCCTTACGACCTCGGGACCAACAGGCTGCATGGTTGCATAGATCACATAGGTCACACTTGACACTCGTTGCGACCCTTGCGACCTTGCGACCAATAGGTCGCAAGGTCGTACTTTAGACCCATGCGACCTTCGCATATGCGACTAAAATTATAAATAGGGAGGTCACCCCTATTCATTTGTAACTGCTCCTTTGGTCGCACGAAAGACGAAGAGGGCTTGTGACATGGGCGCACACACATTTTCTCTAAGTAGATGACCTTTCACCTTCCTGGTAATCATGTTTTTTAACCAAGTGTCATTCCCAGCCTCCCCAACCTTCCACATTCCATTCTGGGGGTGGTTTACCCCTTTTTCTTAGGTTTTTCACCTCAGACCAAAGAAGTAATTGCCCTGGTCCTGTTCAGACTTTCTTGACCCCCTCATGACCATCCCTCGAACCTAATCATCCCTATTTTCGCTAGTAAGCCTGACTGTCTTGCCAGGAAGAGTTCCAAACCTCCCAAAGCCTCAAATGTTCCTCCTTGGCCCACCGAAAACCTAGGTCGCATGGACCACAACCGCGATATCACTTTTTCCATGACTATAGCAACTTCGTGACTCCACGACTTCGAGACTCCGCGACTTCGCAACCTCGCGACTCTGCTACCCTATCGACCTGCGACATTGCGACCTGCGACCCATATAACAAGTCACTAAGTTGCACTCTTTGCCTTGATACCATGCGACCTATTTGCCTATGCGACCTGCCATAAATACCTCTTGTCAGTTTTTGAAATTTATTTTATTTAGGAAGTTTTTTCTTTATTTTCATGTCGTCACTCTCATCATGGGATTGTATTTTTGACATGCCAGGTGACGTGGACCTTGAGTGCATCTCCATATCCTCCTTCAAAGACGAGATGGCACCCCCAACTACTAATGACACTCACAGAGGCTCGGGAAGTAGTTCGTGGGAGATCTACCAGGACAAGGAGCCATCCATCTATGGGGATATAAATTTCAACATTAATAAAACCACGAAACTCTCATGCTGTAACATCTATGAAGAGTTTGCGAAGCTAGACATACCGGAAACCCAAGAGGATTTCCCGATATACCTAAATGTTAAGAGGTCGAAGCTACACAAGATAGCATCACGCCCCCCTAAACCAACCCCGTGCACCACCACTACAAGGTTTTCTGGGACACTGCCTACAAAGGTATGATAGATGTGATTTTAGAATCTTTTATTGCCCCACTATACCAATTGCTATTTGGTGAGGAACCACCATGCATGTCAAAGAGGGCTATGGAGATAGTGGTCAAGGTAGTGCATTGGTTTCCCATCCAAGAGGAAACGTTCATCTGAGTGTTTAGTGCCCATAAGGGCCCCCATGCCCTACCTAGGTTCATCACAGACAAAACACTCCTGCGAGAAGTATGCTACCAAATGACACAGGGATTTTCAAAGGTACTAAACAAAGGCAAGAAGAAACCATAGCCTGCCTTCCCTCATAACATCAAAGCATATGTAGTGGACAAATTCAAACAAGTGGAGACAGAGGCTGAAGCATTTAAGGGTAGCCACTTTGTAAGTCTCAACTATCAGACGTATGATCCCAAGAAAGCCGTGGCCGCCTAGTGCAAGAAAGAAAAGTTTAGCTAGTCATATTCACACACCAGACAAGATCATGAAGATGAGGTGAAGAATTGGTATAATGCAACTAGGGAACTTAGTCCTAGTGAGAAGTAGGCCAGAGATGAGGAGATCCTCGAGGATTCCCAGGAAAATGTCAATATTTAATAAAGAGCCTCCACCATCAAGAAGAAATAGCGGGAGACACAAAAGGGCACTGGGGAATCCGAGAAGCAAAAGGGGAAAGAGGTCGAAGATATTTTGAGCGACCTCGAAGAGGAAGACATTAATGAAACGTTGGAACAAAGAAACACCACCTTGGAAAGAAAAAATAGGAGCTCAAGAGGAAAAGAGAGCAAGAGATCAAACAATCTAAAGATTCCAGTGACCAAGTCCAACTCGAAAAGGGAAGGCGACGAGAAGAGGAGGAAAAGGAGAAACAACTACAAGAAAAGCTGCAAGAGGAAAGAAGGGCTCAGGAAGAGATAGAAAATAAAGTACAGGAAGAAGAGTGCAAGGCTAAGAAAGAAGAGGAGAAAAGGAGGATGGAGGAGGAGCTAAAAGAGAAAGAATAAAAGCTTAAGTAGGAAGACGAGCTCAAGAGGCAACAAGTGCTAGCAGAGCAAGAAATAAAGTAGCAGGAGGAAGAACTAAGGAGGATCAAAGAGAAGGAAACCAAGGGAGTCGAGCAATGAGAGACCAGCAAAACATCCAAGTTGGATATAGAACAAAGTGAGCTACCCCCATTGGATGTGCCTCCTTTTACTCCGCTCACTAGTGGTGACCTTCCCTTGCAAGAACTAGGTTTCTTAGAAGGACAAGAGGAGGAGGTACTACACCTCACAAAGCTCACCTTCGATGAAGTTAGCCTCAAAATTGTGCAGGAAAGGAAAAAATATTGTGCCAAGAATCCAGCAGAGCCCTTATTGGTCACCACAGCCAAGGAGATTGTGCCCAACATCATTGTGAACCCAGAAATGATCGCCTCGGTCGGGACAACTTTCGTTGCCACCATAGAACACAATGTGGCTTGGATGAGCAAGAAAATCATAGATATTCAGAATAGGTTTTACGTGTCTGAGAAAAGGGTCGCAAGTGCAGAGCAAGAGAGAAGGAGAGCAGAAGAAGAGAATGCAACCCTCCATTTAGTTCACTCAAGCACAACATAATTTCAGGCAACAATCAAAGGAGAGGCAGAGACCCTTAGGGAAGCCATGGCGATGGTTTATGAAGAAATGTATAATCTACATCACACAGTGGCCCCAATTTTAGCGATACAAGCTCACACAAAGGAAAGAGTCGCAATGCTAAAGGAGGTTGTAATCGCTCTAGACAAAATACATGAGTGGTCCGTCAAATATCCAGGAGCATCAGCAATGGTCCCTAAGAAGGACTGGATCACCATGCAAAATGCCAAGGTTCAGCTTCGCATCAAGATTCAATCAAAGGAAAAATTAACCAAGGATGTGGATAGGGTATTAGCTTCCTACAAACACCTTTTTAGCGGCCTAGAGTCTATGATCCAACTTCATGGGGTTCCTTCTATTAGAGAAGTCAGGCAAGTGAGGAAGCAGGAAGATATCTCAAAGGAAGTGCAGACTTTTGTTGATACCTATAAATAGGCAGCCCATGTAGATGACATGCCGGTCACCAAAGAAAATATCACACGTTATGTGGTAGAACCAGTAATAACCATGTGAATGCCAAACAGACCACCCTCATCCCAAATGCATTTGAATGCCTGCACAAAAATGATGAAGATCATCTGCACATCACTCCCATCGAAGCTGAATACAACCTACGGTGCACCTACTTGATAGAGAAGCTCAATCTGGACGTCCTTGAACTTGTTATTGTTAAATTTATGGATCAGATTAGTAGCTTATTTTGTGATGTATGTAATTTGGTAGAATAAGACATTTTGGAATATGAAAGGTCATGAGGAAGACCAAGAATCATCGGGTAGATGAAGAGTCATGAGGAAGCTCAAGAGTCAAGGGTAGGCCATGAGTCACCCTCACTTTATAAATACATCCTCATGACATATTTGTAGGGACTTTAGGCTGAGGACATTTTGAGATATATTGCTTAGGAGAACTTGTGCTCTTCTAATTGATGCAAGGAGTGATTGTAATATTCCACTATTGGATCCATTAAATCTTTTATGCCGTAATTCCATGCGTATTTTCTTCGCTTGATGGATCGAATGTTCCTTGCGGTCTTTTCATGTGTTGTCTCATACTACAAACTTTGTGTTGCTTCGCATGGATGGTATATGATTCGCTAACTCTATGATTGTGCTAATGAACTATTTCATTGGTATTGGTATAATCTATTCTTGACTGTACATTTACTTATGCTTATAGATGTTGATTTATGTGAACTACTTTACAATTGTTAAACACTTTATCTTGTGAAAACACGAGTCGTATTTGAAGTCTACTGATAGTTACTTTACATAAGGTTTATTTTGTTAATAGTCTGGCTAGTCATGGTATGCACGTTATAAGATATGTGTTCCATTATTTCCTTGTGTTTATTGAAGTTCACGCTTTCTATTGAGCCCACAGTCCACTTTTTTCCGAAGCAAGCTCATCACACCTGAACAACAACCCGACCTACATACTAGATAAGATCCCTAAAGCAAACGGTGTAGGCTCTAGTTGGGAACCTATTGTACTGTTCAACAACCACCCCATTTATTATATAAATAGTTAGTATTGTATTAATAAATGGGGACCCTTCAAAAAATTTTCAAAAACTTAGAAAATAAAAGCTTTCCTTTTGAAACCATTCGGAATAAAACCTTAAACAAACTTAAGATATTAAGCCAAGTCACTTTATGACTAGGCATTTTTGCCTTATCGCAAATTGCATGATCCAAAGTAACAAAGGTAAGTCATGAGTCAGAGTCTGTGAAACACGATAAAAGACCCCCCTTAAAAAACCGAAGGCAACACTGAACTTTTTTTATAAAAGTTAAGCCTTAGAATATTCCTTATAAAATAAAGTATTTATCGCAATTGCATCGCGTCTTTTACAAAGGTGCAAACATGTAAACCATAAAAATTTGTGAATTGCGATGTGGTCCGGACTTGACGGAATAATGAAGATTATTATAACTTGAATCAAGTCTGACCTATCACGAAATAGATGTTTTAATGGAATAATCATCCGTTTAAAGGAAACGTGCTTGAAAAAGTCAAAAGTATGCCGCTCATGTCAAATCACAAAATACCAAAGCAACTTTGAATTGATCTATTCCCGATGACCTTATATCACCGATATTGCGATTTGCGATATTGCAATATGCGATTGTGATTTGCAATTTGTGATATTGTGATTTGCGATATTTCGATTTGCGATATTATGATTCACCGCAATCGCATGATCGGTATGGCACTTAACACATACCAATTTGAAATATCATTTAGAAAGTTGTGATGCGATGTTTTGATGAGTCATAAAGGAAATCACACGTACACTTTAATGACTAGTTAATAAGGTTTAACTAGATTTACTCTTATAGAAAACATTCTTTCGGATTAATCACATTGTAAGGATTAGGTCGACGTTTCAAACCAACTAATGTGGTTCATCCTTAGGACAAGGTGAGAAATCAATCGATCTGAGAGAATAAATAGCATGGATGCATCATAGTACAATGTTAGCCATTCAGAATTAGCCATTGGTGAAGTGAGATTATTTAGGAGAGCTTAACTAATATTTAGTTAGAAACTAGCTGTTATGTAATATTTAATTATTTATTATCGAAATTGTCACAATTTATTAATTTAAATAATAATATAATCAAGTAAAATAATATTATAAGCTAGGGTTGACCTAGTCAATATAAATAAGGAATGAAACTAGCTGTTATCTTGATATAATAATATTAATTCATTTATTTATGTAATGTTATTGGTAAGGGTTGACCTATTAGGTGGAAAATTAGTCGTTATAAATAATTAATTAATATACTAATATTTGGTTAAAAGTTGGTTGTTCAGTAATTAAATTATTATTATTTATCGATTCAACTAATAATATTATTAGTTAGGGTTGACCTACTAATGTGAAATAGGAAGAAAAATTAGCAGTTATGATAAAAAAACGGTTACTACTATTATTAAAAATAATTAATTGATGAGGTTGAAATTACTTGAAAGATAATAAATCTTTAGTAATATGACCTAAAGTAATTATATAAAAAATTTAAGGATATTTGGTTGAAACCCCATTTAGTTTGATATATTTTATAACCATATATTTTAGAATTTTTTAATAAAATATTTTCCAAAACCTTAATAAGGACAACTTAAGGAATGCTACAATAAAAGAGATCAAAGGTTAGAGGACAGAACACCTCATTGAAAGGGGGGGAAGCAAAGAAAGGGATAACTAACAACAAGAGGAAAGCCTTAAATTAGAAAACACTAAGGGTCAAAAAAGGAAAGGGGGAGGAGAGGGCGGAGAAGCTAAGAGGCAAGGGCTGGAATCTAGTGTTTACTTAATTTCCAGCCATCATCCCTATTAAGGTTTTTGGCATGTCTTTCAATCTCAATCGCTTCCCTAAGTTTTCTGTGGTGGAATGACTGATTTTAGGAATGACCTTAGATTCCTCAATGCATACATGGTGTTTTGATTTCTCAGCATGTTTTGCAAGGGCAGATGTGCAGGAGCGATTGTGTCTGATGTCAACGACATGTTCACTGATCCTATGCTTAATGGACCTCCCAGTTTCTCCAATGTAGGGGATACCACAGGAACAGGGAACGAGGTAGAACCCTTCTGAGTCTTTTGGGTCAATAGGGTCCTTAACCGATCTAAGAGAACTTTTAATGGTATTGAGAGGTTTTAAGGAGGAAGAGACATTAGACTTCTTAAGAATATGGGCAATCCTATTAGAGGTTCCTTGGATATATGGGAGATAAACCTTAGAGAAAGGATCAACAAGGGCAGGTTTAACCTTCGGTTCTTTGCTAGCCCTGTGAAAGGTCTTGAGGCTATGGGATCTACTATACCCATTATTTCAAAAACCTTAAGAAGATGAGATTTCTCCTGATCAAGGTGGTCATCATAGGAGATTCTTAAAGCACTGGTAGCGAGAGTACTGAGGACCCCGAATTTCTGAGCTGGGAAATGATGAGAGTTAGCATGGAGATACTGTTTTGTGTGAGTCTTTTTTCGAAAAACTTAGTGACAGATGGAACCATCCTCCTTCCTAGAGAGTAGGATGTTAAGAAAGGGAAGGCGACCATTCTCCTCAACTTCCATGGTGAATTTGATGGAATCTGATTGAGAATTCAGGTGTTTGAGAAACAGATCTAGTTTCTCTCGACCATGAGGCCAGATGACACAAGTGTGATCTACGAACCTCTTCCATTTTTTAGGACGGAATTTGGCAGAAGCAAGGGCCTTAGTCTCAAAATATTCCATAAACAAGTTTGCAACGATGGGGGAGAGAGGGGAGCCCATCGCAACACCACAAGTTTTTTCATAGAACTCACCTTGGAAACTAAATAAAGTAGAGGTGAGGCAGAGGCCAACTAACTTGGCAATGTATTTATCAGTGATACGATTAATGATATCAATGACTTCCTGGATGGGGATTTTGGTGTGAAAGGAGATGAAATCAAAGCTCACTAGTAAATCTCCAGGATCTAACTTGATATCTTTCCACTCTTGAATAAAGGAGGCCGAGTCTTTCACAAAAGAATCAATGAAACCAACAAGAGGTTTAAGCTTTTGGGCTAGGAACTTAGCAAGATGATAGGTCGGACCGCTAACGGTGTTAACGATAGGTATCAAGGGGGAACCAGATTTATGAATCTTCGGAAGGCCATAGATTCTTGGGGTAAGTGGGTTTCTCTCAATGAGTTTTCGGGATAGGGGATAAAGAGATGGATCTGCTTTAATCGCAGAAGCAACCTCTTTAGAAACAGATTTAAGGGGATTTTTCTTAATCTTGATGTAACTCCCACTATTAGATAGATGATCCACCATTTTTTGGACATAATCGGATTTATAAAAAATGAAAACAGCTCCACATTTATCAGCCCTAAGGACGACAATGTCGGGGGTCATCCCTTAGGGATTTAAGAGCAACAAACTCGGCCTTGCTAAGTTTTTTTCTTAGGAGGTTTAGCCTTCCTAAGAACAACGGCACAATCTTGCTTGATAGTCTCTTTAATATTGTCAGGAAGGTCCTTGATCCCATATTCAATGCTAGATATGATGTCATCACTAGGAATCTTATTTGGGGCAAGGGCAAAATTAAGACTTTTATTAAGGAGACTAAAGAGGGAGGGATCAAAATTCTTGCTTGAGAGATTAATAACATTCTTAAAACCATTATTATTATTATTAGAGTTATTATTGTTATTATTATTGTTATTATGATTATTATTATCCTTATTATTATCACTGTAGTAGTTGTTGTTATTATTATTATTAGTGTTATTATTATTATTATTAAACTTGAAAGAATTGTTATTATAAATGTAGTGTTTCTTATTGAAAGTATTATTGTTAATGTATTTAATGGACTTTTTAGAATATGGATTGTATTGATTTATAATATGGTCATTAAAACTGTTACCACAAATGGGCTGGGAGGAAGATAGGAATGAGGAGGAAACAGAGATGGTGGATTGGGTAAAGCTAACAAAATGGTATTTCCTACATTGGAGAAACTGGGAGGTCCATTAAGCAGAGGATCGATGAACATGCCGTTGACATCAGATACAATCGCTCCCGCACATCCACCCTTGCAGAACATGCTGAGAAATCAAAACACCATGTCTGCATTCAGGAATCTAAGGTCATTGCTAAAATCGGTCATTTCCCCACAAAAAAATTAGGGAAGCGATTGAGATTGAAAGGCATGCCAAAAACCTTAATAGGGATGATGGCTGGAAATTAAGTAAAAGATGGATTCCGGCCCTCACCTCTTAGCTCCTCCGCCCTCTCCTTTTTTGACTCCTAGTGTTTTCTATTTTAAGGCTTTCCTCCTGCTGTTAGCTATTCCTTTCTTTGCTTCCCCCTTTCAATGAGGTGTTCTCTCCTCTAACCTTTGATCTCTTTTATTGTAGGATTCCTTAAGTTGTCCTTATTAAGGTTTTGGCAAATATTTTATTAAAAGATTCTAAAATATATGGTTATAAAATATATCAAATTAAATGAGGTTTCAACCAAATATCCTTAATTTTTTTTATATAATTACTTTAGGTCATATTACTATAAAGATTTATTACCTTTCAACTAATTTCAACCCCATATTATTACATAAATTAATTATTTTTAATAATAGTAGTAACTGTTTTTTATCATAACCGCTAGTTTTTCTTCCTATTTCACATTAATAGGTCAATCCTAACTAATAATATTATTCTTGGATAATATTATTAGTTGAATTGAAAAAAAATAAAAAATTCATTACTGAACAACTAAATTTAAACCAAATATTAGTATATTAATTAATTATTTATAACGACCAATTTTCCACCTAATAGGTCAACCCTTACCAATAACATTACATAAATAAACGAATTAATATTATTATATCAAGATAACGACTAGTTTCATTTCTTAGTCATATTGACTAGGTCAACCCTAGCTTATAATATTATTTTACTTGATTATATTATTATTTAAATTAATAAATTGTGACAATTTCGATAATAAATAATTAAATATTACATAACAACTAGTTTCTAACTAATTATTAGTTAAGATCTCTTAAATAATCTCACTTCACCAACGGCTAATTCTGAATGGCTAACATTGTACTATGATGCATCCATGCTATTTATTCTCTCAGATTGATTGATTTCTCACCTTGTCCCGAGGATGAACCACATTAGTTGGTTCGAAACGTCGACCCAATCCTTACAATGTGATTAACCCGAAAGATTGTATTCTAAATGATGGATCACAAAAGTCTTAGATCTTGCATTTACTCTTTTAATGGCTTGAGAAGATTTACATCTTTTTATACCTTTTTGAAATAAAAGCTTCAGCTTTACATTATTTCAGAATTTACTGTGTTATTTTTCCGCTTTCATTGTTGCTCTGCATTTCACTCTGTTTTCTCCATTGCAAATTTCAAGAAATTTCCGAAGAAAACAACACTCAGAAAAATGGTTAAGAAAAGAAGACTGCAAAGGATTCATAAATGCTTCCACTCTTGCCTGATACAACATGCAACAAGGATGTCGTGACTACATCATCAGAGGCAATGTATAATTTACTAGAGGAATAAAAACCCAAAGGTCCTAGAAACTAAAGAAACAACAGATGTCGAGGTCTCATTGGAGGCTTCTTATTTTGAAGCACCATGTTCTTTTCTGCATAGAATAGCTGCAAGGCCTAAAATCTTGCCATACATTGATATGGTAAGATGAATTATTGACAATCTCGACATTTCAGATAGAACACTCAGGAATTCCAGGGATGAAGCCATGGGGTCATTTACTCGAGACAATTTATGCCAAATGTACCATCTCCCAGAACCACAGAAGCTCTATGATAAAGCCTTTATTGAGCATTTTTCGAAAGTAAATGAAGACCTGATGGACGTCATACAGAACTGGAGGTCTAGCTCCAGCAAGTTTAAACGAGAGAAAAATGGTATGTACTCAATTGCACCTCTGTCAGCCCCACATAATTTTGCAACCACAATGATGTGTAGGCTATTTAGAAAGGTTAACAATAGCAAATTTTCTATTGAATGGGTTCCATTGATTGATGTGGCTGTTAATGCTATAATTATGAACTGGAGCAATATTTTGTCAGACAATTTGGCTATGGCCATTAGTGAATACAAGCATAATAGGATTATCTCCTCTCGATTATCCCTCCCTTTTACATGAGTGGATATATTACAGATGCTATATGTTTTTGTCACATTTTCTAAACATGGACTGGAAATGGACTCTACAAGACCCTCTCCCATCCATGTTTATCATGAGATTTTGTGGGAATCACAGTTTAGATCCCAATTTTACAAAATTTGTCATGGAATTATGTTTCTAATTTACCAAACCATTTTTTATAAGAAAGCCCCCAGGCTATCAGAGGAAGCTAAAACATACATCTTTCCCGTGGAAAGATGGTTTGGCGAGGAATTATTTACTTTTGGGCGTATTACAGCTCTGCATGTTCTTCCATTTTATGTTCCTGATAGATTATTGGCAAGAGAGATTTCCTATCAAACAACGGGAGATGATATTACCAAAACCGTCAAAGAAATGAATAGATCCATCTGGACGACCTTCCTAGTGCAATATGGTTATTTTTCATTACATGATGTTGGGCATGAAACAAAAGAGATACAGAACATCACATCCCTAAATCTGGCTAATGTGCCAGCCAGACATTATGACCCTAACAAGGTCTCTTGAAACTTCACTACTCTGGTCAAAATTAGACAATTTATTCATGAGGACGATGAGTTTGATGATCCTTTGAGGCAGCGAAGACATTTTCATAAGTCTTACATTTAGCATCAATAAAACTAGGCCTGACAGACCTCAACTGCTTCCACATATATAGGAATAAAATACTAACAAAGGTCCCTTGGACCTATTACAGATTGAAGAAATAAGAGAACCCACTCCGAGGGTAAGCCTGGAGCAAAGTGCTGAGTATATTTCTAATGGGGAATCTCAAGCGAAGTCAATTCAAGTTTCAGAAGACTCTTAACACCAATCTCATAATAAGGGAGAAAACCCCGAGAAAGACCCAGAGAAGAATACAGAGGAAAGTGTTAAAGAAACGGCCAAAAAGGCCTCAATTGAGGTATAAATGGAGACTGAATCCACACATGTTCAAACAGAAAAGATCAAAGCCATTGATCTCGATCAAGAATGGGAGAATTTTAACAAAAATCTCTAATCACAACAAATAAAGACCAGTCTTGAAGGAACATCTTGATTTCAAACTCCTAAACAGACTCAGCAGGTTATAAACCTAGAAACAACAATATGATGAGTTACAGCTACTCAAGATATCGAAATCATCCCAACCTACCCAACTTCAGAGATTTTTTTAAAGATTGAGGAAATACCCCCACTGGATATACTCTACAGTCCAACACATAAGGTTGTAATGAAGAGGCAAAGGAAGAAAAGGAAATTGGATGCATCAACAACAAAAAATATTGAAAATGAATCAATGGGGGTATTATGGGAAGACACCCACATTGATCCATTATAAAATCTTACAAAGCTATCACAATTTGTAGGTGACTATGCAACTGCAACAATTGATAAGGCAACATAGGTTCGACTTTTTCTTAAAGAAAAAGAAGAAAGAGTACATTTGTCGGAACAAAAACTTGAGATGGAAAGACAGAGCACCAATAGACAAGAAGAGATGAAGATGGCACAACTTAAAAAATATTTTGAGAAAATGAGATTACAACAACAAGCAGACATCGCAAAGAAGAACTCATAGATTCATCAAATGCAGATGTAATAGAGAGACTCAGAGATAGCCCTCAGACAGAAGAATTCATTAAAGAAGCACTTGAACTAAATACTCTGTTGTCAAAGCAACAAGAAGTATTCTGCCAAAAAATCTCATTGATTAATCCATATTGTGAAACAAGTGATATATTAACCAATAAAGTGGTTGATAAGAGATTAGAATATGAAGAGGTCAATAAGAGGATTTCAGAGTTTATTTCTTGTCAGGAATCTGAAGAAGGTAGAAAAGTTGATCTGCCAAAGATTGAGGAGTCCCACAAGAATATTTTATTCACAGATTGGGACATACAGTTAAAGCAAGCAGAAAGGGCAGCAGTAAGAGTAGCTAGTATGACAAACATATAATTGAGGTTGTTATTGAAAACCTTCATAGTGCCAATCTCAATAAAGAATGCAGGCCAGAAGTTCTCCTAGACATCAAATAGTTAGAGAAACAGTGGAAATAGACCGCCAAAACGCAAGTTGAGGCAATCAAACAACTGTTTAAGCTTGACTGGGAAACCTACTGGTAGTTTCTAGTAAAACCACACAGTGAATGGATGACTCTGTGATGTATAACGAATTCCACACAAAAGATGGTGCCACCACTCTGTGATGCTATATTTATGAGACAATTAAGATCTAGAATTGGCTAGCCATCCCAGGTGAAGCTAATGATAGATATATGCGAACTCAAGGACCAAATGGCTGACTAGAACCATTCAATTTGAAGAAGCTCGTCATCATTTTATTTTTTATTTTACTTATTTGGAGGAAGGTTGTTTGAAACCTCGTTAGTTTTCTATGTAATAATCTATTTTTGATACATACGTTGTATTATTTAAACCTCTCTCATGAATTTAGAGAGGGGTCCAAAATTCTATCAAAAAACACTTTACAAAGGCTTGCACTTATGTACTTTTGCGACTACCTTGATGAAATAATTGGAACAAGATCTTCATTTTCTTGGAGATTGGATCATACTCTACTGAATTTTCACTTTTTTACTCTTAGAGTATATTTAGTTGAAAAGAAGCAGATCAATATTTCTGACTTCATGAGTAGAACCTCTCATATCTGGTACTTCTATCTTTATTGTTATGTTTTGTTATTGAATTGACAGTAATCTTTCTTATATTGTGTTATGTATGAAATCTGAACTACAGTTTGACATTATTGCACTTTTGTAAAATGTTTTAGCTGTGATCCTTATTGAGTACATGAGAAATTGATATATGCAATATAGCTCTCACAAATTATTTTGCCTAACTATTTAGTCAAAATAATTATCATTAACAATTTCTTCTGTTATAGAAATTGAACGATCTTTATTACCTTTTGCTCTAAGATATCTTTGTAGATCACATGACTTAAGTTATTCCCGAGTATATATTAAGATAGTGTTAAAATAGATAGATGCATGTGTTTGATTATTTAATTAGATCATTTTAGTTAAGTCATTTACCATTATACCTTATATCAAACCAACATCATCATCGTATCAATTCTTGCTGGGAAAATGGTCCCATTATCCCCAGTCGGAGCCACCATACCAAACGAAAAAGGAGTTGCTTCCAAGGTCTGGACTAGGTGGTTATCCCACATGTTGTTGCAACGGAATTTCGGGGCTTCATCATTTTGGCGCTAGAAGGAGTTCCATGAATGTGAATGGAAAATATAATTGATCATAAATAAAAAATCCATCATAAGGGTCATTCCCTCTCTAGATCTCCTCCAACTTCTAGATCCCCATCTAGAACTACAATCCCAAGGTCAGAAGTTGAGAAAACCTCTCCAAAGTATCTAAGTGAATATCAGAGAATAACTTCTTCATACTACAACCCTGAAGCCCTAGAAGTTTAGATTTGGATAGAGAAGTTAGAGAAAATCTCTATTTTAGCTGAAACTCCTGTAAAAGCTTAGTCATCTGAAGGAAGTGTTTCCTCTGTTCTACAACCAAGACAAATCTTGACTCGTTCTCAAAGTGAGAAGACAAAAATTCCTCCTTTTGACTTTCCCATATCTTCTTTCCAAAATAAAAGCAAGAAATCTGAATCATAGACATCCATTAGAGAGGTTTTATCCCATTCTCCACCTCAAACCCATTCATTCCCCCCACTCGTTCCAACAGCTTCCATTCCAACTACTGGTGCTAGTTCTTCTAGTCCAAGCACCCAATCTTCCTCTTCTTCAACTCAAACCCCTCTTATCATCTCATACACTCAAAGTCCAATGGCAGGACAACAACAACAACCGTGAGTACAACCATGGAATAATCTCGATGATGTAGCAATGGCAGCTCCTCTTCATCCTATTCCTAAGCATCCTAAAAGATGGTTTCCCAAATTTAATCCTGATGATGGATTACCAGCGGAGGAACATCTCCATAACTAAATGTTGGCCATCAATTTAAATGAAGTCGATGAAGAAGACTACATAGTCACATTATTTCCATATGCTCTTACAGGATTAGCAGGATCCTGGTACTTTTCATTACCTTCTCGCTCCATAAATAGCTGGGAGATGTTCGAAGAACAATTCCTAGATAAGTTTGGAGATGATAGAACCATTGCATCTCTCATCAACGAGTTGTCCAATCTATAGCCTAAGACGGAAGAAAAGGTCAAATATTTCAACTCCAGATTCAACAAACTACTCAATAAAATTCCAACTACGTTAGCACCTGGTTTGATGTTCAAATTGAGTGGTACATATCTTCCCTTCCTTCCAGTATAGTCATTTTTGTAGATAAAGTGAATTTGGCCACATTAGCTGAGAACATGAAGGAAGCCTTGTTCGTAGAGAAACACATAATTTCTCTTGGGAAGAGGACCTCTTAGGAAGACAGAAAATCTAAAAATGTTACTTTCGAAGATGACTCTAAAAAGAAATCCCTAAAAGATCCTTTCGATCTTGAAGGCTTTCAGAAAGTACTGAAAAACATGTCTAACGAAATGGTTGAAATGAAGAAACAAGTTTTTGAATCCCCTTGTACTAAAAAACCTTTCAGATCTTTTAGGAGGAATCAGTCTTCTAGTTCTCAACCACCAAATACTATATCAAATGTTGAGTCTAACTTAGAAAAAGAGGAAGAGGAAAACGCAATAACCGATGAATAAATTGAAGAATAAGAAGTAGTCGAACTAAATGGGATGTGGGATTTTATCCTTCCAAACGAGAAGAAAAACATGCTTTTCCTATTAACATCAGAAGAAAAGGGCATGCTGATACGACTCAGTTAGATTAAAAGTAGAAAACTCCAATTCCTATTGCTAAGGAAAAAACAATAAGCAAAAATTCTTCTCCTAAGGCTTCACAGCCAAATCCATCTTCATCAAACCTTCCATCTACATCAAAGACCCTGGTATTTACTGATACCATGGAGTATAATATTGTGGAATACATTAAGAAAACTAGGGCCAATATTTCACTACATGGACTTAGAAAACTGAAGCAACAAAAGAAAATACTACTTAGAGAACTAAATGCAGTCCTTACTTCACCCCTACCTACTGTTGTTGTATCTCAAGATGCTAAAGGCATGGGTAAACCCCCCACTTATTCAAAAAAAGTCAACCCTATAGATGTCATCCTAATTAGTGACAGATCTAATTCACACATTCCTCCTTGCCTCTTAACTTATGAAATTTTCAATAGGAACCTTCATAATTGTTTGATTGACTCAAGAGCCTCTTCTAATATAATGCCGACAACAGTCTGTGCTAAGTTAAACGTCACTCCTCAAAAGTTTGTCGTTGACATAGTACAACTTGACATAATCAAGCTAGAGGTCTTAGGGGAAATAAATTCGATTGGCATTCAACTTTCCTCAAATACCACAGTTTGTCAAATATTTGATATATTGGTCGCTGACATTCCTGAATTTTATGGCCTAATTCTAAGTAGATACTAGTCTGAGAAACTACATGGATATTTTGCTATAGACTGGTCTCACATGTGGTTTCCCTATAATAGAAAGCCAAATAAAATTCGAGTTGACTGAGAGAAACACCTAAAACATACAGTGACTGAATTTGACGGTGATAATGAGCCGGTAGCATTCAATAATAACATTGTTCGTAATTATTCAGTTGAGTCATTTTTAGGGAACTTTAAAGCACATGATACTCCCTTTTTGGATAATGTTTTCATCTCACAGGTTGAAAATTTCTCGCAGACAGATGCTTCCAAATGTAAAAAAAATTGTAAATAAACCTGTAGTTAACACTTTATTTTGGACTTTATACTTTGATGGTTCCAAATCTAACGATGGTGGAGGAGATGGTTGCATTTTAATCAGCCCAGAAGGAGAAAAGACCATGTTAGCTTGTAGATTAGAATTTGAGTGTACAAACAATACCATAGAATACGAGGCATTGGTTCAAGGATTATATAAAGCAATTGGCCTCGACACCAAATATATGCAAGTTTTTGGAGACTCGGAAATTGTCATTAAACAGGTAAGAAATATTATCCACTGCCTTTCTGGACATCTTAAGAATTATCAATCATTAGTCCAGGATCTTACATCACATTTTTTGGCATTTAATATTTCTCATGTACCTAGAATGCAAAATTCCAGTGCTGATCTGTTAGCTAATGTTGCATCAAAACTCATACCATATGAGGATTATAGTCCTGATATATTTTCCATTGAATTACTTTTTAGACCATCTATTCCTGACAATGTAACCAATTGGCAAGTCTTCAACAATGGTTACGATATTGTAAATTTTCTAACATCAGAGGGGTCATACGATGACCAAATCATAGATGAAAATAAGCACGACCTTCAGTTAAAGAAGAACGCTGATGAAAATCCAATACCCAAATCTGTAGTCAAATTAGAAGATCTTTATGATATCAAAGACAGATTTAAGAAGGTAACTAATGCCAAAATCCAAAGCTCAACCCTGAGATTTGAATTAGTGAACCTTGGAACTGATGACAAGCTTCAGAACATTAATCTAGGTCTTGGCCTATCCTCTGATGAAAGATCATCATTTATCCAATTGTTAAAGAAATACAAAGGTATCTTTACCTAGGATTATTCTGATCTCAAAACTTATGATACCTCTGGCATACAACACACCATTCCTATGATCTCTAATGATAAACTAGTGCAGCGAAAACTAAGGAAAAATCACCCAAACCTCGAAAGTCAAATCAAATCAGAGCTGAATAAACTCCTTAAGGCCAGAATCATATTTCCTGTTAGGCATTCAAAATGGGTATCCAATTTAGTGCTTGTTAGGAAAAAGAATGGAGACATTAGTATATGTATAGATTTTAGAAATTTAAGTAAAGCATGTCAGAAAGACAACTTTCCATTGCCAACCATGGAACAAGTGCTGCAGTCAGTAGCCGGTTCTAAGCTCATGTCATTTCTTGATGGATTTTCAGGATATAACCAAATCCTGGTCCATCCAGATGATAGATTGAAAACCATGTTCAGAATTCAATGGGGAACATATTCTTATCAAAAAATGACTTTTGGTTTGATTAATGCAGGTGCCACATTTCAAAGAGTTATGGATATAGCCTTTAAAGGACTCATTAACTCATTAACAAATCAGTTGTTATTTACCTGGATGATATCACTGTCTATTACAGAAAGAGAAGAATCCATTTAAATGACCTTAAGCAGATATTTGAACGATGCAAGAAATATGGGATCTTGCTCAATCCAAAGAAGTCTTACTTTTCCTTAAGCAAAGGTAAGATTTTAGGATTTGTCGTATCAAAAAAGGGTATTTATATCAATCCAGAAAGGATTAAGGAAATTGAGAAAATCCCCTTACTCCATAATAAGAAATCAATGCAGTCTTTCTTTGGTCAAAAAAACTTTGTAAAATGATATGTCCCTCTCTTTTCACAAATAGTTTTACCTTTACAGCCTATGATTAAGAAAAAATCAGTTTTCAAGTGGGGTCACAATGAAAGAGAAGAATTTGATTTAATAAAATAAGCTATTATCAACGCTCCCTCTGTGAAAACTCCCAATTTTTCCAATCATTTTGTTTTATACACATTTTCATCAGAAACATCATATGCTTCCATTTTGACACAACTTAATGATCAACAGATAGAATCACCAATCTCATTTTTTAGTTAAAATCTACAAGGTGTCGAATTAAATTACTCTGCTATGGAAAAATAGGCCTTTGCTGTTTTTAAGTCAATAAAGCATTTCAAACCATTTCTCCTTAAAAATCACACCAAAAACATAGTTCCATTCTCAGCAGTAAGGCAATTACTAGTGCAAATGGAAGTAGGAGAAAAAAGATCCCACTCGATAATTTCACTACAAGAATACAATGTCAAAATTAGACCAGCTAAAATTGTTAGAGGTCAAGGTTTTTGCAGAATGTTATCTGGAGCATCCAACTTACCAGCAGAAGAAGATTCAAGTGATGATATGCAAATATTAGAGGTAAGCCTCAATGATAATAAATCTCAATATGCTGATATCATATTTTATTTAAAAAATGGATATGTCCCTATGCAGCTCAGTTGCAAAAGAAAAAGGGCTTTGAGATTGAAAGTAAAGAAATACGAAATTGTCAATGATGCTTTAATTAGAAATAAATATGATTTTGTTTTGCTAAGGTGCATTGAAAAATCTGAGGCAGAAAAGGCTTTACAGGAACTCCATGATGGGCTAACTAGTGGACACTTTGGAGGAGACATAAGAACACATAAAATCCTACATGTTGGCTACTACTGGCCAACCTTGTTCAAGGACGCACATGAATATGTAAGGAAGTGCAAAACCTATCAAATTGTTGTTGGAAGACAAAGGAAACCTACATTTCCATTACAACCAGTCAACATTGAATAACCATTTGAGCAATGGAGACTAGACATAATAGGTGAGATCGTTCCTCACTCCTAAAATCAACATAGATACATCCTTACAACAACTTATCACTTTACTAAATGCGTGGAAGAAATTCAACTAAAGGTAACCAATTATGAGAACATTATCGAATTTATTGATTAATTTATCATTACCAGATTTGGCCTATCAACTGCCCTGATGTTTGACAATGCATCTTGTTTCACAGGAAACACTATGATAGAATTCACTCTCAAAAGAGGTTTCAAACTCAAGTATTCTGCTAACTATTATCCTCAAGGAAATGGTTTAGCAGAATCAACCAATAAAAACCTCATTATGATCATTAAACGAACTATTGATCAGAGTCAAAGAAACTGGCATAAATCTTTAACATTTGCTCTATGGGAAGATCAAATAACACAGAAGGCCTCAATAGGCACTTCTCCATTTAATTTGGTCTATGGGAAAGAAGTTGTTTTTCCTACAAATATAGTTATTCCCTCTCTAGCCCTAGTTCAATTTATTGAAGAAATTCCTTCTTCTTTGCAATTAAGGCAATCACAAATCCTCAAACTCGAAGAAGAAAGAGAGAAAGCCAAAATCGTACATGCCCATCATCAACAATTAGTTAAATCTTCCTTTGATGCAAATTTTGTAAGCCCAAAATCATTTCAACTCAGATACCTTGTATTGAAGTGAGATAAAGCACATGAGGAAAAATGTAAGCATACCAAATTCCAAATAATGTGGCTTGGACCATTTCAAATTACAGAACAAATCGGCCCATTAATGTTTCTATTGCAAGATTTATCATGCAAGAGAGATTCTCTGCGTGTGAATGGGCAGATTTTGAAAAAATAATTTTCATAGGAGATAACCTCTTATATCCCTTGTACATTATCACCTTTACTTTTCCTAGGAAAATAAAAGTTAAATAGTATTTACTTTTGGCCTTACAATAAAAATATCTTGAAATATTTTGATTTTTCGCTTTTATAAGTGGATATTGTTAAGGAAATAATTATAACATTTGGAAATTAACTAAGGTTCTATCTCTCTGAAATTTTCTTGTTTCCACCAAAATTATTTATTCTGTGAGAAACCTCCAACTTTATAAAAAACTTTTGTTCTACTATTAGTACAGAAAAGTATCTTTGACAAAGTAAAGACTCTTTGCAGATAAGCATCTTTAACTCTATAATTGTCATCCATAGCTCTTAAGGAGTCAATGGTTCTCCTCATCCAGTAACATTTTCTCTTTTTAGAGTGTAATTCTAAAATATACTCAAACTTAAAAGATAGGAGGTCTCATCAAGAGTTTGCTTACCATGTTCATAGGGAAATTATAGACTAACATTACCAATACTACATACCAAAATAGGGTAATGGCTTGAGATTATTTTAATCAAAAGACAAGGGGTCTCATCACGAGCCGGCTTATTCAGTTGAATTACAACCGGTGAATGGCATTATCACTATTTGGACACCAAACCAAGACAATGCCTTTTAAGTAATAAAAAAGAAAAAAATTTCAAAAAAAAAAAATGTTTAAAAAAAAAGGAGAATAATTATATGATTTTGAATTTATCTCTAAAAGCTACACTCTTATCTGGATGGGACATTGAATCATTGCTGGTTAAAAGGTAACATTGTCAAATCTATGGACACCTGTTGGTAGCAAAGGTTCTACCTGTGACAAATAAGTACATCTAAAATTTGATTTGCAAAAGCCCCCTACTTTATATTTAAACTAAGTAAAGACTGATATAGACAAAGGAATTTTCATTTTTAAGAGGATATCAAATGAATTGTAATTAGGTGAGTTTGCTTTTTTATTCAGAGAAATATTACTTATATTAAATTTCATATAATTCTTATTTCCTGAACTATCTTTATTTTGAAAGTTTTATAAATTTCAAAATTATCAAAGATAACTAGTTCCTCCAGTGAATCACCAATTGTTGTACTTTTCAACAACCCCCCCATTTATTATATAAATAGTTAGTATTATATTAATAAATGGGGACCCTTAAAAAAAATTCAAAAACTTAGCAAATAAAAGCTTGCATTTTGAAACTATTCGGAATAAAACCTTAGACAAACTTAAGAAATTAAGTGTCTGAGGGAAATGTTCCCCTAGGGCTTTTTGGGTGGAAACCCTAGCAGATTGAAAGTTATCTATTCAAATAAACACACATTCACACAGCCATTATGCTACTGTAAGCAAATTATATTGTAAAGAGGACGTACCTTAGGTCCTACGTTTGAGAAGGCCCTTAGGGTCCAAACCCTTCTTGGAGTTCCCTTCTTCTCTTTTGTCCTACAAAACAACCAATTCCAAAGAACACAACAGTATATGGACAAAACCTTATAAATAACCCATCTTCATGTTATAAATAAAGGTAGTTAGTTATGAAATCCAAACAACCATTTACATATGAATTCTAAACATGAATATCATAAACATAAAGAAGATTTATATCGGGAACCAAGACATGTGTTTCTTTTATTATAGACAAATAAAGTACATAAAAAAGGAATAATTTCACCTGAGTCACCTTCAGCAGGCTCCAAGCAAAGCTTCCTTTCGGATCCGTTCCAGCCTCAAGCCTTTAACAAACTCCTTCCATGCCTTACTCCATGATGTCACAAATGGTGGATGAACATCAACACACAAGGAAACAAGGGTTTCCTGTACAAATGGGGGAAGTGCAGAAGGCACAAGGCTCTTCAGACCTGATCAGGGGAAAAATCTTAGCATAATAACCTTTCTCTTCTTCTCTCCTCTCCTTAGGCCTTCCCCTTGAGGTCTATTTATACGTCTCACAAAGTAGTTTTTTAGTTGGGAGTTGGTTGGGAACAGTTGGGCCACGGGCACTAACAGGTGATCAGCAGGTAAAACCCGCGATCTCCGCCCAAAATTAAGGAGTTTTATATTTTTTTAAGTGTTTTAATACATACACACGGGTTGGGTATAGACCTACCCGCGTATACACGCATTTAACACATGGCAAAGTCGCGTATAAGGGATAAAACATTGTTTTTTAAATTTTGGGACCAGGTCTGGAAGGAGGGATTGCCCTAGGCCATGTGTGCAGCATCACAAACCATAAGAGTGAGATTTGGAGCTATAACATTAAGCCAAGTCACTTTATGAATAGGCATTCCTGCCTTATGGCGAGGAATTGTTTACTTATATCAGATTTTTTGGGAGTATTACAGCGCCACATGTTCTTCCATTTTATGTTCCTAATATATGATTGGAAAGAGAGACTACCTATCAAACAATGGGGGATGGTATTACCAAAACCCTCAAAGAAATGAAGAAATCCATATGGCCGACCTTCCCGGTGCAATGTGGTGCTTTTGCATTACTTTATGTTGGGCATGCAGCAAAAGAGATACAGAACATCACATCCCTAAATCTGGCTACTTGCCAGGAAGACAGTATGACCCTAACAAGGTCACCCAGAACTTCACTAATATGGTCAAAATCAAACAATTTATTCATGAGGACGATGAGTTTGATGATCTCTTTGAGGCAGCTGAGACATTTTCGCAAGTCTTACATTTAGCATCAATAAAAATGATCCCAATGGACCTCAACTGCTTCCACATATACATGAATAAAAGACTCAAAAAGGTCCCTTTGGACCTATTGCAAATTAAAGAAATAAGAGAACCCACTCCCAGTGTAAGCCTGGAGAAAAGTTCCAAGCATAATTATGATGAGGAATCTCAAGAGAAGTCAATTCAAGGTTCAAAAGACTCTGAACACCAATCTCAGAATAAGGAAGAAAGCCCCGAGAAAGACCTTGAGAAGAATACAGAGGAAAGTGTTGAAGAAATGGCCAAAAAGGCTTCAACTGAGGAACACATGGAGAATTACTCCACACAGGCTCAAACAGAAAAGATCAAAGTCATTGATCTGGATTAAGAATTGGAGAAATTTAATAAAAAGGTCCGAACGTAGTAAATAGAGACCAGTCTTGAAGGAACATCTGGATTTCAAACTCCTATACAAACTCAACAGGTTATAAACCCAGAAACAATAATACGAGGTGTTACAAATACTCAGGATATTGAAATCATCCCAGCCTACCCAACTTCAGAGATTGTTTTAAAGATTGAGCAAATACCCCCACTGGATATATTCCACAGTCCAAAACATAAGGCTGTAGTGAAGAGGAAAAGGAAATTGGATGCATCAGCAGCAACAACTCTTGAAGATGAATCAATGGAGGCAGTATGGAAAGACACCCCCATCGATCCATCAAAAAATATTACAAAGTTATCACAATTTGCAGGCGCTAATGCAACTGCAACAATTGATAAGGAAACAAAAGTTCGGGTTTTGCTTAAAGAAAAATAAGAAAGAGTCTAGCTGTTGGAACAACAACTTGAGATGGAAAGATAGAGCACCAATAGACAACCAGAGATGTAGATGGCACAACTTAAAAAATATTTTGAGCAAATGAGATTACAGCATCAAGCAAACATCGCAGAGAAGAAATAACAGATTCATCAAATGTAGAATGTAATAGATAGACTCAGAAACAACCCTCAAACAGAGGAATTCATTAAAGAATCACTTGAACTAAATACTCTGTTGTCACAGCAACAAGAAGTATTCTGCCAAAAAATATCATTGATCAATCCATATTTTGAAACAAGTGATATATTAACCAATCAAGTGGTTGATCAAAGATTAGAATACGAAGAGGTCAATAAGAGGATTTCAAAGTTTATCTTTTGGTAGGAACCTGAAGAAGGTAGAAAAGTCGATCTGCCAAAGATCGAGGAGTCCCACAAGGATATTTTATTCACATATTGGGGCATACAGTTAAAGCAAGCAGAAATGGAAACAACTAGTACAAAAAACAATAGAATTGAGGTTGTGATTGAAACCTTCATAGTGCCAATCTCATTAAAGAATTCATGCCAGAAGTTCTCCCAAACATCAAATAGTTAGAGAAACAGTGGAAAGAGACTGCGAAAATGCAAGTTGAGGAAATCAAACAACTGTCTAAGCTTGACTGGGATAGCTATTGATAGTTTCTCGTAAAACCACATAATGAATGGATGACTCTACGTTGTCTAACAAATTCCACTCAAAATATGGTGCCATCACTCTCTGATGCTGTATTTATGGGACAATTAAGATTTAGAATTGGCTCGCCACCCCAGGTGAAGCCAATGATAGATATCTGCGAACTCAAGGACCAAATGGTTGACTAGAACCATTCAATTTGAAGAAGCTCGTCATCATTCTATTTTCTATTTTATTTTTTATTTTACTTATTCTGAGGAAGGTTGTTTGAAACCTCGTCAAATTTTTATGTAATAATCTATTTTTGATACATATGTTGTACTATTTAAGCCTCTCTCATGCATTTAGAGAGGGGTCCAGAATTTTATCAAAAAACACTTTGAAAAGGCTTGCACTTATGTACTTTTGCGACTGTTTTGATGGAAAAATTGGAACAAGATCTTGATTTTCTAAGAGATTGAAGCATACTCCACTCAATTTTCACTTTTGTACTCTTAGAGTATATTTAGTTGAAAAGAAGCAAATCAATATTGCTGACTTCATGAGTAGAACCTCTCATATCTGGTACTTCTATCTTTATGGTTGTGTTTTGTTTATGAATTGGTAGCAATCTTTCTTAGATTTTGTTATGTATGAAATCTGAGCTACAGTTTGACATTATTGCACTTTTGTAAAATGTTTTCGCTGTGATTCCTTATTGAGTACATGAGCAATTGACATATGCGATATAATTCTCACAAATTATTTTTCCTAACTATTTAGTAAAAATAATTATCATTAACGATTTCTTCTCTTATAGCAATTGAATGATGTTTATTACCTCTTGCTCTAAGATATCTTTGTAGATCGCATGACTTAAGTTATTCCTAGGTATATATTAAGATAATGTTAGAATAGATAGATGCATGTGTTTGATTGTTTAATTAGATCATTTTAGTTAAGTCATCTCCCATTATACCTTATATCAAACCAACATCATCATCATATCAATTCTTGCTAGGAAACTGGTCCCATTATCCCCAACCGGGGCCACCATGCCAAACGGAAAAGGAGTTGCTTCCAAAGTCCAAACCAGGTGGTTATCCCCCATGTTGTTGCAACAGAATTCCAGGGCTTCAACAATCCTACACCGAGGAGATCCCCATTGTTGTTGGTGGAGAATTCCAACCCATCAACACGCCTCTAGATGCATAACATGGTTATGTATGGTGAATGGGTGTTATTGAGTGCATTAAGGGGTCGATTGATCCAGGTGGATATTGGTGGCCACCCGCCTATTCTAGTTGGAACTCCACCATTGTACCATTATTTCTTTCAGTTTTTGTAATCGTAGCACAATTTAATATTTTTGGCATTTTTTCGGGTCCTTAACTTTTGAAGCCATTTTAAGGCCCTAAATGACATTTTTTTGGAAAACAGGAAAACATGGATCTTTGACTACATTTAAAGTTGAAATCTATAGTCCTTGGACAGATATTTCTAATGAGGTATCCTTCGCATCAAACAAAGATCGTAAGCAAAAGTTATGACCCCGAGAAGTTGATGTATCAATTTACCCCAATGGGGCCCATAGTTTTGGCGCTTCATCTCCTAGGGTTAGGTTTTTGGATGTTTAGGGTTTTCCATTATTTCTCAATAATAAATAGGACTTCGAGCCTAATTGTAACACAGTTCAGAGGTGTGTAGCCACCGCATATCTTCTTAGAGATCAGCTACCATCGCCCGAGATAATTTATTTCCATTCTATATGTAGGCATATTTCAGTTCTTTGATATTAATGAAATGAAGTTTTATTTCTACTGCATCTCTGTGTTTATGTTTATATTTGTATTCTGTTGCATTCTTGCATAATTCTGGATTAGTGGTATCATAGCAGTATGCTCTTTCTCTGTTTTTCTTTGCATGTCCCCAATGATGTCAGGGTATAAGGAGTTAGGGCTCGAATTGATTGAACCTTTGCAACGCCAAACTCACAAACCCCGACGACCTCCGATGGAAGAAGAAAAGAAAGACGAATGAGAAAGAGATCCCTTCAAAATATTGCTTGAAGAAGCCTTCGAGCGACAGGGGAACAGGATGATGGAAAACTTTTCCTAGATCCTTCGACGGATGCCCACAAGTGACGCATCTTCATCTGGAAGCCACTCCGGAGGCGCCACTCCCCTCAAGATACAAGTCAACTTTGAAATTCCCAGATTTGAAGGCCAAATAGATGCAAACATCATAGATAGATGGTTAGATTTGTTGGAAGGGTATTTTTTAGTTCATGATTTTTCTAATAGGGAAAAGATTAGTTTTTCACTCCTCAAAGTGGCCCCCCACATCAAAGACTGGTGGGAAACCTACTATGAGCAGAAGGACGAGAGGGAACCCTCACTATTTTCATCCACACCCACTTGGAACTCTTTTTGATGTGCCATCAAGGAGTAGTATTACCTTGTCAGGAGTTATGAAGATAAGTACATAAAGTGGACCACACTACGGCAGGGAAGGGACCAAGACGTGCCAGAGTTCACAAATATTTTTCATACCCTTCGTACAAAATTGGGTATCAAGGATTCTTAGTAGCATCTAGTACTCAAGTACCACTACTGTCTCCACAAATACATCTAGGACGAGATGGAGTTCCTGGACATCTCCTCACTTGGTGCTGCCTACTGATACACTGTCAAGATAGAGCAAAAGTTTAAACAAAAGAAGTGATACTTTGGATCTATGAATCTAAGGTAAGGTAAAGGTGCCCCCAAATCACAGAACAAAGGAAAAAGTCCAGGCAGGGTGACGCAAGTAAATAACAACACCACGAAGGAAAAGAAGGACACAGGAAAGTGGTGTGAGTTCCATAAGAGCTCCATTCACAACACAAGTGAGTGTCGAGCCAAGTAGTCACTGGTGATCAAGCTGATGGCTTCAGAGTCAGATGCATGTTCTAAATTTGAGTTAAAACCTGGCAAGGGGAAAGAAAAAGGGAAGCATATTATTGATGCAAATCCCAACGCCACTGTTGCCACCACCAATATCCAGAAGATTGAGCCTGAAGATGCAGAGGAGGGGGAGCGCCTCTTCCACTCACAGATGTTGGTGAAGGGTTCGTTGCTGCAATTCATTGTCGATAGAGGAAGCAAAAATAACCTCATTTCAGTAGAGATCATGAAGTGGTTGAGCCTATCAACCACCCCACTCCCGCAATCGTACACCATCAGATGGCTTCACTAAGGACGAGACCTTCACGTCAGCCATTAATTTCGCCTTCCCTATAGCATCAACACCTTCATGAATGAGGTATTGTGTGATGTTGCTCCTCTTGAAGTTTGTGATGTATTATTAGGCCAACCATACTTGTGGAAGTGTCATGTTATGTATGATTTGAGGCTTAGCACTATTATTATTATTTGTTTGAGAAATAAGTTATATAGGATATCGAAGGTATCCCCGCCTACTGCCATCTCTTTGATCTCTACTAAGCAATGTAGTAAGATCATCTCCAATACTGGGAAATTTGTTTTCTTTTTGATTCAATCTCAAAGTAAGGGGAAGATCATGGCCACATCCATGTCCCCTAGGAAGGGTTCCTCCACACAAAAAAAGGAGGTGGATAAGGTCATGGAAGAATATAAGGACATATTCTCCTCACACACAAGGGTAACCTTGCACTATCAGGTTAAGCATTTGGTTGACCAGACTCTTGGAGCACCTCTAACTAACAGGCCAATATATCACCACTCCATTATGGAAAATGAAGAGATCTAGTGGCAAATCTAGGAGTTTCTACAAAAAGGGCACATATAACCAAGTTCCTCACCTTGTGGGAGCTCGATTATACTTGTATAAAAGAAGGATGTGACCCGGAGGCTCTGCATTGATTATCGGGCACTAAACAAAATAACTGTCAGGAACATGTATCCAATCCCATAGTTTGACGACCTTCTTGAGCAACTCAAGGGGGCCAATTATTTCAACAAGATCAATCATCAGGTTTCAATACAACCCACGGATGTATGGAAGACCACCTTCAAATTCAAGGAAGGAATTTTTGAATGGTTGGTTATGCCCTTCGAGTTGACAAATTCCCCTACTATTTTTATGAGGCTAATAGTTGACATCTTTCAGCCCTTCACCAACTCATTTGTGGTTGTTTATTTGGACTACATCCTCATCTTCAACAAGAGTTGGGAAGAACACTTGCAACACATTGGGCAGGTCCTTCAAACCCTATGGTAGCACAAACTATGTGCCAACTTGGAAAAATGCACCTTTGGCATGAGTTAGGTCCAATATATGGGTTACATCATAGATGAGTGAGGTATGCATGTGGATACGACTAAGATCTAAGTCATTCAGGATTGGATGGCCTCAAATACTCTAACAAAGCTTCACATCTTTTTGGGGCTTGCAAATTTTCATCGAAGGTTCATGTTGGGATTATCCCATATCACTTGGCCTTTGAGTCAGATTACCAAGGTGGAGAGAAAGCAAAGTTTTCCTGGTCCAAGTCCCAACAGAAGGTGTTCGTTGAGTTGAAGCGTCACCTCTGTTCTGCACCAATACTCACATTGCTAGACCTATAACAACCATTTGATATTGAGACATATGCCTCCGACTATGCTACTAGTGCAGTCCCACCCAACATGGGCATCTAATGGCCTATCACAGTGAGACACTTTCCGAGACAATTCGAAAGTACCCCACCTATGATGAAGAGATGTATTCCATCATGTAGCATTGCTGATAATGGAAGCATTACATTCTGGGGAAGGAGATGGTCATCTACACCGATCACCAACCTCTTCAGTTTATACAGACACAGGGGAAGTTGCAGAACGAATGCCATCAGAAGTGGTCTACATATCTGAAAAAGTTCCACTTTAACATTAACTACAAAAATGACAACACCAATCATGTTACAGAATGCCTCATCCAATACCCAGTTGCAGCACTGACTACTGTTCTAAACTCTTATGGCCATGAGACCTCTAGATGACCGTAATTGTATAAAAGTGATCCAGAGTTTACCTCCACATACCAGATGCTAGTGGATGGCAAGCAAGTTCATGATTTCCACCTCGAGGATGCATTATTATGCTACTTGGGCCACCTTTGTGTTCCTTCAAGAGAGCGTGCCATGCTAATTTGGGAGGCACACTACAGTTAGGTTGCAGGACACTTTAGTGTGGAGAAAATTGTGCTTGTACTATAAAAGTACTTTTATTGGAAAAAAATTCGAGAGGATGTTGGGAAATATATCAGATCCTGCACTGCCTATGTCATGCCAACCATCAAGAAACAAGGCCTATAGAATCATCTTCCTACTCCCATCTAGCATTGGGAATCCATCTCCATGGACTATCTGTCTGGCCTCCCTTCTACAAAAAATGGTAATGACTATGTATTTGTGGTCGTGGATAGATTTTCTAAGACAGATATATTGGTGGCTTGCAAGAAGAATATCACAACAGAGGACACTACAAAACTCTTCTTTGAATAAGTGTGGGTAAATTTTCAGATCCCGCATACCATTATTTCATATTGGGATAGCAGGTTCCTGAGCACATTATGGTCAAGCCTCTAGACACTATTGGACACCAAGCTCTCTAAGTCGACTGCATTCCATCCCTAGACTAATGGCCAGATAAAGGTCGTCAACAGGATGATAGTGCACATATTCCGCATGTACGACTCTAAGCAACCACAAACTTGGGATGAGAGCCTCCCCTATGTACAATACAGCTATAACAAATTTCTCCATAGCTCCACTGGTTACAGACCCTTTCAAGTGGGTCTAGGATTTCAACCATTACGTCTGATTGATGTTTCCATGCTTCATGCGACTACATAAACAAAGTCTACACATGTACTATCTCAGATTGAAGAAGCAATGAGATTTATTGAGCGCATCAAGTACATCTTCCAACAGGTTCACGACATCTTAGAGAAGTCCAATGGCACGTAAAAGCAGTCAAATGATTAACATCGGGTGCCACACAAGTTTTAGGTGGGTGACAAAGTTTGGTTGCATTTGCAGAAATAACGCCTTATCGAAACCCATCAGAAGCTCAAACCACTCTAATATGGTCCTTACACCATTCCAAGGTTGTGGGAGACAATTCTTTTGAGCTCAACATTCCCCTATTCCTTAGACTACACCCAGTGTTTAATGTGGACCGCCTTCGGTCATACTTTCCACTATTACTGGACACATCAGACATTGCAGAACAACTCACATCAATAGAGCTAAACCCAAACAACATGGAATAGACCACAACAAATCGGATCTTGGACACACAGATCAAGAACACTCACCAGCAGAAGATTCAACTTTATCGGGTTGTCAAAGTTTGCCAGCTATTGCACCAAGGCAAGTGGCTCACTAGGGACCAAGTTCAGCAAAAGTTCCCCATCTCATGGAGGCATTCAATGTAATAACAACTCACACCAATAGAGATAAACCCAAACAACGTGGAATAGACCACAACTAATCAGATCATGGACACACATATCAAGAACACTCGCCATTAGAAGATCCAACTTTATCAGGTTGTCAAAGTTGGCCAGCTCATGCACCAAGGCAAGTGGCTCACTAGGGACTTAGTTTAACAGAAGTTCCCCATCTCATGGAGGCACTCAATGCAATGGGGTCCATTTATTCTTAGGGGAGAAGTACTGATCCAACAGGATATTGGCAGCCACTTGCCTATTTCACTTGGACCCTCACCATTGTACCATAATTTCTTTCAGTTTCTATATTTGTAGCAAAATTTACTATTTTTGGCAGTTTTTTGGGTCCTGAACTTCCGGAGCCGTTTTGAGGCCCTAAACAATGTTTTTTTGGAAAACAGAAAAACATGAGACGTCAATTAATGTTTATAGTAAAAATTTATAGTCTTTGGATAGATATTTCTAACGAGGTATCATGCACATCAAATGAAGAATGTATGCCAAAGTTACGACCCCGAGAATTTGATGTGCCAAATTACCCCAACGAGGTCCATAGTTTTGGCGCTTAATCTCATAAGGTTAGGTTTTGAGATGTTTATGGTTTTCCATTGTTTCTCAATAATAAATAAGCCTTTGAGTCTCATTGTAACATATTTCAGAAGCATGTAGCTGCCACATCTCTTCTCAGAGATAAGCTACCATCAACTGAGCTAGTTTATTTTCATTCTGTATGTAAGCATATTTCAGTTCTTTGATATTAATGAAATGAAGTTTTATTTCTGATGCATCTATGTGTTTATGTTTATATCTGTATTTTGTTGTGTTCATGCATAATTTTGAATCTCTGATAACAAGCTTATTATTTGTTGCCATCGCTAGAATGACTAATTGGAAGGTACTTGATATTACCATACACCAACCTAATCATTACCTTAATGCATTATGGATAGTGAACACTCCCTCATTCGTTCAAAATTTCCTTATCAATATTTTATCAACCATGTATACAAATAAGTGTTTCTATTGCCACTTACTTTCATGCTTTGCATGAGATGCCTTTCTCCATAACCTAATTTCTCTGAAATCACCCCTCTTCTCTCAATATCATTTTGAACACTTCTCTTTCACCAACTCTTATCGTAAGATATTCCCATGCAATATCTTCTTCTACTAACAGTTTCCTCTGAATACTTTCGATGATATTATAGGTCATGACTTCCAATCAATTTCTCTATTCGCGAACAATTCCTCTCAAGCCAACAATTCTACAGATGGCCCAACAACGAAGAATGACTCGTGAGTGTCAACCCATTGCACCATCCGTTGTCAGATTTAAAGTTACTTTAAATCAATGTACGCTCTATGCACACAACATTATTGCTTGTTCTAACATTATTATTTATTTAATTTGCTGTGATATTATTTTTAAATATATATTTTTGAGTCCGAAAAGTGTACATTCACTAGACACCGATAAATAAAAAGTAATTATGCAATATGCAATTTTGAGTGAGGTGTAGGAAAGCTTGGAAATTAACGTCCTACAGGACGTATTTTAAGTTACAACACGTATTTTATGGTTGGTGAAAATCTGTGCATGTTAGGTTTGACTTGTTATTTTGATGTTTAATTAAAAATATAAACCATAAAAATCTATTGGACCTTAACTTTGAAGTTATAAATCTCTGAATTATTTATTATAATTAAGGTTGAGTTTACAAAATCTAACATCGACAATCCACCCGCAACATTTACCCAACAACGATAAATACATCATGAATTTCCTAATTTACTTTGTAGCTCTCTAAATCTATAAAGTTGCATAAATCATGATGCACAATGCATGATCCCACTGCTTAGTACCTACGGACTATATGCCTATGGCTATGGTGCTACCATTCTTTCAAGTTCTGATGGTTGAGAGTTATTAGTACATTATAGGAGTAACCATCCACCATATGAATATTGATGACAAAATTTAATGACCCATTCTCTAGCATTTCCATTGACTCTTTTGGAAAACAACTTTTGAATTTACTACTTTCACCTTTCACATCTAACCATATGTGGTCCTTTGTTGTTGCTCAATTTTGATGAAATATATGTTCTATGTTCTTACATTTACCTCTTCCATTTCTCTTCCTTTCTAATTGGGAAAAGAAATAACATCGCTGCAATATATCACTTGCATATTTTAATTTATGCTACAGCACTGTCGAATCTGTCGTCGTTTAAATATGGCATGCTTGCTCGAGCAGAGCTGGTAGTGGTATCAAGTATGTACTATTTATTCACTTATGTCGTTAATCTATTGTAAAACCTGAACATACTTACAAGTTACGACCTTGATACCCTATGAAACCCAAGAGAAAAGTTTGAAATAAATTAAGACATGATTTATTCCAACCAGTCTGGGGAGTAGCTCAAACTCAGGTTGGTTGTAGTGTACCTAGGGGGATAATATGGGGTACAAAGTGAGGTACTCAAGGGAATAATGTAATAATGGGATGGGCCATAGTAATAAATAAGGTGGTTAACCCATATCATGTAAGGGACCACAAGTAGTTAGTAATAATGTAATGGGCCCATGGTATTAGATAGATGGTATTGAGGGAACCATGGCAATGACCCATGGTATTGTATGTATGAGGCCTATATAAATGCTAGAGACTCCACATTGAGAGATGTCAAGGATTATTGTATGAACAAACATATGGCTTGTGGAGTATTCTCCTTCCTTAAGGAGTGAATGTATGGTGTTGCCCTACCTTAAGGGTCTGATATTAATAAAAGAAGAATTTCTATCTATTTCAATCTTGTTATTTCTTGAGTTTATTTTTATTATCATATATTTCTGGGTTAGATCTATAACAAGTGGTATCGGAGAACTTTCTTAGGCAAAAGTGGAGAATTTCTTTTTTTTATTTTTTGCAGGAACTTTTTGGGGTGACGAGTTTGCAGATCAGATCTATACGTTTTGGGGAAAAATATACAAAATCTAATTGTAGATCTGGATTCTTTGTGAAAAATACCTGATTTAAAAAAACAAAAATTGGCCGAATTGGAGTCCGGATGAAGGAGATATCGCTGATCTAAAAATCAGTGGTGTTGTAGACATTTTTTCGGGGCAGCGCGTTTGTGGCACAGATCAGTCCGTTTTGGGGAAAAATCTACAAAATCTAATTCCAGATCTGGATTCTTTGTGAAAAAATACCCGATTTAAAAAAAAAAATTGGCCGAATCGGAGTCTGAATGAAGGAGATATCTCTAATCTAAAAATCAATGGTGTTGCAGACATTTTTTCGGGGCAGCAAGTTTTCGGCACAGATTTGTACGTTCTGGAG
This sequence comes from Pinus tabuliformis, assembly GCA_031772625.1. Taxonomy (NCBI): domain Eukaryota; kingdom Viridiplantae; phylum Streptophyta; class Pinopsida; order Pinales; family Pinaceae; genus Pinus; species Pinus tabuliformis. The sequence continues at coordinate 1,188,220,216 of CM062807.1, read as the reverse complement.
CAAAATCTACAAAATCTAATTGTAGATCTGGATTCTTTGTGAAAAAATACTTGATTTCAAAAAAAAAACAATCGAATCGGAGTCCGGATGACGGAGATATCACTGATTTAAAATCGTTTTTTTTTTTTTTTTTTTTTTTTTTTTTTTTTTTTTTTTTTTCCAGAATTTTTGGTGACGGCGGGAGAGTTGCAGCGCAGATCTAAAATTCCAGTGCATGGATCAGGATTTCTATCACATGGGCAGATGCAAAATAGTTGTTCCATTTCCAAAAACATGTCATAATATGGATTCTGACCAATATTAATGGAATTGTGGCCATTTCAATTTTTTGCCCAAACTTTATTGTGATGGGGGGCTTAGATCAGAGGAACGTGTATAAATTTGATGGCTCTCATCTAGCCAAATGGCTAGCACAAATGGAGAAATATTTCATATTGAATTACATCATGGATGATGTGACTCAGATGAGTGTGGGAATCATGTACTTGGACCATGAAAGATGGCAATGGTGGCAGTGTCATAAAAAATGCCATCCAAGGGCAACTACTTGGTAGATGTTCGCAAAATCTATTTGTGACCACTTTGATGCCACTTGTTATAGATCTGATCTGAAATATAAGACAACGCAAATAAGCCCAAGAAATAATAAGATAGAAATAGATAGAAATGCTTCTTTTATTAATATCAAACCCTTAAGGTAGGGCAACACCATACATTCACTCCTTAAGGAAGGAGAACACTCCACAAGCCATGTGCCTGTTCATACAATAACCCTTGACATCTCTCAATGTGGAGTCTCTAGCCTCTATATAGGCCTCATACATACAATACCATGGATCATTACCATGGTTCTCTCAATACCATCTATCTAATACCATGGGCCCATTACATTATTACTAACTGCTTGTGGTCCCTTACATGATACAGGTTAACCACCTTATTTATTACTATGGCCCATCTCATTATTACATTATTCCCTTGAGTACCTCCCTTTGTACCCCATATTATCCCCCCCTAGGTACACTACAGTTTGACTGCCTTCCCGGTGTCCAAATTAAGACTAGGATAGCTCATTGGAAAGCTTGTCCTATCTAGTTTCCAACTATGCTTCATTTTCCAAAATGGACTTGATTTTACCCTCCAAAATTGATTCTCCCAAGATTGTTCTGTGCGCAGTGCCTAGGCCAAAATTGAGGGAGAAACATGATCTTTTGCTCTTTTTTTCCCTTTTCACCTGCTAGTTTTGCAAACTAAGGCTGGAAACATGGTTTTATTAGATGTATTTGTCATTTTTCATCCAGTGGTGGTCTCCATTTTCTAAAAAAGTGCTCCAAAAAATTTTGTAGTGCCTAGGGTGCTATGCGTTTGACCATGTTATTGATATAACATTGTCCAAAAACACATAGAAAAGACAAAAATTGTAAAAATGAGCCAAAATGCTTCAAAATTGGTGAAGTGGTTGATGTTGGTGTGGCTAGGCTTTGAGTGAAGCCTCTACAAGTATATCAAGTTTCTTTTTCTTTTCTCGGTGAGTTAGGACTTCAATCTTTGCATTTGCTACCTTGAGCTTTCCACTTGCATTTCTTTCTCTTTTCGCATAATGTTTTGCCATTTTTCTCTGAATGTCATTTTGTTGATGGGCTTTGTCTAGGAGCCTTTCTAAATGTTGGTTTACCTTGTCAAGCCAATGCTCCCAGTTGTCATTAACCATGATGGAAAACTCCTCATTCAATGTGAGCTAATTTGCAACCTCAACCTCTTTTTGTCTTTCTAGTTCTAGAGCTCTTTTTAGCCCTCTAGTCCTAGGTCTGCTCTTTGTCTCTTGCTCTTGTTCAGGTTCATCATACCTGTCGTAGGCCTCATCAAGCAATGCCTTGGCTTTCATTTCTTCCCTTTTTTCCTTGATGAGTTGAATCCCCATGACATCCTGTTTGGCTTGAAGCTGCTGATTTTCTTCCTCATAATCTGAAATAATATATTTTGACCTATCTAAGTTGATCTGGAGCTCCCTGATGAGTGCATATTTTTCCTTGATGATAACGCTAGTGTCCTCATTGTTATCATGCTTACCTAGGTCAACCAAGTCAAAATCCTACTCTGTCTCATGGAGGTCCTCCTCCTCATGCTGAATCTCTGTCTCTGTCATATTCTCTTTTCCTTTGTGTACCTTCTTTGTTGGTGAAGAAGGCAAGGCCCCTCCCACAATCTGTGGGGAAAACACCTGCCTATGGCCTCTCTGATAAGTGTGTGCCAATGTGACCAAATCTTCCCTTTTAAGCTTGATGACCTCAACCTGCTCAATCTGCTTCGGCTCACTGATCTCATCTCTACTAGGTGACTCAATATGCTCATGAAATGGTGATGGTGGAGGTGATGGTGAAAGAGACTAATCTGATGATGATGCATGATCTGTGGGCTGAGATGGAGGAATGGATGTGCAAGGATGAGATGATGAAGGCACATTTTGAACATTATGAATAGATGGATCAATGAATATGGGATTGGCTATGAAGGTACTCCATGCAATGTTCAGTTCATTGAGATGATAGAGAACTATGATTTTGATGAGGGAATGATGGAAAAGATGTTTCATCTAATGTTCATACTCTTTTATCTGGACAATATATGCCATCTTATTAATGCTCTGGAAAAGGTAGTAGGGTATGTTGAGCACCTTTACCCTAGTGAAATGAATTAAGATACTGATGTGATAGGAATAAAGTCTAGAAAATATACCTTCGCATGAAAATTATTTCATGATAATCTTCATCATTGGGGCATATATGTCCAGGAGGTGAGAAAAAGGAAAATAGCTCTTTCTCTCATTTATGTACCTTGGTTTTATGAAAGGCTCATAGTAATGTTTCTCCAACTCACCTTGCTTGAACCATTTCTCCCCAACATCTAGGATCTCGGTGGCAGCTGATATAGCAGAAATGGATATAGTAAAAGTGACACCAGCTAGAGTAACTTGGTTGTCATGGAGTTTAGATATGAAGAGTCTAGTCAACATGGCATGGTGTTGGACTTTTTGAATTTGCTCACAAAATTCATAACAACCAAGATATTTGAAAGATGTCACAGCCATAGGAGATGCCAAGAGTTCCCTGATATCTGTTGGCTCAAATTTGAGTACTATCCCCCCTTTGTGTGGTCTCTTCTTCTCCCTCACTGTATGGTTTGTTTTCTTCTTCTGCCATGGTGTTTTAATGTCAAAACGCTAGGGAGGTATAATGTTGGTGGAATGTGGTTTTTAGGAGTAAGGAGTGGGAAAGGGAAATTGAAGGAGATGGGTTTAGGGATTTATGAAATGGGGGAGGGGATAGGTAGTAGTAGTATGATGGAATTTTAGGATGGGGAAATTGTTTACAAGTTAGGGGTTGGGAGCCTAGGTAGTTGTAACACCTAGGGCTTAGGGATAAAGGGTTTAGAGTATTGGGATAAATGGTTTAGGGAAAGGGAATTGTAATGAGGGAAGGGTATGAAAGTGTAGGGGAGTGAAATTTTGGATTGAGAGTGCAATGGTGGGTTTGAGAGAGATACTAGGGTTTCAATATGAGAAAAACACCAAATGTTTAATAAATGTTGGATGCGGCATCCCCCAAGGCAAGTTTTGGGCCTTAAAGCCCAAGTTTTGACTAAGTCTAATGTAAAGACTCCGCAATTTGTGGGCACAGAGCGCAAAGATTGTAAATGAGTCAGAGGGTTGTTCGCCCTCAATTTTGTTATGTAATGTCGGCTTAAGAGATCTACCCATGGTCTGTGGACCATGATATTGTATAAATAGAGAAAGGCTCTAAGTTGTAAAAAAGACACACAAATATATATATATATCTATATCTATATATATATATATATATATATATATATATATATATATATATATATATATATCTATAGAATGAGACACAGAAGGAGAATGAATTGAGTCAGATCTAAGCATGAGGTTGAGTCTTTTGGGTCGTAGAGTAGGAAGAGGCTCTGTAGCTGAGTGCGCAGACCCCTGCAGCTGAGTGCACAGGGTGAGTCGAGTCTGTAACCGATTGAAGAAGTAATAAAAGAGAAGTTTCTTATCATTATGTGTATCTTTTCATGTTTATGCATTACAATATATTGGGTATGAATTGCAAGTTTACTGTTTAATTGTTGCGTGAACTTAGATGAATATGTTGAATAAGTAAATATATATAAGTCTCTGTTTACGCGACGCTAACTAACACTGATAAGAAGATAAGTAAGATCTGTGGTGTAGCTTGGGGAATTAGCGCAGATCGCTGCTCTAGCAGCACGAAAGCACCACAGTCCCTGATTAAGACTGCACGAAGGTGATTTTAATAGATCACAAAGGTATCATAGGTCGGAAAGGTGCGTGAAGTAACCTGCACGAAGCCAACTCACAGTTGGACTAAAGTGACACCACAGACATATCTAGGGCGCAGAAGCTTGGTTCCATCATCCCCCCATACTGCTTCGAGTGAGACTGTTATGAAACCAACTCACAAAAATATAGAAAAGATAGATCAAAGCCTTAGAAATAAGCCTCTTAGAGGGGGAAACCTCCTTTACATTACATAAATGAACAATTCTTAGATGATTCAAATGAAAAAACCTCCTTTCTATATATAGGAGTCTAAGGGGTCACAATATAACCAAGCTGAGCTAACAATAATAATATAAAGGCACAGAAATAACAATAGAGGGATTCTATGGGGCACAATAATAACAATATGGGGACAATAGGGGCACAACAATATTACTAAGGGATACAACTACAATAGTAATGGGGGAATCACTATTATTATAGGGACCTAACATGCCCCTCTCCTTCAAAAACGTGTTGTCCTCAACACTTGAGTAGTTTTGGATGCTTCTGTATAAAATTCTCATCCTCCCATGTGGAATCTTCAGCGGATAAGTTCTTCCACTTGATGAGATACTCCGAAATTGATCTATTTCGTAGCTGTCGAGTTCTTGTTTCTGTGATTGCTTCCGGTTCCAATATAATTTTTCCTTCCTCGTCAAGTTCTGGCAATATTGTTTGAACTGGGATCTTGTCACCTATAACCTTCTTTAAACATGAAACATGGAAAACTGGGTGCACTCGAGAAGTTGCAGGAAGCTCCAATTTGTATGCCATAGTACCAATATTTTGCAACACCTTGTACGGACCATAATACTTTAGTGATAATTTATTATCCTTCTTAGCTTGCTTGAGGTACATTTGTTTATATGGTTGTAGCCGTAGGAATACCCAGTCACCTACATCAAAACTTCTTTCACTGTGATGTTGATCTACATGTTGTTTCATTCTATTTTGCGCCAACACGAGGTTATCCTTTAAGAGTTGGATAATTTGTAGTTAATGCTCAATGTGATGTTCCACTGCTTGAAACTTAGAATTTTCTCTTAAATATGTTGTGATGGATGGTTGTCGATATCCATAAAGTGCCATAAATGGGGTCATTTTTGATGCAATATGGAAGGAAGTGTTATACCACCATTTAGCCAGAGGCAACCATTTGACCCATTGTGTATGTTTATCATATACAAGGCAACGAAGATATCCTTCCAAACATTTGTTTACTATCTTAGTTTTCCCATCAGATTGAGGATGATAAGATGAGCTATGAGCTAACTGATTACCAAGACAAGAAAATAATTTTGTCCAAAAATTTGCAGTGAAAATGGGATCTCTGTCACTTACAATAATCTTTGGGTTTCCATGTAGCTTTTGAATTGTTTCCATAAATGCAGTAGAAATTGTACTGGCTTTAAATGGATGTGATAATGCACAAAAGTGTGCATACTTGGTAAGTCTATCAACTACCACCATGATGACACTCTTTCCTTTAGACTTGGGTAAACCTGTGATAAAATCCATTGAAACCTCCTCCCAACGTTGGCTTGGAATGGATAAAGGTTGTAATAGACCTGGGGTCTTAATTGTTTCAACTTAATTTTGTTGGCAACCAAACATTCTGCCACAAACTTTTGAATATCCAATTTAAGGCGATCCCAAAAAAATTCCTTTTTAACCCTGTGGTAAGTTTTTAAAAATCTTGAGTGCTCTCCTAATGGAGAAGTGTGCAATTCCATAGGAATCTTTTGTTTGAGTTGGCAATTATTACAGAGGTATAAGCGATCTTTGTACCATAACGAATCATTTTTCCAGCTAAATGTATCAGATGTGCTGGAATCTTGTTGTAACTTTCGAATAAGTTCCCATACTTCTTCTTCATTCTTCCATTCCTCCCTTGCTTCGTTTATCCAATTTGGTTGGATAATAGAAAGGGCGCACAACAATGTTTCCACATCCTCATCCTTTCTTGAGAGTGCATTTGCCACAACATTTTGCTTCCCCTTTTTGTAGATGATTTCAAAGTCATAACCCAACATATTTTTGACCTTTTTTTGTTGCTCTTGAGAGGATAATCTTTGTTGTAAAAAGTATTTAAGACTATCATGATCTATCTTTACCTTGAAGTATCTTCCCATTAGGTAGGGTCGCCATTTCTTAAGTGCATGTAGTATTTACAACATTTCCTTCTCATAAATAACTTTGTGTAACTACTTTCCCTTGATTAGATGACTTTCGAAAGCAATGGGTCTTTCATCTTGCATTAAAACAACATCAATTCCATTTCCTGAATCATCACATTCCACAATAAAGGTTTTTGTGAAGTTCGATGCAGGTAAGAATGGTGCTTGGCACATTACCTCTTTAAGATGTTCGAAGACCTTTGTTGCTTATGGGGTCCATGAAAATGCACCTTTATTCAATAATGTTGTTAGAGGTGCTGCTATTCTCCCATAATTCTTAACAAACTTGCGATAATACCCTGTCAACCCGAGAAATTCTCGCAGATGCTTTATGGATGTGGGGATTTTCCATTCCTTAATGGCTTTAATTTTGCTATGGTCTACCTTAACACCTTGATGAGATACAATATGACCCAGATATTCCACCTCTTGTACTCCAAAGAAACATTTGGAGCTTTTTGTATATAATTGTTTCTCCTCTAATAGTTGTAGCACCCTGTCAACATGTTCAACATGATCCTTCCAATACTTGTTGTAGATTAGTATATCATCAAAAAATACTAACACAAATTTTCTAAGGAAGGGTTTGAAAATGGAATTCATCAAGCCTTGAAATGTAGAAGGTGATTTGGTAAGGCCAAAAGGCATGACCAAAAATTCATAATGACCCTCATGATTTCTAAATGTTGTTTTCGGAATTTCTTCAGTCTTCATTATGATTTGATGATATCTTGAACGAAGATCCAACTTGGTGAAGTAAATTGATCCATGCAATTCATCCAATAATTCATCAATGACAGGAATGGGAAATTTATCTTTAATAGTGAGCTTGTTGAGCTTCCTATACTCCAGACACATGCACCATGATCCATCCTTGTTGTGCACCAATATTATTGGAGCAGAGAAAGAACTTTGATTAGGTTGAATTATACCATCCTCTAGCATTTCTGCAACCATACGTTCAATTTCACTCTTTTGGGCATAGGGATATCTGTACAGCCTAATGTTTGGAGGAACACTTCTTGGAATCAAATGAATAGCATGATCATGATCACGAACAGGTGAGAGACCTTTGGGAGTCTCAAATACCTTGGAATGATTGTCCAAGACTTTTTGGAGATCTGGAGAAATAGATGATTTCGATGTGGAAACATCTAACGAACATAATTGTGAAATTACACCTCGTTGTTCCTTTTTTAGAAGCTTTGTCATATGGTTAGAGCTGATTATCTTTCCCGGTTTCCCTGCAATATCCCTTAATTCAACTTCCTTTCCTTCCACAGAAAATTTCATGAAAAGTTCTTGAAAATTAAAATCTATTGTACCCAAGGATTGTAGCTATTGGACTCCTAGTACAACATCAGCACCACCCATTGGAATGGAAAGCTTTGGGCTATTCAAAACATATTCTCCCATGGATAGCTTGATATTATGTCACTTTCCAGAGAAATCTATGGTTCCTCCACTTGCAACCATCACTTGAAACTCTAGTGCTGGATATAGGAAGCAATTCAATTCTTTTGCTATCTTACAATGAATAAAATTGTGGGTACTTCCTGAATCAATCAACACTAGTGGTAATTCTAGCCAATGCATTACAGGATATGGTCAGATTCATTTCTTATTTATCTAGGGCTTGTTCCTGGAGTATGTCCTCTTCTTTTGACATTTCTTGTTCTTTTTCGTCCTCCTCTTCACAATCTATGTAGAATAATTTCTTCTCAACACACTTATGACCTTTAGTGTATTTGCTATCACAACTTTAACAAAGCCCTTTTGCTATTTTTTCTTCCAATTGTTGTGGTGTCAACCTTGTAGGTTGTGGAAGGCTAGGGGAAACAACACTTCCATCTTTATAGTTGTGAGTGGTAGGATTCCTGGTTGAAATAATTTCACTTTCCATTTTTCTTGTTAACCTGAATGCCTTCTCCAATGAATCAGGTTCCAAAAGGCGAACCTCGTGTTGGATATTATCCTTTAAAGTCCTTATGAACACATCAATCCTAAGATCCTCTGGAATATCTTTTACCCTTATGTTTAATTTTTGGAAGTCCTCAATGTGCTCCATCATTGAACCCTTTTGTTTGAGATTTATCAATTGGCTAAAAAAGGTGTTGCTTTTTGTATCCTCATAATGTGCTGTCATTTATTTCGTAAAAATTGCCCAAGTGACAATTTGTTTACGAGAGCAAAGCCATCGATACTATACAAACTGATGAGCCCCAAATTTGGTAACATTTTGGGCTCATTTGGCCTAACTACCTTTGCTCAATCCTTCATTTTTCATAACTTATGCATCATTTTTTAGTATGTTTATGTCATTTGTACGAATAAGGGCAGTCACTATTCCTAGGTGGCTAACACGTGCTCATTTCAGGTTTTTTGACACATGTTGGAGCAAAACCGAGCAGATAAGGGCTAGGAGACAACCAAGATGGGGTTGAGGATTCGTAGGAGGGTTGTCCACAGCATTAAATGGCCTTCCTCGGGATCTTCACCCCCAACTCCGAGCTCCAACAGCCACCACAACCAGATCTAGAAGGCGGCCAAACGGATTTTGACGAAGAAACTATTCACTCCCAGTTTGGTCAGCCAAGTCCCATAGATTTAGGAGGCCAGCTTGGGGCCTCGTGATGTATAAATGATAAGGCTTTAGCCTTCGAAAAGGACTTTTGAAACATTGTTGCACATTCTGCACTACAAGCTGTTAGCTTTGTTTTTGCTCTTTTATAGCCATCATTGGCATACTTCTTGACTCATGATTATTATTTTTAATGAGAAGCAGTCAAATTTGATCTTAGCTCTGAGTTTCTAAAGGAGCCATAGCTCTCGGGGTTGGGCCCAACCTGAGAGCCTAGGGCCTCGTTCTTTTGTATTGATATCTTTCCTTTCAGCAATATGGTTTTCTTTACATGCATTTGAAACGCAGTTTGTTGAGTTAGATTTCTTGGTGTGGTTAAGTAGGTCATTGTTAGAAGATAGAGTTGCTTAAGATGTTTAGAATAGAGTGAAGAGATTAGAATTGATAAAAGTTCTAGAAAAGGGTTGCCTGCACTCTCATTTTCACCTCTTTCTAGGGGCTGGAATTGCAGACAGTGCTACCCACCAAAAACATTGGTTTGCGTACTCATGCAATCTTTGGTGCAATATTTTCGTTTGTAGAAGTTATCCATGCACTCAGACCTCTTGGAATGTTTCTTTGCTTCAGTACCATACATGGTTTTCTTTAGAAATAACGTTGTTGTTCATTGGTTTCATTAAACAGTTAGGACAAATTAGGAATGTTTTGATTATGTGCAGGACGTGGATGATTTGGTTTAGTTTACACCGTGCAATGCAACTCCATCACTCTCTCGTCCCTCTAAGATTCGCCCAGGCCAACCGCTCATCTCCAAATTAGACCTCTTGTCTCACAACTATTCTACTGCCCACGTCATCCTACCTTTTTGGCCTTCCATTCCCTCTTAAGACAAACTAGCTCTACACACCCTCTCATCACCTCATCCCTCTGTCACTAAGTCATTACAAACCCCTCTCCTACCTCCCTATTCATCCATGCAGCCTCTTCCACTCACCCATCATCCAAAATCCAATCGTAGAACATTCTGTAGGAATTACTGAACATCCTGTAGAAATTCTGAAACATCCTGTAGAACCCCTGCAGACTTCCTGTAGAAGCTCATAAACGCGGTTCCTTGGCAGCGAAACTTTGTGAAACTCTCTGGAAGGGTGTTAGGGACTCCTTAGACCCTCTTTGAACCTTCCCGACCTCTTCCAAGCATCTCTCCTCCTTGATCCACCTCTGCACAGTCAAAAATAGTTAAAAGCACATGCCTGATAATTCCAACAACTTAATCAAAAATACAAAAAGATGTTTTCTTCAGATAGAGGTAGTCTAGACACATGTATTTTACCTTCATAGAAGTAATGGCATTTCTTTCAGTAGTTTGCATGCTCATCTTTGCATCAGTAGGACTAGCTGGTAGAATTAGGGTTTGCTAGGGTTTGCGTTTCTTGTTGTCTTTCAGTTCCTTTCTGCAAGTAGATTAGCTTCCTCTGAGTTAGCTTTCATCCATCAGTTAAAAAGCTTCTTCTAAGAGCTCATAGAAGTTGGCTTGAGCCCCTAGCGGACTTGTGCCAGCTGACCAAGTGATAGCTGCGGCAAGAGCTAGTACTTGTGCATACAGCACCGTCGCTTCCAAGTTTGTTACGAACTACCGGGTTGATAAAATTAAAGAAGGAAGCTCCAGGAGTTGTAGCATTATTGCTACAATACTGGAGCCCACCATCTTTTTGGCGCCGTTGCCGGGGAAGCGTCAGAGTATTGGTGATTGTTTCTTTTCTTCTATTTCCCTACTCTCGCCTTCTGCTAATTAGTTTATTTCATCTCCATTCCGCAAAAGTAGCATAGACATTTCCTGCTTTCATAGATTAACATTTCAATTCCGCAATTTCATTTTTTCAAGCGTAGATTAGAATTTGAATTCCGCAAGCGTAGCCTAGCATTTCATTCCTGCAATTTCATTTGAGCAAAATAGATTAGTTCTTTCATGCTTTCGTTTCAATTCCGCATTTCCATTTCAGCAAGATAGTTAGTTGCAGTTCAATCTGTTTCAGTTTTGCAGGTACCAGAAAAAAACAAAAGCAATCAAAAGTCTTTCCATTTCATGCCTCATAGAAATCGAGATAAAACAGGCAAATTCTTACCCAACACCCCCACCACATCACTGAGTCACCCTTCTCTCTTCTTTGGTGATAGTGATCCAGAAGAACCTATAGGCGAACCTCTTGAGATATACGAAGATCCTATAGCAGAAGAAGAGTTAGAGAACACTCCATCTGAAGCTATGGCTGACAATAGGGGAGAAGATGAGAGAATTGAAGGTGCCTTCCCCATCCGAGAGACCAATGGAGACATGAAAATAAAGAACATAAGCCCCTCCGCTTTACCTCACTTCCGTGGACTGACTACTGAAGACCCTAATACCTTTCTGTTTGAGTTTGTCATCCTTTGTCGAACCTATGACTATACCGAAGATGAGCAAAAACTGAAACTCTTCCCCTCTACCCTTAAGGATGCAGCATTACGCTGGTTCATGGGCTTACCTGGGAACAATATCACCACTTGGGCCCAGATGCAGCAAGCTTTCAATACCAAATACCGGGACTACTGTAGGTCCAAGGAAGCGAAGGGAGAAATCTTTCGGATGACCATGGGAAATGATGAGTCCTTAGAAGATTACGAGGAAAGGTTCCAACTTAGCTATAAACGGGCCAGGTGCACACTTGACCCTGAATCTCTCAAGTTGGTCCTGCTCCGAGGAGTCCCTGAAGACCTCTTAGATACCCTTCACATGCTAGCTGGAGGAGATATTTACCAACTACCTTATGAGGATATAAAGACTGTGTTTAGAAACCACTCTAGGGCAGCCCGGAAAAGAGGTAGAGGAAACCTCCTCTCAGCTGGTATTCCTTTCTCCAAACATGAGTTTGCAAATCAATTAGAGGACCTCAAGAGTGAGGTAAGGTAGACCATCGCCATGCAACTTGATACATTCCGAATCCAGCAGAAGAAAGAGGAAGCTGAGAGGGCTTTGGCTATCTTCTGCCCTAGGTGTACAAGGAAACACCCTAAGAACGACAGCCCATTACATTCGGTTGAGGTATGTTTTGTTTGTGAGGAGGAGCACCCCACCAACCAATGTCCAACCTTACCTGGCTTAAAGCCATGTATCAAGGGACATAAGCGCCCACTGAACCTCTCTATTTCCTCAACCAAAGGAGGCCACATGGACCTAGACCTTACCAACAGGGGATGCAAGGGACACCTCAAGCTTATTATAGCCCCAACCAATCTGCTCCTATGCCTTCCTGGGGTCCCCCTACTCATCCTTCCTGGTCTGTGCCTCCTCCATGGTCTTACCCGCCTCAGTACCATACTCAGCCCACTACTCATTCATTTCACTCACATGCCCAGCCACAGCCTCAGTGGAATGCACCTCAACAGGGTTGGAGGCCCCAGTACAATACTCCTCCCGCCATTTTGCCTCCACCACCAGCTCAACGACAACCATTACCTCCTGCTCCTCCAAGGCAACCCCAAATGCCTGCTCAACCGAACTCAAACCCCAACAACCGACAGGCCCAGCAGGTATATACTGGGGAAACATCATGCCCTACCTATGCTATGGAGATCCAGGAGATCAACCTGCGATCTGGAAAGACTCTTCCGGATCGCCAACCTCCTCCCCTAGAGGACGAGGAAGATAAATAGGAAAGCGAACCAAAAGCCATTCCACCCTTTCCTGAGAGACTAATGGACACCACACAACCCAACCCAGAGGAGGATGAGCTTCTGGGAGAACTCAAACAGTTGTGTGTGAGAATACCACTCCTCCAAGCCATCAAAGATGTACCGATATACAACAAACTGGTTAAGGAAAAGTGTTTTAGACACCTAGGCAGACGAAAGAGAGACGCTTCGACCATCAATGTCATAGGACAACTGTCTGATCTTATGTTGGGGCAAGTCATCTGCCCAAAGTATTTGGATCCTGGGAGTCCTGCAGTTGATGTCCACATCAATGGCACCATCATACCACACACATTGATTGATCTAGGGGCTGCCATTAATGTGATGACCAAAGATACCATGCTCAGACTCAACCTTCAGGGTTCCTTGAGAAAGACCTCGACAGTCCTGCAACTAGCAGATCGCTCCACCGTGACTCCCGAAGGGATTGTAGAGGATGTCTTGGTCTCTATTGACTCTTGGGAGTACCCTACAGACTTCTTGGTTCTGCAACCAAAGGCAAAGCTTACTGGATACCCCCTTATTTTGGGAAGGCCTTGGTTAGCCACTGCAGATGCTTACATAAGCTGCCACGCAGCAAACATGACCATCAAAAATGGTCCTATGTCCAAGCAGCTAGTCCTGTACCCTCCGGCCCAACCCTCATTAGAGCATGACTTGCCACTTTGGTTGGAGGAAGGAGAAGAGGATGAGGTGTACTCAGCACCCTTGTGCACCCTAGACACCACTAGGGGAGGCCCCCCAACCGAGGATGATCTGATTGAGACCTTGATTCACCTCAGTGGACCTTTGTGTGACCAACCCAGTCGCTCCCAGAGTCAAAAATGTGGAGTTCGGCCCCGAGAGAATGTTAAACATCAGCTCCTCCCTATCTCCTTCCCAGGAAAAGGGGCTGTGTAGTCTGTTGGCGAGTCATCTAGATGCTTTTGCTTGGAGCTATAAGGAGATGAAAGGAGTCCATCCTTCGGTCTGTACCCATCACATCTACATCAAAGAAGATTGTAAACTGGTTAGGCAACCCCAAAGGAGAATGAATCCAGCCCTTAAGGACATCGTCAAGGAAGAATTGCAAAAACTGTTGGATGCCGGATTCATTTACCCCATCTCGGATAGCGAATGGGTGTCCCCTCTGGTGTTGGTTCCCAAGAAAAATTGGAAGTGGAGAATCTGTGTGGACTACCGAGAACTGAACAAAGCCACCAAGAAAGACCACTTTCCTCTACCATTCATAGATCAAGTGTTGGATGGACTGGCAGGAAAGAAGTTTTTCTCTTTCCTAGATGGGTTTAGCGGGTATAACCAGATCCAAATCAGCTCGGAAGACCAAGATAAGACCACCTTCACTTGTCCTTGGGGTACCTTTGCTTACCGAGTTCTTCCCTTTGGACTATGCAATGCTCCTGCCACCTTCCAGAGAGCCGTCTTGAGCATCTTTTCTGAGCTGGTCCATGATTCGGTGGAAATCTATATGGATGACTTCACTCCTTATGGGTCCAACTTCCATGAAGCATTGTCTAATCTAGGAAAAGTCCTAACCAAGTGCATTGAGATGAACCTGTCCCTTAGTCCTGAAAAGTGTGAATTCTTGATGACTGAAGGGACCGTGCTAGGACATACCATTTCTCGCCAAGGGTTACAGGTGGATCCTAACAAAATTGCTCTCATCAAGAAGGTTCCTCCTCCTCAGAAGGTAAGAGATGTTCGAAGTTTCTTAGGTTTAGCAGGGTATTATATGAGATTCATTAAAGACTTCAGCAAGCTAGCCTTGCCATTGTTTAGCCTCTTGGCAAAAGATGTTGAGTTTAAATGGACTGACGATTGTCAGAAGGCTCTGAATGAATTAAAGGATAAGTTGGTGTCTACCCCAATCTTGAGAGGTCCAAATTGGGCCCTACCTTTCCACATCCACACTGATGCCTCGAACAAAGCCATAGGGGCAACCTTAGAACAAGTTGAACAAAAACTTTCGTACGCCATATACTTTGTCAGCAAAAACTTATCCAAGGCAGAACTGAATTATACTGTAACTGAGAAAGAATTCTTGGTCGTGGTCCATGCACTGAACAAGTTCCGGCATTATATCACTGGCTATCAAACATTTGTACATACGAATCATGTTGCAATTAGATATTTAATGAATAAACTAGATGTGAATGCTCGTATTATTAGATGGTTACTTTTGTTGCAGCAATTTGATTTGACTATTGTTGACAAACCAGGTAAAGAAAATGTTGTTGCTGACTTTTTGTCTAGATTGGATTTACCTGCAGGTGAGGATGGAACAGTGGATGACCAGATGCCAGATGAACATCTTTTTGCTATCTCAGTACTCTCTCCATGGTTTGCTGATATAGCAAACTACCTTGTCTCAGCACAGTTCCCTCCGCACCTATCCTCAAGAGAGAAGAGCAGGATCGTAAGGAAGAGTGCCTCATTCACTTGGATCGGGGGCAACCTGTTCAAGCTTGGCCCCGATCAGATCTTAAGGCGTTGTGTAAGGGAGGAGGAAGTCTTTGATATCCTCCTAACCTGTCATGACAAGCCGTGTGGAGGACATTTTGCAGCCAAAAGGACTGCCTTCAAAATCCTACAGGCAGGCTTCTATTGGCCCACACTTCATCAAGATGTCAGAAGGTATATCAGCCAATGTGACCGATGCCAAAGGATGGGGAAACCGACTCCAAGGGACGAAATGCCTCTCCAACCTCAAGTGACTCTTGAGCCATTTGAGAAGTGGGGTATGGATTTTGTGGGTCCAATCAATCCTCCTTCGAGGCAAAGGTCTTACATCATTGTGTGCACAGACTACCTGACAAAGTGGGCAGAAACCAAGGCAATCAAAGTAGCGATAGAAGAAAAGGTGGCCGAGTTCTTAAGAGAAAAAATCTTCTACAAATTTGGCTACCCAAGAGAGCTAGTCACCGATCAAGGAAGCCAGTTCACCTCCAACTTAATTGAAGACCTACTCGCTCATCACAAAATCAAGCATAGGACTTCCACCCCCTATCATCCTCAAGCAAATGGGTAGGTGGAAGTCACCAATAGAGCATTGGAAGGGATCTTGACTAAGGTGGTGAGCAGCAGTAGAAAAGATTGGGCAGATCGCCTGGTTGAGGCCATGTGGGCTTACAACACCACTTGGAAGACCACAACCGACTTCACACCTTATGAGCTGGTCTATGGGAAGAGAGCTTTGCTGTCAATTGAGTTCGATTACAACACCTTGAGGATGGCAGCTCAGCTGGACCTGGATCTCAGCCATGCCCAACGAGAAAGGTTATTGCAGCTGAATGGATTGGATGAGCACCGAATGCAGGCCCTTCTCCACTCAGAAGTGGTTCAACTTCAGAGGAAGGTTTGGCATGACCAACACCTCAATGACAAGCAATTTCAGCTGGGAGATTGGGCGTTGTTGTATGATTCCAGGCATAAGGATTTCAAGGGGAAGCTGAGAACCAGATGGTTGGGACCATATGCAGTGGAAAAATGTAATGAAAATAGGTCTGTTCTTATTCAGACCATTGATGAGGAGGCCATCCCCATGCTTGTCAATGGGCATCGACTAAAGATCTACAGAAAACCTCTTTCAAGGCAAGAATTCATCAAAACTGTGGAAAAATCAGTGTTGGTCATAGAGAAGGGTTCTGCCTCTGTTTTGGGCATACCCTGAACATCTCAAAAAGAAAAAAGAAAATAAATAAATAAGTAAAGATCCTTGGGTGAAAACCTTTCTGAGGCTCCCAAGGCAGATGGTAGGGGTGAAAACCTCATTGAGGCGTCCCTGTTGTCTTTCTGAAAATGTTTGAAAAAAGACCCTTGGGTGAAAACCTTTCTGAGGCGCTCAAGGCAGATGGTAAGGGTGAAAACCTCACGGAAGCGCCCCTGCTGTCTTTAAAAAAAAAAAAAGAGAAAAAAACAAACAAAGAAACAGGGAAAACAGGTTCAAGATTTGATAGTTCATGCAGGTTGCAGGTATTCCATGCAGGAAAAGAGGTCCCTCAACTCAAGGACAAGGGTCCCTACTATGCTACCAGAGGACCTCACCAGCACTCCCTCCAGAAGCACTCATCTCTTCCAAGGTCTGGGCATGATTTGATCACAGTTTAGCCTTCTACAGGAAGCTACAGGACTTTCTATAGGAAGTTCTGTATTTCTACAGGAAACTTCCTGTAGAATCTTTGGACGGCCCAGGACCGACTGTGTGGGAAGATCTGAAGCCCGAGGTCCGACACGGAGGCATGCAAGCTAATGTTTTTCTCCATCACCCACTGCTGTCGCCTCCTTCTACCACCCCAGTTGCCATGCAATGGAAATACCTGCACAGTCAAATCAGAACATTGAATTCTCAGAGGAAGCGATTCTCAAATGGAATAAAGGATGCACAGACCCCATGCGCTACTTATCAAAGCCATCCGAGGACCCTGCAACCGTGACCATGATGCCACCGGCTCCACCGTTTCGGCATGCACCCGAGGAGGAAAAAGTGCTACAGGACATCCTACAGGAATCCCGTAGCAGTTCATCCAGCTAGAGCATACACCATCAAGGCACCTGCAACACATAGAGCGGGCACATGCACCATCCACAGCCAGGTAATAAGTTTCGTAACCAGCAGCAGTCTGCAAGGAGGAACCCCCGTGCCTGTGCATGAAGCAGCAGCAAGCGGATCCGTCACCCTCGTCCTGAAGCCTGAAAATAACGTCGCGGCCGCACAGGTAAGTGCCTCACCCTTTTTTCGTCAAATTACATGAACAATACTCTAAAATGTTTGCGAGTATGGAAATGAATGGGTTGAGCCAGTCGGGTAGCCATTCAACTGGCCACCACGACCAGTCCGATGGTCTCGTCAGATTTGGAAAGTGTTGGTCGTGGCAAGCAAAACAGGAAATGGACACGTGGGAAGCGTCCAGTCGGGGAGAAGCGGCGATCTAACAGAAATGGCGGCGGTAGATATGCAGGGAATGATGCGGCGGTCAGGCAGACTTGCAGTGAAATGAATAGGTGACGTCGTCCAATGGTCCAGCAGGGACAGCTCACACCCGCGCCACGAGTTCCGCAGGTATTCAAATCCACCAGCTAGATCGTCACTCCACTCATTTATCATCAACCGCTTTGCAGTCGAGTAAGTGTCTGGAATTCCCTGAAGCTCGTTACTCCGAGTCCTCGGCTTGTTCAAACGTCTGGTGGTTGCACATAAGTCCTAGAACCACTGACGCGCTCTCCAGAACCTGTGCGCGACTTCTACAAGAAGCTGCGCTATAGGAAGCTCGCCGCTACGGAGGAAATCAATCTATTCACGTCAAAGGTGGCGAATTGGAAAAGGTAAGCCTGAACCTGTTCCTCCCATGCAATTGGTTTGAAGGGTGGCGAAGTCGACGTCCTAAAAAAGTAAAACTACAGTCTGAGCATAAAATTGCAAGCGTCGTCTTCCTTTTGCATGAGAATTGTCGTCGTAGTATATGCGGGGTTTTCTACAGGATTTGGTTCGTAATTGAGCCCCTCTCAAGGCTCACCTGTAGATAGCCGAGAATTCACGAACTGTGTGCTTGACAGAGGCGTAATTCTGCGCTCTGTCTCAAGAAATCCGAAAGGCCCATCTTTTGATACGCACCAGCCACCTCCGGCTAACACAACAAGCTTTCACCATGCCAGGTGGGTTCATTAGGAAGGAACCGACAGACTCAAAGAAGCTACGGGAAAACCCTGAGGTGGTAGAACTGTTTTCTCGTGCACGATGGATGTCATTCTGCGACAAGCTTCAAGGTTATGATGATGAGGTGGCAGAGGAATTCCTGCGAGCTTTGAAGCCAAAATCAAAAACGTTGGCCGTTGTCAATTTCAGGGGTTTGAATCTCAGACTCACCCCACAGTTCATCAGCAGAATCACTGATCTCCCAATGCGGGTACCGTGGGATAAGGAGGAGAGGAAACTAGGTCAGAAGGCTAAAAAGGAGTTCTTTCTGCCGGAGGAGCAATTCTCAGAGGATAAGAATGGGGTTCACAGAGCTAGCCTACAGCTGCTCTGGAGTGAGGTCAGCCTCCAAATTATGAAATATATCACATGCGAAGGACGATTCAGCATCGTATATGGGTACCATTTTCGGCTGCTCACAGAACTTAGGCACCAAATGGACCTACCTTCAGAAAACAAGCTAAGTATTCCTTACTTCCTCCTGCAGTCCATGACTGAATGTGCCACCAAATTACGAGAGGGCACGCCAGACCAGGTAGCCCATCATGGGCTCATTAAGCTCCTCGTGGAGGATGCACTCCACACATACACCGTCCCTCTCTCGTGGGAAGCCTTCAGGAATTTGACTAAGGATGGCGACATCAAAATGTTGACCAAGGAGCTCACTTCCTCCAGCAGCGAGGAGAAGGAGCCAATACACACAGAGAAGAAAGGGAAAGGCCAAGAAACCGCGACCAAAGCACCGAAGAAAGAAAAAAAAGGGAAACAAGAGAAACACCAGGTTGCCGAAAAAGAGGATGACAAATCCACATTGACACCCAGGGAGAAAATGTTACAGAGTAGGGTGGAAAGGACTGAACAAGTCCATGTCAGCGAAGGCACCTCGAAAGCAGCCTCAGCAAAGTCAAAAGGCAAAGCACCCTCAGCCAAACAGGCTAAAACGGTGCCACCTGTTTCTACAGGAAAACCAAAAACGGCTTCTACAGGAAGCCAGAAATCAGCCGCTACAGGGCCTTCTACAGGAAGTCCTGAGAAAGGAAAACCAAAGGAGAAGACAGCTGAAATCCTTGCAAGGGAGGCAGCAGCCATGCTGGCCACCCTTAGTACCCCTCCCAAGCCGAAGGAAAAACGAAAGAAGGAGATCCCTCTGTATTTCAAATCCAGGAGAAGTGTGAGAATCAAAACAGGCAGGCCCCAACCTCCATCCAGCAGCCCAATTACTATAGAAGACACCCCTACCTCGCCAAGGGAGAGGTCCCCCTCAAAAATATCAGTCACTTATAAGTGGGGGAGCCCGAAGACAACTGCTTGGAAGGAGAGAATGGACAGGTTGGCTTCAAAAACCCCGCTACAGGATGCTGAGGCCGTTCTACAGGAAACATTGGCCCGGCTCAAGGAGACAGAGAGAATGGAGGGAGAGGCAGCCACATCACCACTTAGGGAAGACGAAGTAGAGCCACCGAGGGAGGAAGAGAAAGAGCATATTCCGGAACCTAGTCCCCAGCCAAGCTTGAGCTCGTATTATAACTTTTTGGAGGCTGGGAAAATTATTCCACAGAAATTCACAGTGCCACTTTTCTTTGCGTTGGAGGAAGAGAGAGTGAGAACCCACACGTGGATGAAGATAGCTAAATCAAAAGGAGTGGCAGATATAGGCCCCTTGGAGGAACAACTCAAGGAGGCACGAAGAGAGTTAGCTATGGCCAAACACGTGGCAAACTGCCAGTGGGTATTCCTACAGGAAGAGAATGAGAAACTTAAACTGCAGCTACAGGAACTGAAGAAAGAAAAGGGCACGTCATCAGGGGACACTACAGCAGAACCTCAAGGAAAAGAAAGACTGCAAGTTGGTCTTGGGGAGCTAACCTCGCATCTACAGCAAAGGGAACTGCAAGCACAAATCGAGATACAAGCTCTCAAACAGCAGTTGCAGCAAAAAGAGGCACAACTGGCCTGCATGGCCAGTTGGGCCATGGATGCTCTACAATGTAGACAACCGGCCAAATCTTATGGCCTGTACCTACGGGACCAGTGGCAGCAATTTCAAATTAATGCATTGGCACAGAGGGGTATCTCCCAAATCCAAGACCCCCAGTAGTTCACAAAGTTATGCAATAGCAGTTCATCAGAGGACAAGGCAAAACTATCGGAGTTGTATCTCCATAATTTGGCCCTTCCTAATGTGACTTCATCGGATCCCAACACAGTTGTAGGAGATATGCAGTTGATGGCATTTGCCTCATGGTTGAACCATGAAGAAAAGAGAGCAGCATAGGTCAAAGAGGCCATGAACCGAGAGTTACATGAGCCACTGCTGATTAGAGCAGAGCCAGGGGATCCCACTGCATTGATATCGGCCCACCAACACTTAGCCACCAACCATCAAACTTTATTGAAATACATGGATTGTTGGCATTATGGCTAAAGTGTTTCCTTGATGGCAACCCATTCAGGTGATAGATCACAGTACTTCAAGTCAGCAGTAGAGATTGATGATCAGCTATCAAATATTGAAGAAAATAAGGGGCACGCAGGTACACCTTACATAAGGTGCGTACACGCAGGTCAGTGTTACATAAAGTGCGTACATACCCGCAGTTATCCCGTTCAGGAGGTGCGTACCCCCAGTGCACACATTTCAAGGCAAAGAAATTCACATGTGGGATTTTCTTATGTTTTACTCTTGGTATTTAGCCGACGGTATTGTGTTATTATGGTGTCGGCTCGTGGTATTGATCCATGATTTAAGGAAGAGCTTTCCTATATAAAGCAAAGGAGATCATTTGGCTTGAGTATGTTTTTGGGTTGAATATCTTATGAGGGCTAGATCTAAAATATTATGATCTCTTGGGAGTATGTCTAGATCTAAATAAGGCGAATCTACTGATGGATTGAGATCTCTTCGGCGCATGTTCAGATCTGTAGATCTGACTGTCTGGGTTATTTTTGAAGTCTTGAAATCATCTATGCCCGAAGGTACGCAGATACAGTGAAAGAAAAGTGCGTACATACGCATAAACGAAGCATTTCGGGTGTGTACATACGCAGGCACAGAAGGGTTGCAGGTGCGTACATACGCAGGCACAGAAGGGTTGCAGGTGCGTACATACGCAGGCACAGAAGGGTTTCAGGTGCGTACATACGCAGGCACAGAAGGGTTGCAGGTGCGTACATACGCAGGCACAGAAGGGTTGCAGGTGCGGAGGTCCGCAGGCAGTTCAATGGACTCAGAGCGAGGTACGTAGGCGAGCAGTTGAGCAGGATGCGTACGTAAGCAGGCGAGCAGTTGAGCAGGGTGCGTACTGTAAGCAGGCAAGCAGTTGAGCAGGGTGCGTACTGTAAGCAGGCAAGCAGTTGAGCAGGGTGCTTACGTAAGCAGGCGAGCAGTTGAGCAGGGTGCTTACTTCTCTTAAAATCTTTGTTTATCATTGCTGTGTTCTGGGTTTGGTCCTATTATTGTTGATCTGGTTACTACAGTTGACTGGGTGATTCTCTTATACTTGATGATCATTTGATGCTTATGGATCCAGTTTGAAAATTTATGAAAAGTGGTCCTTGTAAGAAAAGAAGTAGGGGGTTGTAGCTCCCTTCCAGGAGAAACTGGAAAACGAGAGAGAGATTTGTAGCTCTCTGCAGGTTGCAGCCTGTGTACTGGTAAATGACTGCACCAGTACATAACCATTGTAAAAGGAGTTTCTAATTTGAAAGAAGATAGAGACATATTGCAACAGGTGGTTTTCACCCACATTGGGTTTCCACCTTACATCTTTTGTTCTTTGGTGTGACTATCTGTTTTCTTTGTTCATGTTCATTATTTTATGGTACTGACATGCAAAAATAATTCAAGGAACAAATAAGGAAGATTTATTAAAATTGTTAGATAATACTGATTCACCCCCCCCCTTAGTATTATTTACAACAATTGGTATCGGAGCAGGTCCTTCAGAGAAGCTTGATCGCTTGAAGGTAGATCGTTCATCATGAGCAACTACAAGAGAGAAGCATCAATCAGGCCACCGGTTTTTGATGGGACAAACTTCAATTATTGGAAGGTAAGAGTTACTGCCTATCTTCAATCTCTTGGTACAGAAGTTTGGGACATCGTAGAGACAGGCTACGCTTTTCCTTCAGCCACTCCTACAGATGCAGCCGAGAAAAAGAAGTATGAAACAAATGCGAAAGCAGTCAGTACTCTATTAGGATGTATATCCCAATCAGAATTCATGAAGGTAATGCACTATAAATCCGCAAAAGAGATATGGGACAAAATTGTCACGAGCTATGAAGGAGATGAACAGGTAAAATGTGCTAAACTTCAAACTCTCAGAATTCAGTATGAGACTCTCAAGATGTATAATGATGAAAGTGTGGCTAACTATTTTCTTCGGGTAGATGAGGTTGTTAATTGTATGAAAAATTTGGGTGAAGAAATAAAAGAGGCTATTGTGGTTGAAAAGGTTCTAAGATCATTGTCTCCCAAGTTTGAATCTAAAGTATCTGCAATAGAATAAAAGGAAAATCTACGAATCCTTACTATGTCTCAGCTACATGGAATTCTAACTGCTTATGAAATGATAAAGGGAGGTCCATTAGACAGAAGAGAAGCTGATTTCAAGGCATCAGGCAAAGGATATTATTATGAAGCAAGCCACGTCTCAGAAGAAGAAGAAGAAGAATCAAATTTTGTCAGAAATCTTCAAAGGGGTTCTGGAAGGTTCAGAGGTAAGTTACCTTTTAAATGCTTTTCTTGTGGAAGAGTAGGTCATTATGCTGTAAAATGTCCTTATAAGGATAAAGGAAAGGAACCTGCTAGATGGAACAAGAAACAGAATGCAAATAAGAAAAGCTACTACACTCATGGAGATAGTGATGGTCTATCAAACAGTGATGAAGATGAACGAGGTAATGAATATAAGTTGTTAATGGCATTTGAAGATGATGATTATATGGATGCTATAGATGTGGATAACCTTTATGATGAAATTACTAGACTCAAGAGATGTATAGAAGAAAAGAATATGATCATTGATACTCTACAATTTCAAATTGATGAAAAAGAAAAACATCTTGAAAAATTAGAAGGTGAAATTGTTGGTCTTAGAAAAGATATTGAGAAAACAAAAGCTATTAATCTTAAGTTTGTCAAAGGATCTGAAACTTTGGATGAGATTATCAATATGCAGCGGTCTCCTCTAAACAAGACAGGTTTGGGCTATAATGGAGAAACTTCTCAAGCATCCACCTCAAAAAGTTATCTTGATGCAGCAAGAAGAAATGAGCAAAAGCACAATGAAGATCATCAGGTAAAGCAGGGACGAATTACAAACAGAAACTATTAGGGGCAATCCATCTTAAGGGTGAACAAAAGCTACAACCAGCCACAGGTAAAATCTTCTCAATTTGGTTCAAGAATAGATGACAATAGAAATTACAATCAATTGGCTGGTAGATTCGATAACCACAGAAGTTTCTTCAATGGACAATGCTTTTCTTGCCATAACTTTGGTCACAAAGTAGCTCAATGTGTTGCATATAAAACAATCATGACTAGGGAAGCTCAAAAACAAAGAAGTATGACGGGGATTACAAAAAGGACCTATAACAACTTTTCGGTTCTTGAAAATGAAGTTGAATGTTCTATTTGCAATAACTTTGGTCATGAAGAATCTGAATGCAGGAGCAGGTTTCAACAGAAAAAGGAACAATCCTCAAGCACCAAAACATGGAGAATAAAGGAACCTCAAACAAAAAGATGTGGGATAGCATTTTATGCAGAGGGACAGGAAAATCTATGGTACATTGACAGTGGATGTTCAAAGCATATGACAGGTGATAAAGAAAAACTTGAGTCTTATTCCACTCTAGAAAAGGGAAAGAAAGTCTCTTTTGGAAATGATACTCCTGCAACTATAAAAGGAAAAGGCATTGCTCAGTTAAAAGAAAAGGTCAAGGCTGGAAATGTTGTGTATGTTGATGGATTGAAGCATAATCTTCTAAGTGTCAGCCAGATGTGTGATCAAAGGACCGAGGTTATATTCAGATCAAATGGATGTCTTGTTCGTGATCTTGATACAGGTAAAACAGTGATCAAAGGCAAAAGAACTCCAAATAATCTGTACATATTTGAAGAAGGACAACAACAATGCTATCTGAGCAAGGATGAAGAGCACTGGTTATGGCATCGGAGGTTGGGACATCTAAGCTTTTCACAAATAAGGAAAGCATGCAAATATCAGGCAGTTCACGACCTTCCAGATATCAAAATTCCTGACAACACCATATGCAAATCATGTCAGTTTGGAAAAAAAACCAGAACTAACTTTCCAGAGAAAGAAGGATCAGCTAGCATGCCTCTTGAGCTAGTACATACATATACATGCGGTCCTTTCAGGAAAAGAACACCTCGAGGAGAAGAATACTTGATATTATTCATTGACGATTTCTCCAGGTTTGTCTGGTTAGGACTTATGAAGCACAAAGATGAAGCATTCGAAAAATTCAAATCCTTCAAAGCCTTGGTTGAAAATGAATCAGGTCACAAAATTAAGTGCCTCAGATCCGACAGAGGTGGGGAATTTACTTCAAATGAATTTTTCAATTTCTGTGAAGAACATGGGATAAGAAGAGAGTTCTCTACAGCAAGAACTCCTCAGCAAAATGGAGTTGTGGAAAGAATGAACAGAACAGTCCAACAAATGGCTCGTGCTATGCTTGATGAGTCAGGAACTCCCGCAACTTTCTGGGGTGAAGCTACACACGTTGCGTTTGTTATTCTCAACAAAACAAATGTCCGAGTGAACAGCACTCAAACTCCTCATGAGCTCTGGAGTGGTAGGACTCCTTCGGTAAAGCACTTCAAAATCTTTGGGAGCAAATGCTATATCAAGAATACTGATGAGCAGCTTGGAAAACTTGAACCTAGAACAGATGAAGGCATTCTTCTTGGTTACTCTCCACATAGCAAAGCATACAAATGCTACAATAAAAGACTTGGCAGAATTGTTGACAGCATTGATGTAGTGGTTGATGAGAAGGGATACATTCCTAGGCAAGTACATCATGAAGACATCAAAGAAGATGAAGGCTACCCCCAACAACAGGATGATGAAGAAGAAGAACCTCAAGAAGAACCAGAGAAGCAAACAAGAATAGAAAAAAAGATTCCATCCAGATATGTTCAGAAGAATCATCCAGAATCTCAGATTATGGGGCAGAAAGAAGCAGGTGTACAAACAAGAAGAACAGTTGCAGAAGCTTCAAGCTATTTGGCATTACTCTCCTCTACCGAACCACAAAATATGAAAGAGGCATGCAAAGATGAATGTTGGGTGAAAGCAATGGATGAAGAACTTGAGCAGATCGAAAAGAACAACACTTGGGAGCTGGTTCCTAGACCAAAAGATAAAAATGTTATCGGAACAAAATGGGTCTTCAAAAATAAATTGAATGAAAATGGAGAAGTAATTAGAAACAAAGCCAGACTTGTTTGTAAAGGGTATGCGCAACAAGAAGGAATAGACTTTGAAGAAACCTTTGCTCTTGTTGCAAGACTTGAGGCCATCCGAATGTTCCTTGCTCTCTCAAGTTTTCAAAACTTCAAAGTATTTCAAATGGACGTGAAATCAGCCTTTCTGAATGGAGACTTGGAAGAAGAAGTGTACATTGAACAGCCAGATGTGTTCATTCTTGGAAATGATCCAAATCTTGTATGCAGATTGAAAAAGGCTCTCTATGGTCTCAAACAAGCTCCAAGGGCTTGGTACTACCGTTTGGACAAATATCTCCATCAACAAGGCTTTTCAAAAGGATCAGCAGATAACAATCTTTATATAAAAGTTGAAAATGACAAATTGCTAATACTTGTTGTGTATGTAGATGACATTATTTTTTGGAGCAATGAAGAAGCTATGAGTCAAAGCTTTGCCTTGGTCATGCAGAAAGAGTTTGAAATGTCCTTGCTAGGAGAACTGACATATTTCCTTGGTTTGCAAATCCAACAAAAAGAAGGAGGAATCTTTTTATCTCAAACCAAGTATCTCAAACAGATTTTGAAGAAATATGGTATGGAAGATGCAAAACCAGTATGTACACCCATGGTCACAGGATGTAGCCTCAGTGCAAATGATGAATCTGCAGCAGTACATCAACCAACCTACAGATCTATGATTGGAAGTTTACTTTATTTGACAGGTACCCGACCGGACATCATGCATGCAGTTGGAATAGTTGGAAGATTTCAGGCAAATCCAAAGGAGACTCATCTTCAGGCAGTGAAGAGAATTTTCAAATATCTTCAAGGGACTCAAAATTATGGCTTATGGTATCCTAGAGATACAGATCTTACACTTCATGCTTATACAGATGCAGATTGGGCCGGAAGCGTGGATGACAGGAAAATCACAAGTGGTGGTGCGTTCTTTATGGGTTCCAGACTGGTATCTTGGTTCAGCAAGAAACAAAGTTCGATTGCCTTGTCTACAGCTGAAGCAGAATATGTTGCTGCTGCATCTTGTTGCACCCAACTCCTCTGGATGATGCAGACTTTGCAGGATTTTCAAATCACTTGTACACCACCAATCCCCATCTTATGTGATAACACAAGTGCAATCAGCATCTCAAAGAATCCTGTTATGCATTCAAAAACCAAGCACATACCAATCAAGTATCATTTTCTCCGGGAAAAAGTGCTTGAACAAAAGGTCAAGTTGGAGTATGTTCCTTCTAAGGAACAAGTTGCTGATATTCTCACCAAACCATTGCCCAGGGACACTTTTGAATACCTCAGGCAAAAGCTGGGGGTTGTTGATGTATCATCTTATTGCTGAACCTCTTCTGATTGATGGTACAGGTTCAGGGGGAGCATATAATGCATTGTTGGCATTATGGAGGATGTGCAGAAGGAGATCTTGGAAGTAGCTGCAATATGTCTCTATCTCTTTCATGGTGGATTATGGTTCTTCGTTGCAGATCTGGTTCATATTCAGGGGGAGCATGTTCTTAGGGGGAGCATAACCCTTTGCCCTTGATGTCAAAGGGGGAGAATGAAGTTGAAGTTTTGAGGTTGCCATCAAGTCCAAAGGGGGTGATTGTTGGCATTATGGCTAAAGTGTTGTCCTTGATGGCAATCCATTCAGGTGATAGATCACAGTACTTCAAGTCAGCAGCAGAGATTGATGATCAGCTATCAAATATTGAAGAAAATAAGGGGTACGCAGGTACACCTTACATAAGGTGCGTACACGTAGGTCAGTGTTACATAAAGTGCGTACATACCCGCAGTTATCCCGTTCAGGAGGTGCGTACCCCCAGTGCACACATTTCAAGGCAAAGAAATTCACATGTGGGGTTTTCTTATGTTTTACTCTTGGTATTTAGCCGACGGTATTGTGTTATTATGGTGTTGGCTCGTGGTATTGATCCATGATTTAAGGAAGAGCTTTCCTATATAAAGCAAAGGAGATCATTTGGCTTGAGTATGTTTTTGGGTTGAATATCTTATGAGGGCTAGATCTGAAATATTATGATCTCTTGGGAGTATGTCTAGATCTAAATAAGGCGAATCTACTGATGGATTGAGATCTCTTCGGCGCATGTTCAGATCTGTAGATCTGACTGTCTGGGTTATTTTTGAAGTCTTGAAATCATCTATGCCCGAAGGTACGCAGATACAGTGAAAGAAAAGTGCGTACATATGCAGGAACGAAGCGTTTCGGGTGCGTACATATGCAGGCACAGAAGGGTTGCAGGTGCGTACATACACAGGCACAGAAGGGTTGCAAGTGCGTACATACGCAGGCACAAAAGGGTTTCAGGTGCGTACATACGCAGGCACAGAAGGGTTGCAGGTGCGTACATATGCAGGCACAGAAGGGTTGCAGGTGCGGAGGTCCGCAGGCAGTTCAATGGACTCAGAGCGAGGTACGCAGGCGAGCAGTTGAGCAGGATGTGTACGTAAGCAGGCGAGCAGTTGAGCAGGGTGCGTATTGTAAGCAGGAAAGCAGTTGAGCAGGGTGCGTACTATAAGCAGGCAAGCAGTTGAGCAGGGTGCTTACGTAAGCAGGCGAGCAGTTGAGCAGAATTATCGTTGCTGTGTTCTGGGTTTGGTCCTATTATTGTTGATCTGGTTACTACAGTTGACTGGGTGATTCTCTTATACTTGATGATCATTTGATGCTTATGGATCCAGTTTGAAAATTTATGAAAAGTGGTCCTTGTAAGAAAAGAAGTAAGGGGTTGTAGCTCTCTTCCAGGAGAAACTGGAAAACAAGAGAGAGAGTTGTAGCTCTCTGCAGGTTGCATCCTGCATACTGGTAAATGACTGCACCAGTACATAACCATTGTAAAAGGAGTTTCTAATTTGAAAGAAGATAGAGACATATTGCAGCAGGTGGTTTTCACCCACATTGGGTTTCCACCATACATCTTGTGTTCTTTGGTGTGACTATCTGTTTTCTTTGTTCATGTTCATTATTTTATGGTACTGACATGCAAAAATAATTCAAGGAACAAATAAGGAAGATTTATTAAAATTGTTAGATAATACTGATTCACCCCCCCCCCTTTCAGTATTATTTACAACATGGATCAACAGGCTCAGGCCATAGCACATTTCGAGGATATGGAGCGACTATTAGGGGATAACTGTGTTCATGCTTTCACCCGCCGATGGAACACATTGTCCCACAGCCTCAAAATCAGAGAATATCACACTCCAACTCGAATGAGGGAAGCTCTAGTACGGGTGCCCCTCTACAAGAAATCCATACAGAACCTCCAAGCCAGCTGGATTGGCCTCAAGCTAAGCCCACCTTTGCTTTTAGGATTGATGGAAGGCAGCACAGAAAAAAAAGAGCATAAGCAGTGGGAAGAGGTGGAAAGGAAGGCTAGGTTCCATGCCAGTGAGGAGGATACTACTTCAGAAGCCTGGGATGTGAGGGTGGCGGTGAAAGCAATAAAGGACAAGGAGCTGGATTAGTTGCTCAGGGATGAGCAATCATTTTAGCTGGGGGGTGATGATGAGCCCCAAATTTGGTAACATTTTGGGCTCATTTGGCCTAACTACCTTTGCTTTTAGTATGTTTATGTCATTTGTACGAATAAGGGCAGTCACTATTCCTAGGTGGCTAACACGTGCTCATTTCAAGTTTTTTGACACATGTTGGCGCAAAACCGAGCAGATAAGGGCTAGGAGACAGCCAAGATGGGGTTGAGGATTCGTAGGAGGGTTGTCCACAGCATTAAATGGCCTTCCTCGGGATCTTCACCCCCAACTCCGAGCTCCAACAGCCACCACAACCGGATCTAGAAGGCAGCCAAATGGATTTTGAGGAAGCAGCTGTTCACTCTCAGTTTGGTCAGCCAAGTCCCATAGATTTAGGAGGCCAGCTTGGGGCCTCGTGATGTATAAATGATAAGGCTTTAGCCTTCGAAAAGGACTTTTGAAACACTGTTGCACATTCTGCACTACGAGTTGCTAGCTTTGTTTTTGCTCTTTTGTAGCCATCATTGGCATACTTCTTGACTCATGATTATTATTTTTTAATGAGAAGCAGTCAGATTTGATCTCAGCTCTGAGTTTCTAAAGGAGCCATAGCTCTCGGGGTTGGGCCCAACCTGAGAGCCTAGGGCCTCCTTCTTTTGTATTGATATCTTTCCTTTCAGCAATATGGTTTTCTTTACATGCATTTGAAACGCAGTTTGTTGAGTTAGATTTCTTGGTGTGGTTAAGTAGGTCATTGTTAGAAGATAGAGTTGCTTCAGATGTTTAGAATAGAGTGAAGAGATTAGAATTGATAAAAGTTCCAGAAAAGGGTTGCCTGCACTCTCATTTTCACCTCTTTCTAGGGGCTGGAATTGCAGACAGTGCTACCCACCAAAAACATTGGTTTGCGTACTCATGCAATCTTTGGTGCAATATTTTCATTTGTAGAAGTTATCCATGCGCTCAAACCTCTTGGAATGTTTCTTTGCTTCAGTACCATACATGGTTTTCTTTAGAAATAACGTTGTTGTTCATTGGTTTCATTAAACAGTTAGGACAGATTAGGAATGTTTTGATTATGTGCAGGACGTGGATGATTTGGTTTAGTTTACACTGTGCAGTGCAACTCCATCACTCTCTCGTCCCTCTAAGATTCGCCCAGGCCAACTGCTCATCTCCAAATTAGACCTCTCGTCTCACAACTATTCTACTGCCCACGTCATCCTACCTTTTTGGCCTTCCATTCCCTCTGCCCTCCTTAAGACAAACTAGCTCTACACACCCTCTCATCACCTCATCCCTCTGTCACTAAGTCATTACAAACCCCTCTCCTACCTCCCTATCCATCCATGCAGCCTCTTCCACTCACCTATCATCCAAACTCCAATAGTAGAACATCCTGTAGGAATTACTGAACATCCTGTAGAAATTCTGAAACATCCTGTAGAACCCCTGCAGACTTCCTGTAGAAGCTCATAAACGCGGTTCCTTGGCAGCCAGACTTTGTGAAACTCTCTGGAAGGGTGTTAGGGACTCCTTAGACCCTCTCTGAACCTTCCCGACCTCTTCCAAGCATCTCTCCTCCTTGATCCACCTCTGCACAATCAAAAATAGTTAAAAGCACATGCATGATAATTCCAACAACTTAATCAAAAATACAAAAAGATGTTTTCTTCAGATAGAGGTAGTCTAGACACATGTATTTTACCTTCATAGAAGTAATGGAATTTCTATCAGTAGTTTGCATGCTCATCTTTGCATCAGTAGGACTAGCTGGTAGAATTAGGGTTTGCTAGGGTTTACGTTTCTTGTTGGCTTTCAGTTCCTTTCTGCAAGTAGATTAGCTTCCTTTGAGTTAGCTTTCATCCATCAGTTAAAAAGCTTCTTCTAAGAGCTCATAGAAGTTGGCTTGAGCCCCTAGTGGACTTGTGCCAGCTGACCAAGTGACAGCTGCGGCAAGAGCTAGTACTTGTGCATACAGCACCGTCGCTTCGAAGTTTGTTACGAACTACCGGGTTGATAAAATTAAAGAAGGAAGCTCCAGGAGTTGTAGCATTATTGCTACAATACTGGAGCCCACCACAAACTAATTTTCTTCCAAATATAAAGTTGCAATATGTAGATTTTGTGTGTTTTGCACATTATGGAGATCGAAAAATTGCTCCATCTGTAGTATCCATGTTACGGGATCCTTGCCATTAAACTTCCTCATATCGATTTTTGGAATATGACAGGTCTTCAATCTAACATTAGAGTCTATGAAATCATGATTAACATTTCTTTTGTTCTCATAATGAGTTTCCTTTACTACCCTTTCACCATTAGTGACCATTTCTTGTAGCAACTTATTCAAATTTATCTTCAATTCTTCCATATTATCATCCATGCCATTCATCTTAGCTTCCATCTTAGCACCCATGCCATTCATCTTAGCTTCCATGCCATCCATCTTAGCTTCCACACCATTCATCTTAACTTGCATTCCATTCATATTAGCTTCCATGCCATTCATCTTGGCTTCATTTACCTTTAGTGAGAGTGAAATTTGGTGTACTTGGTCTTGTAATTTTGATATATCATGTTGCATTTCTTCCTCCTCTTCACGAGTCATGCTAGAGCTTTCAGGGTACTTACTAGGTGTTTCCATTTTATTTCTTCGGGACATTAATTAATGCTAATAATTATTCAATATTCCCTTTGAATTCCTTCAAACTAATTTTTCAAACCAATCTTATACAAAATTTAAAAAAAATTACACACCTTTTTTTTTCACTTTGTAAGAGCTTGATATTGAATCTCTCGTATCTCTGTAACTGTGGATCTCGAATATCTGAAATCCCGTCCTGTGGTAGCCCTTTGAGTCCTCCTTCTAAGCTCGCAAGCTTGATCAATATTGGATTATCCAAGTAAGAGTTATGCCGAATCTCCCACGGTGACCTGATTATAGACTAGTTCCATATAGAGAACTTGTATAACTTGCCACGTCTCACTCTTTCGACCTTAGTACCTGAAACTAATACAAAAAACACTACAGGCTGTCCTCTTTCTGAAACTTCTTATGAAATTTCAATTTGATGCACAAAACAAAAGTTATGATGATTTTCCCCAGGTCACCTGTTTGTAATGTAATTAGGGAGTCTGCAAAAAACCTAACTTCCTCAGATCATATCTCCGCAAATATAGCAAGACAAGATCTGAAATTCGGACCCGAAGTTTACAATGCTTTCGGCACAAATGGGTTTTTGTTTTAGCTTCTGAAACATTGGAGAAAAAACATTATAGCAAAAATGCCACGATGACCTGTTTGGCGCAACAAAACTCTAGAATCCAAAGCTCTGATACCAAATGTTATGAAACTAGCTCACAAAAATATAGAAAAAATAGATCAATGCCTTAGAAATAAGACTCTTCGAGGGGGAAACCTCCTTTACATTACACAAATTAACAAATCTTAGATGATTCAAATGACAAAACCTCCTTTCTATATATAGGAGTCTAAGGGGTCACAATATAACCAAGCCGACCTAACAATAATAATATAAAGGCACAAAAATAACAATAGAGGGATTCTATGGGACACATTAATAACAATATGGGGACAATAGGGGCAAAATAATATTACTAAGGGATACAAATACAATAGTAATGGGGGAATCACTAGTATTATAGGGATCAAACATATTGAAGAAGTAATAAAAGAGAAATTTCTTATCATTTTGTGTATCTTTTCATGTTTATGCATTACAATATATTGGCTATGAATTACAAGTTTACTATTTAACTGTTGCGCGAACTTAGATGAATGTGTTGAATAAGTAAATATAATATAAGTATTTGTTTACGCGACACTAACTAACAATGATAAGAAGATAAGTAAAATCTGCGATGTAGCTTGGGGAATTAGCGCAGATTGATGCTCTAGCAGCACGAAAGCACCACATTCCCTGGTTAGGATTGCACTAAGGTGATTTTAACAGATCGCAAAGGTATCACAGGTCAGAAAGGTGAGCAGAGTAACCTGCACAAAGCCAACTCACAGTTGGACTAGAGTGGCACCACAGACATATCTAGGGTGCGAAAACTTGGTTCCATCATCCCCCCATACTGCTTCGGGTGAGACCTCAGTCCGTGCTCCGTGGGCTGTTGTTGAAAGGGCTAGTAGTACAGGGATTTGTTTGGCTAATTAGCTCCAAACGTGGGTCAGGCCTCATCAAGCCAACAATAAACTTTCAAAACACCTTAAGAAATGACTGTAGGAGGAGAATAATTCTATCTTTGTCTATCACTCACTTGCTAGATGTTTGGAGGCGATTTGGTGAAGTATGGAACCGTTTTTTGCTTTTCTGGGCAAGTGAGCAGTGCCAGGAGGAAGTACGCCCTCTCTTTGGCAAGTGCGTAGCGACTAAAGGAAGTGTGCAATGCCAGAAGGAAGTGCGTAGCGCCTGAAGGAAGTGAGCAGTGCCTGAAGGAAGTGCGTAGCGCCTGAAGGAAGTGCGCAGTGCCTGAAGGAAGTGCGTAGCGCCTAAAGGAAGTGCGCAACGCCTGCTTTGTTTTTTTGATTTTGCCAAGAATCTTGAGAAATTATCTCTTGGGGTTTTCTCAATCAATGGTAGGAGACAAATGAAGTTGAGTTTGGTGCTATGAAGGCTCTTATACTTGATTGAATTTGATCTTTTAACTTTAAAACCCACTTTCTAATGTTTCAATTCACCTTTGAAAACTTTGCTAATTACCCTTTACACTTTGATTTTCTTCCTTGCAGATTGATGATGCTGGAGTGTGGCACTCTTTACATTTTACTTTGCTTTGATGAAGTTGGAATATATAGTTTGAGTTGGCAGCTTAGGAACAATACTTATTACATATAGTGAACATGAAATTACATAAAAATAAAAATAAATTACATCTCTATTTTTGGAATAAAATTACAATCTGAAATAAAAATCATACTTGAAATGAAAATTAGAACTGGGGCATCCATGGTTACATGTTTGCAAATCCTCTTTAAATGAAAAAAAAGGATAATATTTTTCTTACTCATACTTTTTTATTGGCCTTATGTGGTGAAATGGAGTATTATTGAACTTTGGAAAATGAAACCTAGTGACCTAATGGGACCTTGAATGACCAGACTCCATGTTGACTTGATTGACATAAAGACATGATGAAATGAGATTTAATGATTGATATATGCTCAATAAAACATGAAGGTGGGCCAATAAGTATTGGTTTTTGAGGGAGAGTAGGTTTTTTTTACTTGGGCTACCATCAGTGAGTAAATGTTTGAATTAGGGCCTAGTTGGAATGACAAAAAATTCTAAGTGGGACCCTTAAAATGAAAATGAAAAGAGGATTTTTTTTATCACTGATGGCAGTATGCAAATAATGACATGAACATGGAGGACGGTTCCGCTTGGAGCTAGAGGAAGACTCAGGTTTTAGTTTTCCACCTTTCTTTTAGCTTAAATCAATAAAGAAATGTTGTTATGTTCCTGATATTTATCGTGTTTATGCATTGATCCATGTTGTGATTTATTTATAAATATTATATTAATGCGTAATTGTTCATTTTTCTTATATGATCTAATGTATATATGATGAATATTTTTTCCATTACTGTTGTTGTATATGCTTTACTTGGATAATTTACAGGTTCCAAAGGCATTGTAAGAAGCAGAGGGTTTGAACCATGTGGGACCTACCTAAACGTAGGACCTCTAGGTAAGGACACTTCTTCCCAGTTCAATAGTTAAAGAATTTAGATTGTTTTTTTGTGCATTTCTTGTTGCTGTATGCCCTCTTCTCTATTGGGGTTTTCAACCCAAGATCCTAAGGCATTCCTACCCGCAACAAAATTGGCGACTCCACTGGGGAAAACATTCTTGTTTTTCCTATTTTGGGTTCTTTGTTCTCGATCAGGGTTTGTTTTCTTGATTTCTTGCTTTTACAGTGCTATTTGACTTATTAACTTCCCAGGCATCAAGTCTGATCTTTTGGATCAAGGCTTGATTTTATTTTTTCTATTCAGCCCTCTATACGCTTTTTTCTTGGGATACAGTTGCGTATACATGCAAGTTTCCTCAAATAGACTCGCATATATGCAAGTTTCCTGTGTTCGAAACGTGTGTGCACGCATCTATGTCTTTACACAGTCACGTATACATGATTTTGAATTGTGTTTCAAAACCTTTTGCCCAGTTAGGTCTATTTCCTGGTGACTTCTTCTATTTTTTGGTCATCCATTGTCTGTAGAACTCTGTTCTCTTGCAAGTTTTCGTTTTCAAATCTCCTTCTTAGTGAAAAGCCTAGTTGGCCTAGGATTTCTTCTTGAGCAAGTTTTTGGTTTGTGTCTTGGGTTCAAGGCTTCTGTCTGAAGTTCTTGGATGTTCTGGTTTTCCATAACAAGAAATTTGTTTTGATTTCGTTTATAACCCAGATTTCAAATTTCTTTGCTTCTCTTTCCCTTTTAGTTGGCCTTGTTGCTTTTTGTGCTTTTTGAGGGTCTCTTTGGCAATCTTGAGAGTTTTTATTTCTTGACATTTTGTCAGTTTGCTGAAGTCTTTTACTATTGTTTGGATTAGTTTGTGCGAGTTTGTAGTCCTTCTTGTTTCAAGTTTCATTTATTAATGAGTTTTATAACTTGCAAGGTATAAGGACTCCTTGTGCTTATTTCTTGATCTTTGAAATTTAGTAGTTCTTTTATTGACCTCGAAAATTTCTTTAGTTTTCTAAAAAGAAAAAGAAAAAAACATAGCTTTTTCTTTTCTTTTTTCCAAGCTTTTGGTTTTTTGTTTTCATTTGTTTTGTTTTTGAGCAATTATGATCTTTTTTAATTTGTTTTGCTTGCTTTTGAGGGAAATTTGTTTAAAAAAAAAAATTGCCCTCTTCATTGTCAAGTTGGCTTATTGACCTTATAAAGAAGCAAATTTGCTTTTGTTATGAGTATTCATAGGATCTTGCATTGTCATTTAAATTTGAATTAAGTTAGTTTGCATCATAAACATTTTTAGTCTTTTTATATTTTGAGTGTGTGTTGAGTGTTTTTGAAAAGAAAAGAAAAACTATATATTTTGCTTATATAAGTTTTTCATAGAACCAAGTAGAAATCCCTCTTCATCGAAAGAAAATAACTTCATCAATATAGTTAAGTTTCTATTGGTTTCTTTTGCATTGAAAACATCATCAGTTTCACTCTCCTTATGCACTTGACTCAAAGAACATCCCTCTAAAATCAAGAGATTTAATAAAAAGAACTAGAACTTTTTAATTTGTCATTAACAAACACCAACAAGTTTAAGTTCTTTAGGGCCTTGGCTAGGTGATTGGAGAGTTAACTCTCCAAGGCCGCTCAAATTATCAAACATAGAAGTTGAATAACGAGCGAAATCCAATGTTGTTAGAAAGACCGAGAAAGTTCCGTGACTGGGAGTTAAGCATGAGGGAGAGTGAAGGCAAGGAAGAGAGATACCCCCTCTCCTACTTGTTGGATCCCATCTCACGACTGTTCTACACAGCTTTTGATACGAACTAGTGCCCATAGTTTCCTTTCCTAGGGATCACATAGGTGGTTGTGGAGGGGAATCCTGTGGCACATGAGGCAGAAATTGCATCACATTCATCAATACTTCTGGAGGGTACTCTACTCCTTTTAACACCTCTTTAGGGGGGCAATTTCACTGGCTATGGAAATTTTTCAGTAGGATTTGGTCAAACTCTAGTTTTTTCTAGACCACAAGGAGCTCCTTATGGTTCAAGTGGGTCTATGAAATACTTTAGGCAACTTGGTGCCTTCACAAATGCATGTCATTCTTTTCAGAATGTTGGGAATTCCACCCACACCGGGTGGAATCATCAAGGTCCTCCACGACTATCTTTATTGGCAACATTAAACTTGCAAAATCTTTCTAAATTGACTAATGATCTGATTAGATATAACATGGTTTGGCCTCTGGTCCCAACCAAACTTCCCTCAAATATACCTAAATTTGAAGGGAGAACTGGTAAAGATCCGGGTGACCATTTAACCACTTTCCAGTTATGGTGTTCGTCAAACTCCCTGATAGATGATTCAATCAGGTTAAGATTATTTCAACGTACCCTAACTGGAAATGCAACTAAGTGGTACATTGAACTTCCACGGGGCACCTTCGCTTCTTTCGGCGATTTGGCTACAATATTTTTGAACCATTTTTAGTTGTTTGTCCGCTATGATGCTAGAACTGAGCTATTGGCTAATTTTCACCAGGATCAGGCAACCCACATTTCGGATCACATATAGGAATGGAGGAGAAGGAAGAGCCTCATTAAAGCTGATATTCCACAAAAATTCCTTCTTGAATGGTTTCTTAAATCTTTACAACCTGAGATCTCTAAGGATGTATCGCTCTCCAGTGTGTTCACCGAAGAACATGCTATTTTTAGAGCCCAACAATTAGAACTTATATATTCTCAATCTAGGGTTCTTCAAAAAAAAAAATCCTGATGCTCCTAGGTCCAAGGTTGATATATCCAAGCTGAAGCCAGGTCCCCATGCCGACGGGCTAGTCGAATAGATTGATGCTAACACAATTAACTTGCTAAATCAATTGCATCAGTTATATTTACAAATTGCTTCTTCTATGCAAGCATCGCCATCTGTGCCTACGCCTTCTCAACCTACATCTATAAATGTTGTCAAAACTTCTAATCCGAAAGGAAACTAACAATCCGATGGGAAGAAAAAAGGACGAGGTAGGAAAATGAACCAAGATGGGAAGGGTAATGCAAACAAACCCGGCAATGATGTTGGAGGGGGTAGAAAATAGTCTAAGAAAAAAGTAAAATTTCCATGCAAGTTGTGCATTGGAGATCATTTGACTCATCATTTCCCTGAGATCCAAGATTCCCAATGCTTATTGGTTCAGCAAGGGTCTTCTAGCTCCTAGGCTGTCCTAACTAACCCTTTTCCCCAAGGGTAGTAGTTACTTACTAGCGCAAACTCTAGTACTGGTACCCCCGCAAGGGGAAATTAGGAAGGGGATAATACATCAAATGTCTACATGATGAGTTCACATATTGACTTTGCTACATAGTCACGTGATTTTGGTGAATCAAAATAATCTAAGGCTAAGTCTGCTTCTAATGCTTCAGAGCCACTCCATATCGAGAGGTTCTTTGCTGAGTCTATACCTTGGATGTTGAAAGGCTCCTTAAAATGCTTTACCATTAACCCCAATGCTAAGGCAGCCCAGAACTACTCAATTGTAGAAGATCAGGCTCAAATTTGTTGTACAATGTCGGCGTCAGAGGTGCTCCAGTCATGCCCCGTGCAAAGGAGTGCATTACTTGTTAGAAAATTATATATTACAGAGCAATGGAACACATAAAATATATTGCAGAAATATAAACACATAAATCACATAAAACAAGAGAGACACAGATATACGTGGTTCACCCAATTTGGGCTACGTCCATGGAAAAACAACCAGTCCTTCCTTTTATATTATTCAGCAAAATGAAGAGATACAACCTACAGTAAATCCGTTGTATTCCCTCTTCGCTCACACACAATCTCCTCTCTCTTTCTCGCTTAGAATACAGATCTACATAGACGCAATACAATTCCCTCATATATAGCGAGGGGTTTCCTTCTAGGGAAAAAAATCCTAAAATAAACATAACTTCTACCGTCAGATCTTTGCCTAATGAATGGCCCAAATTGACTACAAAATTACAACATTTTACAAGGCAATTTTACATCTATTTTTAGCTTCGGGGGCGCTACCCCTGATCCCCCGCCAAGGGGGGGCTCCCAAAGATCGCAGTCACCCCCCTGGACCCCCCTTGCAGCGTACATTTTACGGGCGGAGTTGCAGCCAAATTACGAACTAGGGTCCAATGTGGCAATACCTCTAAATAAAGAAGATAATCAGGCTCCACACCCAACATTACTCACTGCAATCGGAGCAGTTGATCCAAAAAAAACTCTTTTGCTTACATTCGATATGTCAAACATCAAGAAGAGACTCCCGCATCATATGGCTTTCCAGATAAAGTCTACATATCGAAAGACCAATATCTTTCGAACTATTATCAATGAGGGAGCTTCCACATGTGTAATGTCCATATCATGTTGGAAATATATTGGATCACCTCAAGTTGTTCCTTCACCTACTCTATTGATAGCATTTGATGGTCATTCTCATAGGCTGCACAGGATTATTCCAGCCTTTCCCATCTATGTTGGGGGAAAGGTGGTGAATATTGAAGTAGAAATAGTCGATGCGAATCTGGATTACAACCTCCTTTTAGGCAGGAATTGGATTTATGAGATGGATGCTATTGTATCATCTTTATTTCGCATCTTTTGTTTTCCTCATGAAGGGAGAATTGTAAAGGTTGATTAGATGGATTATTCTCCGGGTGACTCCCACACATCTTCTGAGTCTACTGTTCCATTAGTGGATAATCCCGAGCAGCCTATAGAGAATTTAGGAGTTGGAATGCACTCTTCCTTAATGGGTACCTTTGATCTTCTTGCTCCCTCAGCTAGAATTAATGCTATTTCATCCTCCAAGGAACCTTCTCGAAGAGAGTTCTTTAGAACTCATTGTTTTTTGGATCCTTGGCCCTTACCCTCATCTACCACCACATTAGATGAGGGGCAGGTAGGTGGAATGGCATGTATTATTTCTGCAGCAGAAATTGCTTATCAGTCTATTGTTAACTCTACAGACTCTAATCCTACTCCTTTATCACCAGAGGAGCTGGATGGGGATGTGGCTCCAGCCTGGACTCTAGATTCGACTTCTGCTCAGGACTGATTAGATACTATCTTGCCATCTGAAGAAGCAATTATTGAAGCAATGACAGTTATTAAAATACCATGGAATGATTTTCATCATCATTCGTATTTCCTCCCTCATTTACGGGAAGTAGAATCAAGTTTATCCAATCCTTCTACTAGTGATGTTCATTCAGTTTTAAACCCTTTGGCCCCAACATAGGTTTCTGCCAAAGGTAACATGTTTGTTATCTCACAAATTGTTTCGGTGAACATCTCTAGAAATCTCAACATTATTGAAAATGTCTTCATTGGAGCCGACTGTTCCCCTGAAGAAATTCAAACGTATGCTGATCTCTTTAAAGAGTTTCGGGATGTGTTCACTTGGTCTTATGAGGAAATGCCTGGAATAGATCCATGTATAGTCCAGCATGAGATCAAGACGTACAAAAATGCCAAACCTATTCGTCAAAAAATTTGACCAGTAAACCTTGGAAAAGCAGCAGCTATCAAAGCTGAAGTCGAGAAGTTGCTTAAGGCGGGTTTCATATACCCCGTTCCTTTAACTGAGTGGGTCTCTAATCTAGTACCCGTAGACAAAAAGTAAGGAATGATTTGCATGTGCATTGACTTTAGGGACCTAAATAAGGCTTTTCCTAAGGACTATTACCCCACGCCCTTTATTGATCATATTATTGATGAATGTGCGGGTAATGAGATTTTTTTGTTTATGGACGGATTCTCTGGTTATAATCAAATTACTATCCGTCCAGAATATCAGCACAAGACATCTTTTATTTGTCCCGGGGGTACATTTGCGTACAAAAATATGCCTTTTGGCCTCAAAAATGCTGGAGCTGCTTTTCAGCGGGCCATGTCATATGCTTTTCACGACATCAAGCACAT
Source organism: Pinus tabuliformis (assembly GCA_031772625.1). Taxonomy (NCBI): domain Eukaryota; kingdom Viridiplantae; phylum Streptophyta; class Pinopsida; order Pinales; family Pinaceae; genus Pinus; species Pinus tabuliformis. The sequence continues at coordinate 1,188,179,022 of CM062807.1, read as the reverse complement.
TATCGAAGCATATTTGGATGATTTAGCTGCTCATTCTTGAAAGAGAATTGATCATCTTAAACATCTTCGATTGATTTTTGAATGATGTCGTTTTTATAAAATCTGGTTGAATCCGAATAAGTGTGTTTTCACCGTCACATCCGGTCAGTTGTTGGGATTCATTGTGTCAATAGAGGGGATTCATGTAGAACCCTTCAAGGTTGAGGCAATACTTCAGTTTCCTCCCTCTGTCTTCTATATGTCAACTTCAGAGTCTCCAAGGAAAAGCAAATTTCTTGAGGAGATTTATAGCTAACTATGCCGAGATCACAAAAGGATTTATGTGATTGCTTAAAAAAGGGGTCCCATTTTTATGGGATGATTTCGCGCAACGATCTTTTGATTCTTTGAAAAAATCATTAACATCTGCTCCTTTGTTGATTTCACCTGATTATAGCAGAGATTTCCTCTTGTATCTCGCTGCAATAGAATCAACTATTGGTATGGTTCTGGTTCCAGAAGATGATGCCTTGTGTGAGCGTGTAATCTATTATCTGAGTCAAGGCTTGGTTGGTCCTGAAACACGCTATTCTCCCATTGAGAAATTAGCTTTGGCAGTTGTTCATGCTCTCCAGCAGCTTAGACATTATATTATGCTTCGAAAAACTTTCGTCTTAGTAGTCATCAATCTATTTCAGTTTGTTTTCAGTAGGTGAGTGATTGGGGGAAAATATAATAGATGGATTTTCATTTTACAAGAATTTGACCTCAAATTCATGTCAGTTAAATCTAACAAATCTTTAGTATTTGCAAAGTTGATCTCAGGGCTGCCTTGTGAGGAATCACGAGGAAAATTTTCCTGATGAACATCTATTTCTTATTTCCTCACAAGATCCTTGGTATGGAGATATCATTATATATCTCTAGACTTCGAAGTTTCCACCTGCTTTTTCCAAGGACGCTCGTTGAAAATTGCGTCACCTCGCTAAAAATTATATTATTATAGGTGACACTTTATATCGTTGCAAGATTGATTCAATCCTTAGACGTTGTTTAACCTTGGAAGAAGCTGAGTCAGTGCTTAATGATTGCCACAGTGGAGCTTGTGGTGGTCATCTATCTGGGCTTGCTACAGCCCAAAAAAAATTGCAAGAAGGCTACTTTTGGCCTTCGATCTTCAAAGATTGTATTGAAGCAGTCAAGAGATGCCATCCTTGTCAGGTTTATACTCAGAAAATGCATGCGCATCCAACTCCACTTTTCCCTGTGATCACCGTCGGTCCTTTCACAAAGTGGGGCATTGATTTTACTACTTGTAATCCGCCTTCGGTAGGAAATCACAAGTATATCATCGTGGTCATAGACTAATTTACTAAGTGGGCTGAGGCTATGCCTACTTTCAAGAATGACAGTGAAACAACGACCTTGTTTCTCTTCAATCAAGTTATTTCCCAGTTCAGTATTCCTAAAGAAATTGTCACTGACCATGGCAGTCATTTCCAAAATCAACTGATGTCTGAATTGGCTCTCAAGTTGGGTTTCCGGCAGGAGAATTCGTCTCTGTACTATCCTCAAGCCAATGGGTAGGTCGAAGCCGTGAACAAATCCCTTAGAAACATCCTGCAAATGACAATTAACAAAGCTATATCCAATTGGCACATCATGTTATATCCGACACTTTGGGCATACCGAATGTCAGTTAAGACTGCCACTGGTTTTACTCCCTTTCAACTGGTTTAAGGGTTGGAATCTATTTTTCCTGTAGAATGTGAAATTCCTTCCCTTAAACTGGATGTTGAACTTCTTCCTGAGACTTCTAGTCTCGAAGAACGCCTCGTTCATTTGGAACATCTTGATGAGCAGCGTCAAGATGCTGCCACAATAAACGAAGCTCATAAAAAGGGGGTAAAAACTCAATACGATAAAGTTGTCTATCCTAGAAATTTTTCTGAATGCGACCTTGTCTTTCTACGATCAAGACAAATATGCCTTGGGGGCAGGCAAGTTTAAATATATGTGGTACGGTCCCTTCATTGTCAAGCGAGTTTTGAAAAAGGGAGCTTATGAATTGATTGATTTTGAAGGAAACAAGTTGGCAGAGCCCAGAAAATGGGCTCTACCTTAAGAAGTACTTTTCTTAGGCTTCGGTCGAGCATTTACTTGTTTGTATATATTGTATGATTGTACAGATCTATCTATCGGTTTTAGTGATGTCGATATTTTTTTATCTACTTTAGCAGGTATTGATGGATGATTTGATATATCTAGGGTTCGTCGACGGTGCCAGTAGACACACCCGGAACCTTGCTTCTGCGGCTTGGGTGATTTATTATCCATCTGCCCAATTGATGGTTTCGAGAGGAGTATGTATCAGTCCCGCTTCAAATAATATTGCCGAATATACTGTTTTTATTAATTTACTATCTGAGGTGATATCTCTTGATATTGATTCATTAGTAGTTTATTTGGATTCACAACTAGTGGCATCTCAACTGAATAACATCTATCAGGTACGAGATCCTTATTTGTATCGCCAATTTATGAGAGTGCGTTTATTGCAAAGATCATTTGTTTACATCACATTTGTTCACATTCCACGATCATAAAATTCTTTAGCATATTCTATTGCTAATCAAGCATTGGATTGGCATATAAATCATTCATCACATTAAAACATCAAAAATAATCGAAGTATCATATGTATATATGATCATCATAAAACCGTGTGTATATAAATAGAGTTTTTGTGTCCAAAATAATATACAAAATCGGGACAAAATTCCCTACAAAATTTGGGCTTATGCCCATCATCACGTCTAATCACAAAAAGATTTGATCATCTATCTAACGATCCTGCTCAGGATGAGCAGCTAGAAAGAAAACGACGGCATTAGCCACCCACCGAAATAGTCGCACCCAGTCCCGTGGTACTCCCACAACGCGCCGCTGCATCTCCTCTGGTAAGTCCTCTATGGCCACCATGGATACTTGGTGAGTCAATCTCACCAATTTTCTTTGGACTGCATGGAGGACTCTCTCAGTCTCAGCTGCAGCCCGTTCGACATCCCTTCCACGACGCCTATGTCGAGGAAGTCCATCAGGTCTCACTGGTCCCACATCTGAAACATGATCAATAATTTTGTAAGTTTCTTGTCTCATCACAAATATATTTAATTCATTTATATTGAAAATCCAAAAAATCTTAAAATTCAAAAATTAAAAAATCATTTGTACCTATGGCCCCCCATGTTGCGTCTGGTGGAAATACTAGATTCAGGTCTCCTCGGAAATCCATTCTGGCATAAGGGTAGTCTTCGACTGCAATGACCTGTTGTTCCCACCAAAGGAAAAACTCGTCATCAAAAGTTGTCCTAGGGACCTCACCTCCCCCTAGGCATTTCATCAAGTCAGCCCACCTACCCATCCGTGGATCTCTCGAGCTACTGATGGTGGATAGTACCTTGGGACGAAGCCCAGGTACTCTCTCAAAAAAGAAAGAACATAAGATAGTTCCTTATCCAAAATTCTTTGCCTAACCCTTCTGGACGGAAGTGAGTTGTTTCTTCATGTTGGTTAGCAGAGGTGTACACCAATCGAAGACTGTAGTGAGACAATCCACTGCAAGGCTCATTGAAACACATGAAGCCTGATGTAGAGCAGCAGAACCGTTTACCCTGGCTATGGTAAATTGTAGGATTCTCAATGATAAACTCTCTACATACTTGATTGGAATCTAACTTCCAACCTTTTTGGGGTTGCCATGATAGTATATACGGACGTAGTCTTCTACACTGAGACTACCTCTTGTCCTTCCAGTTGAGTGCACTCTCTCTCCCCTTTGGGAAAGACCTGTAATGAAATAAATGTCTTCTATCTTGATCCTCAGGGGCATCTGATCAATCACGAATGCATCTTCTTCTGCACTCCAGTAATGAATTAGCAGCTCAACCAATCGAGTATTCTCCTTCATGTTTGGCATTTTGAAGAATTTTAACAAACCACATCCTCTCAAGGCATCTAATGCATTTTGATCCTCCATCACTTGGTTATCAATGGCACTGTGCTCTCTTTCACGCTAGGTAATTGTCATCTATTTTGAATCAGATCAGTGAAAACTCTGATGAACATGAAAAATAACTTGAAATCCTGCAGTTAAAGGATAATGTGATACCAAGAGGTTTGGTGCCACTTGAAGAATTATTTGATTTCGATGATGTGGCTCAAAATCCCAAAATGCAACCTACTAGAATTGAAGTGGAAGATTGTAACATAAGGACTAAAGACAAAATAAAGATTGTGAAGCTTTCTAAGTCCTTACCTCCGGAAGAGAAGCAGAAGTACATGGATTTGATGAGAGAATACTCTGATGTTTTTGCATGGGGATACGAGGATTTGAAGGCCTATGACAAGAGTATCATTCAACATATTATTCCTATTAAAGAAGGTAAAAAGCATTTCAAGCAAATTCTAAGGAGAGAGAACCTTGTTTTGTTTTCCTTAATTGAGAAATAGGTAAGGAAGCTTTTTGATGCCAAGATTATTGTACCTTTGATATTTTCTAAATGGTTATCAAATCAGTACTAGTGAGAAAGAAGACCGGAGAGATAAGGTTATGTGTGGACTTTCAAAACCTCAATAAGGTTTCTCTCAAAGACAATTACCATTTTTTGAAGATGGATCATATATTGCAGTGGGTAGTTGGGTCTAGCATAATTTCATTGCTTGATGGATTCTCAGGGTACAACCATATTTTAGTGCATCCAGATGATCAGGAAAAAACAACCTTCACAACACTGTGGGGGACATTTATGTATGTGAAGATGCCTTTTGGGCTTATGAATGCAGGGGAAACATTTCAGAGGGCTATGGACATTTCTTTTGCAGATGAGAAGGATATATTCATTGTGATATATCTCGATGGCATCACTATGTTTTCTAAGTTTATTTAAGATCATTTGCAGCACTTGAAAATTGTCTTTGAAAAATGCAGAAAATTTGGTATCTCGTTGAACCCAAAGAAGTCTCTCTTTGGTATGGAAGAAGGTAAGCTACTTGGACATATAATTTCCAAATATGGTATTATAATTGGACCAAGTATAATTGAAGCTATCCAAAAGGTTGATATCCCAACAAACAAAAAATAAGTAAAGTCTTTCCTTGGCAGGATTAATTTTCTGAGGAGGTTTATTCTGAATTTGGCTGAAATTTTAAGAGTTTTTACCAATATGTTGAGGAAAGACAGTGAGATCAAGTGGACTGCTGAAGCAAAAATATCTTTCAATGAGGTGAAATCAGCTTTAACCCATGCTCCTGTTTTGGCTAGTCCTTACTACACCAAAGATTTCATGATTTTCTCTTTTGCCTCGAAGCACACTATTGCAACAACACTAATGTAGAAAAACCAAGAGAGTCATGAGCAACCCATATCTTTTTTCAGTATGGGGTTGAGATTCTTCTTTGAAATATAATATTATGGAAAAGAAGTCCTTTTCCTTGGTGAAAGCTTTAAAAATTTTCAGAGTGTACATTTAACATTCTCACATCATTGCTTTTGTTCCTAGTGATGTGGTTAAGGATATACTCACTCAGACTGACCCAAAAGGAAAGAGAGGTAAGTGGGTAGTTTTTATTTTGGAGTATGATGTTGAGATTAGGCCCACAAAACTTATTAAAGGTCAGGGATTAGCCAAATTGATGGTTGAATCAAATTTACATGCATTAGATATAAATTTCATTGTTTCTCAAGACAGTGAAGAAGAAGTAGTCCAACATGTATCAGAAAGGTTTATTTCTTCCCCTTGGTATACATATATCATCTATGTTCTGCAACATTTACAAGCTCCACCTATTTTGACTAAAACAAACGAGAGGTTTCTTAAATTAAAGGTTGTTAAATTTTGTATTCTAAATCAGTCTTTGTATTGGAAAGATTAAGGAGGAATATTTCTAAATTGTTTATTAGAGGATGAGGCAGATAAGACAATGTAAGAGTTTCATAAAGGTGATTGTGGAGGCCATCTTTTCTGGAAGACCACAACAAACAAAATCTTAAGAGCTGTTTTTTACTGGCCCACGTTGTTTGTTGATGTGCACAAAAGGGTCTCTAATTGTCATTAATGTCAAGTATTTGAAGGGAAAAAGAAGCTTTTACCTTTTCCTCTAAAGCCTATTTCAGTAGAAGTACCTTTTCAACAATGGGGTTTGGACTTCATCAGGGAGATTCATCCAAGTTCTTCAGCTCAACATAAGTGGATTTTAACAGCTACAGATCACTTCACCAAATGGATAGAAGGAGTTCCAACTAGGCAGGCCACAAACTCAGTAATTATCCAATTCATGGAAGGTAATATTCTTTCTAGGTTTGGTCATTCTCATAATATCAGCACTGGTAATGTTGCTGCATTTAAATCTAAAAAGATGATTGATTTTTGCAATAAGTATCATGTAGTGCTTGGACATTATACTGCCTATTATCCACAAGGCAATGGCTTAGTGGAGTCTTCTAACAAGAGTTTAGTCAATATCATTAAAAAGTTGTTATAGGAGAACAAAAAGTCATGGCACAAAAAGTTGATAAATTCTCTATGGGCAGACAGGGTAAGTACTGAAAAATCTATTGGAATGTCACCTTTCCAATTGTTTTATGGAGTGGATTTGTTTTCCTACTTCCCTTGGGATTCTAGTGTTAATATTATTGCAAAAATTAGAAGTAGAAACAAATGATGTGCAAAGAAGGATAAATCAAATGGTGCAATTGCATAAGACCAAAGAATAATTCTATAACAACACTTAGCTAATCCAAGATAAGATCAAAAGGATTCATGATAAGAGGGTGAAAGCTGATGATTTTTAGCTTGATGACCTTGTGTTAAAATGGGACGACATAAATGAGGAGAAGGGAAAACATGGAAAATTTGATATTTGTGGAAGGGGCCTTACAATATTGAATCTTTCCGTGGGACCAATGCATTTCTGTTGAAGGATCTAATAGGAGAACTACTTACAGGAGGGTCTGTTAATGGCGGGTTACTCAAACATTACTTCACCTAAGTTCAGTTGGTTTCAAACATAACACTGTATATATAATTTTATCTTTTCAAGTACTATTGGTGTGGATGGTTGTCATAAAAATTTGAAGCCGAAAGTGAAGGCCCTAAGTTTCTAATGAGTTGCTATCATATGTAATGGAATTTTAGTCAGTCAGGTCAGTTTCAGTTGATTGAGGGTCAAATAAGCACCCAATTGATAAGGCTACTAGTCTACAATGTTCTTGGCACCTCACAGGGAGGATGCCATCCCCATTGGAGCCACTGTTAGGGTCTTATAAATATAGTGATCAAGGTATGATTATCTAGCTATTTATCCTGAGGGATGTTGTAACTTCTTTTTACTTTAGTTGTTTTTTTATCCTTCTGAAAAAAGAAAAAATAAGAAAAAATAGAAAAATAAAATAAAAGAAAAAGAAAAATAGAAAAGAATGAAAAAGAATGAATAAAATGGATAAATAAAATAAAAATAAAAATCCCCAAAAGGGTGAGCTAGTTAAAATTCCTCTTTAGTTTTTTATTATGCTTAATTTTGATTAATTATCAAAAGATTCGATTAAGGTTGCAAATAAAGGGAGATGTGATGTTTTTTCACCTTTTTATAAAATGATGATGTAATTGAATGGACGCGATTTTCCCCAATCAGATCAACGGTGGAGGACGATGCCCCCCCCCCCCCCCCCTCCGCCCCCCAAGATTTCAGAACTTAACGAGGGAGGGGGAGGGGGGGGTGTCCGAAATATGGTTTTGTGGAAACTGTTTAAACCCACGTGGCGGCTCCATGGAAACTTCGAGACCCTCCTCGTTATTCACCCTCCCTCTCGCTTTAAAAACCTCGCATCACCCTGAATTAGTCCCTTTTTCCATTTCATTTTATCTGTGCAGGTTTGACATGAAGGTTTTCAAGTGCACCAACACCCTCTACAGTAGCATTCTCCTTGTGTCATCAATCAAATATAGTCTAGTAACACCATTCCCATAGCCTCCATTACAGTCAAAGAAGTCGTCTCCTAAATGAAAAGTGAAAATTGTTGTTGAAAGTCTTCTATTACCTTCTTTTTATAACTTAGATGAATTTCCCTTTGTCGACACACAGTAAAAAAATAGCGGAAACCTAGTGTGAATTCAACTTGTATAAGCTTCATAACTGGGCAAATAAAAAATTCTTAGATAACAGTGATGAGTTGAGTATCTAGGAGTCATTCGTACCTCAATTCATTTTCCCCCAAAATCATGTCTTCCAAGGACTTATTACATGGTTTCATTTCAGGTATCTCCCTAGCCAGAATGTTGTAATTGCCCAAAATAATGAAACCTTATTCACAATTACACCAGAAGCTATCTTCCAAGCTCTTTAGATTAATCCTCAAACTCCCTTACATCCATTTTCCACTGATTCACTCATGGAAATATACCAGAAGCTTACTTTCTCTCAATGAGCCCATATTTTTTAGTCTTTTCTACTTGAAAATTCTGAGTTACCCAGAAATAATCCCCCATATTTTGCTTCTATTTTCCCTGAAATGTCAAGGCAAGTGATTTCTGTGGTTACTTGCCTATTAGGTTATCCCACATATCAATGGGTATATGAAGTAGTGTTAGAATTTTTTTGAGTGTTCTCAATTGGTCAGAAGGCATCAATCATTTTCAACTATAGTCAATATCTATTAAATGTTATTCATGATCAGTTTATGAAGTTTACTTCTGAAGGTGCATTCAAACACCAGTTAGTCCTTATATATTTGATGTTGTTCTATCAAGAAGACAGGTTAAAATTTCAATTGTGGAAGTTGGATGTACAAGGAAGACAACTATCATTCATTCACTAGACCTCCTTGGTGAGAAATAATTCAGAGGAATATTCATTTAGTAATTTTGTAGATCAGTTTTTGCATGTATCCTTATGTCTTCTTAGCAACAATGTTATACCAAGGATTTCACCAGAAATCAAAAGAGTTTTACATCTTACAGAACAATCCAAGGTTGGATACTGGTATCTTTAACATAATTATACATAAATTTGAATCTATGGATGTGAACTCCCTCCCTAGAGGTTTGCCAATTTTTGTACCATTGAGAATTTTTGCCTTGGAATATATCAGGCAAATGTTGAATATGGATGACCTGCATTTTGTGTCAAGAAAGCAGAAGGCATAAGAAGCAGATTAGTTACTAAAGTAGATGAAATTCAAATTGAGTTTCACATGGTCTTATGATCCATTAGGGATAATTTCAAAATTAAGAGTTGAGAAAAAGACCACGCCTTATTCACATACACCTAGACCAGAAATAGAGCATTATGCCAATCAAGAGGAGTGGATGGAAAACATGCTACAAGAGGATGAAGATCCTATTGTCAGTCAAACATCTCTGCAAACTCCTATTTCAATGGAAAAAGAATTTAAGAGATCAAGGGAAATATGTCTCCTACAGATTCAAGGTCTCAAGCTGTAGACTTTCGTGTTTTCAAGAGAAGAAAGAAGACAAATCCTAAGGCAAATACTAAGACTGATACTAAAAATGATACTCAGATAAATACTCAAGAGGAATCATTAGAAGAAAATGGATCACATGAGCAAGCTACAGTTTTTTTAATAGGTCTTCCCACCACTTTAGTCCCATACATTGAAGAGACAACAGAGTCACGTGTCTTCTACATCCCAGATTGCAACACAACAGAACATTTTTACGAGATATAGAGGGATTAAGAAGAAGAATGAAGAATTGAAGGCTATAACATACTCATAATTTTGGAAGAAGACTACTACTACTCAACATCGATTTATGTCTTCACTTGACACAGAGAAGTGACAGTTCCAATTAGCCTTCTTAGAACCTACAATTTTGTACATGCTTTTGTGGGCTAGTACAACCATCATAAGTCGGAATATTACTGAAAGCATGGTCTGGAGTAGAGAATCTACATACCATGGAAGACTTAACAGTCTTTGAATCTGATAAATGATTACAATGGGCTCCCCACCATCTCGCAGGGGTTGCTTGTAGCACAACATCAAGCAGTGGAAGTTTTTGGTCTAGTACAATCTTGGAATCAACATCCTTATTAAAATTGACAATTGACCCAATACCATAATAAGCGGGATAGTCTCTTAATTCGGTGCCAGTATAGCGAACACATCAAACAGTTGCACAGTGCCTCGAGTGTAGTTCATGATCTCCTTACTGCCACTCATCCAACGTAACCTCTGAACCTACTTCGATGCTCTGAATACTTCATCCGCTAATAGAGCCAGTTATTTTTGGATTAATATAGTCTTCCATCCTTCCAGCAGTAAGTTGATATAATTGATCTAATAGGTTAGACTCTTTAATATCATCCATAGGTTCAGTAAACCTCAGGCCCTCGTATGGATCCAATGGTTGTATAACTCAAACTCCATCAACTTCAAAGGTTATTATTTCTCTTTTCAAGTCAATGATAGCATAGTTTTCAAATGCCCATTCAATACCTAATACAACTGGATACGAATCTTTATCGCCCATGATATCTATTGCTTCAAAATCTGCATAAGTATTAACTCCTACAATGTCAACCTCAACATCTTCCAATATTCTAATAGGTAGGATGCAGTATTGGTTTGCCATTCGCAATTGGATTGGGGAAAAACTAACTTGGGTTTCCCTAAGATTTCTCAAGTTTTCCTTGGAAAAATATTCACATCTGAGCCCAGATATAACATAGAGTCCTTGATTTGATATCCCACAATCTGTGCATCCACCCTGAACTCTCTTCCTATCCTCTTCTTATTTCTCCAAACCCTTTAGAATGTCTCTCTGGAAAATTGGCAGAGATAGTTTCTTCTGAGAATGGATCATCTTTCACGATTTCTTTTAATTTCTTACACATATGTCCAGTTAATTACTCATCATTCACAATATGTAAGAACAACTTAAGCCATTCCAAAATTGTTTGAGATGTACCTTGTAGTAGTTGAGGACTTTGAGGCTTCACTCGATCTTGTGGTTCTGTGTGAGGTTTATGAGAAGAAACCAAATGCCCGAATAGTTATGCTGCATCTTGGTAATATTCTTTCTGCTGATTAGGATCATAGGACTTCTTGGGGGAAACCAATATTATCATGGTTGCTCTAAAGTTCCTATATCAACCATTTTTATTTTCCCTCCTCTGGTCACAATATTGATATTTGGTTGCACAATTGAATTTGGGTCTCGAGGCTCAACATTAATTAAATTATCTCCTTTAGCTTGATTACCATCCTCTCACCGAGCAATAGGTCCTAGAAAATCCTCTGTAGCATGCGTATTAATTTGACAATGTGAACACCAAGGCCTTCTTGATCACAATTGTAACATTGGATCGGGCCTCTTCCTCCTATCCTTCCTCCCCTTGGAGCCCCTCCTCCTCACCCTCAAGGAGTCTAATTAATTCGAAAGGTTGAGCAATCCAGACAATCAACCAATGCGTTTAGAGAGTGACATTAATGGGTATGATGTGTAGGTGACCCACAAAATTCAGAAAACATATTGTTTGTCATATTGGAATAATTCTGTAAAATGGGACATAAACGAGGCGAGTGGCCAAAATTTTGGCAAATTTCAAAGAATTCGTTCATATACATACCTTGATGATTCGGGAAGGCATGATACTGTATATTCCCTTAGAAGGGAATTGCAAAGGAAATTTGCACAATTCCAACACTATGTGGTGATGGCAGAGAAGGTCCCATTGGTGCACTAAACGGTCCAGTCCCCCTTAGTCGCAGTCATTCTATAATATGACGTCCTTCAATTTGACAATGCATACACCAAACATGACATCTTATTGGTCTCATCAAAGCAAGATCCTTGAATTTTTCAGTCAGATTGGAAATCTGGTTTTGGAGACCCATAATAGCAAGATTAGTAGAGGAAGTACCTACTTTATAATCTTGTGGGTATCCCACCATGGCTTCTATATGCATCTCCTGCTCCAAAGCATCTTGTAATGTATCAATCTTCGATTGCGATAGAGGAAACCTAGTCATAGACAACCAGGCCTTAATAAAGAAATCTCTTTGATGATGAGGATCAATCGGGTAGGATAATTTACTAATGGCATCCTTAAATCTATGCATGCACTGTCAACCAGATTAACCCTCCTTGTGGCGAATATCCAACAATTCTGCCAAGCCTTGTTGATTAGATCGGGGTAACTTAAACTCTCGAAGAAATTCTCGTTTGACTACATCCATGGTAACATTAGGATTTACATCAATCCACTTGATAAGCCATCGAAGTGCTCGATCTCTTAAAGTAGTTTGGAACTCAATAGGTTTGATTGTGTCAAGAGTCTGACGAGCCCCCTATACAACTTCACACAAATACCAATGTTGTTCAATATCTTCACCACCTTTCCCTGAAAACATTGGATACCAGGTAAGCGATCCAGCCATGTTTCCAACCATGATTGGTTGCCCAGGTGGAAGAATTATAAATCCCTTGGAACCCGGTTGAGAACAACTGGTTGAACTTGATTAAACACCACAACTAGAACTACTTCTTCCACTAGAACTCTCAGTACTATATCTAGAATGTACTTGCTGAAATTTGATAATATTATGTAACTTAGAAAAGAAATGATCAGGGTTTTGATAAGTACTAGGGGAAGGTGAGGGAGAGGAGGAGTCGCACCACTACGTTGCGAGCTTCTATGATCAGGGATTGACTCATATTCAAAGAATAGTCGCCTCATTACAAAGTGCATATCATCATCTGTAACCGGTGTATGCTCACCAGACATCATAATCGACTGTACAAATGGCTTAGGTGTTTAAAATCCTACTAATTCTTAGTGGGGTTTGCTGGTCCCATCCAATCCTTCTACAATACTTCCATTGGCGCCTCTTATTTCTCCAGAAAGAGATCCATCATTTTCCCCTTTTCCTCGCAACTCGGGACTCTCCATCATCTTTCTCCTCAACGCTGAACTCATTATTGCATCTCCTATCCATTGTAACTCCCTTCTTCTAAGCCTAATTTCTCGCAACTTCCATTCGCACCACTTATCGTTTATCTGTTCCGTCCGCAAAACTCTAAAATCTCATGCCTTCTGCAACTCCTCTTGATTCATTATAGCAGCCTCTTCATTTTCTACGATGATAGAACACTCCTCCCCCAAAATCCAACCCCCAACACTAAGGGTTTAAGTGGTCATTCGATCTTATTGGAATGGTAACAAGTTTTCTTCAACCATCAAGATCTTAATCCAAAGCAGGATCTCTTTTAACAATATTCCCTGCAACCCGACCTTAAATATCGCTTATGTGCGAGAGAAAGATTGATGGTTTTCAGCTGCAAATTCAATAATATTGCCTTCCAGTGTTGCATTCACCCATAAATCAACCCTTGTTAAATTTGTGTCTAATTGGTGAAGCTCAGTCAGATCAATCGTAGACCAATTTCTACACAACCCAGGTCGACTTCCAACTTTGTCCTTAACCTACAGCCGCCTCAACCAATTATGTAACTCTTCTGGGAATTTACACCAAAAGGTCCCGTATTGGTTGCAAGCAGGTTTAACATACAAAATTTGTTCTCTAACCCAATCTAGATTCTTTTGTCTCAATTATGCCTGCTGCAAAATAAAGTGATCATTCTTCTCATGCCACCATTCCTGAATACCTCGACCAAAGATTTTAGACGTCATGATCTAGATCCCTTCTGAAGTTTGGGTCCCAACAACAGAACCATTTGTTGGTTGAAAATTTATAATCATGATAGACCTAGGGTTCAACTTGAGTTTGCCAACAAAAAAAGTTGGTGTAGTCTAGCTTATCGATGATATTTTCACTCCCTATTAAGAAGGAGTGCCTCACAAATCTATCCTATTCTTCTCCACAACTAATCTGTGAGTTGGTTTCAAAAATATTTTCAAAAAAATGAAGGACCCAACACACTTTGTGCTCATGCATAGGTTATGAGCAGTGGGCTCGCCTCATGGCGCTTGCATTGGAGATTTTGACAAACCTTATGGTATGCATTCAGCAGTGGGATTTGTTTGTGGCACTTGGGTTGGAGAGTTTTGTATAAATTAATAAATTATAAAATAGTTTTATTAAATACAAAAATGATTTCTCTCTACAAATTTAAAAGACATGTCAGTGATGCTTTTGGCAATTTGGAAGTCATCTGAATTTGATGCCCTTTGTTGGAAATGATGTCATTTTTGTTCTGTTACTTGAGTTTTGGAACAACTAAATGTTTGCTGGTGTAAAGAAATAGAGAAGCTAGGAATCAGTGTCATCTTCCAAGACTATGTATTCGCAAATGCAATCAAATATTAAAGTTGGTATGTGTGGAACATCTAATGTTTTTGGAGAGGCTCGATTCATCTAGCTATCCCAAAACCAAGTGGCGTGCAAGAGTAGTGGAGGATAATAAATCCAGGGTTAGGTTTATCCACTATTAAATATACAATACCTGAAGAAAATCCTTGGCATGGGTGAAAACAAAAGTGGTCATCCTCACTAAATTTGTTGTCGCTACACATCTATGACACTTGGATGATTCTTTAGTTCCACTTTGCAATAAGGTTAGCATTATCTGCTAGAGATATGTAACAATCCAAAGTAAATATAAAATTAATTTCCTAATTAAAATCAGAATCAACAAATAAGTACATACCTATGTTACCTGTGATCAATGTTTGCCAGATGACAACAAGGTTTTGGGGACGAATCTCCACCCAACCGTAGGCTCAATTGTGCAATGGTTTGCTACAACTGGCCATCCCCAAGCCCTCAATCAACGTACCATTGCTAGTGACTCCTAAGTCTTAGAATACCATTCTCCCAAGAGAATGAAAGATAGAATCTCGGAATGATGGAATGTAGGAATGCTTCTCATCTTCCTCACCATCTATTAAATAGAACAAATATTGGAAGGGAAACCACATGCATACACTCCATGTGTCTACATGCAGCTTTTTATTTTTAGCTTTCTTGTTTTATTTCTTTACTTTTCTTTTGATTTTTAGCTTTCTTGTTTTATTTTCTTCTTTTTGATAGTTTTCTTGTTTTATTTCATTTTATTCTTTTTTAAAGCTTTAGTATGGTTATACTATTTTTATTTTTATTATTTTTATTATTTATTATTAAGTGATTTATTTATTATTATTTATTATTTATATTATTAATTATTATTTATTATTTTATTATTTATTATTTATTATTAAGGGGAGGGATATTACATACTCTCCCACTTTAAGGAACTTCGTCGCGAAGTTAAGTTGAATTATTTATTATTTATTATTTTATTTACTTCATATTGCCAACACTCTCTGCTGAACTAGTATAACCAGCAAGCATCAAAAGTACCTAACACACTGGGAAATCTCAAGGAATCTCTGTCCTTTTTCCCACTTTCGGCACCAGGCATAAGCCTAACCCGGTCTGTATCCTAGTCCAAGGCTTGCCTCAAGGCTCGCGCCTGACTCAGATCTCATTTGCCTCAAGGTAGGCATCCTGACTGGTACTCAATGACCCTGGGCATCTTGCAAGGCTAGCCCACTCCCTCCACAACTACTAAGGCGCACAGCCCCAGGCATCGAAGTCCTTTACATCCCTTCCAGACTTCGGCATCCCAATCCAATAACAGGTACCTAGCCTAGAACATCAGGCACTTGGCCTCCTCAAGATGGTCCTATAGCTCTTCAAGAGCTATACACAAGACAAAGGAACCACTGGCATATGTAGTGTTGATTGAGTTTTGTCCCTAACCCATATGGTGTTACTTATTCTCCCTCGTGCGTATGGGCTCGCACGAGATCATCAAATAAACCGGCCCTCTTGACCCATTTATGGAGTCCTGTGAATCATCAGATCTCAACATGCATCCAATGCATTAACCATACCATCATAGTATCATAGGAAATAATCCACATGCCAAGTCTTACATGTCATCATGAGAACATTCATCTTTGTTAATCGCAATATTATGAATAATAAGGAACTGTATGCTCATGCATGTCATAGATGTGTACGAAACTATCGTATGCTTCAATTATACCATCAACACAATTATATCTAAGACATATCATGGCTTCACATAAATGAACCACATGTCAATAATCCTCATATTATAGCATTATAATTCCTATGCCACGTTTTGCATATCATATCCATCAAGAGTATTGAACATTAAATACCTATTATCACGTAGTGAATGAGCATATACATGTAATTTGAATGGAAATTGTAATGCAAAATGAAATTTATTAGAAGATCATATTGAGAGAGTTGTGTTCTTGCAATAATAGACCAGAGAAATTCCAAGCAACTGCTATCGCTAAAGGACAATGAGAACAACAATCCAACCCAATTAGTGAATAGTATGATCAACATTGAACAGTAAAATAATGAATCGATGCTAGTGAACAATGATCATCTAAAGGTAATAAGATATCAGAGTTTACCCATTGTGAATTGGAACAGATTTCACTATTTTAGAGCACTTTAATTGGTGACAAATCTCAACTTCAATTATCCAAATACTTCAAGTGCTATGTAACTGTGTTGTAAAATGAACCAGTGGTGAGTAGTTACACCAGCATTAAAGATTTGTTACAAAAAAACATGCCAACATACCATATCAATAGTGCAATCTTTCAGAGAATTATACATCATCAATTATGGGTAGATTATCACCATCCAAGATTACAAGATTATATACTTTTCCAATGAATCGATGAGTCATAACAAAACTATATACCTTTCATTAGGTGACTCATTTAGAATTTCGCTTTGTTATATGGTTGTAATGGAGAGAACTATTGTAGCACTTTTCTTTTTATGAAATAGCATTTAGAAAATGATAAGAGAATGCAAGCACAAACAACTCAAGAAAATGAGATAGTGGTTTTACCATGTAATGAGATTCTAATGAGAGCAGAGAACCAAAGAATCTGCTGTCTATAATGATGCATGAGAAAACCAATGAGGAACTAATGAGTGCACCAAACTTATACCAGCCAAACATTTTCAGTTGATCTTCCAAAATAAATGGTGGTACCCCTGGAATTTCAGGTCTCACTTCCATAATTTAATATCCGACTTTTGTAATGATTTTAAAGAAATAAGTTGGTTGTAGCTAGTTTAACAAGTATATCAGTCTACCAAAGCCAAATCAGTTATCAAAATGTAATGAAAAGAAAGTTGATGAACTGTAAAATAAATGATTGATATAGAGACCTTGTACGAGAAATACTATTGTAACTCAATATCAAGATTCATCCCATAAAATAAGAACCAACATACTCAATAATAATTATTATCAGAGTCTAATAATAACAAAGTTAATAAGTTATTATCAGAGTTTATGAATTTAATAAGATATATTTTATCATAAATTATCAATAATCACAATACTTAAACCATAAATTATCAACAATCACAATTTTGTAGTATAAAACCATGGAAAACATGAGTTAGAGGGTAATAATGATGTCAGAATACATCTTAGAGAATTGTCTCAATGTATAATCTAAATTTGAATGATTAAAGCTTAAGGATATTGGTGGCATTATTGTGTTAAAAAGGTACTTAAATTTTGAAAGAAAATTTATTCATCATTATATGTCACACCAATACAGATTCATGATAAAGATAAATTGAAATTTTGTGCTATAGAGTGAAATATTTAAGTATCTATTTAAGCAATCATAATTTATGTCAGAAGAATTAAATGCACTGCTTTTAACAAAATAAATCGTTAAACAAATTTATTGAATGTATCTTGAGATTTTTATGGCTATTAAATAATTACTCTAAGGAAATTTAAGAAATCAAACCATCAAAGAAATATTCCACACCATAATAAGAAGAGACACCGCCACCCGACCCAGAACCGGATCGGATGACTGGGAAGGTTATCCCTCCCCAAAACAAAAAATAAAATCCTTTTATTAATAAGATGGCCAGCCTGCAAGCGCACCCGCGAAGGCAACACCATATCAAAACCCTTAAATTACAATACATTTTAGCCATAATGATTTCCTGGATAAGACATAAAATTGCGTGCATGTGTACAGAAACCCAACCCCCAATCAGCATTTCACATTATGCATCGTGCCGGCTTGTGAAAGTTAATCGATTGGCTTCGTATTCGGCAACGGAGGTCCCAAGGTTCATTAGTATTTTTTTCTCATTCGTTTCGTTCCTCAATGTTGGCTCCTCCTTTGTATGAGATTGCCAGAAAACTCTTTTAAACAACAAACAAGACTGACCAGATTTACTACATGCAAGATTGACCAGACACATATGCAAGATTATAATAAGGGCAATTTGCCTGAACTTGTTTAGATTTAACTTCTAATCCATAAATGAGAAGAATACAAGCTTAATCTCGAGGAGGATTTGTAGCGATTACTTCAAAATTTTAACCTTTAAACGAAGAAGAGAATAAGGAATTCCAAGATAAATCTTCATGCTTAATTTTTCATTATAATTTCAATAATTATAGCCTTAACCGAGAAATACAGGAAAAAGAATTCAAAACTGAGTCTCATTTCAATATTTTAGCCTTACTCTGAAAACACGTGAAAAGGAATTCCAAGCTAAATATTGGAATCTTGGCAGGAGCTTGCAGTAATAATCATGCTGGACTAAATTTCAAAGCGAACTTACCATAACAATCTCAAAATTGTAGGCTTAAGTGAGTGTCACTGGTGAAGCTTTAACTTATTAGGTAAAAGAAAAATAACCACGCATAAACACTGGATAGTAAATAGTTAAATGATGAGACTTTCTCAAGTAGGGATAAAATCCATGAATTATTTTATTAAAGTAATTTAATAATTCCATGTTATACATGCGTTTTTCTTACTTTTTCACAAATATTGCAAGTGGGACAACATTATCACAATAAAGACATCAACTATAAAACCATTTTAATGTGTAAAGCGTCTAACTCACTCCACTCTTTTAAAAAGCCAGTACCTCTTTTTGCATGTCTATCAACGTTTATAGAATGACTTTGCATGTCTATGACCAGTACTTGCATGCGTTTTTTTATTTTTTTTATTTAACCGTTTCTTTAAATTAAATTGGAAAATACAATTGGTTGTTCCGTGTACTTAAAGAATCACGTGGTCATGGGTTTAAGAGACACAATTATATATATATTTATATTTAAACACGTGTGGACACCAAAACCAAACTGCAATCTCAACAGATGCAACCACGTCTTGCCTTGCTCCATAATTTTCGAATTTGGGCATGAGCACTGGTCAGAATGAAATCCAAAAATAACATTTAAATTTCCCAAAATATTCGTTGTAGAAAACAGGAAGCGTAACGAAAGAGAAGACACTTATTTTAAGAATAGTTATCCTAACCAGAACCAGAAGCCACGAGAATGGAACTCTTAACCTTCACACACTCGGAATTTGGGCTTTACTTCTCATGATTTATTTTTTAAAGCTAAATTAGAAAAATAAACTTCGTCCATTCAAACATGCACGATTTGATTTTGAGTATATATAGTTATTTATTTATATATGTTACAACCCAAAAAATAAAAAAATAAAATATGTATCTTCTGATTCCATACCCCTGACCCTGCTGTAAATGTGTTTGCATACGTTTCATGTTTCCTGTTATATGGGGTTTGCTTGGACATCTGTCTTCTGTTGATTCTCAAATGACCTGGATCGTGGCTTCTCATGCCACTTTTTTTGTATCCTATGTCGGTTTTTATATTGACTCAATATAATACATGATGCTTTTTTCTCTGAAAAAAAAGATAAAGATAAGTTTTATAAGAATCCCAACTTTTCAAGACAGGAAAGGAATACCTGAACGCTTTCAAGGTATCTAGCACAACTTATATTTTATTTTCAAAAGAAGATTGTGCCATCAATTTTGAATAACTTAAAGTTAAACCAAAATTCGCATGATTCGTTGAATATATTTCATAGATTATCTGAAAAATTACAATTAACACTATGTTAATTAAAAACTTATTGCATGTCATTCTTTGTATATATACTATATGTATTACATGCTAATGATTTTTTTGTATTTTTTTGGTTTTTTTTTTACTAATGATATATGTATTTTTATATATATTAATTATATGCACTATATATATATATATATTATTTTTATTTTTATTTTTATTTTTATTTTTACATGATTAAAAGAAAAAATTTTGATAACTTTAAGCAAGTATTTTTCTTTAATTTTTACCTATAGGCCACACAGAGTTGAAACCTTGCTCTATACCATATGTAACAATCCAAAGTAAATATAAAAATAATTTCCTAATTAAAAGCAGAATTGACAAATAAATACGTACCTATGTTACATGATCAATATTTTCCAGATGACAACAAGGTTTTGGGGATGACTCTCCACCCAACCATAGGCTCAATTGTGCAATGGTTTGCTACAACTGGCCACCCCCGAGCCCTCAATCAACGTACTACTGCCAATGACTCCTAAGTCTTAGAATACCATTCTCCCAAGAGAATGAAAGATAGAATCTCGGAATGATAGAATGCAGGAATGCCTCTCATCTTTCTTACCATCTATTAAATAAAACAAACATTTGAAGGGGAACCACATGCACACACTCCATGTGTCTACATGCAACTTTCTTTTGATTTTTAGCTTTTTTGTTTTATTTCTTTATTTTTCTTTTGATTTTTATCTTTCTTGTTTTATAAGATAGAATCTCGGAATGATGGAATGCAGGAATACCTCTCATCTTCCTCACCATCTATTAAATAAAACAAACATTGGAAGGGGAACCACATGCACACACTCTATGTGTCTACATGCAACTTTCTTTTGATTTTTAGTTCTCTTGTTTTATTTCTTTACTTTTCTTTTGATTTTTATCTTTCTTGTTTTGTTTTTTTTTGATATGGTTATTACTATTTTTATTTTTATTATTTTTATTTATTTTCTTGTATATACTTTTAATATCATTTATTATTTAACATTTATGATTTATGATTTATTAGTATTTATTATTAAGTGATTTATTTATTATTATTTATTATCTATATTATTAATTATTATTATTTTATTATTTATTATTTATTATTTATTATGAAGGGGAGGGATATTACGAGATATATGTAATTCATTGAATCTACTTTATCTCAATACCACTTGGATGATTCTTTAGTCCCACTTTGCAATAAGGTTAGCATTATCTGCTAGAGACAGCTGCTAGAGATATATGTAATTCATTAAATCTACTTTATCTCAATAAAATACATGCCACACCAACTTGCTCAGTGTAATGTAATAAGTGTAGTGATACATTTTATTTATCCCAATTTTTTTTAAATAATCTTTATATAATATTTATTCTATTAAAAATAAGAAGTTTTATATTTAATTTTTTAAGATAATCTTCCAAAATCTATTATTTATTCTCATATATATGTTTACACCTATAAAAGGAATCACTAGTTATATAATCAATACAATTTAACAACCAAATAATTGTTATAAACCGATTATAATATGGATTAATAAAAACGCTAACGATAACGATAACCAATAGGAAAAAAATGCAAAAGAAGAGGAAAAGTGCGCAAGAGAACTCTATCTTCTCCTCCGCTAAATGAGTAGTTTACCAAAGACAACAATTTCTTAAACCTCAACCATTACCACCATGAGTGAAAAATAGTATAAATATAGATTTCTAGTTATCTGGGCATCTAAAGAGATCAGCAACTTGAATTTGAAAACTCGTGCAAAAATAAAGGTAGTCTAAGTGCCCCACTCAAACTCTACAAATCTCGAGGTAACAATCTTATATTCATGCTGATCAGCAACTCGAATTTGAAAACTGTGCAAAAATAAAGGTAGTCTAAGTGCCCTACTCAAACTCTACAGATCTCGAGGTAACAATCTTATATTCATGCTGATCAGCAACTTGAATTTGAAAACTCTGCAAAAATAAAGGTAGTCTAACTGCCCCACTCAAACTCTACAAATCTCGAGGTAACAATCTTATATTCATGCTGACCAGCAACTCGAATTTGAAAACTCTGCAAAAATAAAGGTAGTCTAAGTGCCCCACTCAAACTCTACAAATCTCGAGGTAACAATCTTATATTCATGCTGATCAGCAACTCGAATTTGAAAACTCTGCAAAAATAAAGGTAGTCTAAGTGCCCCACTCAAACTCTACAAATCTCGAGGTAACAATCTTATATTCATGCTGATCAGCAACTTGAATTTGAAAACTCTGCAAAAATAAAGGTAGTCTAAGTGCCCCACTCAAATTCTACAAATCTCAAGGTAGCAATTTTATATTCATGCTTATGATCTATAATCTTGTGAAAATCTTCTGGTCGGCTGCTTTTTCAGAATTATTTTCGTACCGCCTTACTTTTATTTAGAAAGTTGGAAAGTCATTTAGCTGTGGGAAAATGCAGAGAAATTTCGTGAAAATAGTGGTTTTAAAAGGATAACCGCACGCTTCATATTTTTATGATCTTCTTGTTTTGCGAATTTTAAAATGTTGGTTCCGTCAAAAATTGTGATCAGTAACCTGAATTTCAAAAAGTCTACAAAAATAAAGGTAGTCTAAGTGCCTCACTCAAACGCTACAAATCTCAAAGTAACAATCTTACAAAGTTGTACAGTGATGTGTGGTTTGTTGATAAGTTTATTTGGGTGGAAGACAGAAGTTCAAATCCTGTGTGGTTTGTTGGTAAGTTTATTTGGACGGGAGACCGAAGTTCAAATCCCACGGAGTACAGTGACCTGCTCTGGTGGTAGCTAAAGGAGCAGATTCCCCTGTCCTGTGAGTCTTGTTCTTGCTAAAATCATAAAATCTTAGTATATTCAACTTGCAGGTAGTTGGATGTACTCGTGGTAATCTTAGTATATCTGACTTGCAGGTAGTTGGATGTACTTCTGGTGTTATAGAGACAGCTACGAAGATTGATCCTGGATCTCCCATAGATTAAAATTGGGAGTTACCTATTCACAATGTATTTAAAAAAAAATAAAAAAAATCTTACAAAATTGGAAAGTCATGAATTGTGTGAAAACTCTAATCAATTTTGAATATGGAATAATGCAGTGTACGAGTATTAACCAATGATTCCGTCGTTCACGTGGTGCATGTTACCGACCGGAAGCTTTTTAAATGATTTTCCGGTCGGCTACTTTTTTTAAATGAGTTTCGGACCACTTGTTTTTATTTAAAATGATCAAGCCGATCACATCGATGTCTTATCCGTAATTTACGGTCCGAACAATATAACCAGCCTGTCAGGTATAAGAAAGTAGATTTTGAGAAGATATAAATCTCAGCACGAGCTCAAATTTGTCATACTTGGCCCATTGTACGAAGGGCCACTTAAATAACATAGAAGTGGCAGTAAGACATTTGCCATACGCCAAAGCCAACCATTCCAAATAGTAGTTATAGTTGTAAGTCAAATTTGTCTTACTTGGCCCATTGTACGAAGGGCCACTTAAATAACATAGAAGTGGCACTAAGATATTTTCCATACGAAAGCCAACCACTCCAAATAATAGATATAGTTGTAAGTCAAATTTGTCATACTTGGCCCATTGTACGAAGGGCCACTTAAATAACATAGATGTGGCACTAAGATATTTGCCAAAGCCAACCACTCCAAATAATAGTTATAGTTGTAAGTCAAATTTGTCTTACTTGGCCCATTGTACGAAGGGCCACTTAAATAACATAGAAGTGGCACTAAGATATTTGCCAAAGTTAGTTATAGTTGTAAGTCAAATTTGTCTTACTTGGCTCACTGTACCAAGGGCCACTTAATTAACATAGAAGTGGCACTAAGATATTTTCCATATGCCAAAGCCAACTACTCCAAATAATAGTTATAGTTGTAAGTCAAATTTGTATTACTCGGCCATTGTACGAAGGCTTTAAAATTGACGCCAGTTTACCCAATTTTTTTGCCTTTTTACCCGTAAAATACGGTTTATTGCAAAATAAACACGTAATTCTTACCTTACGGTTTATTGCAAAATAAACACGTAATTCTTACCTTGCTGATTTTTTATAAAACCGTCATTTTGTCGGGCATATAAAAAATTTAAAAGTTTCAACTTATATATGACACATGTTATGAGAGGGTAGTTGACCTAGGTTGGTGCATAATGCATTGATTGCTTTAGTCCCGCCACGATGAAGAGGCAGCACCGTATTGAATAATCAGAATCGATTTGCATAGGTTTCAGCGCCTCGAGCAATCTGCCGCCATCCACATTTTCCGTGGGAAACCGCTGAGTAAAAATATAGGAAAAATATTATGCAAGGTAAAATTAAATATTAAAAAGTCACGTGAAGGGTTATTTAAAAATAAAACTGTCATAAAAAATTTCCCTGATGGGTAGGGTTACCCGGCAAATTTAACCCTGCACGTGGTGCATGTTACTGATGGCTAGGGTTACCCGGCAAATTTAACTCTGCACGTGGTGCATGTTACCTTGTAGGGCTTTCAAACTTTTTTGGTTCGGACCGTAAATTACGCTGATAAGACTTCGATGTCATTGATTTGATCATTTTAAATAAAAATAAGCTGTCCGAAAATCATTTAAAAAAAAGTAGCCGAACGATTTTCACAAGATTATAAGGTCAAATTCCAAGGCTAAACCAAATATTAACGAGGTACAAAAATTTAAAATCCCGAAAATGATAAGGTAACATGCACCACGTGAATGACAGATTGAATTTGGAGTTTATAAGAGTTAATTATTGAGGTTTAAAAATAATATTGATGAAATATTATAATAATTATTAGTTTTTTTCTAATAAAATATTTAAAAATAATATAATAACTAATAATATTGAAAATTTTTAATAAAATAATAAAATATTTGATAATTATTATATGATATTGAATTTGCATTAGTTCTATATTTGTAATTATTAAATAATATTAAATTTATAATAATTATATTGTATAGTAATATATTTTATTTTTTATATTATATAGTATTATATGTTACTTTAGTAAAAGAATATAGTAAGTAAAGAATATATTTTATCCTCTTTTTATATATAGTAAATAAGGAATATATTTTACTTTTTTTAATATAGGCTCCTGTCACGAGCTTGCTCTTGTTGCGTTTCTTCGATTTTCTCTGAGGGCCAACTCCTGGTAAATCAGTGGTGAACCTACTCGGACCTTTCACACTTTGACGGCCTCAACAACGGCTTCCACGCCTTCCAACGGCCTTGGTGTCCCTTCGATCCTTTGGCGAACTTCCTGCGAACTTCGGACAAAAGCACAAAGAAAACTACTACCACAGCAGACTTTATAAATGCACAGAGATACTCAACAACAGAATAGCATACTCATTTTATTGCAGAATGGATAAGTCTTACAGAATGCTCGAGGCTTTTACAGAGATTGACTATTCTCGCATTTACCAGACTGTCTACCGTTCATAAAGAACAAGTAATACCGGAGGCTTCCTGGCGAGGAATAGACTCTGCCTCAGAATATGACTTCACACAGACACAGACTATGGACAATACTCTAATGGTTCGGCCACTTCAGGTTCTCACCAGTGCCGAGCACACTGATGCGCAGGCTCCCAAACCACCTAAAGACTTTGAGTAATTTCTCGTGTTGCAAGCAGATCAGACTGATCGTCCGCAGATGCAGAGCAGGAGATTACTCGACTCAAACACACACAAAGACTCTAAATGCCGATGCCTAACAAATGAGCCTTACCCTCCTTATATAGGAAGAGAGGGGGGACAAACATTATTGTTGGTCGGAACAAAGAAAAGACTTAAAGCTAAAGGAATTATTGCTTTTCAGCCTTTATCAGAGCGATGTCCGCACAAGTATTCGGGTCAATAAAATGGACCGAATAATTGCTTTCGGGTAACGCTAAGATATTCTCTGTAAAGTAGATTCTTGTACCTAAAGCAAATATGATAAACATCATGACTCTTTACACAGTGGATGCTTTTGTACTAAAAGCCCACGAGAAAATTGTTTACATAGTGAATGCTTTGGAACAGCAAATCTCACGAGAAACTGGCCACAATTAAGCCCTTGTGACTGGTACAAATCAAAATACGGTCAGATCAGGGAATCTGCCTCTTTTATAAAGTACATCATCACATGCTTTGGTGTAGATCCGGCGAACTATCATTGGTTTTCCTAAGATAATTTGATGCTGAACTTTAGTTAGGATTAACCATTCTAGTTGCTCTCTCATATACTCTTGGAGTGAATGATTTATTCTATGAAATGGATCCCACTCCTTGACTGTCATCTCTTTGACTATTTTATAGATGCTATGAAAACATTCCCCAATATTATTTTCAAAACATTTATCATAGTATTTTCTTTCATAACTTTCATGATATACTGGGTCCATAGCGGTCCTGCTTACTCCGTAATCTGTCCACCAATTCTGAAACCACTGACAATGTTGATTTCGTTGAGATGTTGCCAGCGTGCTAAATTTCAGCTTTGTATAATGGGTCTCCTCTTTATCATCAACATTTAGGAAGTCCCACCATAACTTCTTATAGCCTGCAAAATCATAAACGGTGTCAGGAAAAATTACCTTGGGATCATTTTTGGGCCACCGTGCACATGGTTGGACAGGAAATTGCCCCGGTTCATTCCATAAATCTCTTGCCCGATAGATACAATAATAGCTTTCGTAAATTCCTGTACTACGACCTCCATGGTACCAAATGCCCACAATATCATGAAAATTTTGTTCTAAGACCCGGCGAGCAGTCCCGACGTCTGCTTTTGCTTTCTCATATATCATATCATGGATCCATTTTTTTCCCTTAGGGTAGACTTTTCTTTCAGGTACATAGTGCTGAAGGTCGGTGTGAGGCTGCAGATTTGCATCAAGGACTTTTGTATTCCTTAGTTGCCACGTGGGTCTCTAGTTATTTTTGTATGTTTCCCAGTCTTGATCATCTGGAATGGTCCTCAAGACTTCTTGCTTCTGCTGCTGATCCCACTCAGTAATAATCATCATAACATGTGCTTCCTTTTGATCAATGTATTCTCGGCTAAGAAAGTCAGGAAGACTGTTGTCTTTACCTTTGATATGTTCTACCGAAAAATCAAAATTTGCAAAGAATGCTTGCCATCTAGCAAACTTTGCTTCTCCAGCCTTTTTGATATCTTTGGATAAAACTTTTTGCATCGCTGAAGCATCTGTTCTAAGAAGAAAAGGCTTATTTATCAGATAAACTTCAAATTTGCTTATACAATTCCATGCTGCCTTTACTTCTCTCTCAATGACATAATAGTTATGTTCTGCTGAATTCTAGACCCCCGAGGCAAATTGTACAACTTGTTCTTCTTTGCCAATTCTTTGTTTCAAGATTCCTCCCCACCCAACGTTACTAGCATCAAATTGAACTATCTTAAAAGCCTGGTCATCAGCTACATACAATATAGGTAAAGATTTTACCTTGGCTTTAATTTCTTGGACTACTCTGGTGTGGAGGTCTGACCATTCAGGGGGATTTTTACCAAGCCTTTTGTTGAGCACCTTTCTGTCGCTGGCACAATCCTGGTAGAAATTGCTGACATAATTTAGGCATCCCAGAAACCTTTGCCATTGTGTCTTGTCTTTAAGCACATCTGGGAATTTGTCTTCAAATTCAATGGCATGTTGTTGTAAGGAAATTTGCCCGTTACAAATTGTGTGTCCCAAGAATTTTATAGAAGTCTGGAACACTTCTGTTTTCTTTTTGCTCAGTACAAGTCCATTTCTCTGGACTAGTTTCATGAAAGTATTTACATGTTTAAAATGGTCATCAATATTTTTGGAAAAAATTAAAACATCATCAATATAAACAATTAGCCAATCAAAATATGGCTTGAAGATATCATCCATTACTTTCTGGAATTTTGAGGGAGCATTTTTTAGGCCGAATGGCATAATATTCCATTCATAATGCCCTGCTAGAATACTAAAAGCAGTCTTAAATTTATCAGCTTCATCAATGGCAACCTGCCAAAATCCTGCTTTTAGATCAAATTTAGAAAATATCTTGGCTCCTGCAATCCTTCGGATCAAGTCTCCCTTGTGCGGAATGGGGTAGGTGTCATATGCTAGGACTGAATTTAGAGGCTTATAATTTATTACAAGTCTAGGAATACCTCTAATCTGTTCAACTCTCTTGTTCACATAAAATCCATAGCAGTTCCATGGGCTATTGGATTCTCTGATCAATTTCTTGTTAAGCAATTGCTGAATTTCTTCTTAACAAAGTTCTCTATATTCTTTGCTCATTGGGATGGCTCTGATCTTACAGGGTTTTCCAGTATATCCCTCTTTGTATGGCAACTTGATAGTATGCTGTTTTTGATGCCAGAAAACATTTGGTTCCTCTGAACAACATGTTTCTTCCAATTTCGCTTTCAGGTCTTGGATTTTTCTTTTGACATGCGGCAGTTTTAGCTGCTCTTCAATTCTTAGTGTTCCTTTCAGATCTTTAAGATCTGACAATAGAGATTCTGATTTGTCCAATTTTTGCATAGCTTGGACCATTGTTGAGACCCTTGGGCTTGAAACATATGGAAGTTCAATTCTTTTTCTTTTGCCTTTTGATGTAGGCACAGAGATGAAATAGCCAACCCTTCTTCCTTTCAGTCTGGCTGAACCATGAGGTTCAACTGCGGCTAAAAAGACATTCCCTAATATACAATCAACAGGGATGTCTGCAATGGCAAACTTCATATATACACAATGGGTATCAAAACATAATGAAGCTCTAGGAATTTCATATTTGAGTTTTTTGTTTCCTAGGCCTACTACCTCTCTTTCAGCTGAAACCCAATATTTGGCTGGAACATTCTTGATGTTAAGAATATTAATATCTGCACTAGAATATAATAATGCAGTCATGTAAATAATTTGTCCTTGGATACAGATTTTTACCTTAACATGGTGTTGCTGGTAGGTGATGGTGAACAACCTCATATCCTTGAAACCGAAATGTGGGTCTTGCATTCCTTCAGCAACTTGCATTTCTTGATGAGATGCTGTAGGGTTCCAGGAATCTTCTTCTTTTTCTTCTGCATTTATTTTTCCTTTTTGCATTTCTGAAATTTGAGCTTTAATTGCAGAAATTTCGGCTTTGAGATGGTGAATTTCACCACTTACTTCTCCCAGATTCAGGGGCCTTACTTTTCCTGGCTTTTGATGATGCATTTGGAATGATTTAGTGTTTCTTTCGTAAGATGCATCAATGAATAAAGGCTTCTTACCTGATTCTTTAGAAGCTTTGGTTTTGAGCTAGTCAGTGAATGCTTCAATCAGGCGATTCTTCATGTCTCCTTCCTCCATAGCTCTTATTTGAGATAAGATCTTCATTTCTGCTTCTTCTTCAATGGACGCCATTAGATTTTTTTTTTTGGAGGCTTAGGTCTTTCTTCTTCACTGGAGCTAGTGTAATATTCAGAATCATCTTCATATAAAATATGACAAGCACATTCTTCTGAATCTGAACATAAACATTCTGATGAGTCTGATTCAGAGTATTGGCCCATATTGACCTGGAATTCTTCTTCTGATGTAGTACTAAAAGAATCAAGAGAAGATTCTTCTAGTTGATGCTGCTGGGCTGTGTCTCTGATGGAAAGGTTTGGGCACCTTTCTGTAACATGTGTCTTTGATTTGCATCTAAGACAAAATATAGGCCCTGATTGTTCTTGCTTGACTTGTTTAGACTTCTGAGCATAAACAGCTGTTTTCTTTCCTTTATTGAGCTTCGATTCTTCACCTTGGGGACATCTAGAAGCTGTATGCCCATTCTGGCCACACAATCAACAAGTGATTTTATTCCATTTATCTTATTTGGTTGAATGCAGATGAATGTCAGAGGGGTTGTAATAATGAGTTTTTGGAACATATTTGTAATAACCCTTCTTCTTATATATCTGATTGTTGTCCTTTTTGAGATATCTTCTCTTACCTTTTGGATAAGTTCTTTTATTTCTATAGAAATTCTCTTTAAATTCCCTTTTTTCTCTTTTTCTGGACTTTCTCTTTTTCACCAGTGGATCATCTATTGTGAGTCCATACTTGTTGCAGATGGACTTTTTATCTGGCAGTCTTGACAATTTTTCCAAAGACTTGTTAACCTTTGAACTAGTACAAAGACTCGCCAATGTCTTTGTAATATGAGAATAAATCTCACCCCATGTGTAAGATTCAAAAGGTAATTGAAAAATCTCTTGCATTCTAATATAATCAACAAATCTAGAAGGTAGAGCAGCAAGGTATACCTGTTTCCACAACATGTTTTTGGAGTCTTTTACCTCATAGATCCGCTGCATCCAGTCTCTGTGGAAATCATCATACTGTGACATTTTATGGCACTTGAGGTTCATCAGAATAACCTCATGTTTATTGGCTATCTTTGTCTCACTGCTGCACCAATGTTCCAGAATCATTGATGTCAAAGCACCAATCATGTTACTGATAACAGTACGATCTGGTTTGTGAATAACATCTCCTTTCTCATCTTTGAGCACTTCTGCTTCCATGGTTTCAATGAGTTTAGGAGAGGATTCGCTTTCCCACCATCTGAGGAGAGTACCTGTAAAACATTGAATGATGGTTCTGCAAGCATCTATTTCTGATTTGCCTCTGAGACACATGAGTTTATATTCAATATACATCAAATCTATCATTTGGCGGATTTGGCCAATGCTCATGTTGTCTATATTCCATTCTCTGTGAGAATCAGGGAAGAAAGTATGGGCTTCAGGCATTTTCCCTTTCCCTTCAATAGCAGGAGCAGAATATCTAGAAAATCTATGTTCTAGAGGTTCATAGATTGGAAGTATCTGTGTCTCTGGTGTCTTCTTCTCTTTTTCTTCTTTCTCTGCATCCTTAAATAAGGAATCAATACTAATATGTTCTGATTCCTCAACTTCTGATGATGAGGCAATTTCTTTAGGAAATAGTAGAGGGAATTTTTGAACATTTCTCACAGGATTTTCAATCTTTATATTTCTCTTCACCAGGAAAGAATTTGGAACTGGCTTTTCTATTTTTGTCAACTGTATTCTTTTAATTTTTGCATTTAAGCCAGTAAGGAGAGTCTTAGTTACATCTATGTGTCCAACTAAGTTTTCTCCTACCTCCTCTATCTTGCTCAATGATTCTCTGGTAAAGGAGCGTGCTATGCTGGAATCAAACTGCAAATTATTCAAGCAATTATTTACACTACTTAATGAAGACTGTACAACATCTATCTGCTTCTTTACATATTCTGTTTTTGCTACATTCATTTCCAAGCCTTTGATTGCAATATTGGTCTAGTTTATTTGTTCACTAGCCTTTTGAATTCTCCCATCAATGCCTAAGGCAGTATCATCATTTTGGACCAGAGGGATGGCTTTGGCTGCATTTGTATTTTCTCCTAAAATAATTCCTTTATAAGGAGGGAATGTAGTAGGAGTTTCTACCTTTGACCCATCAAGTGCAGTCCATCCATGTTTATCAGTTGCACTGCTAGAGGTAGCACCAGTGAAAACATTTATAGGAGCAATCTTATCCTTCCATGAATAGAAAGATATCCAAGTGTTATTTGCCTCCATATAATGTTTCCAATTAGTTGCTAACTGTCTTTTTTGTTCTGGAGTGTAGGCTTGGTCAAACTCTTCTGCCTGAGGATTTGTATACAAATCCCAATTTAACATATCTTTCATCCATTTGGAACTGATTTCTGACTTTAAACATCCATCCATGAGTGCAAAGAACTTATGCATTTCCATAACTGCATGCTTTTTACAGTCAGAAGGTATTGGTTTAAATCTGCATTCTGGAATCAGCTGTGATTGCTCAAGTTTTCCTAGCCCATATCTTGGTTTTGCTGGCCTCATTAAGCAGATCATCTCAGTGAGCCTAGGATCTTCTTCTTCAACTGTATGAATCATAAGGACATGATCTGAATCTGGCTCTGGTTCATGTGGGAAGGGAATGTCAGAGCATTTGGGATTTGGACATGAATTGATAGAAGTAGAAGGCGGTCTGTGGATTATGATGCAGATGAACATTCTTTTCGGCTAATGTAAGCAGATTTATAAATTCTTCATAGTCTGGACATTTTACTTCTAAAGAAGAAAAATTTACAAGCTGAGCTAATTCATATAACTGGTTGTGTCTACAGGAGGATGAGGATGAATAGGCAGTATCCACAGTGGAAGGATCTCTGTAGTAGTTTGAAGATTTACAAGTAGCATCAATTCTATGGCGATCAATGGTTGATCTTTGGGGGAAAGATATGACTGCACTAGAAGCATTTTCAGTAATATTTACAGAGGTGATATTTCTGGGTATATGAGGTCTGGAATGGTTTACAACCCAATGTTCTGGAAACTGCAAGTCTTCCCATTTGATTAACAGATGCTCAAATTTTTGATTCTTAGGGTCTGTTTTGACCACAACACTAGACTTGGAGTCCCTATTGGGTGTATGGCGAATTGCTGGCCACAAAGTATTGGTGTGTCTAAAGCAGGCTTTGGTCTGTATGGCTATGTTATTCCTTTTCTTTTTCATATCAAATCCCATTGTTTGGATTTGCAACTGCAGGATGTCTTCTATAGTTTCATCAAAAACATACACATAAAAATTTGGGAAGCAGTCGAAATAAACAGGGCCATCAGACAAAGGGGCCACAATTCCTCCAATAATGGAGTCTGTATACTTATTGTGCGTCATGTCTCTTACAGTAGCAAGTACAAAAGTATGAAATCCTTTGTGGACTAAAGGATTGATTGCAACCTGAATGCACCCTAAATGCAAATAATTTGCTTTTGCTTGCAAGGCCTTAGGATTGAGCAAAGGTATAGTCTGAATACTATCAGAGTTTTCTTGAACCTGACTGACAGACTCTTTAATACTTATTCTAGAAGCAGCGATTAAATGGAAAGGAGCTAAATCACTATAAACTTCAGAGGGGGTTATGGCTGGCAATTCCCACCGAGCTGAGGGCTGAGTCTCCTCATAGGTAAGTTCAACAGAGTTTAGTGTTCTTCTTGAACTACTGGCAAACATGTCCCTAAGGGGATTTTCTTCTGCTTGAGAATCTTTCTCTTCAAGTTCTCGGAAAGAAATAGATTTTCTGAAAGTCTCCATTCTTCTTAAGAGAGTATAGATTTAAGTACCAACCTTGAGAACTAGACGTTACTGGCTCTGATACCAATTTCTGGTAGGGGCTCCTGTCACGAGCTTGCTCTTGCTGCGTCTCTTCGATTTTCTCTGAGGGCCAACTCTTGGTGAACCAGTCGTGAACCTACTTGGACCTTTCACACTCTGACGGCCTCAACAACGGCTTCCACGTCTTCCAACGGCCTTGGTGTCCCTTCGATCCTTTGGCGAACTTCCTGCGAACTTCGGACGAAAGCACAGAGAAAACTACTACCACAACAGACTTTATAAATGCACAGAGATACTCAATAGCAGAATAGCATACTCATTTTATTGCAGAATGGATAAGTCTTATAGAATGCTCGAGGCTTTTAATTATGAGAATGTGTAACATTTTGTAGTTATTGTCAAATACCATAGATGTATAGTGTTGGGCCTCAAAATAGTCCCTATTTTCACTCCATTATTCACCAATATTTTCACATTTTACCTTCATGTCACCTCCATTCCACCTCCGTATCATTACATTTACCTCATTATTGGGTTCTAACAATACTTTTCCAAAGTTTATTAATTCTTAACATTTTTAAGTGAATTTATGGCTAAAACTTAGAAAATAATATGCTTAAACTTATACCTAACAATTAGCATGAGTTTGTTGACATGTGTAGGCACAAAGGAAGCTTCCAGGGCATCTTTATGTGGCCTTGAATGATCAAATTCGAATTTGATAAGATAAGCTTCATGGAGAAGATCATGGACCTCATGGAGGAGATCATGGAGGATAGGGTTATGTGTCATCATTGGTTGAGAAATATGTGGGTCAAAGGAGAGAATAGTGGGTCTACATTTATGAGGTTGTTATCATAAGTTTTTGTATAAATAGGAGTACCTCCTCCATTCCAAAGGAGAGGACTCTTAGAGCATTGTATCCAATTGATGATGGAATAGAATAAGGCTTCATTTTGCATATATTTCCATTATGTAGTTTTCTTTCCATTATGTAGTTTTAGATTTAATTTTCTTTAATGTAGTATATGGAATAATTTGTCTTGTTCTTAAGAGAATTGAGCTCACTCTAAAAGGATGAGAGGAACATGTTATTTCATATTAGATCTTGTTTTATTTCATTGTTTAGATGTTTAAGGATTTGATTGGTGAATGAGTTTTGTATTAAAATCTTATCATCATGTGAGAGAACAACCAAGGGTCTAAGTTAGACTCTCTCTCCATTTGATTTGCATAATAATTAAAATTCATTTTTTTGCTTTCATGTTTCAAGTATCATATGAGGAGATACCAAGAGTCTAAGTTAGGTTCTCTCTCCAATGATTTATATGGTAATTGAAATTCATTCTTTTGTTTTCATGTTTCAAGTCATTTCATTTCTTATGCTCATGAATGACTCTTAGTTTAGTTTGGATTAGTACATGAGAGGACAATCAAGAGACTAAGTTAGTCTCTCTCTCTACTTGAATCTAAACAATAACTAAGTTCATTCTCTTGTTTTCATTTTAAGTTTTTAGTTTCATGTAATCAATGATTTCTCTATGATACTGTAGGGAAGGACAACCAGGACCTCCTTAGTTAGGAGCCTCTTCCCTTGCATATTGTATTGAATCTTAAATAATTTAGTTAGGCATAGAGTTAGTTGCCTACTCCTGCATATATTGTGTTGGCACCATCACAAGCTTACGAGTTTCCCTGGTCGATAATTATGCAGCAATTTAAGTCCAATAAATTTCCCAACATATAGGTAAGGTTTTTACAATTCAACATGTCATAGCTTTTCTGGTTTAAACTAAGTTATAATTTTTAGTATGATGTATTTTACATGAACAAATTCATTTAGCCTTGGGGCACAACAAAATGACAAAGCAAACAATAAGTAAACAAGTTAAACCTTTGTTTTCTTTCTCACAATTTTGTATCTTATGTGTAGTGAAGTGATTACACAAATCATATGAGACTAATTTTTTTAATATAATTTAAACCATATGAGACCTAATTTTTTAACATAATTTATGTTCAAAGATTTTTTATTATAGTAATTTTATATTATACTACTCTATAATTATTCTCATGAGGATTATTTTTCTATCAATTGCTTTTTGCATAAGAGGCAAGTTAGTAGCAGCAACGCTGCTGATCCGGAGATCAAAATTTTGCTAAAAAAATAAAAGTGCCAAGAATGTTTCGAAATTGGTGTCAAGTCGTAGTGTTCGTCGTTTTGATTCCAATGACACTTGAATCACCTCGATCTGATGTCGTATGACAAAGTTATGATGTTTTGATCATTTGGCTCAGTGACGGAAAAATTCGCAGGCGTGCTAACTGGAATGCTGACTAGGTAGTCCGTACTGCTGATGTCAGCATGCCTATTGGGCGTACGATTGACCAATAACGACTTGCTAACTAGCGGCATCTTACAGGTGCAGGTTAGCACATTTTCATTAGTCGAATTTTGTTTTGGTGGCCCAATGGGAGGCTTCCTCGGGGCCGAACTAGAGGCGCCACATGGTGCCTCCACACTGGCCAAAAATTTTCATAAGGGTCGGATGGCCTCGGCAGAGTTCAAATGGGTGACTTGCCACTTACAAAGTTTGAGCCTTACCAACTCTCCTGCACGATAGGTCTTAACCTATATGCATTTCCACATATATTTAAGGGCTAAGTTATGTCGTGTTTGAAGAGGGGTCGGGCGGTGTGCCTCGACCCCCGGTCTTGTGCATCGCCATAAAAACATGACGCGGACGGAGAAGAGTAGCGTGGACCGGTCCCCAGTCATATTAACCACCCACAGGACCAAACACAAGCTAGAATGGAATGTTGGTAGAGAGGGTTGGACTTTAGCCCTGGCTCATGGTCATGTGCATTTCCACCGGACCGAGAGCGCAGTTGGAGAGGGCTTAGTGACCAGCCCCAGCCCTTGGTCACGAGAACTCCCACAGGACCATGGCGCAGAGAAGAGGCGCTTGGCGAAGGGGGCCGGTTGTAGGCCCTAGCCCTAGGTTTCGTGAAAACCATATGACCCTATGAAGTTTAGGTTGGTGCTATCGGAGTGGGGGCGGAGTTGAGGCCTGGCCCCAGGTCACGGTGTCGGCGCATAACCACTGACTATAGATTCGGGAGCTAGCGCGGCAGGGGCGACCGGTTAGCCTCAGCCCCCGACCACATCAACCCATGCGACCAACAACCCAACAGAAAAGGTGCCATGACCGGCGGGGGCAGACCATTGGCCCAGCCCCTGGCATTATGGCGTGCCATGTGGCCATGTTTTTGCGCCTACGAGGTTATTGGAAAAAATAATGAAGCGACAATTCACACTAATGACGGGCGAATTTGTCGCCTTCCGAACGGATAAAAGGGCGAAAATGTCGCTCTCTTTGTAGGTTGATCCAATTTGGAGGATGAATAGTAGGAAACTTAGGAGGGCCATAACTTGATGATTTTTTGGTCTTTTTGATCCCAAGAAGAACCCAGATATGGGTTGTTGGACATCTTGAATTCAATGGAAGCCTTTGTTTACTGATTCGAGCACTTTTGGAAGGAATTTTTCCAGGTTTGAATCATAGGGTGCAAGGTACAATAAGTGGTTTGAAGCAGTTTTTGAATGCTTTTGAGCATGGAGAGGACCCTGTAGGGGTTTTCTAGCCTTCATATGTTATCTACAGTGGTCGTGACATCTATGGTGCAGCTCGTGTTTATCTTTTCTCATTATGGTTTTTTTAGGAAAGCTCTCTATTAGTACTTCAATGTGGAATTTTTGTACATGTATAATCATTTTCAGATGGAGTACAAGGTCTTGATGGGAAAGCACTTTTCTTGTTGACTGTTTCATGACTGACTGTAGGTTGTCATTATTTTGAGGGTGATATTTCTTTGCTGGACAATGTTTCCTTGAAGGGGAAACTAGCCACTCATTTGTCAACACATTTGATCTAATCTTTTATCGCTAAAATCTATGGGGTGGTCTAGCTGTGTTATCAAGGCCGGAGATGTAGCCTAGGAGGGGTGAATTCCATCACCAAATTATGTTTTGTCTCTCTTCCTATTTTCCTTTATGAGTTTCATGATGATATGTTTCTTGTTTAAATTTCACATGAAAACTAACTCATTATCCTTGAAGAGATCATATAACTTGTTTTTTTCATAAGACCCATTTTTACTTACAAAGCGTCAGAGGACGGTCCATTTTTAGGAAGGAGAAGTTCTCCTCCAATTTCAGATCAATTGGTATCAGAGCTGGTTCTTACCAAGTTGCAGGTATGGGAAAGAAGCTTGAAAGTCTCCATGATCTAGAGGAGATGAACATGTCTCTTCGAATGGAGAATGTTGAATTGAGGAGATTGCTTGAAGTTGTTGAAGAGGAGAAGAGGCATATGTGCCTTTAGTTGCAGCATGTGCTTGAGGAACAAGTTGGTGAAAGTTCCACTCGAAAATCAATGAAGAATTCCTCCAAAGTGAAACCAATTTGTGCGCATGGTCCAAACATAGGTCGTGGACCTTATGTGGAGAATGATGCTTGTGAGTTTTGTCAGCATCTCAAAGATTCTCATTATATACCTGTTGGTAAAAGTGGGTGGCTTGAGTCATCTTCAAATTCGTCATCAGCATTTGAAGCAGGAAATATGGTTGGAAAATCCAAGGAGGTAATCAACATCTCTAGTTCAAATCCTTCAGTTTATGTTGATAACACATCTTTTGCGGCCTTTGAAAAACATACTAAAGGCATTGGTATGAAGTTGCTAGCTCAGATGGGTTATTAAGGAGGAGGCCTCAGAATCAATGGCCAAGGTATTACCAATCCTATCGAGGTAAAGGAGAGACCAAGATATGAAGGATTGGGTTATGGTCATAGAGAGTTTGGAGAGTGTTCTAAACTTTTTTATTCAAAGAAATCATCAGATGATGATATGTCATACCAAGATGGTAGTGATAATGGTAATTTATCTCCCAAGAGAGATGAATGTTTCAAAGGACTTTGTATGTCATCATCCAATCCTCATCATCAAAGTTACAACCCAAGGGACATGTATAAATGTCATGGGAATTTTCAAAATGTTGGTAATTTTGATTATTTGTGGGACATGTATCCTTGCACCTTTTGTAATGTAGTTGACCATTGCGTGGCTGATTGTGAGCAACACAAAGTGATCGTCAAAAGAATGGACCAAATTCTTGGCATCAAGCATGAAGAACCTCCCTCAAATTTGAATACTTCCTTGTCAATGGGCAAGCGAAAGTATTTATGTACCCATTGTAACATGAATGGGCATGGGAATGAAAGGTGTTGGAAACTTCATCCAAAATTTCGTCCCAAGAAGGATAAAGAGGTTATGCAAACCAATGCAAGGAAAGAAACATGTGGAAAAGAGGATACTGGCATAGTTCCTAAGGCAACCTTCAAAGCAAAGAAGATGTATAAACAGAACCAATAAGCCTAGGAGAGGCAAAGATTGGCTAGACTGTTTGTATAGTTTGTTGCTTTCTAAATTGTAAATACTTGTTGTTCATTACCTATTTTGGCTATTTTATAAAGTGAAATAAGAATAATGACTAGTTACAACAAGTATGTTTTTCATTGACATGTCATGTTATGTTGGCTTGTTTATGAGTCCAATTGTTTGAGGAATTTTTGGGATGAACATTGTTTGTCATCTAGTATGTCTCCAGTTGTGTAATGTACTCATCGATACAAGTGTTTCAAGATGAATCTTGTTGTGAATAAAATATTTGATAAATATTGTACAAGAAATTACTATGTTTTGTGGACAAAGCCAAAGGTGTCATTGAATTATTGCAACCATAGTACTTTTGTGTACAAGCACAGTTTGAGGACAATAAAGAAAAGTTTGAAACAATGCGTGGAAAAAATTTGAATTGTTTCTGGTTTCCAAGATGGAAAGTAAAGTTTGTCTTCAACAAGGGAACTTAAAGATGAAGTTGTTTGAGCCTTGAAAGATGGATTTGGAGAGAATGTTCAAATTCCATCCATCAATGCTTTTATTTTTCCTGCATGGTTTTAAGAATTGTGGCTTGGTTCTTGACAAGAAGGTGAGGACTTCAAGCAGAGGACAGGTGGAGTACCTTGATTGGAGCTTGAAGGCGCCAATTGAAAACATGACATTAAGGATTGAGATTTGGGAAGTTTTGAGCTTTTTCCTCATTTTTTTTTGGAGTCCAAAAGTTCCTAGTGGGGAGGTATTATCTGGAGATCAATTTTTTGCTCAAAAATGAAATTGCCCAGAACGTTTTGAAACTGGCGTCAAATTGTAATTTCCATCGTTATGATTTCAATGACACTTGAATCACCTCAATCTAATGTCATATGATGAAGTTATGATGTTATGATCATTTGGCTCAACAACAAAATAACTTGCATGTGTGCTGACTGGGCTGCTGACAGGGCAGGCTGTACTGCTGATGTCAACATGCCTATTAGGCATACGGTCAACCAATCATGACTTTGCATGTGGTGAGCTCGTGTAGGTGCAGGTTGGCACATTTTCATTGGTCAAATTTTGTTTTGGTGGCCCAATGGGAGGATACCACAGAGCCCAAACTAAGGTCGCCACGCGTTGCCTCCACACTGGCCAAAAAATTTCTTAAGGGTCGGATGTCCTCGAGAGAGTTCGAACGGGTAACCTTCTATTTCAAAAGTCTGAGCCTTACCAACTCTCCTACATGATGGGTCTTAACCTATATACGTTGCCACATATATTTAAGGGCTAATTTATGGCGCGTTGGGAGTGGGGTTGGGCGGTGAGCCCCAACCCCCAGTCTTGTGCATCACCATAAAACCCTGATGCGGATGGAGAAGAGTAGCGGGGACTAGCCCCTGGTCATATTAACCACCCACAAGACAAAGCACAAGCCAGAATGGAGCATTGGCGAAGAGGGCTAGACTTTAGCCCTAGCTCTTGTTAGAGAATTATATATTATAGATCAATGGAAAACATAAAATATATTGCAGAAATACAAACATAGAAAATGCATAAAACAAGAGTGACACAGATATATGTGGTTCACCCAATTTGGGCTATGTCCACGGAGAAACAGTCAGTCCTTCCTTTTATATTATCCAGCAAGCTAAAGAGATACAACCTACAACAAATCCGTTGTAATTCCCTCTTCGCTCTCACAGAATTTCCTCTCTCTTTCTCACTCAGAATACAGATATACATAGACGCAATACAATTCCCTCATATATAGCGAGGGGTTGCATTCTCGGGAAAAAAAACCCTAAATTAAACATAACTTCTACCGTCAGATCTCCACCTAATGAACGACCCAGATTGACTACGAAATTACGACATTTTACAAGGCAATTTTACATCTATTTTTAGCTTCGGGGGCGTTGCCTCGATCCCCCCTTGGGGGGGGCTCCCAAATATCACACCTGCCCCCCCTGGACCTCCCTTGCAACGTACTTTTTATGGGAAACGTTGCCGCCACTTTACGAACTAGGGTCCAATGTGGCAATAACTCTAAATAAAGAAGATAATCAGGCTCCACACCCAACAATCTCCCACTTGGAGACTGATTATAGAAACTCCACCGCTGCTTCATTTGCTAGACAATGACTCGACTTTGGACCTGGTTGTTTCTCATATTCTTCATCGTACTTGAAGACCAATTGAAACTGAGTAGAATCTCAGTTTCTCCCTGGTTACAACTTTTGTTAACATATTTGTAGGATTCTGGCTAGTGTGTATCTTTTCCAGCTTCAACTGTCCATCTTCCAATGTTGACCGTATGAAATGGTACTTGAGTTGTATATGTTTAGTCTTGGAATGAAATGCAGAGTTCTTTGCAAGATGTATGGCACTTTGGCTGTCACTATATAACCTGCCCAACTCCTACTTCTTACCCAATTCATCTAGAAAGCTTTGTAACCAAATCATTTCTTTACTAGCCTCTATAGCAGCAACATACTCTGCTTCCATTGTTGAGAGTGCAACAACATTTTGCAGTTTTGAGACCCAATTGACAGTTGTTCCACCTACAGTAAGCACATACCCTATGGTTCTCCTCCTATTATCTCTATCACCCGCCATATCTGCATCAACATATCCCTGTAGAGCAGCATTTGAACCACCAAAGCATAATTCTTGATTTGTGGTACCCCTCAAATACCTGAGAATCCACTTCACTGCCATCCAATGTTATTTTCCTGGATTGTTCATGTACCTGCTTACAACTCCCACTGCATGTGCAATATCAGGCCTTGTGCAAACCATTGCATACATTAAGCTTCCAACTGTTGATGCATATGGAACTTTAGACGTATAATCCATTTCTTCCTGAGTCTTGAGACGCATTTCCTTACTTAGTTTGAAATGGCTAGACAAAGGTATACTAACTGGTTTTGCATTCTGCATATTAAGCCTTTTCAACACCTTTTGTATGTACTCACTCTGAGACAATGTTAATTTGCGATTCTTCCTATCTCTAGTTATTCTCATGCCAAGGATTTGTTTTGCAGCACCCAAATCCTTCATTGCAAATGAGTTTGCCAATTTTCTTTTGAGCACATTTATTTCCTGCATGTTAGAACCTGCAACAAGCATGTCATCTACATACAATAACAATATAATATAGCTGCAATCATTTTTCCTTTTGAGATAAACACAATGATCAGAGTGACATCTAGTATAATCATGTTCAGACATAAACCTGTCAAATTTTAGATACCACTGCCTTGGAGCTTGTTTAAGCCATACAAGCTCTTCTTCAACCTGCACACTAGTTTCTCCTTCCCTTTTACCTCATATCCTTGTGGCTACTGCATATATATCTCTTCCTCCAAATCCCCATGGAGAAAGGTTGTCCTTACATGTAACTGCTCAAGATGCAAATCTTCAGCTTCTACTAGACTTAAAATGGTTCTGATTGAAGTCATTTTAACAATAGGAGAAAATATCTCATCAATGTCTATACCCTTTTTCTGTGCAAACCCCTTCACCACAAGTCTAGCTTTATACCTTTTTCTACCTCCATCTTCTTCCTTCAACCTGTAAACCCATTTATTTTGCAATGTTGTTTTACCTGCAGGAAACCTGACTAAGTCCCAAGTCTGGTTATGTGCTAAGGAGTCCATCTCTTCTTTCATGGCCTTCTCCCATGTCGTGGCGGAAAAAGTCGTTTGTGCGGGCACAACTGACCTCCCTAGGAGTCTAAACTCTCTAGCGACAAACAAGACAAAATGGAGTGATCTTTCTCTAAATATACCTTTTAAAACATGAAAACTACAAGTGTTTAGGCTTACCTTATTCCAAAACGCTGTTGTTGTAGTCCGTCCTTGCCGATTCGGATGAGCTCCTCCTTCACATCAATTCCTGCAACCACAAACAATCAAACAATTACCAAGCACTTGCATTTCATATAATAAAACATATATTCAACATGCAGACCAAGGAACACATGAAATAACTCATTAACACAAGCTATTGAGAAAAATAAACCAGTTTGTATTAATAACGAAACAAAGAAACTCTTACAACCTGGCCTTGGTGTTGTGCAAGTTCCTCCCAGGGTCCATCAAGGGTTTTCCTCTACTTTGACAAAGCTCACCCACTTCCAAGTAGAATCAAGCAAAGACAATCTCTCCTCACAAGGTTCTAAATGGGAGTCCTAATTCCTATAGCATTTACCCAAAGAAAATGTATAGCTTCAACCTCTCCTCCCTTTGGCTCAATGCCTTTATTTATAGTGCTGTAAAGAGGTTATTCAGGTCCACCATCAATGGGATAATCCCCCTCTTTGGGTGGGATAGCTCCCTTATTGATGGGATAAGTTCCCCCTTAATAGAGATACATGAACCAACTGGAGGCGCATCCATTTCACAAACCGACCTCTAGAAAGTTCTAGAAGTAACCACAAGTAACTTTTTTAAGATGAAACTTGCGCATTTTGCCTTTTACAGAAGGACGCACCTGTCCTTTAACATACAGAGCGTCCAAAGACGCAGATTTTGTGAACATGATCAGCGTCCCCGCAGGTAAGGCTTGAGAGAACCTGCGACCCCAGAGATAAACACATTTTTTACAAGACTTTCTCTCTTCTTTGAGTTTGAGATGGATAACAGAGGCATAAGACTTGCCTAAGAGGGTAGCATGACTGTTGATTTGAGCCATACTAACTGTAAGTAGCCATGGTGACATTTTTTAGTGTAACAGATTGCCCCCTAAAGTGCGAAGCCTGAAATAGATTAGGGTTTTGTTATATCTAGTAAGGGTGAAGCGCTTTATCATTTCAAGGATTGTCTTGTGGATGGCCTGGTTGGAACCTGCAATTTTCAACACAAAATACATGGATAAGATTATATC
Source organism: Pinus tabuliformis (assembly GCA_031772625.1). Classification (NCBI taxonomy): domain Eukaryota; kingdom Viridiplantae; phylum Streptophyta; class Pinopsida; order Pinales; family Pinaceae; genus Pinus; species Pinus tabuliformis. The sequence goes on along the minus strand of CM062807.1, from coordinate 1,188,135,528 downwards.
ATCACTGAGGTAGGCATTCCCATACTCAGATTCAAAACTTTAACTAATGGACTAACTATTCTGATACAGGAATGATCTTGCAGTACATCATTTTTATAGACTTTTGTAGACACAGTATGGACGCAACCATCTGTTTATGATTAGTCCACATAGATAATGAATACAAAACTCCTCGCAGCCTGGATGGTGGAAACTAGATCCAGGGTCTTCACTTCTACTTCCCGAATTGGTACGATTCTAGCCATGTGATTAAATGATTGATGTCGAACATGTTAGAAACCACTTGATTACCAGTCGATGATGTAAACTGTTAACAAGCGTGAGAGAAACCACCAGTAATGTCAATGGTTCTCAAAGTACCAAGCACAACCCGTGAAATGTGAATAGATGTTTTGATGTCGAACACTTCACGGAATCCTTTGATCGAAAGTCAATGATGTAAACTGACGTCAAAGGCGAGAAACCTGCCATTGATGCATGCAGACTTCAAGGTACTGTCGATTCCTAAGTCATCTTTCTAGATAATGTGTCGATGTCGATAGAAAGCGACCCGTTGCAGGCAAGCCCGCAACACGAAATCATTGTTCAAGTTGAAGAAATGTTGCTGTAAGGACTGACTCAGGGATGGTCAAATGGATGACAAGTATTTTGCAGATGAAAGTTTTTGCTTGCAGACCTCTTGAACACATAACGACACGACAGATGGCTTGGTGACGAATAACTCAAAGTTAATCCCCGAAACCCGGTTAAAGACTTTCAAAGTGGTTTGGTCAACTGTGAGGTAAAAGATTTCCCAACCCAGGTGAATGAAAAGTGTCGTGTTCAAGAGCGGTGATAAAGTTTCTTTCGAGACAAAAGGTAACAAACAGGTTCATTCTTCTCTCTTTTCCCCCACCATTTCTGGCAAGTACCTCTTTATTTTTAACAAGCTTGAGGAGGATAACATATGCTTGATTATAAGCTCATCCTTCGGACGAGTCCAACCTAGTTTAAATTCGAACCCTAGGAAGGAGTGGTTCGTTCCTGTTTGTAATTGAACAGGTCCTCTACTGTAAAAGTTTAACGAGCCCAGTATAGGAGAAACTCGGCGTTTTTCAATTTTAGAGAGTCTGAAAAAACTAAAGGAGACTCCACGTTGAACTTTTTCGTATATTTGTGTCCCTCAAGCCCGAAAAAGTATAAAATAATACCTGGGGGAACCGCTTGATCTTGCGACCAAGGAGTACTTTCATAATAGTGTCGTTGACCTGAAAAGTAAAAAGCGATCAAGGACACGTCGTTTTATTTCCTTATCGAGTTTGAAACGACAAAAACCCGGCAATCTTTTCTTGATTTTACGGTCAGAAAAGAGCTAAAAGAGGACCGTCTTTTAATTCCGTTTTAACGAGTGTAAAAGAAACGCTCGGCGATCTTTTCATGTTTTAGGAGTCAGAAAAGGGCTTAAAGATGACTCTGATATTTTTGTTTGTGAAAAAATTACAATTTCCCTTGAAATCCCTTTGTCCTGCACAAAAGCGACACATTACTCATACCTGTTTAAAATAGGCAAAAATACATCGAAAAACATCTTTTCATGGTAAAAAATGAACTAATTCATCCAAAAAACCTATAAAAAGACCTTTTACCATATCATTTTTGACTTTGGAGGTTGAAAAAGGAGCTTTTGGCAAGAAACTTCCCGTGGTTGCTGCGGAAAATCTGACCGTTGGAATCGAACGCCGTCTCATCCAGGTATTTTACACATCCTACTCTGCATTTCTATCCGTTTAGAATTAATTTTTAGGTCTTAGTTTCATTTTTTGGGGGGGTTTTGGTTTTGGAATGCGCCTCTCGGCGGACGCAGGTGCCCTTCGGGTGACCTGCGTCCCCCGACTTTTTCTCATACGGGAAAACGGTCGGAAGACGCAGCCCGCCTTCAGGCCAGCTGCGTCCGGGCGCCCTGTATTACAAAGCCGGGGTGCGTCCTCCGAGAAGTGCGCATTTCAAAACCCCAACTCTCTCAAAAAACTACCAAAAATTCCCAAATCAATTTCTAATTGCTATTTTTGATGTGCAGGGTATTAATCATGTTAGACTGGAGAGAAAGAGAGCATGTAGAGGAAGATGAAGCTGCAATAAATCATCAACCTTCTCTGGATGCCCTAAGAGCATGCGGATTATACAAATATTGGACCATACCGGGCATGAGGGGCCAGGTAAGATTCTTGGAATGGCTGGTTGAGCGATGGAACGTTCAAGAACAATGCTTTTACATAGGAGGGCACCAGCTCGAGATAGAGCCCTCGGATGTATACTTTCTCACTGGCTTGCCGAACAGAGGTGAGCAACTCAGTCTTGCGGGGACTAGGCCGGGTGGCCAATCCCTTGATAGTCTCCGCGAGGATTGGTGCACACGTGGGGCTCACCATTCAAAAGGCATAGAGATAAAACACATCACTCTACCGGAACTCAAAGTCATAGCGTTCACGGTTACCAGAATTTGCGGCGCGGCCGCTTTACACATTGCTTCCGGATCCCAAATGCGGATGGCAATTGACTGTTACCAAGGCACCATTTTCAACTGGTGTGAAGCTGTGTCGGCTCATATGAAGAGCCAACTGACCAAGGCAAAGAACGGACGACTAAAGACTTTTGGATATGGGCCTATAGTCGTGAGCTTTGCCTTGGAGAGAGTTCCAATGTTGATCCCTCAGCAACTCACTGTTGATATCTTGGGTCCTCGGCAGCCAAAGCTGATACGATGGGTTGCGGTGATGGCCCGGCATCCTGACGAGGGTGCGACAGTGGTTCGATTCTCAGATAGTTACTTTCACTGGTTAGAGGACCAGATTTTTTCGATACAGGACTTTCCGTATGCCGGAATGGATTTCAGAGGTGATCCGGACATGGTTCTTCCACAGGGAGAACAATGGGACGACAGAGGTATTTTATTTTTCACACGTTTTCTAATTATGTATTTTTTATTTTTCATATATATCGTCTCAAACTAACAGTAAAAATTTTCAAAATGCAGATGTTGGTCCACAGCGTCCAGCCAACCTCCGGCCTTTTGATAGACTACATCCAGCTGCACCGGTACCGGCCCCACAGGACGCGGCTGCAGACGTACTAGCTGAGTTGGAGCATGATCTAGAGCGTCTCACGGCAGATATACCTGAGACTACTATGGACGACATTCCTATCAGACTTCAGCGTTTTGTAGTCGCGGTCCCTGGACCGTTTAGGAGATTTTTGCGTAAGGTAGCCCGCGCAGTGGTGTCATACAGAGAGCACCACCAGTGATTGACTAGTCACTTTTGTAGTCACATGTGACATTTTGACTTTTTGTACTATCATTTTGCCGATCATAAGGTGTTTTTCAACCTATGATCGAAGACGATGTATATATTTTTTGACACACTCTATCTATATATATCACTATTACCGGCTTATCTTGTTTAACATATGTGATGAAATGTTTTTAAATTTACTTGCATGATTATCGTAAATGTCTGTCCAACATTCGAGAAGCAATTGCATCTGCTAATGTATTTAAAGACCTTGGAATATGTTGATATTCAATGTAATCAAATTCACGTTCCAAGAGACGCACTCTCAAAAACAACCTTAATAACACAGGATTTCTAATGGCATAAACTCTATTAAGCTGTAATACAACAAGTTCAGAATCTAACCTCACTATCAAACGTCGAATTCCAAATGAAATAGATTCGGATAATAATTCAACCACTGCACTGTATTCTGCAATGTTATTCGTTGTTTGACCGAGGCTTACCCCATGCATAGAAACTAACTCGTCAGAGGGCGAATAGATAACCCAAGCTGCGGAAGAGATATTCCGTGTACTACGACAAGCACCATCAGCAAATCCAATGTATGTTTGGAGAGGCGTCGACATCTGCAATATCAAGAGTAAAACCAAGATAAGCCAGAATAATGACGAAAAAACACACTCTCTAAGCTAAGCACACTGACTAAACTAACAAATACGCTAGCTAGAAAGAAAATCTAACCTATCTAAAAATTTCTCCATCCACCATTTAAGCATAATACCTCTTTAGGTAAAGTCCATTTCTGGGTTTACCCAAAGAGTCCCCATCAAAATCAACTAGCTCATAAGCCCCTTTTGCTAGCTTTCGCTTTACAATGTAGGGTCCATGCCACATGGGAACGAATTTTCCAGCACCTAGCTTATCGTTAGCTTGATCATATAATAGTACTAGGTCTCCTTCCGAAAAACTTCGAGGGGTTACATTTCTATCATACTGAGCTTTCATTCGTTTCGCGTGAGTCTCGATTGCCAATGTAGCGTCACGTCGAGTCTCATCTAATTTAGCCAAGTATAATAAACGTTTCTCCTCTTCGGAAGTAGCTGGAAGTAATTCGACAGCCATTTGAAGTGATGGGATTTCGCATTCAATGGGTAACACAGCTTCCAAGCCATAAACTAGCTGGAAAGGAGTGAACCCTGTTGAATTTTTCACTGAGGTTCGGTATGCCCATAGCGCTGAAAATAACATGTTGTGCCAATTCGACCGATGAACACCAATGGTTCGTCGGATCATGATAACTAGAACTTTGTTGATAGACTCAACCAAACCGTTGGCTTGCGGATAATAAGGAGTAGAGCTATCGTGGCGCAAACCAAGCTGGCTTGTAAGCTCAGTCATCATGACATTTCGAAAATGGCTCCCATGGTCAGTAATGATTGCTTGTGGGACACCAAACCTAGTTATGATATGATTGAATACGAAAACTGCAGCTGTTTTGCCGCTTGCGTCGAATGTAGGCATCGCCTCGGCCCACTTAGTAAAATAATCAACCGCAAGGATGATATACGCATGCCCCCCGGCCGAGTGAGGGTTACAAGTAATAAAGTCGATACCCCATTTGGCGAATGGACCAGCGGCAATTATAGGGTGGAGAGGAGCAGGTGGAGCGCGCATCTTGCGATCAAACACTTGACAGTTGTGGCATTTTCTGACGGCAATGATACAATCTTTAAACATAGACGGCCAGAAATAGCCAGCGCGCAACACCTTCTGAGCTGTGGCATACCCAGACATATGACCGCCACATGCTCCAGAGTGACAATCATTCAAAACTCTCTCAGCCTCTTCGTGAGTTAAACAACGTCGAAAAACTAAGTCTGCCCCCCGGCGATAAAGTGTATCTCCAATAATTCTGTATGGCTGGGATTGAAACCGAATTTTTCGACGTTCCGCTTTGGAAGCTTCAGGCCGAAAGGTTTGGGTTTGGAGATAGATGATTATATCCCCGTACCACGGATCTACAGTACTGATAAGAAACAAAGATTCGTCCGCAATGGACTCCTCTGCCACAGTCTCTGTGTCAGCACTCGGGAAATCACACATCAATTCCGCAAAAACTAAGGATTTCTTAGACTTGGACTTCTCGAACTCCAAGTCGAACTCTTGCAGGATAACAATCCATTTAGAGTACTTGCCCCCTAGCAGTTGTTTTGTCAAAATATAAATCATAGGGTTGCAATCCGAAATAACTGTAGTTTTGCGGAGAAGAATGTAGTGACGGAAACGCTGGACAGCTTGAACGGCTGCCAGGGCCAATTTCTCCACATGCGAATATTTTAGCTCAGTTGGATTCAAGGTCCTACTAAGATAATATATCACATGCTCCGCTCCGAATTCATCTTCTTGAACTAACACCATTCCAATGGTGGAATGCGAAGCTGCGAGGTATAAGAAGTAGTCTTGGTTGTAGTTGGGAGGATGCAATAACGGTGCATGGGTCAACGCGTGTTTAAGTGCATCAAAAGATTGTTGGGCAATCTCGTCCCAAAAGAATTGTGCGTTCTGTTTCAACAACCGTGTAAAACCTTTAGTGACCTCGGCGTAGTTTGGGATGAATCGGCGTAAAAAGTTCGCTTTCCCTTGCAAACTTTGGAGTTGGCGCAAACTCGAAGGAGGAGGCAATTTGATGATAGCCTCGACTTTCGAGGGATCGACGCGAATGCCGGCTTTTGAAACAACAAATCCCAGCAATCGACCTGTTTCTATACAGAAAACACACTTGTGGGGATTCAACCGAATTCGATAATGCCTACACCTCATAAAGATTGCTCGTAGGTGGACAAGGTGATCAGCTCGATGTAAAGAATGAGCAGGCAAATCATCGAGATAGGGTTGCACAATGTGCTTGATGTCATGAAATGCATAAGACATCGCCCGTTGAAAAGTAGCCCCGGCATTCTTAAGCCCAAAAGGTAATTTGCAATAAGCAAATGTCCCCCATGGACAAATGAATGCCGTTTTTGGTTGGTCGGCAGGTAGAATATTGATTTGATTATAGCCCGAAAAACCATCCATAAAGGAAAACATTTCACTTCCGGCACAATCATCAATAATTTGATCGATATAAGGCGTAGGATAGTTGTCTTTTGGACAAGCTCGATTTATATCCCTATAGTCGATACAGATTCTTATTGTTCCTTGTTTCTTGTTAACCGGAACAATATTCGATACCCAATCCGTTAACGGGATCGGATAAATGAAACCTGCTTTCAACAGCTTTTCGACTTCTGCTTTAATCGCAGCCGCTTTTCGAGGGTGAATCTGACGCAACCGTTGCCGGACGGGTTTAGCATCCGGGTAGGTCTTTATTTCATGAACAACAATGGCTGGATCGATTCCCGGCATTTCCTCGTAAGACCAGGCAAACACATCGCGGAATTCTTGGAATAGGGCCTTGTAAATTTGGATTTCTTTGTTAGTACATGCGGCACCTATATGAATGTTCTCCTCGATTCCGGGCTTCACTGAAATATCAATGGGAATAGTACGAGAAATATTCCCTAAATTCAGCTCTGAATCAGAATGTTTCGTTGGATCCTGAGCGTCTTTGACATATTCAGCGGTAAAGATAGATGAAAAATCATTTTCAAATGCATCATCCTTAGGTAAAAACGAAGATCTGTGATGGAGATCTTCCCATGGTAGATCGTCTACACTTAGGATTTCGCGAAGTTGTTCGTCAGATGACACGACTTCGGGAAACGTTATCCGTTCTAAGGTTGAGGTGAAAAGTGATTCTTCACTGACCACATTCATTTGGTCGATTTCGGTTGAATGCAAGTCGGTAAAAGACATGACAGCTTCATAAGCAATTTCATATGGACTCAAAGGCATAGCATCACCGAATGAGTCTATCTCAGAGTCAGATGGGACAATCCAAGGATCGTCATAAACAATGTTTTCTGATGTAATCATATGAATTGTTGCCAATGAAGGATCTGCGTTGAGTGGAGGGAGAGGAAAAGTTCCCAGTAAACCGGAATCCTTAACTAAACCTACACCAACATCCCTATAAGGGATTGTCGTTTTACCAACATGCTGGATACTCTCTGAAGAGGCTGGGTCGGATGAAAAGTATGTCAGCTGATCAATAGTCACGATCTTACCGTTATGTGGAAACTTGATTATTCTGAAGACCGATGAAACGACCGCTGTCATAGCATATGACCAACTTCGACCCAAAAGAAGGTTGTAGTCTAGAGGGGCATCAACCACTTCCACATCCAGACTAACGGTTTTACCTTCTACCCCTATAGGCAATTCTTGTAGAATACCAAACGGACGGAACCCACGGCCATCAAAGGCCTTAAGGATGGTGGGGGATTGGTTCAACGAAGGAGAACCAAGCGATCTCCAACATTGAATCGACATAATACACGTAGAAGCTCCCTCATCAATCACAGTTCGATGAATAGGTCTGTTTTTGACTATCACTGGAATTTGGAAAGCCATTTGATGGGGGAGACGTGGTGTACTATTTTCTAGATCAAAGATCATTAGGTTCGGGTCCTGAACATCGACAGCTCCGATAGCCGACAAAAGCAATTTTCGTTGTGCTGGGCATGATTGCAGCACTTCTAACGCCGACATTGCGGAGGGTGAAACAGCTAAGTCCTCAACAATGTTGTAATTCTGGGCTGCTCTCGCATGTGGATTGAAAGCAGACCTTCGAAGTACACCCTTGGCGGGCGGTTTAATCACTAAGTCTGGGTTAGGTTTTTCGATCTGTAGTGGATCGGAACCAGGAGCTGAGGTTGATGGGTTAGAGTGAGAAGATTCTGCTTCTTTGCCATCAACAGGAGCCTTACTACTGTAATCTTGCGATCGAGTCGCAATCCTCACATGAGACATCATCAAAATGGGTTCTTCACTGGCATTCGAAGAAGAACCTATCATCTTATTCTCCTGCTCTGGAAATGGATTTTTTAACACAGCAGGAGTGGGAGCACCTTTGACGATTTTCACAACCTCGGCCCGATGAGGGCAATCTCTCGTAAAATGATCCTCTTCACAAATAAGACAAGGATATCGAGGTTTGCGCTTTTCGTCATTGGTTTCCGACTTTTCTGTTTTCTCCTTCGGAGCCTTGTCTGCTTTAGTCTTCTTCTTTCCTTTCTTCTTCCCACCGTTTTTTGATTTGGCCGTAGATGACTCTACAGCGTGAATGTCGGCGGTAAGTTCAGGAGGAGAAGACTCTCCTGTCGGAGAATCAGGCAAAGTGATAATTGGAGTATTGGAGGCCTTGGAAGACTTCTTCTTACTCTTCGTAGTCACGATACCAATCATACCATCAGCGGCATGAGATCCCGAAGGAGCGGCAGCGATTTGATTCGACTTTGGAAGATCCGGAATCTTCTCGTGTAATGTACCCGACTGAGTGTAAACTAAGTCAAGGTATTGTGCCTGAGCAATGACTTGCTCCTCAGTAACTACTCCGGCCTTAGCTACATCTTCAGTAATCTTCGGTAATAATGATTTGACAAACCATTCAGCTAAGATTTGGTCCGGGATAAAAACTTTCACTAATCTCCTACGACGTCTCCACTCATGAATGTGATCAGAAATATACGTGGACGTCGATTGTTTTAGTGAAGTTAATAACTCCGTGCCGTTATCGTATCTGACCGGCAACTGAAAGTGAGTTAAGAACGACGTAGCTAACTGACTAAAGTTGTAAAAAGAGGCCCGTGGTAACTCAATGTACCACTTGGCCGCGAGACCAATGAGTGTACGCTGGAAAAGACGTAAGCGGATGGAATCATCAGAGATAGAATTCGAAGCACACCAGAGGTGGTAAGTCATCACATGATTGGACGGATCCTCTCCAGACTTACCTTCGAACTTGGGTATATCACTGGGCAACTTATTTGGCATTGGCGGCCAGAACGGAAGATATTGAATTGGATCGTTCGTTAGGCGCGTCAAGTCTGGTAAATCTAAAGTTGCGATAAACGGTAACTGCCGGTTAGAATCTCTAAAACTCTGGGTCACAATGCCAGCCCCAGGAGGAGGATATCCAGGATAACTAGGAACAGGAGTCGCATTTGGGATATTATATCCTCCTGGAAAACCAGGATTAACCGGACCGTACTGGGGTTGTTGAGGTTGTTGATAAGTATACCCAGGATACGGTTGATACTGGTAAACCGGTTGCTGGACAGCTTGCCCAGGTTGGTACTGTCCCTGGTACGGAGGTTGAACAAATTGAGGTTGAGTAGTCACAACCGTACTTATACCAGGCTGACCTATAGGCATCTGGACCGTGGTTTGAATCGTAGATCCAGACAACGGTAAAGATGTCTGAGGTGCGGTAACAGGGACAGTAGAAACTGGAGCCGTCGATACTCCAGAAGTAAGTATGGTAGATGTAGCGGTAGTTGCGGCAGCCGTTTGAGATGGAGTACTAGGTGCAATTGGCGGCTGAGTAACTACCGAAGCTACAGAAGCTTGAACATTGGGCTGGACAGGTTGCGGTTGCTGGGTTGGACCAGAGACTACGGGTTGTCCAGCTTGAGGAAGCATCTGTACACTTGGCTGCAACACCTGTTGACCCTGTGAGGGATCCCACACTAACATTCCAGGGTACTGACCCGTAACAGGTTGAGGGTACTGAGATCCATAACCAGATTGAGGGTAGGATTGATAATTGTAAGGTGCAGTTCCCATACTTGGAACATATGACTGACCTTGAGGCGGTTGATAACCTTGACTTGAGTATTGACCTTGAGGTTGATAACCTTGAGGTAAATACTGATACTGGGGTTGACCTTGACCTTGAGGTTGGTACCCTTGAGGTTGATAACTTTGGGGTTGATACCCTTGAGGTTGCCATCCTTGAGGTTGCCATCCTTGAGGTTGATATTGATACTGAGGTTGACCCTGGGGTACATATTGAGGCTGGGGTTGACCTTGAGGTGCGTATTGCACCATAGGTGCATACTGACTTTGAGGTTGCCCCCCAGACACAATTTGTGTACCTTGAGGTTGCCCCCCAGGCATTAGCTGCGGTTGCCCCCCAGGTGGTAATTGGCCACCTTGAGGTTGAGAGACGGGAACTGAACCTGACATCATGTAAATGTCTCCTACACTCAATGGTACATTACCACTGTTTCCAATTAATAACCCACGATCAATGGGTTGAGGAGATGCCCCCGCAAAGGTACCAGAAAGAGATTGATACCCAGTGGGAACAGAAGGACCGCCGTGTAAAAAAGATTCAGGACTTTGAGTAAACACGGACGACTGACCAGTCATATTTACAGGAGTGTAAATACCTCTAGGCGGAAAAGGAGTACGAGGTGGAGAAAAACCTACCCCTGAGTTGTCCAAATAATTGGCTAACGAAAGGTACCAGGTAGTACTTCTAGGAGGACTGTAAAATATGGATTCACGCTCCCTTAGATCAATAGTAAGTTGACCTTCAAGGTTAGAGACACCTATATCTTCCTCTGGAACAAGTTCTTCTATAGCAATCAAACCAGTAGGAAGATTTTCGGTGATAATTCTTTCTATTCTTGGTGAATCAGGGACACTAGAAGTTGGAGTAACAGGTTCGGAAATCTCAGGTTCTTCGCCTGTTTCATTGGTAGATGAAAAACTACCAGCAAGCTCGGAAACTGTAACAGCTTCGGGATTATAACCTGTCTCTAAACTTTGGTAATCTGGATGGGCTACCAAGGAAGATTCTCCTTCTTCAGGTGAACCTACTCTACTGTCACTAGGAGGAGTTACAAGGACCTTTAAACCTTCTAAATTACCCGGAATGTCTTCAGGAGATTCACCCCGCGATTTACGAAGTTTTCTTAACAAATCTATTCCGGTAACAATCTCAGGAGACTTGCCTCGAAGTCTACGGGACTGTCTCGGTAATTCCGCCACAATTAAAGATTTTTAACTACAACACACGAAAACAAAGTAAAAATTTCAAATCAAACCACCTAAAGTCTTCTAAAGAAGCAAACAAATTTGAAGCACACGCTTAAATAATCTAGAGCGTCAAACACCACACAAACAGTAGTCTTCCGGACCAAAAGCGCTAGTTGGTGATGAAATCCAACCTCGCCGGATTCAGTACAGAAATGGCGGGTGGAACAGTTACCCCGGCAACCTGCTTAATGAATAGACCGGCACAAGTTCCTCCACTTTAACCGTCTCGAAGTGAAGTGAACCCCCCGGAAAATCCAAGTGAGTATAACCGACGTCTGCTCCAGGTACAGTGGGACCTTCCCTCCACCGTCACCTCGGTAGAACCCTAAAGATTATGGTCACTAAAGTTACCAATCACAACAATTACACCTGGGGGAACAGTCTAAACTCCGACAGCACGCAAGGGCAGAGTAACAAGCTCCAATCCCCTTACCGGCTCCTTGACAACAATCCAAGGTTTACCGATAAGTGACCCCTGGCTCCTCGACAATGGTTAATCCGAGGTTTACCGTTTGTAATACGTACTATCTGGCGTCGTTCCCAACGAGGGGGGAATGATCCCCTCACTGGTTTGGACACGAGCTCGTGCTTCTCCTTTAAGAGGAGCTTTCCCAGAGTATAACTGAAACAATTGGATTTAATCTACTCAAGATAAACTATCTGTTTGGTTTTGTAGTCTTGGAGAGTTAAGTACTCACCTACTCCAAGACCCTAGCCTAAGCTATGTTGGTGTTTCAGAGCCCTAGTAAAATAAAAATTACTAGATCGATTTTAATTTAAGCGTTACTTTTAAGGTTGTTTCTTAAGTCAAAAGGTGATGGAAGTGAAACCAGTGGTGTGTTGACTCGACTCGAAACCACTACAAAATGCACCTAGAATGATTTACCCACTACTTTACTTTTTCGATGAATTGCTTAACTAAAAAGTTGAGAGAATGCACTTTTTATAAAAGCAACTTCTTAATTAAGGACAATCAAAGAAACAATTCGTTTGTCTTTTCCAAGCATAAAAACATGACCACTCTCTACTTGCACGAAAAAAACTCTTTTTCTCTTTCAAAAACAAAAAGCTACTTGAAACAAGACTTTTAAAAGGAGATGTTTTTACATTTTTCTTATTTAACGAAAAACATAAATCTATTTTAATAAAAATCAATTGCAAGCTATGAAATCTATAAAAATTCACTCAAAAAACAAACAAAAAGGTAAATTTACTCTAATTAATCCTAACGAGGTCAAAACCAACAATGATTATTCTAAGGTGTTTTACTTGATCACAATCAAATCAAGGACTAGCTTATTGCAGAACCAAAAACTAGTCAAAACAAAACTCTAATCTTTTTGTTCTTTTGTAAAATGGAAATCAACACTTTATAAACAAGTAATTTGAAATTTGACCCAAAAGACAACTTAAATGGCAAGCTGCTCACACAAGGAGACTTTACGACAGGCCCGACTTCTAAGAAGGCTGACAAACCAGAGAGATCTAAGGTTGGACAACTTTCTACCGTCAAAGTCACTACAGGACCTATTGAAAAAGCAAACCCTAGGCCTAAACTTCGTTGAAATCCACTAAAACACTCAAAGCTTACAAAACAAGTTCAGGTGAAAATTTTTGACAGGGTACTAAAGGATCTGGGCAGAAAACACTAAGAAAAATCAAAATCTAAAAGCAATTAAAGCAAAAAATGGAATTTTCCTAAATTCTACAGGAAGACGCAGGCAACCCGTTATAACAGGCGCGGGCCCGCTCTGTGCAAACGGCAACAGTGCGTCCAAAGACGCACTGTGCAGAACTCAGAGGGTGCGTCTCTCTGGAAAAGTTAAGAAAAACCAAATCTAACTAAATCTAAAGCTAAGCCACCCAAATACTAATTCTCACAGTCAAAAACCAGAAAATAAAAATGATTTTCTCAGAGCAAAGTTCACACAAAGGAAAAGACTCTCTCATTAATGGATTCCCCAGCGGAGTCGCCAATTTGTCATGGCGGAAAAAGTCGTTTGTGCGGGCACAACTGACCTCCCTAGGAGTCTAAACTCTCTAGCGACAAACAAGACAAAATGGAGTGATCTTTCTCTAAATATACCTTTTAAAACATGAAAACTACAAGTGTTTAGGCTTACCTTATTCCAAAACGCTGTTGTTGTAGTCCGTCCTTGCCGATCCGGATGAGCTCCTCCTTCACATCAATTCCTGCAACCACAAACAATCAAACAATTACCAAGCACTTGCATTTCATATAATAAAACATATATTCAACATGCAGACCAAGGAACACATGAAATAACTCATTAACACAAGTTATTGAGAAAAATAAACCAGTTTGTATTAATAACGAAACAAAGAAACTCTTACAACCTGGCCTTGGTGTTGTGCAAGTTCCTCCCAGGGTCCATCAAGGGTTTTCCTCTACTTTGACAAAGCTCACCCACTTCCAAGTAGAATCAAGCAAAGACAATCTCTCCTCACAAGGTTCTAAATGGGAGTCCTAATTCCTGCAGCATTTACCCAAAGAAAATGTATAGCTTCAACCTCTCCTCCCTTTGGCTCAATGCCTTTATTTATAGTGCTGTAAAGAGGTTATTCAGGTCCACCATCAATGGGATAATCCCCCTCTTTGGGTGGGATAGCTCCCTTATTGATGGGATAAGTTCCCCCTTAATAGAGATGCATGAACCAACTGGAGGAGCATCCATTTCACCAAACCGACCTCTAGAAAGTTCTAGAAGTAACCACAAGTAACTTTTTTAAGATGAAACTTGCGCATTTTGCCTTTTACAGAAGGACGCACCTGTCCTTTGACATACAGAGCGTCCAAAGACGCAGATTTTGTGAACATGATCAGCGTCCCCGCAGGTAAGGCTTGAGAGAACCTGCGACCCCAGAGATAAACACATTTTTTACAAGACTTTCTCTCTTCTTTGAGTTTGAGATGGATAACAGAGGCATAAGACTTGCCTAAGAGGGTAGCATGACTGTTGATTTGAGCCATACTAACTGTAAGTAGCCATGGTGACATTTTTTAGTGTAACATCCCACATCTTCCTGGTTTCTACCTGCACTACTTCTTCATAACATTCTGGTTCACCAGAATCAGTCAACAATACATAATATAATGAAGGAGAGTATCGTTCAGGGGGTCTACTTATCCTGGTAGATCTTCTAACACCACTTTCAAGTGTTTGAGGTGCTTGTTGTTGTTGTGGTTACTGTTGTTGTTCTAGCTGTTGATCATTATGATTTTCAGGCACCATCACTTTTTCTATGATCTCATCAAGCACTGTGTATTCTCTGTTTTCTTTTTCCTGTTTCTTTTCCTGCAACTGATCCTTATACATAACCTTTTCATTGGATATGACATCTCTGCTTCTAATGATTTTGTGTTTTTCATAATCATAAAAGCGATAACCAAAATCATTAACACCATATCCAATAAAGGTACATTTATTTGATTTTGCCTCAAGCTTTGTTCTATTTTCTTTATTAATGTGGACAAAGGATTCACAACCAAAAGTCTTTAAAAATGAGTAGTTTACCTTTTTACCTGTCCATGCCTCTTCTGGAATACCACCATCCATGGAACTTGAAGGCCTTATGTTTATTAGATAAACAACAGTATCTACAGCATCTTCCCAAAATTGTAAAGGAAATCTTGCATGCAATCTCATGCACCTTGCACGCTCCATGATTGTCTTGTTCATCCTTTCTGACACACCATTTTCTTGTGGTGTTGCTGGAACTGTCTTCTCTATGCGAATTCCATTCTCTAAACAATACCTATCAAACTGTTTGCTGCAATATTCACCTCCATTTTATGATCTGAGACACTTCAACCTTTTTCCTGTCTCATTTTCACCCAAAGATTTCCATTTCTTGAAAGTATCAAATACATCAGATTTATTTCGAATACAATAAATCCAGGTTTTTCTGGTTGCATCATCAATAAAAGTAACATAATAACAAGAGCCACCGAGAGATGATACCTCAGAAGGTCCCCATTCATCTGTATGCACAAGCTCTAATTTTTCTCTTTTCTTTTCTTTCCTAACTCTAAGGAATCTGACTCTCTTCTGTTTTCCATAAACACAATTCTCACAGAATTTTAAATCAACATGCTTCAAACCTGGCAACAAATTTCTTGAGTGAATAATCTACATCCCCTTCTCACTCATGTGCCCAAGCCTATGATGCCACAATGTCATATCTTCTCATGTAGAGGTTAAATCATTAACAAAATTAGAAATACCATTGCATAAATACAATGTACCAACCTTTTCTCCTTTTTCTATTACCAGGGATCCTTTACTGAACTTCCAAGTTTTATCTGTAAACGTAGTCACACAACCTTCACCTCCCAATTTCCCTGTTGAAATCAGATTTTTCTTCAGATCTGGAACATGCCTTACCTCCTTCAATAGCCATTGATTTCCATTCTACTGTTTTATGAAAGTTGTACCCATTCTAATGATTTTACAGGGTTTATCATCACCCAATCGAACTTGTCCAAAATCTCCTTGAGCATAATTATGAAGATGTTTCCTATCAAGTGTGGCATGGAATGAGGCCCCTCAATATACCACCCAGGTATCAATAATATTTTCTAATGAAAGAATCAAAGAATCTTGCAACACATCACCTGTCACATTTTCTTCATGATTGTTTTCTTGCTGCGCGTCTCCTTCTTTTCCCTTTCGAGACTTGTAGTCTTTCTTCAGGTGTCCTTTCTTCCCGCATTTCCAGCACACTATCCCTGATCTAGACTTGGATATGCTTTTCCTCAACTTACTGCGATATCCTGGGCTCTTTCCTCTTTCCATTTTTCTTCCCCTAGTCTCTACAGTCAAAGCATTACCCGATGTCTCACCGGAGCTTTTCCGCCGCATTTCCTCGCTAAGGATTGCACTGACAACATCATCAAACTTTAAAGTACTAGATCCAGAGATAGAGTTACTAATGCCCATAACTAAACCATTCCAACTTTCTGGCAATGAGCATAGAAATAACAGAGCCCTAACTTCATCATCAAAAGTTACCCCTACAAAACTTAACTGATTGATAACTGTATTAAATTCATTTAAATGATCAGCAACAGATCCACCTTCTCACATCTTCATATTAAATAAACACTTCACAAGAAATACCTTATTTGAGGCCAAGGGTTTTTCATATAGTTTGGCCAATGCCTTCATTAAACCCTCTGTTGTCGTTTCCCTTGAAATATTAAAGGCTACCGATGCCACTAAGCATAGTCGTATTGTTCAAAGTGCCTTTCTGTCGAGAATATCCCATTCTTTGTTTTTTCATACTCGTCGACTTCTTTGTCTTTCCACTCAATGGTAGGTACAGATCTCTCTGATACAGATAATCTTCCATATGCATCTTCCATAGCTGGTAGTTTTGGCCGTTAAATTTTTCGACCCTAAACCTACCATCTTTCGCCATTGCTCCCACTCGAACCAGGAACCCTTCTCTCCTGCGAGTTTATTAGCCCAATAAACCTTCAGCTATGATACCAATTTTTAGAGAATTATATATTACAGAGCAATGGAACACATAAATTATATTGCAGAAATAAAAACACAGAAAATTCATAAAACAAGAGCGACACAGATATACGTGGTTCACCCAATTTGGGCTACGTCCACGGAGAAACAGCCAGTCCTTCCTTTTATATTATCCAGCAAACTGAAGAGATACAACCTACAACAAATCTGATGTAATTCCCTCTTCGCTCTCACACAATATCCTCTCTCTTTCTCGCTCAGAATACAGATATACATAGACGCAATACAATTCCCTCATATATAGTGAGGGGTTTCCTTCTAGGGGAAAAAACCCTAAATTAAACATAACCTCTACCGTTAGATCTCCGCCTAATGAACGACCCATATTGACTACAAAATTACAAAATTTTACAAGGCAATTTTACATATATTTTTAGCTTCGGGGGCACTGCCCCCGATCCCTCGCCAAGGGGGGCCTCCCAAAGATCGCAATTGCCCCCGTGGACCCCCCTTGCAGCGTACATTTTACGGGTGACGTTGCCGTCACATTACGAACTGGTGTCCAATGTGGCGATACCTCTAAATAAAGAAGATAATCAGGCTCCACACCCAACAGCTCTTGGTCATGTGCATTTCCACCGGACTGAGAGCGATGTTGGAGACGGTTTAGGGATGAGCCCTAGTGCTTGGTCATAAGAACTCCCACAGGAACATGGCACAAAGGAGAGGTGCTTGGAAGAGGGGGTGGGTTGTAGGCCCTAGCACCGTGTTTCATGGAAGCCATATGACCCTACACAGTTTAGGTGGGTGCTACCAAAGTGGGGGCGAAGTTGAGGCCTAGCCCCAGGTTACGGTGCCGACACATAACCATGGGCTATACATTCAAGAGCTAGCATGGTGGGGGTGGGCGGTTAGCCCCGGACCCCGACCACATCAACCCATGCGACCAACAACCCGACAGAAAAGGCGCTAAGACCGGCGGGGACAGACTATTGTCCCAACCCTTGGCCTTATAGCGCACCATGTGGCCATGTTTTTGTGCCTATAGGGTTATTGGAAAAATTAATGAAGTGAAAATTTGCACCAATGGCGGGAACATTTTTCACCTTCCTAGCATATAAAAGGGCGAAAATGTCACTCTCTTTGTAGGTTGATCCAATTTGGAGGACGAATAGCAGGAAACTTGGGAGAGCCATAACTTGATGATTTTTTGGTCTTTTTGAGCCCAAGAAGAACCCAGATAGGGGTTGTTAGACATTCTGAATCTAATGGAAGCCTCTGTTTATTGATTGGAGCACTTCTGGAAGGAGTTTTTACAGTTTTGAGTCATAGGGTGCAAGGTACAATCAGTGATTTGAAGGAGTTTTTGAATGCTTTTGAGCATGGAGAGGACGTTGTAGGGGTTTTCTAGCCTTCATATGTTATCTTTAGCAGTTGTGACATCTATGGTGCAACTCATGTTTATCTTTTCTCATTATGTATTTTTGAGGAAAGCTCTCTATTAGTACTTCAATGTGGAATTGTTGTACATGTATGCTCATATTCAGATGGAGTACAGGGTCTTGATGGGAAAGCCCTTTTCTTATTGACTGTTTCATGACTGACTGTAGGTTGTCATGCTTTTTAGAGTGAGTTATTTTTAGGAGAATGTTTCCTTGAAGGGGAAACTATCCACTTATTTGTCAATACATTTCATGTACTCTTTTATCACTGGAATCTATGGAGCGGTCTAACTGTGTTAGTAGGCTCGAAGATGTAGCCCAGGAGGGGTGAACTCTATCACCAAATTTTGTTTTGTCTCTCTTCTTGTTTTCCCTTATGATTTTCATGATGATATGTTTCTTGTTTAAAGTTCACATGAAAACTAACTCATTATGCTTGAAGAGACCCTAAAACTTCTTTTTTTCATAAGACCCATTTTTACTTGCAAAGTGTCAGAGGACGATCAGTTTTTAGGAAGGAGAAGTTCTCCTCCAATTTCAGATCAACTACATATTACACTTGTTAAAATTATTCTCGAACCACATTAATTTTATTTAAAATGTTGGAAAGCCATCAATTGTGCGAAAACTCCAGAGAAATTTTCAATATGAAATGATGCAGTGTACGATTGTTAGGAAATAAAGTTCAAACTCAATTAATCATTCACGTGGTGGATGTTACCTTATAGTCCTTTCAAAGTTTTTTTTTGGACCACAAATTACACTGATAAGACATCGATATGATCGATTTATTAATTTTATTGTACCATAAATTACACTAATAAGACATCTATGTGATCGATTTGTTCATTTTAGGGATTTTAAAATTTTGTACCTCGTTACACCAAAGGTTTTCTCTTTGCGGGGTTTGGTTGGGCAAACACTATTCGCCCCAACCAATCCCCGCACTCCATTTCCATCGTCCTGTCCAATATTTTACTACCACGTCGTTGCTTTTTATCGTCAGACTAGGTTTGCCACAGGTTTCAGGTTTCAGGTTCCAGTGGAAGAGTGTCAGGTCCACCTTAGGTTTTAGGTTCCAGTGTCAGGTCTCTAAATATTTTAATCGAGTACACAATGCATACTCTTCATCTGCAGGGAGGTCGTAATAATTTAGCTGAGGAGCTTGTGAATGTAGTGGATCCAGATCAAGATCGATGCATGCCCCAAAAGGTCAATCACTCACTTCAAATATAGTTACTATAAGCATGGATTCTGATTCGATTTGAATATACAACGTTAGTATTATGTATTTTTTTGAAGCCAAGTTTTCCATATGTAACCGAGCTGGATATTGTTTCACTTGTGCTCTGCAATTAATATAAGCTCGTTGTTCTAAATCGGATTAGTTGTGATCACAACTTTAAATATATTTCTCTATTTGTATCTTGGATATTGTTCACAGGCTCATATTTTATATTTAACATGGTCTTGCAAAATGGATCGCAATCCACATAACCGTGTTGCAGAATGGAGCAGTCTACTACTTGAATTTAGTAATAGGAAACTGAAGGTCCTGTTATAGTTTCAAGTTTCCAAATCGTGAATGTTGACATTGATTCAAGGCGTAGAGAGTACCAAGAATTAGACTTGAGGTTGAGCATATCATGTAATTCACCCAAACGCCTCACCACGCATTATAGAAGTGAATCTATGATGAGTAGGTTGGGAAAAAGGAATCTCCATTCAATTTCAGGATCCTCCAATTTTTCCTCCACCCCATCATTTTCGTATTCAACTATATCATGTTGCACTGCTTCAGAGGCGAGGGGGAGGCAAGGGGTCATTTGTCTCTGTATGTACATGTCTGAAAAATTTAACCAATTCCATGACTGGTTTACCTACATCTCTATGACCATAAATTGTTCCACAAAATCTCTTCCATTGTTTGGAACCTGACAACTTTGGAGAAACTAGATTCGAGCATGAATGGTCTCACAGGATTCATCCCCAACGAGATATTGGAGATCTTGAATCTAAAAGTTCTTTCGTTCTACAAGAATAAATAAATTGGTAGGCCAGTGCCACCAAACATTCCTCCTACATGTCATATGTCATGCATGATCATGATTTTCTCACCCAATGATGAACACCATGTGCCTCTGCATGCCATATGTCATGATTGAATATACTCCAGCTACCAAACCTGAAATGTAACAAATAGAATATTTATAAAGAATTCATATAAAAATCTCACACATAACATAGAGTAGTAGCATAAATAACTTCATAAGCAATATCACTTTCAAAGATGAAGAAAAGTTTGGAAAACTTAGACAATCTTGGACAAAAATTAGAAAGCTTCATATTGTAGTGATTACCACAAAGCAAAATAAAACCCAATTGAGTAATCACACTATGAAGAACTATTACAATCCATTCTTGTAGCCCAAAAAATAATTGGAACTACAAACTAGCCACGGGGCCTTATGTCCTTGGATGACATATTTTGTGGACACACCCAAACTCTATTTTAATGAAAAATATGCTACTTTTATCTATGTTTATCTCGATCAATGTATGAATGAATATTGTTTTTAATTTAAAAATGTTGTAAATGTCTATTAATCACATGATTTTCCAATGCATCTGTCAACGTGTTTAAATATCTTCAAGAGACGGGCTCGTAAAAACATCCTTAACATGGTTGAACTCCTTACTGAATAGACACCGTTTAAATGCAATACTACGAGCTGCGAATCTAACTTAATGATCAAACGCTGGATACCAAATGTAATGGCATCATCCAATAGCTCAATGACAATGCTATATTCCGCTATATTGTTCATTGATTGACCGAGACATATTCCGTGAATAGATACAAGCTCGTTATTGGGTGAATAGATAACCCGGGCTACAGAAGATAAATTCTGAGTACTACAACTAGTGCCATCAGCAAAGCCAATGTAAGTCAGAGAAAACATTGACATATGCAAATCAAGTGTAAAAACGAGATAAGCAGGAGAAGCAGTAAAAAACACTAATTTATCGAAAATACCTAAAAATGGTATATAATGTACAAATATTCACCAAACATTTATGCAAAATATTTCTTTAGGTAAAGACCATTCTGGGCTTTCTCAAAGGAACACCATCGTAATCAATCAGCTCATAGGCACCTTTAGCTAATACGTGTTTTATGATATAAGGGCCATGCCACATGGGCTCAAATTTCCCTGCACTTAGATTTTCATGTGCTTGATCATATACCAAGACTAGGTCACCTTCTGAATATGTACGAGGATTAACATTTTGATCGTATTGGGCTTTGACATGTTTCTGGTGAGCTTCGCTAGCTAATACGACATTACAAAGATTTTCATCTAGATGGGCTAAATGCACAAAGTGTTCTTCATCTGCAGAGGTAGAAAGTAATAATTCGATAGCTAATTTAAGAGATGGAATTTCACATTCAATAGGTAATACGACTTCCAAACCATAAACGAGTTGAAAAGGGGAAAACTGGTTAATGTTTTTACAGTTGCGTGATAAGACCACATTGCTGAAAAGAGCATAGAGTGCCAATTTCCTTTATGGATACCAACTATCCATTTAATCATATTGGTTAAAACTTTATTGATAGCTTCGACCTAACCATTAGCTTGTGGATAATACGACGTAGAGCTATCATGGTGGAGGCCGACATGCGCGGACAGTTCGACCATCATAAAGTTATGGAAATGACTACCGTGGTCTGTAATAATAGCTTGTGGGACACCGAACCAAGCAATCACATGATTGAAAATGAAAATAGTTGCAGTTTCGTCATCGTCTCTATATGTAGGCATCGCCTAGACCCATTTTTTAAAGTAATCAACTGCAAGGATGATATATCCATGCCCCCTGGCCAAGTGAGGGCGACAAGTGATGAAGTCGATGCCCCATTTGGAAAAAGGACCGACAACTATGATTGGGTAAAGAGGAGCGAGAGGTGCTCACATTTTGCATTCATAAATTTGTCAATTATGGAATCTTCGGACTGTAGTGATGTAGTCTTTAAACATTGACGGCCAAAAATAGCTAGCACGTAATATTTTTTGGGCAGTAGCATACACAGAAATGTGACCGCCACATGTTCCATAGTGGCAGTAATTTAAAGTTTTTTTAGCTTCTTGAAGAGTTAAACAACGTCGGAATACAGAATCGGCACCACGATGATAAAGAGTGTCGCCAATAATGTTGTATTGTTGGGATTGGTATCGGATTCACTGACGATCAGTTTTGGATAACTCAGGCCTAAAAGTTTGTGTTTGGAGATATATAATGATGTCTCCATACCACAGATCGAACACACTAATAAGAAAGAGAGATTTGTCAGCAAAAGAATCTTCTACTACAATTTCTATATCAGTGTGGGGGAAGTGACACAATAGTTCAGGGAAAACCAAGGATTTCTTTGATTTGGATTTTTCAAATTCCAGATCAAACTCTTGTAAACTGACTATCCACTTCGAGTATTTCCCCCCTAGCAGTTGCTTCATGAGAATATACATCATAGGGTTGCAATATGAAATGACAGTCATTTTTCGGACAAGTACATAGTGACGGAATCGTTGAACAGCTTGCACAGCTGCCAAGGCTAGCTTCTCCACATGTGCATATTTAATCTCAGTTTTAGTGAGACTCCTACTCAAATAGTAAATCACATGTTCGCTTCTAGAATCATCCTCTTGGACTAACACCATGCCAATGGTGGCATCACATGCAACTAAGTACAAAAAGTAGTCTCGATGATAATCGAGTGGATGTAGTAAAGGCGCATTAGTCAGTGCATGCTTTAATGCATCAAAAGCTTTATCAGCAAGCTCATCCCAAAAAAATGGAATACCGTCTTTTTCAACAGTTGAGTAAAACCTTGTGTTAGTTCAGCATAATGTTGGATGAATCTACGCAAAAAGTTTGCCTTCCCTTGCAAACTTTGGAGTTGATTAAGGCTAGAATGAGCAGGCAAATTCGAAATTGCCTCTACCTTGAGGGGATCGACACGAATGCCTTCCTTTGAAACGATGAAACCTAGAAGGCGATCGGATTGCACACAAAAAACAAATTTGTGCGGATTCAAGTGAATATTGTAATGCCTACACCTAATGAAAATCGCTTTTAAGTGCATTGGGTGATCCTACCGTTTCATGGAATGATGCGGGAGGTCATCTAAATAAGGCTGAACTATATGCTTGATATATTGGAATGCGTAAGACATTGCTCGTTGAAAAGTTGCACCCAAATTTTTTAGGCCAATGGGGGTTTGTGATAAGAAAAAGTTCACCATGGGCATATAAATGCGGTTTTATATTGATCGGAAAGGAGTATGCTTATCTGATTGTAGCCAGAAAATCCATCCATAAAGGAAAAAATTTCATTTCCGGCATAGTCGTCGACAATTTGGTCGATATACGGAGTTGGATAATTGTCCTTGGGACAAGATTTATTGATATCTCGGTAATCAACACACACTTGAATAGTTCCTTACTTTTTATTAATGGGCACAATATTTGATACCCAATCGGTTAAAGGAAAAGGGTAAATGAATCCTTCTTTTACCAATTTCTCAACCTCAGTTTTGATAGCAGCAGCTTTTCACAGATGTATAGGATGTAATCATTGTCTAACTGGCTTAGCATCCAGATAATTTTTAATTTCATGTACAACAATGTTAGGGTTGATTCCTGGCATCTCTTCATAGGACCAGGCAAAAATTTCACGAAATTTATGAAATAGGGCATTGTAAGTTGAAATCTCTTCTAACGAACAAGAGGCTCCTTGTTATAGACATTTTTGTGCCTAACAGCATGAAGCATGAAATGTCAATAATCTGAGGGATCCAAAGTCCCTAAACATGTTGTTCCTACCCCTAGAGGAACAAGGTCAGCAAACCACAACACTAAAAATCAGTTCTCGACCTGAAAACACTCAAAAACAAGCTATTTCTGGATCATGTCAGCTGCTCCACTGAGCATCTGCGCTGAATGTCAACTGCTCCACTTTGTACCTGCGCTGAATGTCAAAATCAATGAAGGCTACCTGCGCTGGGCGAGATTGGCCAAGTGGCACAGTCATTCTGCAAGGTGTCAAATGCCAAGGAAGCTTCCAAAATGACACTTGGATCAGGGAATTCGCCTTGTGATGAGTAAGAGGATCTAAATCTCCAAGTGGAAGCAAGAGACTCCAAGTGGACTCAAGAACTGAAGAATAACTGAAGTGGGAGAGGACACTAGTCAGCTTCATGTCAGTCTCAAGCTGACTCATCCTTTCTCCAAAACTTCTATATATAGAGCTCTCTCATGAGGTCTATGGGGGCTGGAATTTTGTGCAAGTAAGGAAGTGCTGTTGGTTTGAGTATAGAACTATTGGGTGAATGCTTTGAAGGAGGTGAAGAGGAGATTTCGTTCTGCTGGGAGGTGTTGCTGGATTGGGCCTATTATGGTTGTAACACTCTCAGAACTTTACTTCTTCTATTAATAAAGTATTTGAGGTTCTTCTATATGCATGTGTCTCTATGATGAATTGATGCTTGTATATTTGATTTATTCTAATCCTTGAATCAGTTATGGATGTATGCTTCTTGTAGTTTCCTTTTCTTGTGATTTTACAGGATCTTTGTGTAGCTGGGCCGGTGAAAGAGCAAGGAGTTAGGAGCAAGCAGCAAAGAGGGAAGATTGGATCAACCATTAGCGGAAGATAACGGTTAGTGGATCCCTTTTCTCTTCTCTCTCTCATCTCATAAAGAAGTAATCTTGAATAGCTTTGCATTCAGTTGTTGCTGAGGTACTATCACCCTTAGAGTGGGATAGGGTCATTCCGTATTGGATACTTTTCCCAACAACACTCCTATATGAATATTTTCAATTATTCCAGGTTTCATTGAGATATTGATCCTGTTGTCGATATGGTCCCTAAATTCTGTTCAAAACTGGAAGAAAGTGTAGATATTGGATTTTGAGGATCACTGAGGGTCTCAGACGAAAACAATGATGAAAAATTATTCTCAATTTTATCAAAACATGCTAAGAAAGTTGAACGATGATGAGTATTGTTCCATGGCATTTCATCCAAGATCATAACTTCCATAATCCCTTCATCAGTTAAATTTTTTTTGTTAAAAGGATCAGGCATATAGATTGGTTCCAAGCATGACAAATGAGAATATTCATCAATGATCATATTCATTTGATCATCATCAAATGTTGCTAGGTTGGAAAAATATTGAATGGCCTCATAGGCTAACTTGAAGGACTATGAGGCATTTCATCGCCATATAAGATCATTTCTGATTCTGACGGTACTTTCCATGGATCTCCCATTTCGAAAGTACTTGGTGTAATCATGTTGATATGTGCTTCATTATGAAGAAGAACTGGTGGAGGGAATGCGAAAGTTCCCATCAAAGATGAGTCTTTGAGTAGGCCAACTGTTGGGCATCGGGTCCCCCACAGCAGGTTTTGGTAAACAATATTGTAAGTCTCCATGAATTGAGGGCCCGGAGCGCGTAGTGTACAATTGAGTCATAGGGTTGTCTGCCCTAAACATTGTATTGTAAACTAGTGTAAAGTCGGCCTACCCATGGTCCGCGGAACATGGGATTGTATAAATAGAGTAAGGCTCTAAGTTGTAAGAGGAAATCAATGAAGGAATAGGTGAATTAGATAGGCTTAGCGAAGAGTCTAAGTGTCTTGGGTCGTAGTAGTAGGTAGAGGCTCTACAACTGAGTGCGCAGAGGCCTAGTAGAGTCCGCAGCTGAGTGTGCGGACCCCTGCAGCTTAGTGCGCAAGGCAGAGTCGAGTATGTAATCGGGACAAAAATATAATAAAGAGAAGTTTATCCTAATTCTGTGCATCTAGTCTTGAATCATTATTCTGTTGTTATGCATTACTTTTACTCTGTTTATTTACTGTGCATAGTTGAGTAAATGCTTGTATGGTTCAGGATACTTATATATGAAAATAATCTAAGTAATCAGCTAACAGTGCATAATTAGGAAAGACTTGGGTAAATAACAAGGATCGCACTGCGCGAAGACAACTTCGTAGGTTGCTAGGTGCCCACTAATGCGCGTAGCATAGTGAGCGTGAAAGTTGGACCGCGTACCAATTCCAACATATCATATATCCCCAGGGTGCAGAAACCTGGTTCTAGCACTCTCCCATACTACTTCGGGTGAGACCTCAATCCATGCTCCGCAGACTATTTCCAAAAGGGCCAGTAGTACCGGGATTTGCTTGGCTAAATCACCTCTAAACTAGGGTCAAGCCCCACTAAGCCAACAAATGGTTCCATTTCTAGGACCAGGATCTGCATAAAGGATGTTTGACGTCGTGCCACTAGAATCCTACAAAGAAAAAAATTGAAGAGTGGTTGGACAAGAAGATTCATGGGTTTGCGACGCAGGAAAAAATAAATCCGCGAGTATCTAAGGAACAGTGGTTGGATCGCTACTTGCACATTGAAATCCACGAAATTTTCTTTGCATTTTTTCCATCTGAGCTGTATGAGTGGATCACAAAGTTAGCAGACAACCAGGGAAGGTGTAGGCTCGACAAACCAATAGTGTGGACTCCGGAACTAGTGCGCAGACTAGAAGCCTAAAAAGAGAAGACAACGCGAGTTGTGGACCACTGGCTCGACCGAATAATAAGAGGATTTATCACTGAGTTTGTGGTAGACACGACCCTCAACTACAGTGAGGCAGAGCGACGTTTTCTCAAGGGACCGCGAGGTAAGTATATTAAATCTTTGAACACTTGGATTAAGATGTTATTGTGTGAAAAGTGGGTTATGCGATTAAATTAATGTTTGGGACTATGCGAAGTGGAAAGATCTACAGAAGCGGAAGTAGTGAGGAGTTGGAAAACAGTCCCTTAATTTCACCCTCATGGGAAAGCAAGGAGGAGCTCGTGAAAGTCTCTCCGAGAAGTGCGGTCAGTTTGATAAGATAGAGAATTCCACGTTTACCACCCCCACCCACACCGCCACCCATTTCACCCTCCTTACCTCCATCTCCACCCACTCCACCTCTGCCACCACCACAGTTTAGTATGGCGAGTGCGATCAAACTACCGGTGTTCAGAGGAGTAGGAAATGAAGATTTGGACCAATTCTTGTTCATGGTAAGAGCAGTATGGGAAGCACAGGGCGTCATGGATGATAATATTAAAACGACTATGTTGGTGAGTGCGTTGTAGGATCGTGCATTAACATGGTATATCAAGCATTCCAATGACCACCCAAACGCAGGAATTGTAGAGATCCAGATCGCGCTGAACAGGGAATTTAGTAGGCCAAAATCAGAGACACAATCAATCATTAGGTTTAAGGAGATCGCGATGCTCCCAGGCGAGACCCCCTGGGATTTGGACCAAAGGCTGAAGAGTATGATCCGTGAAGCCAATATGACGTTAACAGATGCACAACATCACGCATGGTTTGTGGCCTCACTTACGCCACACTTAAGAACAATGTTGTCATAGAAAAAATTTCCACCTAGGTCGAAGCATTGGAGATGGTAATGAGATTGCATGAGACCCCTATATAAGACTCTGGGTTGGGAGTCTAACAAATCCATGCGCAACTGCAAAATCTATGTCTAGAGATGCAAATTTTGAAACAAGACAGGACAAATTGGCCAGAAGTGTGCGAGGAAGTATGGTGCATAAAATGCAAAGGCCAAGAGCACGACAAGGACCACTGTCCAATGTTTGCGAACTACTTGGCAAGGGGTGGCCTAATGCCATTAAGACCGGAGGCACAGGTGGGGCTGAGTGCGACATCTGCATTATGGTGCATGATCTACCAGATAGGAGGAAAACATACCACAATAATTGTCATATGTTGCAGAAGTATACGCAGAAATCCCAACAATTGTTTTGTAATTTCTACAGGTCGGTAGGCCACGACGAACGCACTTGCCAAAGCTATGAACTAATGATGGATTGGATTCTTGCCTACAAGGTGTAGACCGAAACACGAGCCCTCGAACTAAATGCAGGGATGGGGCGCACTGGGTTTCTAGGCCGTGGTTGGGGTCGATGTGGAATGGGACTAGGAAGGGGTCGCAAATAGATAATGTGTTACAATTGCAGAGGGCCAGGGCATTATGCCTGCGATTGTACGAACCTGAATAGGATATGATGTTGGTACTGTAATCAGTTTGATCATGAGGCGAAAGATTGCCCTTCAATGATAGCGAAGATGTGCGAAAAGGGGGTACTCCAGCCCCCTCTGACCCAGAAGTTACAAATGATGAGATCTAAACCGCACGAAGAAGACCCAAATGTAAACATGATGCTCAGGAGTGGTATGGAAACAGGAGATGATAAAGGGAAGCAACCAAAAGAAAACGTGTGGGTTTGCAAGGCTCCTACAAAGGAACCCGAGTTTGACTTAGAACATGAGAAGGAGACATTCATGGAAGCTAATAGAAGCTTCACGGAGGCCTCCACTTCAGGTAGTAAGGATCAACTAGAACCACGGATGGATCCTTCAATGCTCACTACCTTACTGCTGTGCAAAAAAAAGGTATTTGTTATAGACAATTTTGTGCCTTACAGCAACAAGCATGAATTGTCAATAATCCAAGGGATCCAAAGTTCCCTAAACATGATGTTCCTACCCCTAGAGGAACAAGGTCAGCAAACCAACAGCTCTCTGATCAGTTCTCCACCTGAAAACACTCAAAAACAAGCAATCCTGAAATCAAAGCAGGTGCTCCACTAGGCTTCTGCGCTGAAACACAACTGCTCCATGGTGTACCTGCGTTGCAAAGCAGGTAGAACAAAGCCCACCTGCATTGGGCGAGTTTGGACATGTGGCACAGTGAGTCATTGCTTTGGAATCTTCCAAAAATGACACTTGGATCAGGTATTTCGCCTTGTGATGAGTCAGAGGCTTTGTTTCTCCAAGTGGAAGCAAGGTTCACCAAGTGGACTCAAGAACTGAAGATCAACTAAAGATTAACTGAAGAGAGAGAGGACACAAGGCAGCTACACATCAGTTGCAAGCTGACTCATCCTTTCTCAATTTATCTATATATTGAGCTCTCTCCTATGAGCTCAGGAGGCTGGAATTTTGTGCAAAGTAATGATATGCTGTTGGTTTCATTCTTGAGTTATTGGGTGATTGTTTGAGAGAGGTGAAGAAGAGCAATTCTTTCTGCTGGGAGGTGTTGCTGGGTTGGAGCCTGCAATGGTTGTAATCCTCTCAGAACCTTTATTTCTTCATTAATAAAAGCTATTGAGGTTCTTCTATGTGCTCTTGTTTCAGTTATATATTGTGATGATTGCATGTTTGGTTTACACTAATCCATGAACCAGTTATGATTGCATGCCTCTTGTAGTTTCCTTCTTTGTTGTTTTGCAGGATCTCATCGCAGCTGGGCGAGCAGAAGGACAAATAGCTAGGAGCAAGCGGCCAAAGAGGAGAGTTTGGATTCGACATTAAGCGCAAGGCAACGGTTAGTGCTTCCTCCATTCTCTTTTGCTTTCATAAAGAAGAAAACCTTCAGTAGTTTGTTTTACAGTTGTTGCTAAGGAACTGTCACCCTTAGAGTGGGTTAGGGTCATCCGAGTCGGATACTTTTCCCTACAACAAACTGGCGACTCCATTGGGGATCGTATCCGTTTGATTGTGTTTGTAGTATTTTGCTATTCATTTCCTGAACGAAAGAGTACTAAATCGAAAAGCTTTTGACTATATCAAAAGCGAAGTAGAGGGCAGCTACTCTGGCTCATTTTTTGAGCAGATTCATGATTTGAAGAGCTGATCTACAAAGATCCTTGTAAGCTCTTAGTGATAGCTTTGCACCTTCTAAATCATCCCTTTGAATGTGCTTGACTGATTGCTTCTGATTTGAGCAAAAACCGTGCATTTTTGAGAAAATTATGACCCGGAAACTGTGAAAACGCAACTCTCGTTTTCCAAAGCAGGTAGTACACAGGCTACCTGCTTTGCAACGCAGGTCCCGAACTAGCTACCTGCGCTGAGAGCCAGTTTGGCTGTGCAGAGCCTGCGTTGGCCCAAATTTGCCTAGTGCATTTGGGGTTTCCTCCTTTCTCTTGCCTGTTTTCACTTAGTTTTGATGCTAGGTGTCAGTCTTGTGCCTGTTTTGAAACCAATATTACTTGCCATCATTCCGCCTCTGTTATAAAACGAAATTGTACTTGTTCTTTGTATTTCTTACTCATTTACAATTTCCCATAATGAAAAGTAAAATAGTCATGCTTTTGGCTTCTTAGAACTGAACCTGTGTTAGGCATTTTGCTGGTCTAAAGAATTAGCTTATTTGCTGTCCATAGCTGATTAGTCATTTTACTTTCGTTAGTATGGTTTGATTTCATGTATTTCCAGTGATTAAGCAAGTAAATCTTAAGGTGTCTTTTGATTTTGGACAAACTTGTTTACTGTCGCTTTAAATTGAAATCAAAGTTATATAACCACTTTCTTTTTGTATCCATCCACATTAAGAAAGGGAAAAAGAAAATACATGCATTGTGCATTTTGCATTTGACTGTGTGCTTGATGATTTAGGAAAATTTGCATTTTAGTGTGTGCTCTATGATCTGTGTGAAAAGATTTTCCTTTCTTTTCCCTCAGTAGTTAAGGTTTTCAAAGTTGAAAGATTGAAAAGTTTGCTTCTCATCTTAGACTGCATTCAGGAATTTGTTGCATACATCTCGTGGTGATCCTTAAAGGCAAACTGATAAGCAAGATCAACATTAAAATAAATCCAATTTACATAACAACGCTTTGTAACATAACGCAAACACATAGAGGTCTAGGTAGAGACGTGTTCCGGCGTCGTTAAACATAGTGACTGTCGATCTCTACGAAGGTGGGTGATTCCTCCTGAGAGTCGGTGGCACTAATACGGACTTGTGCTCCCACGTACCGTCGAGTATATATTGGGAGACCCCTATAGGCAATTATCCTTTATCCATAGGAAGCCGTGTCGACCGCCCTACTGATCGCGATGCAGTGAACACAACATTCACGAAGATCGACCACCCGTACCTTAAAACGTATTCTGTGGTTTCGCGAAAGGTTTGGCACACCCTCTGCCTAGATCTCCAGAGCAGTTTCTTTTGGCCTTTTTCAAACTCTATAACTGAAAAAGTCCATCCGAGCATTTGTCACTTCGGGCTCGTTAAAACATCGAAGGCGACTAGAGTCATCTTTAGCTTTTTCTCGACTCTTAAAACATGAAAAAGCAAGTTTGTGTCTAAAAGCGTCGTTAATAAAATTTATTTTAAGAGGAACATAATCACCTGTTATTCCCACGTTGATCTTTCAGTTGAAAAGTATGGAGCCCACCAACCAAGGAGGCAACCTTGGCGGAAGTCCAAATCCCTTCTCCTCTTGGGGAGATGTTGGTGCGCCTCATATGGCAACATTGTCACTTCTAGGATTGACAATCAGCCTACCTGTATGGCTCTTTTCAACTAATGTAGTCCAGATCGCCACTAATCCTGAGCAGTCGAATCAACAGTCAGACCAGTCTAGGACTACCCACCAGCCTTCCACTTCTTATAATTCTGCCTCTGATCCTTCATCTTCACAAGGTAGAGCCGGCAAAAGTCAGCCTCCCATGGAGAAGAAGGAAAGGAAGAAGAAAGAAAAGAATCAGAAGGGGCCTATGGCGAAGGCGACTGGGGGCAAGCAAAAGACAGCTGACAAAAACCCACACACTGCACCGACCGGGCCTAAATCGCCATGTGTCATTTGCGAAGGGGCCCACTTCCATCGTGATTGTCCTTGTATTCCCCGGATACTAAGGGATTGGTCCCCAAGGTTGCACAATCCGGTAGCATCAACCTCTGGTAGTCATGTTGATTGCAGTCCGTCAACTAGCGAGAAGGACGAAGAGGGAGACCAAGATCACCCTGTACATTGTGTGAAGGTGAGCATGCCATCCACAAATGTCCATTCTTAGATGAGGCAATAAGAGTTTTGGAAGATCGTCCGGTTTCGCCGTTACGACTTCCTCCTGGATACCAAAAACTCGCGCCTAATCCCTCGATAGTTGAAAATCCAGCTGACCCGCCCAAGTGGTCAGCTGAAGTGTCGGTCATTGAGAATGAACCTACTGAATCCAGACCAGATGAAAGTCTAAAGGTCGAAATGGCAGTTGAGCCGGTTCTTCCTTCAGAGGTTTCATCATCCAATGACTCCGTCATTGAAGACCCATCTTCAAATGACACCCTCGCTGAAGAGGATAAGGATGACACTGTCCATATTCTTTTCATCAACACAGACTCTGATGAGCATCAGGGCAATGCGCCCATTCCTTTATCGCAGGAAGGAACATCGTCAGGGTCGTATCCGGCCGTATATTCGGTCCCACCACCAAGCAACCTAGTTGTATCCTTTGATTGGAATCAACTAGGCAGACCCCGGTTACCAGCCAGTATCCCATTCAGAATCATAGTCCAAATCTACAAAATGGTGATGGCTGGAACTATCATTGATGAAGGGGCATCTGTGAGTATCCTTTCCTCTGTTGCTTGGAAAGCACTGGGTTGCCCGGCGCTTTTACCTGAGATGAGAAATCTATCAGGTTTTGATAAAGGAACCAGTCATCCGTTAGGGATTCTCCCCAATGTTCCGCTTACATTGAAAGGGAAGACAGTTCGCATGATATTCATGGTCGTCCAGGGACCCTTGGCATATAACTTACTCCTTGGACGAGACTATATATATTGCATGGAGGCAATAGTGTCCTCGCTCTTTAGAGTCATGTGTTTTCCGCACGAAGGAAGAATGGTCCAGCTCGTAGACCAAATTTCATTTCCAGGATCACGCATTGCAAATAGTCAAATACCATCCCTTAACGGTTTATTCACTCAAGGAATGCCACCGCCCCCGGTTCTACTTCCCGATGAATGCGAGTAATTCGGAAAGAAAGAACTGGGACCCAGGGGGCATGCACCCTGGCCTGCCTCGGGCAGAGAAAACCTTAGGTATAAAGTTAATTTCCGCAGAAGGATGGACTAGTCTGTACCCCGTCTGGCAGTGGAAGAGAGGGTTGTTCTAGGGTAAAATTTTTTTGTCAAAGTTATGTTGAAGTGAAGCAATCGCTCCCTTTGTCTAAAGAAGTGGGCTCTCCTAAAGAGGGGGTCTATTTGTGGCAGCAAGAAGCCACCATCTTTGAATGTCAAGCCTCACCCATTAAAACAAGCTGTTTTGAAGGATAAGTAGGGGCAGTCTTCAAAGAAAGAGATGAAATTGCTGCAACAAGTAGTCACCATCCTTAGCAACCTAATGATAGACATCGCCGAAAAGAGAGTTTAGTTTGCGACAGCAAACAAAACCATTTTTTGGATAATAAGTAAGAGATGGCAGAATCTCGAAATTATACTTTATACCTGGGGGCATGCAAACCTTTTGGAGTGCAAGCACGAGACGACTATTTATTTTTTAAATTTTTAGGTCCTCCCTTTAAACCTGTAGGTCTAACCCGTTAAACTCGTAGGATTAGCTGTTTCCAGCTTGCATAAAGAAAGGATGAGGGGCAAAAGTTAAAACCTGCCAAATTGGAGTAATTAGTGAGGTATCGCTCCTTAAATAAGATTACCTCACCTAAGGCATTCCTTGTATTAAGACTGGTATAAATCGAGCAGTTTTAGCAATGTTCATGCTCGTTAAAAAAATAAACGCAAGAATCGAGCAGTTTTTGTGTAGAGTTCATGCTCGTTAAAAAATAAACATAAATTGTGAGCAATCTTTCCCTAGCAGTTCAAGCTCATCCAGAAAAAATGAACCGGTAAACAACCTCGAGAAATGTAACCTTTGAAAGCCATGTTAAAAGCCCTTGGTCGTGTTTATATGCCATCACCTCCATCCGTTCATTTGGCCAATCGTTCGCCTCCATATGTTTGTTTACCCATTTTGAGGAACAGCTGCGAAGAGTGATTTCACTTAGCCATCCTTGTGACACTGCCGTGATTGGAGAATTCCAACCTGTACCTGGAATCTACTGCTATCCCTGTTCATCACTCGTTCCTCAAAAGACGAGTCTTCTTTGAGCTCTTTTCACTGACTCGTAAAATAAGAAAAGTTTGCCGAGTTTTGGCCTTCCAGCTCGTTAAAGCGACCGGAAAGCTATCCCTCCTCTAGATTTTAATCTTTTTGGACCTGAGGGATTATTGCACAAAAAGATCGAGCGCTTGTTTTGTTCGGCTCGTTAAAGCAATCGAAAATTCATCCCTTCTGTATTGTTTTATACTTTTTCGGACTTAAGGGATTAGATGACGAAAAAGGAATTTTGGAGTTAAATTTTTGTACCTTTTCAGACTCTCTAAAAATGAAAAGAACCGAGTTTTCTTTGTCGTTAGACTCGTTAAAATGATTAAATAGCGATAAACTTGTCTTTAGACGAGAACGAGTTTCCCTATCGCTAGGCTCGTTAAAACATAGCGATGGGCTTGCCCGAAGGGCAGGTTATAGAACAAGCATATGTTATCCTCCTCAAGCTTGACAAAAATAAAGAGGTACTGGTCAGCAATGACTGGGGAAAAATTGGGAGAACCTCACAGCATTAATGGTAGCAAGTCGCTCTTGAACATGACACTTTGTCCTCCGTACCGCATCGGGTTGGGTTGTTTCATTCACCGGTCGCAGAATCATGGTCCTCGCCACACCATCCACAATTGGGGTAATGCTACCAATCCATCACATCAATGTCGTTATATGTTCAAGAGATGTAGTTCTGTAAAGAGTCAACCGTGTTCCACCCACTGCCATACATTATCCTTCATCCACTTCATGACCGCCACCCTGAATCATACATCACAGTTTGTTTTCACCTCATCACAATCACTAGCTCCGTTCCGTGTCACTGATGTGGGATTCATTAAGGCCCTCCTTTGACGGATCGCTCCTTGTCGACATCAGCTCATTATCCAAGGAGTTGATCTAGGAACACCCCCCTCAGTACTTTGAAGCTCGCATGCCTCAATGGCAAGTTTCTCACTTCCGGTGACAGGTATACATCAATGACCTTCGACCAGAAGATTTTGCATGGTGGTCGACGCCAAGTCCTTTATTCCCACCATGTAGATTGTACTGCCGTACCTTGAGGGTCATCATCCTTATCGGTGATTCCTCTCGCGCTTGTTAACGGTTTACATCATTGACCGGTAATCAAGCGATGTCTTTCCATGTTCGACTTCAAGAAATTCTCACATGGATCGACTTGTACATCGAGTGAAGATCGAAAGAGATTGAAGACCCTGGATCTAGTTTCATCCATCCGGGCTGCGATATATATTCAGGACATAAAGACATTTGATATGTACATCATTGCAGCAGATGATCATCCTTTTCAAAGGATGATAAATTCGGCAGAGAATTATCAGTCTACCATCAGACGATCGTCTGTTCTATGTACCAAAACGTATTTATAAAGCTGAGCATGGGAATGCCTGCCTCAGCTAGATCATGAAAAATGTATGAAAAATAATGTATTGTATTGTATCTTATTACAGGACACTTCTCAGCAGATTGAATGAACTTCGGATCCTCTCAATAAAGCATTTCACCCGATAAACGACCTCATACTTTAGGGGGCATCTGTTATAGACAATTTTGTGCCTTACAGCAACAAGCATGAATTGTCAATAATCCAAGGGATCCAAAGTCCCCTAAACATGATGTTCCTACCCCTAGAGGAACAAGGTCAGCAAACCAACAGCTCTCTGATCAGTTCTCCACCTGAAAACACTCAAAAACAAGCAATCCTAAAATCAAAGCAGGTGCTCCACTAGGCTTCTGCGCTGAAACACAACTGCTCCATGGTGTACCTGCGTTGCAAAGCAGGTAGAACAAAGCCCACCTGCGTTGGGCGAGTTTGGACATGTGGCACAGTGAGTCATTGCTTTGGAATCTTCCAAAAATGACACTTGGATCAGGTATTTCGCCTTGTGATGAGTCAGAGGCTTTGTTTCTCCAAGTGGAAGCAAGGTTCACCAAGTGGACTCAAGAACTGAAGATCAACTAAAGATTAACTGAAGAGAGAGAGGACACAAGGCAGCTACACATCAGTTGCAAGCTGACTCATCCTTTCTCAATTTATCTATATATTGAGCTCTCTCCTATGAGCTCAGGAGGCTGGAATTTTGTGCAAAGTAATGATATGCTGTTGGTTTCATTCTTGAGTTATTGGGTGATTGTTTGAGAGAGGTGAAGAAGAGCAATTCTTTCTGCTGGGAGGTGTTGCTGGGTTGGAGCCTGCAATGGTTGTAATCCTCTCAGAACCTTTATTTCTTCATTAATAAAAGCTATTGAGGTTCTTCTATGTGCTCTTGTTTCAGTTATATATTGTGATGATTGCATGTTTGGTTTACACTAATCCATGAACCAGTTATGATTGCATGCCTCTTGTAGTTTCCTTCTTTGTTGTTTTGCAGGATCTCATCGCAGCTGGGCGAGCAGAAGGACAAAGAGCTAGGAGCAAGAAGCCAAAGAGGAGAGTTTGGATTCGACATTAAGCGCAAGGCAACGGTTAGTGCTTCCTCCATTCTCTTTTGCTTTCATAAAGAAGAAAACCTTCAGTAGTTTGTTTTACAGTTGTTGCTAAGGAACTGTCACCCTTAGAGTGGGTTAGGGTCATCCGAGTCGGATACTTTTCCCTACAACAGTATTCAAAGGGCTACAAGAACTTATCATTAGGTGCACGGGGTCAGGAGAACCACGCGTGGTCCGAAAACTTGGAAAGCATGCATTGCACATAAGAAGGGAGATGAGGTTGACTACGCAAATAGGCAAGTATGAAATGGATCAGGTAATCCTGGATCTACGTTTGGACGCGAATGTATTACCAAAGAAAACATGGGAATGCATGGGCAAACCCACGTTACAATGGTCCGCTATTCAATTACGAATGGCGAACCAACAAAATATTTTGCCCATGGGAAGATTGCAAGGGGTGACAATTGATATTGAAGGCGCGAGCGCGCAGGTGGATTTTATAGTAATAGAGATTGTCTATGACAACAATCCCTATCCCACACTACTAAGAATAGACTAGGCTATCAATATGAACAGAGTCATAAATTTGAAGAAGCGCAAAATGACCTTTGAGAAAAAGTCACTACGTGTAGTACCACTGGACCCAGCCAAAGGAGCGCGATACACTGAATGAGTGTGCGATGATGATAGTGATGACGATCTCGACTGTATCTATAAGATAACTGCACAAGGCGAGGATTGGGTGAATCTGACTGCAGATGGAAGGATTTCGTGGGAGCGCGAAAGCTCTTGCACTTCGAATTCAGATGAAGAGATAAAGCGATGGTAGAATTGGTTGCACGAAGTAACAACACTGAACTGCAACATGATGATCAGGTCATTGCGTTGCGTAACAATAGAGGCGAGGGAGCAGTACCAAAGCAACAGTAGTTCGATGCACTGAAGTGGGTACTGCACGCAACACCCACATGATGGTGGGCTATGCATCAAGGAACTTTTGAAGATTGGCGCGGATGCATAAGGATGATGTGCCTTTGTTTTGGAAAACCCTAGCTTCGAATGAAAACCAATTAGCTGGGGTGGAACAACTTGCGCACCCACCTTTCCCGATGGGTACAAACATACGTTGTATAGTCTGCACAAGTGCACACCACCCCCAACCTAGAGAATCAGAACAAACCACAACAATAGGAAGGACGATGTGTGTTACCAATTCTCCACGATGAGGCATTCGATAGGGTGCACGGAGTACTAAACAAGTTTCACCATATGAGATGAACTAATTTGGACCTGCGCGTGCCAGTGGTTCGATGGGCCTATAGGATCATGTGTAAAAACCTGAGCACAGAGATGATTCCAAAGGTGTGAAACAGAGTAGAAACCGAAATTTCTGAATGGAATACCAAAAGGAATCCACACGTAATAGCCCTCACAATTATGATAGCGCACGAAGACCAGGATGAAGGAATCACACAACTACGCGAGGATGACCATATAAGGATTTGAAAAGCCATTCGATGAGGGAACCTTAGGCTTCGTGGACTTGAAGAAGATCGGGTATGATTAAGGAGGAAAAGCATGTTGAAGGACGCTGAGATCAAAAGACTAGAAAACGAGGTCACGCAAGCATGTCTCGTTGATAAACCAAGGATGACAAGGAAAGATACGTATGGTCATACCACTTCATTAGAAGACTGTTGCCGAGAATTTATGATTCTCCTACCATGGTTGAGACCACACCTTATCAAACACAATAACAAGGGGAGCAAACCACATAAGATAAAACACGTGGCGCCGGTTGTCACAAGGGAAATTAAGGAATGTCCACGGAATATAATGGAAGGTGAATTGAAGTCTTTTGCAGATGGTACAACCACCTGACTAGCCGTAGGGAGCACAATCTTATCGCTCCAAACAGTTGAAAGAGAGAGCGGGACTCTAAAAGAGTCTGTTTAGGAACTGCGCGATGAGGGAGGTGCGTGCATAATCAGCATGGCACAAGGTTCGCGCATGCGCACGGGGGGCTGCGTTGCTGCGTGGGTAAACTAGGAAGTAACCATTGGTGTCATTGTTCATGACGACATGACTAATTTAAGGCAAAAGGGAGCGGGCGACAGGTAATTAAGACACAATTAAGAGCTAGATTTGGGATGTTCTGCTGCCAAGAATGCATTAGTGACTCAGAAGTTGGGGGAGTGGTTAAATTAAAATTCAAAAGACATTATAAAACTCCCAAGGCTAGACATGAGACAACACTTGTTCGTTTGAGATTTGAGCTATTACGAAGAGCACAGAGTGTTGAGCTCCAAGCAGTATTTGAGCCCACAAGTTCATGAACAACCACATACAGTTCGAACAAGATGACAACTACTAGGAGAGGTGTGGGTTTTGTAGAGAGTACCGCCGAAGAAGCCGCGCAGAGCCCTATGGTGCAGGTGGGGGATGTGCCAGAAATTCCAAAATCACCTCAGACACTAAGGCCCAAGAAGGATAAACAGGTAGCGGGACCAGTCCGCATGTCCCCGTGAAATCCGTGGTTTGGTAAACTTTCCATGGAAGAAAAGGGCAAGGTTGTCAACCTTGAGACAGATGATGAGGAGGAGGACCTCCAGGCTCTCGTAGATGAGATAGAGGTAGATGAAGAAATGGAAGAAGGCATCTAACTGGTGCGCTCTGCAGCAAAACTGCCCAAGTACGTTCCTTCATGGAAAGGGAAAGCTAAAGTACCCAAGGATTTGGATGCCATTAAGAGTGCGCTCCAAACTGCGCTCCTCCCAGATGGAATTCTATTTGAGGGCTCGGCCCTAGCCCGTGTGCCCACAATGGAATTTGAACACTGGGACCTCACAGACAGTGAAAAGTTTCCACATTTAGAGACTTAGAACCTTATGAAATAGAGCAAAGAGGGGTCAGTTACAGCA
Source organism: Pinus tabuliformis (assembly GCA_031772625.1). Classification (NCBI taxonomy): domain Eukaryota; kingdom Viridiplantae; phylum Streptophyta; class Pinopsida; order Pinales; family Pinaceae; genus Pinus; species Pinus tabuliformis. The sequence continues at coordinate 1,188,095,908 of CM062807.1, read as the reverse complement.
CTAGAGCTGCAAAAATGGCTGTGCGGTGTGGAGAAGGCCGAGCTACTCCACCTACTATGGATTCTACATTTTCACCATGCACCTATCACGATCTTTTTCATCAGGCAGCTGCTTTTCTTGGTGCATGACGGGTACTTATGGCTGGAAGAGCCTATTCCCATCACGACGGAGCTTATCCGTAGGATTTCTCAGCTTCCCTATAAGGGAAAGGACCCCGTGGAGATAGCTAACAAAAGCGGAGATTTGGTACTCGCAGAGGCCATGAAGAAGTACAAATTGGAAAAGAAGAAGAGAGGCTATGCAATCAGTAGCATTAAATACAAAGGGGTGTGCATGGCCAATCAACTCTTGGCCGGGAAGGTGATGAGAAAATGCCGCAGAGACGAGGTACCAACGCCGATAGTTGCACTGGCAGAACAATGTGTGGAGGGGGTCCAATTCAATTGGGTCAAGTTCCTCTACGAAGAATTCCTAACGAACTATAAGGAAGCACAAGAGCAGGGAAAGACCTTCCACTACGTGTGGTTGCTCTTGTCTATTTTTACGCCGTAAGGCATTCCCTTTTGAAATCAACTCCCCTCTGGTCCATCTATCATCATTGTTCACCATAAGATTATATGTTAGACGAATGAAGAAGCCTAAACCATTCGATCAGGGAAAAGTGGTTACCAATTCGTTGCAGATTTGTATTCAATTCTAAACCATAAATAAATAACCGCTCCTTCTGATGCCCTTGCAGATGCCAAGATTATTTTCAATGCAGTCAAGAAACAACAAGGGCCAACCAGAGCGATGGTGAATCTGTTGAAATCCTCATCATGATCGGAAGAAGAACAGAAAGACGCTTCTGTGAGCCCCGTCTGTGATGTTGTCCTGGGTATTTCATCGATTTGTACAGTGGAAGCACTGTTTATGATTGCCTTATAGCTTCCATGCTAAATTTTGTCGTTTTATATTTTAATTTTTAATAACTTAGTCAGATTCGATCATTTTGAAGAAAATTGTTGTTCTGATGCTAGCTTTCTTGAATGCATTCAACCCAATTCATAAGCCCGATGCATGGAAAGCCCGCTGCCAGCATGCAGGCGGAATGTGAAATCAATTATTAGTTTTTAATGAACGAATTACCCATTAGTGTCTCTGATACATGAAAAGGTTTGGTTGGCTGGTGGACTCTCGAAACTATGCCCAAATATTTAGACTTCCAAGATTTGCAAGTGACCACAGCTATCGTGATTGTGCTTAGGATTTGCAACTGAATTTAAAAGCAGGAGCATGATCATGGATTTTTTCAGCTGGCAGTCTTGGCAGCCTATTTCATCTAATTTATTTGTGCCACTGTATGCTCGTTTTGAGTATATGAGACATATTTGAGGCTTTGCAGTGATGGGAATCAGGTGTTTAAATTCCAAGGCAGCATCATGGCTCCCCTGTTTAGCTTTTGTTGTTACATATTGTTGTGTTGGCGTAATTTTTGGAAGGCTGCAATTGAAGTTACAACCATGTTTATATTCGGCGATTCTCTGATCGATAATGGCAACAAAAAATTTATAGCAAGCATTGCCAAAGATAACTTCTTGCCTTACAAAATATATTTCTTTGGAGGCCATCCTATTGGAAGGTTTTGCAATGGCAGGACCACTGTTGATTTTCTAGGTTTGCATTCTATGGTTATTTGATTTAAAGCTTCTGGTTTGTATATAATTTTCCAATGAAATCCTTGAAAAGAAATTCCAAAGGATGTTTCCCCTTGGGTGTAGACTCTGTTTTCAATTGAGGAAACTAGAATGTAGCAGAATTGGTTATTTGGAAATTCTGGAAAATTCAAGAAATTTTATAAATATGAGCGAATTCAAACAATCGGCTTTAGTGTTTAGGGAGGGTGTTAGCCCTATACCATAGGAAAAGGAACAAAAAGTTTGGATACTAAGGAGACTCAGGGAGCTGAGGCATCTGTTGGATTCCAACTACCTAGGGAGGAACTTCCTGCCGTTGAGTTCAGCAAATTGATAGGCTTTGCAGTGATGGGAATCAGGTGTTTAAATTCCAAGGCAGCTTCATGGCTCCCCTATTTAGCTTTTGTTGTAACATATTTTTGTGTTGGAGTAATTTCTGGGGAGGTCACCACTGAAGTTAAAGACATGTTTATATTCGCAACAACAACTATATAGCAAGCATTGCCAAAGCCAACTTCTTGCCGTATGGAATAGATTTCTTTGGAGGCCATCCTACTGGAAGGTTTTGCAATGGTAGGACCACTGTTGATTTTCTAGGTTTGCATTATATGGTTATTTGATTTAAAGCTTCTGGTTTGTATATAGTTTTCCAATGAAATCCTTGAAAAGAAATTCTAAAGGATGTTTCCCCTTTTTTTTTAACAAGATCGGTTGCTATGTATTAATCTGAAAAAAGAGAAGGGCATATTGCCGTACATGAGGTGCTTCTTGAGCGTTACAGATCCAAGGAGATACAAAATAGTTCCATTCCTTGATCCTGATCCTATTGCTTCTAGCTATTAGACATCTATTGCTACTATAAATTCGCACAAACTGGAGACACCAAAACTTACACCTGCAGCACATAGCTAATCAATTTCGATATGGCTAATCTTTCTTGCTGTTGAGTCCTCCGGGTTCTGATCAGCTTCGATTGGTTTTGCACTGGAGGAGGATGAAACATCCTTGTGTTTTTTCTCCATAATATCCCTTAAAATTGAGAGTGATTCCTCTGCATGAGCGCAGCGATTACTAAGACCACTAAACTGCTCGTGAAGAGAATGAACTCGATGAAGAAACAAGTTCATCTCTGCCCGGTATTTGTTGTGGAGGATTCTGCACTGCTCATCAAATTTTGCCTCCAGATTCCGGATTTGTTCAGCATGCCTGGCCTCCATGCTATGGACTTGGTCTTCCAGAATCCTTTGTTGCTCGCGAACCTCTTCAAATTCTTCCTGCAGGTCGCGGCAATGGAAACATTGCTCAGGGCGCTCCATGGATTTCACTTTTCGAATGTAAATTCTCTGATGGGCTAACTCTCTGTTCTTTACTGCTGACGCCTCTCTGTTACAGAAACTTTGGAGCTTGTCTCTGGTGGTGCCCTCTGAGTCCCCTGGTGGGAGAATATCGACACCGTTTGCTATTCGAATAGAAGAGACGCTGAGGGGAAGAGCGTTAGCACAAAGAACTTCGCTAGAATGGTGAAGACTGTGTCTCGGGCCAGGTATTAATAGCTCTTCTGCACAGATGAGGCGGGAATCATCCTGTGCGTTTCCATGGTTGATCCACACAACCCAATGCATATCTGCATTGGAACAGTTATTCTGTCTGGCAGGACGATTATATCTTGCAACTCGACGGGTTCCCATGCTTTGAATGGATTTCACAATCCAATTTCTGATTGAATTTCCATCGTCGATGCCTGCTCTGTTCTGTGCGAGTTGACTGTTTTCGTGTGAAATATGAGATCCGTTGAAAAAGGAGGGCTGAACTGACTGTCCTAACTGTCTTCTGACGTAGATCCTTGCTTCCATACCCAAAATATCTTCTGCTCTGCTGATATTCCTGCAAATGCGGATTCTGTTGATTAGAGTGCCCCGTGCTTGAACTGAGTGCGTGATCATGGTAATAAGTGGGTTGATACAATGTCATTGCAGCTGAGTTGGCCTTTGGGTCGATCGCATGCCTTGTTGGCATGGCTGTCAGCCTTTTTGTTGAGGCCACGCAAAATATGATAGTAACATGCCTCCTCCATCAAGTCATGAAGTATATGGTTTCTATTGTTAATTTGCTGTAATAAGGTGTTAGGTGAGGTCTGCCTGAGCACCATGAGCCGGATTATGATTGCAGAATCGCCGAAGATGGTTGCCTTTTTGATTCCTAGCCTGATCAGTTGCGTGAGTCCTTGAAACAGGGCCAGACCTTCAGCCCTGTTGTTTGATAATTCACCCAGCCCCCATTCAAAATGGAGAATCAACTCACCATTGCCGTTACATATAAGTCCTCCTGCCCCTGCTTTACCAGGGTTAGACTTTGAGGCTCCATCAAAAAACATGTGAAACCTGTTGCAGTTGCTCAGCCATTGAGCAAATTCTTCCTCTTTAAGTCTCAGTTTCCAGCCATTTCTTTTTTCATTCTGCTGTAAATTCTCTTTTCTTGTTGCCTGGACACTGATAATGTTGTCATGCCCATAGCTAAGCAAATTTCTTTCTTCTATGCTGAAATAGTGAGCCTCAATCTTGCCCTGTGTGCGGGTGATGATTGATTCCACTGCTAAGCTCTTAGCTTTGTGGCAAATTACCCTTAAATTGTGATCTTTGTCTTGAAAAACTTTTTTATTTCTGGCCAGCCATATGCTCCAAACCAATGTTAAAGGAATTGTGTTCCATATCCTCTGAGTTAGATTGCTCTTCTTACCTTTCCAAGGGCAATTTTTCTTCCAACTGAGAGCTGTTTCAGCTATAGTTACCTTTGGTTCCCATGCAACCTCCCCTATTGAGGCCATGTTTTCCCAGCACTTTTTAGCTATTTGACAGTCAAGGAACAAATGTTGCATTGTTTCTTCAGCTTGACAACAGATTGGACACCAGGAGGGTCCCAGTATACCCCTCTTTTTTAAGTTCTCTGCGGTTAGGATCTTACCTTTCAGAAGGAGCCAGAAGAAGAATTTTACTTTGGGAGGGGCTTCCGCTTTCCAAGCCAGTTTCCAATGAGCCCATGTGGCCTGTGGAGAAACGCTTTCACATAGTCGTTGATACCCTGCTTTGACTGTATAGAGAGTTCCTGTAGGATCCCAGCGATAGCCATCTTTAATTCCTCTTTGGACCGGAGCTTTGCTGTGCAATAGATTCTTCAGGGCTAGAAAGCTTGTTTCGAGTTCCCTTGGGTAATCCGGAAAGGCCCAGCCTGTCCAAGCTTGAGTTTGATTTCCCCACTGCGTTATTTGAGCTAGACTCCATATTCCTCTGTTATTGAGCCAACTGATAGCTGGGATTGCCTCAATATTGGATCCTATAGAGCTCTGGCCTAATATTCTGTCAGTAGAGATGCTGATGCTGCTGCCTTCCCCGGGAATTTTTGAGATATGTTGGGCCATGAGGGGGATGATTTTCTTGCACAATTTCCAAATGTTAGTGCTGTCCCTGTTGGGAACATTAGTGTCTAACAGTTGGTGCCTAGTACTATTTAGATATTTGGCTTCAAGGACTGTTTTCCACCAAGCTGAGTCCCCTGTAATTAACCTCCAAACCATTTTTGCCCCAAGGGCTAAGTTTAGCAGATGAGGGGATCTTATTCCAAGTCCACCTTTCTCAAGGGGCTGGATGACATTCTTCCAATTGACTAAGTTGAACTTCTTTTTCTCCGTCTTTCCTCCTTGCCAAAGGAAGTGTCTGAGAGCCTTTTCCATTTTGTGATGTAAAGCCATTGGAGCTTGAATCAAAGAGAAGCGGTAGATGGGCAGAGAAATCAGACCTGATTTTAGAAGTACTAAGCGGCCTGCTGGATTCAGCCACATGGATCCCCATTGTTGAATTTTCCTTTTAATTTTGTCAAGAATTCCACTCCAAATGTCGATCTTCAAAGGTCCAATACCGACTGGCATCCCAAGATAAGTGAAATGACTCCATTCCAGCTTGTGTGAGACTCCAAGAATGTTTGCAATGTTGTGTATGGTATGAGGCGTTGCATTCCAACCATAGACACAGCTTTTAACTTGATTAACCTTTCCTCCCGAATATTCCATAAATTGGTCAAGAATCTTTTTGAATCGCCTTGCAATGGTGATTGATGCACCACCCATCAAGAGGGTGTCATCTGCAAATTGTGAATGGTTGATGTTTTTTGTACCCTGCTCAAATTGGATGCCCGTGATGAGGCCAACTCTTCGGTTGTAATCCAAGGCTTTGCTAAAGGATTCAGCCATAAGAATAAATAAATACGGGGACAGAGGGCAGCCTTGTCTAAGGCCTCGGGAAGATTGAAAGGCATCACATGGTCTCCCGTTGACCAAGGGGGAAATCCAAGGTTTGGAGATGCAAGCTTTAATCATGCTTATAAAAGAGGCATTGAATCCCATTTTGTGTAAAACTGCAAAAAGAAAGGAATGTCTGACCCTGTCAAATGCATTGGCAAGGTCAAGTTTTAGTACAAAGCCTTTTTCCCCTCGACTTTTGCTAGAGTGTATAGCTTCTTGTACAAGAAGAATGGAGTCTGATATTTGTCGATTGGGCAGAAATCCACCTTGGTTTTCTGAGATTAATGTGGATAGGTGAGGCTTGAGTCTAGTAGATAGGATTTTAGTAATAATTTTGTAAGCAGAATTGCATAGAGATATGGGCCGAAATCTAGAGAAGGTGGAAGGCCTGTTTTCTTTTGGGATAAGAGCAAGGTAGGTTGAGTTGGTGAAGCCCCCCAATTTGCCTTTTCGGAGGGACCAACGAATCATCTTTAGAAGGTCTTTTTTTATCAGATGCCAATATTCTCTATAAAAGCTTATTGGAAACCCATCGGGACCTGGAGCTTTGTCCGGATGGAGGCTCCAGATTGCTGTTTGTACCTCATCTTCTTCTATTTCTTGCGTGAGCTTACTATTCATTTCTTGTGTGACATCGCGCGTCATGTGCTGGAGTAGGCTTGAATAATCCTCCTCGCTCTTGTCCTCAGATAGTAAATTTTTAAAATGGGTGGTTGCAGCTGCTTTTATGGATTCTTGAGTTTCGTGACTTTTCCCTTCACTGTCTTTGATTTTACTCACAGCGTTTCTTGTCTTCCTGACTGTAGCTTGCTTGTGGAAATATGAGGTATTCTTATCTCCATCACGCAACCACAACTGTCTAGATTTTATCCTCCATTTAATCTCCTCATCTCTGACTGTTTGTCTAAGCTGGGCATACAAACGAATCTCGTCTTCTTTTGCTTGCTGCGTTAGGCCCGAAGCCTCTATGTTTTGCTGGACTGTCTCGAGACTTTTTTTTAAGTCTTTTTTGATGATCTCAGGTTCCTGATAGTTATTCTTTGCCCAAGATTTGAGGGCCTGCCGAGTTTGCTTCAGCTTGGATTCCCAAATATAAGCTGGGGAACCCTCCACGTGCTGGGTCCACGCATGCATCACCGCATCTCTGGCTGCAGGGATTCGATTCCAGAGGGGAGAATATCTAAAAGGGAGGGGTCCCATCTGGCCGTGATTGAGCAAAGTGAGAGTGATTGGGTAATGGTCTGAAGCGGAGATGTTGAGGATATCAGACTGACCGGAAGAGAAGGAGGAAAGAAAAGTAATGTTAATGAGGAAGCGGTCAAGCCTTTCCATTATGTTTCCTGCTCCAAGACGCCTGTTGCTCCATGTATATCTTCTGTTCTTAGGCTTTATATCCACTAGATCTTTCTCTTGCATAATATGCTCAAGCTTGCTTCTGAAAGGATCTGAGTTAAAATTTCCTCCTCTTTTCTCATTACTGTGCATGACCAGGTTTAGATCCCCGGCAAGAATGATATTGCTGTCCTGATCTTCTTCTATAGTTGTGTTCAAAGTATTCCAACAAACTTCCTTTTCCCTGTGATGGTTTGGTGAATAAACATTATAAATTTTAACCTCAGCTCCATTGTCCTTACTTTCTAGTTTAACACTGATCCAGTTCTGATGGATTTTGATGAGGCCGCAGTTCCATCTACTGTTATCCCACATTGTTAAAATGCCTCCCGATGCTCCTCTGGCTTCACTGGCACATCCACTATATTGTTTTTGTTGGGAAATGAGTCTGTTGATTTCTGACTGTTCTAGCTTTGTCTCTTGAATGAGAATAATTTCAGGCTTTTCACTTTGTATCAGCTCCCTAAGGGCTGCTTTCTTGGAGGGGTGCCCTAATCCCCTGCTATTCCAAGATAGCAGCTTCATCATGATTTACCTGGGATATGGAGAGGTGCCCGCCTCTCTTTGCCTTTATTGTTGTTTTCCTTATCCGAGTGTCCGAGGATGTAGGATTCAATAGGTGTCTGGGATCCCATTGCTATATCTTTCTGAGCATTTTCTTCTCTGTGCTGCTTTGCTGATTTCCTGCCAGGTCCATGCTTTTTTGGGATGTCGCTGGGCGCTCCATGATCCTTTGATGAACTTCTAGTGATTCTTATGGGGTTTGTATCAGGAGAGGGCTGAGAAGATTGAGGGGGAGAGGAGTGAGGCTGCGGATCAGATGAAGTGGGGTCCTGTTCGGGGTCTTCCTCAGAAAGAGAAGCAAAGGGATTGTTTGATGGGGGAATGGAGGGGTCCGAGCGTCGAGGGGGCGAGGAGGGGATGTGAGGATGGGGCTGCTGAGGGGATGAGGGCGGGTGCTGAGGCGGTGAATGAGTATGTGAAGGATGTGGCTGGGAAGGCCCAGGAATTTCAGTTTCTGCTTGCTTCAGGGGGGGGTTCGATTTTTTTCTCTTTACCGTTTCCCACTGTCCTTCTTGCTCTGTTGAATCTACATTTATAAGTTTTGGGCATCTATTAGCAAAATGTCCATATTCGTGACATACCTTGCACTTGAAGGGGATCTGCTCGTAGTCCAGCTGTTGGATATGGCACCAGTCGTCCACTTTCAGTTTGATTGCCTCCGGTAGTCCGCGACCCAGATCAACTTCCACGCATATTCGCGCACAGGCCTGCATGTTATCCTTGGGTTCACTTCGGTCTATGTATTTTCCGACCGCGTTCCCAATAGCTTTGACCGAATCATCTCCCCAGCAGTGAAGAGGAAGATGAGGGAGTCTGACCCAAACAGGAACAGCACTTGGGATGTCCAGCTCGGGATCAAAGTCCGGGGTCCATTTGTTGAGGTAGAGACCTCTGGAATCCATGAAGTAAGGTCCGTTTCGAAAGATTAGATCCTTGTCCTCCTTGGTTTCAAAGTGAAAGGTAAAGTATCCTCTGCCACAAAACCTTATAGCTATTTTCCCTTGGATCTTGTCTGCCCAGTTACGCTCCACCCATCTTTGCACAGTTTTGGGTGAGGGCCATAACCCTGTGAATTGGCCGATTAATCCTTTCTCTGCAAGCGAGATGGCTGCCATGCGAGGAATAGTCGGAGGCAAGTGTACTTCCTGTAACACATCTAGTTTCTTTACGAACTTAGTTGCTGTAGGTCTTTGCCTTTGCTGAGGCAACGATTTCACCAGATTGGAAAAGGCCTGTTGCAAGTCCGGATCCCCTCCGGGAGGATCCGGAGGATCCATTGGACAGATCTAATGGCAGAGGCGCATAGGTGCAGTCGCAGAAAGAAGCCAGGGGCCGAGAGCAGGCTCAGGCGCGCACGCGCAGAGCTGCAGCTAGGTTATTCGTTTACAAATCCTAAAGGATGTTTCCCCTTGCATATAGAGTCTATTTTCAATTCAGGAAACAAGAATGCAGCAGAATTAGTTAATTGGAAATTCTAGAATGGAGTGAACTACGCTTCAGCACGCACATGCATTTTGGTTGAGATTGGCGAAAACCTTGTAAGTCCAAATCACTGATATGATAAATTGAGTTTCTCCCATTGGTGCTAAACGTAGCATATACGATATCTAACATTTCTATTTTTGGTGCACAATTGATAGCTTGGGCACATATTGTTCAATCAGCAGATTGCAAATTTTGGGAAGAGTTTAGAGGATGTGACATCGCAGCTGGGAAGTGCAGTGGTGGTGGCTCGACATCTAGCAAAATCTATTTTGTCAATTACTTTTGGTAGCAATGATTATATCAACTACTATCTTATGCCTGCCTTTTATCCAACCAGTAGACAATATCCCCCAGAGACTTACAGCAAATGGAAACCCTGCTGCCAGCATGCAGGAGTAATGTGAAATCAATCATTAGTTTTTAATGAATGAATTACCCGTTAGTGCCTCTGATACAGGAAAAGGTTTGGTTGGCTGGTGGATTCAGTGGACTCTCGAAACTATGCCCAAATATTTCGACTTCCAAGATTTGCAAGTGATCACAACTATCTTGATTGTGGTTAGGATTTGCAACTGAATTTAAAAGCAGGAGCATGATCATGGATTTTTTCAGCTAGGAGTCTTGGCAGCCTATTTCATATAATTTATTTGTGCTACTATATGCTCATTTTGAGTATACGAGACATATTTGAGGCTTTGCAGTGATGGGAATCAGGTGTTTAAATTCCAAGGCAGCTTCATGGCTCCCCTGTTTAGCTTTTGTTGTTACATATTGTTGTGTTGGATTAATTTCTAGGGAGGCCGTAGCTGAAGTTACAACCATGTTTATATTCGGCGATTCTCTTATTGATAATGGCAACAACAACTATATAGCAAGCATTGCCAAAGCCAACTTCTTGCCTTACAGAATAGATTTCTTTGGAGGCCATCCTACTCGAAAGTTTTGCAATGGCGGGATCACTGTTGATTTTCTAGGTTTGCATTCTATGGTTATTTGATTTAATGCTTCTGGTTTGTATATAATTTTCCAATGAAATCCTTGAAAATATATTCCAAAGGATGTTTCCCCTTGGGTGTAGACTCTATTTTCAATTGAGGAAACTAGAATGCAGCAGAATTAGTTAATTGGAAATTTTGGAAAATTCAAGAAATTTTATAAATATGAGCGATTCAAACAATCGCTTCACTCTTTAGGGAGGGTGTTAGCCCTAAACCATAGGAAAAGGAACAAAAAGTATGGACACTGAGGACACTGAGGGGGCTGAGGCATCTGCTGGATTCCCACTACTTGGGGAGGAACTTCCTGTGGCTAAGTTCACCAAATTGATAATCCTCGGGGGGCTGAGGCATCTGCTAGATTCCCACTACCTGGGGAGGAACTTCCTGCCACTGAGTTCACAAAATTGATAATCCTCTATCTTTCATGAGCCTCCCACTTCTCAATTAAATCCATCATATTTCTGAAATATTAAGTCTGCAATTTAGTTACACTCAGACCCAAAGAAAATCCCAAAGAGGTTTGTCTCTCAATATGAATCAGTGCTCTTAATTGAAAAACTAGCTTGTAATAGAAATGTTAAATGCTTATCAACAAGATTGATAGGACCAGTTGATTTAACTCTTTAGATTTTTTTTTTCTTTCAATACACACTAATGGCAACCACTTGGTTTAGTTTTTTAAACTATTTCTATTCGACATTTTAAATGAAATAAAACTAATAAATATAAAACAATATTCACTAAAACCATTTTTTCTAACTCGTTGTATTGCTTCTAATTTATATATCTTTAAAACTGTACAATAATTTGATCTTAGAGAATGTTGAATGAACGAGCTCAGGGAAATTGCTAGGGCTGCCTCTCATTCCTGCATACCTTGACCCATCTACAAGGGGTTCCGCAATCGTAAATGGAGTGAACTACGCTTCAGCACCCGTAGGCATTTTGGATGAGCCTGGCCAAAACCTTGTAAGTCCAAATTGCTGAAATGATAAATTGAGTTTCTCCCACTGGTGCTAAATGTAGCATATACGGTATCTAACATTTTTGTTTTTGGTGCAAATTTGATAGCTTGGGCGCATATCGTTCAATCAGCAGATTGCAAATTTTGGGAAGAGTTTAGAGGATTTGACATCGCAGTTGGGAAGCGTAGTGGTAGTGGCTCAGCATCTAGCAAAATCTATTTTCTCAATTACTTTTGGCAGCAACGATTATATCAATAACTATCTTATGCCTGCCTTTTATCCAACCAGTAGACAATACACCCCAGAGACTTACAACGATATTCTCATGTGGTAACTTTCACAATTGGTGGTTGGTTTCATAAGCTCTGTCTGGTTGCCTGAGAAATACAACCAAAGTCAATTGAAACTTTAAAGTGGTTCTTGTAAAACTGAGAATTTAATTGAAACTTTAAAGTGGTTATTGAATTTTATTGGCGTTGTCTAACTCTCCTAGGTTTTGAATTTTTTTTTTTTTGGTTTGAATATGAGAAAACAATTTTTGGTAAGATTTTGAATTTTTGTGGTTTAAAATGTCTTTTTAATCTATAAATGGATTAATTGATAATCCTCCATCTTTCATGAGCCTCCCACTTCTCAATTAAATCCATCATATTTCTGAAATGTTAAGTCTGCAATTTAGTTACACTCAGACCCAAAGAAAACCCCAAAGAGGTTTGTCTCTCAATATGAATCAGTGCTCTTAATTGAAAAACTAGCTTGTAATAGAAATGTTAAATGCTTATCAAAAAGATTGATAGGACTAGTTGATTTAACTCTTTAGATTATTTTTTATTTGAATACACACTAATGACAACCAGTTGGTTTAATTTTTTAAACTATTTCTATTCTATATTTTAAATGAAATAAAACTAATAAATATAAAACAATATTCACTAAAACCAGTTTATCTAACTCGTTATATTGCTTCTAATTTATATGTCTTTAAAACTGTACAATAATTTGATCTTAAAGAATGTTGAATGAACGATCTCAGGGCAATTGCTAGGGCTGCCTCTCATTCCTGCATACCTTGACCCATCTACAAGGGGTTCGGCAATCCTAAATGAAGTGAACTACGCTTCAGCACCCATAGGCATTTTGGATGAGACTGGCCAAAACCCTGTAAGTCCAAATTGCTGAAATGATAAATTGAGTTTCTCCCACTCGTGCTAAATGTAGCATATATGGTATCTAACATTTTTGCTTTTGGTGCAAATCTGATAGCTTGGGCGCATATCGTTCAATCAGTAGATTGCAAATTTTGGGTAGAGTTTAGAGGATTTGACATCGCAGTTGGGAAGCGTAGTGGCAGTGGCTCAGCATCTAGCAAAATCTATTTTCTCAATTACTTTTGGCAGCAACGATTATATCAACAACTATCTTATGCCTACCTTTTATCCAACCAGTAGACAATACACCCAGTGACTTACAACGATATTCTCATGTGGTAACTTTCACAATTGGTGGTTGGTTTCATAAGCTCTGTCTGGTTGCCTGAGAAATACAACCAAATTCAATTGAAACTTTAAAGTGGTTCTTGTAAAACTGAGAATTTAATTGAAATTTTAAAGTGGTTATTGAATTTTATTGGCGTTGTCTAACTCTCTTAGGTTTTGAAGTTTTTTTTTGTTTGAATATGGGAAAACAATTTTTTGGTAAGATTTTGAATTTTTGTGGTTTAAAATGTCTTTTTAATCTATAAATGGATTTAGTGTCTTGAAAAACTTCTACGGATTTGGATGATGCAGTGATCACAACTCAAACTAAATGGATTCAGTGCCCTGAAAACCCTCTGGTGAATTCTGATGGTGCAGGGTTCACATCTCAGATTTGGGATTCCAGCAGTTCCTTATCAAATTTCTAGCAAATTTGACCCAAAAATATGCCAGAAAAACTATATCAATGGTTAAAATTTTGGCTATTTTGTTTTGTAATTGATAATTACTTTCCTTCCTTAGCTTAAAATTTTGGTTTTTTTGGTACTCAACATTCACTTTCTGAAAAGTGACCAGTGCACACTTTGTTTGCATTAGTCTAAAAAGTGATCAGTGCGGGAATCTGACATATGGTAGCCATCTTAAAATAGTTTCAAGAAAAGGAACCATCTCATCTTGCATCAAACTTCTCTTTGGTTTTCATTTAGATTATTTGAGGCCATTCAGTTTGAACAAAATCTTTAGTAAATATTATTTCATTATATAATAAAAACTTGAATTATGATGAAAAATGTGAGAACCTAGCATTTTTGTCAAAACTCTTGTGAAATTTGTACCAGGAAATAGAATCCTTTCCCTTTAAGATTATCTTACTCCATCAAAATACAAAACAAAATGTGGTTGCTCTTCAAAATACAGTACTTTATCTAAACTTACATAAAAATAATCCCTCCTAGAGTGTTCACTGTAAATTTACAGAGTATTTATATAAGTTGGTTTTATGTGGAATATATATGCAGGCTCTATGCAACTTGGGAGCTCGCAAGTGCACAGTGGCAGCAATGGGTCCTCTGGGATGCATTCCAAGTCAAATAGCAATGTCCAATAGCAATGGCAGCTGCATTGACAGTGTAAACCAACATGCCATACTCTTCAATTCCAAGCTCAAATATCTTTTGGGCACTCTATCACTCAGGCATACTCTTCAATTCCAAGCTCAAATATCTTTTGGGCACTCTATCACTCAATATGCCTGGTTCACATTGCATATATGCAGATGCCTATAGTGCAGTTAAAGACATGATGCAATGGGTCCTCTGGGATGCATTCCAAGTCAAATCTCAAATATATTTTGGGCACTCTATCACTCAATATGCCTAGTGCACATTGCATATATGGAGATGCCTATAGTGCAGTTAAAGACATGATGCAATGGGTCCTCTGGGATGCATTCCAAGTCAAATAGCAATGGCAGTTGCATTGACAGTGTAAACCAACATGCCATACTCTTCAATTCCAAGCTCAAATATCTTTTGGGCACTCTGTCACTCAATATGCCTGGTGCACATTGCATCTATGGAGATCCCTACAGTGCAGTTAAAGACATGATCGACGATCCCAGTTCTTATGGTATAGTAATAACTTAATTCTAAACTTGTGCTCATAGAACCTTAAAATCTTGGATAAGCTAGGGCAGACCAACATGAATAAGTTGTTACTGTAATTTGTTGTTGATGTGTTTACTGCTATATACAGGTTTTAGTGTGACAAATCAAGGATGATGTGGGATAGGCATGTATAATGGATAGATAACGCGCCTTCCGGGACTGGAACCATGTACCAACAGGGACCAGCATGTATTTTGGGACACATTCCATCCCACTGAAGCTGTGAACATTATTCTGGCCACAAGAGCTTACTCCGGCACTCCTTCTGACTCTTACCCCATCAATCTCAAGCAGCTTGCTAAGATATAATAAAGGTTCCATTAACATTCTGGACAGTCAAATGTCACTTCTTAAAATATTTTCATTTAGTTATCAGCAGAGCATAATATACCTGTAGTCAAGTTACGGATTTTGAAATATTTTGTTATCAACAGAGCATAATATACCTGTAGTCATTTCATTTGAGGGTAAGGCAAAACATGTGGTCCAATAGTGAAAAGTCTTTATTTAATTTTTATTTAATCTATATATTGAATTCAAGTGATATATTTTCTTTTGCTATATTTCTGAATGAGATAAGTAGATGGTAGATTTTATTTCAATAGTAGATTTTAGATGGTAAATGATAATAAGCTAACCAAAATTTTGAACCTAGGAACTCAACTTTTTTCCTAACCTGGGAACTCAACATTTTTTCCTTAAAGGAAGAATGTTTAACTGAACTTAGCCTACTTGTCATGTATTCCAGAGAGACTAGGGTTAGCCCATGGTGAGGCTGGAATATACAGTAACCCTGGGCAGTCCCACCGCCCTTAAAAGAAAAACAATTAACCACAGATGATACAAAACTGCGAATTAATACCCAAACAAATAGAATACAGTGTCTGGAACTAATAAAACAAATTAATGACAGAAAAACAGGATTCACCATAAATAGCACAATCTGAATGCCAAAAAAGAAATGTATTCCAGGTCATGAGACATATACAAGCACTTCTTGTTACATCCCAACATGAATCATGTGAAAAATGTACAAAAATGTGAACATTGCCACATGTTAAAGAACTTGGCTCTCACATCCTAAAAAACATAATGTGAGAAATCTACAGCAAGAAGGATGTTGGCAGATGTGAGGAATTTGACTCTCTCATCTCGAGGCCCATCCCATGGGTGAATGCATAGGATTATGGATGTTGGTGAATATCAGGTTCAATATTCCAGGAGGCCAGGACTTGTGGATTGATGGAGCCCACTTAGATTTTGTTAGTCAAGTAGAAATATTTTATTGCTCCACGTTGGTTTGTGATCATTTTTTAAGGCATTGGGAATGCGTTCAGAAATGGCTCACTACTTTATATGTTAATCTAAGATGTTTCTAGTGTGAAAAGGATAGGGATCATGGTCACTGGTTTTTTAGTCGATGGATAAGTAGAGGGAACATAGAATTTTCCCATAAATAAACATGTCTCAATCTTTTACTAAATTCATGAATTCACAAATGGCAACATTGGATTACTGAGACATTGTAGATTGTTCAAGATAAACAGAGACTCGAGTCCAGAGTCAATATTCGGGAGAAAGCAACCATGTGATCTGAACACGTTGGTTGGGAATCTAAAAGAACCACAACGATGACTTTACATCCAATGAAATTTTGTCAAAGCTAGGGATCCAGAGGATTGCATTTAACTTTAGCTTTAGTTTTGGTTTCTACAGTGAACAAGGGTCTCTCTGTATTCCAATCGCTTTTAATGGACATTGTGCTTGATTGGCAGTTTCTCATTGTCTTCTCTACCTCCTCGGAGTCATCCATCTTTCAAATTTCAGAGTTACAAACAATTTGAGATTAAAAAAATATACTAAAAAGGGATTGAATTTCCAGCAATTAAAGCTTCATTCCTAATGCTTGTGCTTTCAAACCTATTTTCGCATACTTGCTTCTTAACCACTATTATGTAAAGCTCCCTATTTCTGCTCTGCTCATATACTAGACCCATCTAAGAAGCTATCCTTATTTTCGCAGATCATAATATGTAGCTAAAGTATTTTCGTTTTGCCTTTATTTAACCATGGTTTGTTTGATCTCAGAGCTTAATGTATCAATCTCGGAAGACCTCTCATTCATATTTATTGGGCAGTGTTGTAGCCTATAATCCTATCCTTATTATTGTTAACATTTAGGCTGTTGTAAGAAGCCCATTTGCTTCAATTCCTTGGCATTCAATCAAGTGTCAAGTTTAAGTTAACAGTGGTCTTAGAAATGGACTGGAAGTTTGTGCCTTTTGTGGTGCTAAGCCTGTACATATTTTTCCCCGGGTGTATTGCTGCACAAAATGCAAGGCTTGTTAAGAGACAAATGCTAACATGACTTTCATGGTGTGTCTATTTTCTAATTTGATGCTGAAATTATTGCAACTTCCCCATCGTAAACAAAATGTCTCCTACTTGTTTTTTATGTTCTTTTTTTGAACTTTGTTAAAACCCTAGACAACAACGAAAGTAGCAAACCACAACATTTGAAATGAACATTTGAAATTTCATTTGAAGGCCAAAGAGTAACTTGTCCATTACTAGGGCTAGCTTTTCTACACTTTCAGCTTTTTAAAAAGAGAGTACAAAGGACAACTTAGCAATCTATAAATCATATTGTCATTTCTTAAGCTATGGTTTTCTTGCCTATACTTATTTAGAGATATCTACAACTTTTCCAATTTTTTGTTTTTAACTTAAAAAAAATGCATCATATATTTAATTAATGCACAAAAAAAACATACATCATATAGTCTTACATTACTATGTCTCAGACTCGCAGCAAAGTTATGAGAGTTTTCCCTTCCAATATAGGAAACAAGGGAAACATGATTGCTTTCACATCCCACTGCAATAAAGTCTAACTGCATTAGCAACTAATTTTCTATTTTCCTCTGCAACCAAGAGGTTTTGTACAAACTTTCAACAAGCATGGTGAGGGCCTATTCATTGGTACAATATCCTAATAAACACTACAGGCCTTTGTTTAGGATAGAATTGAGAGGATTTATTTCATCTATATAGAATTTATGAAAGAAGTCATGTTTGATTTTTTTATTTTTTTTTGGGATGTATTGCACTTTTGGTTAAACGACAAACATATGTTGCCATAAATGCAATGAAACATTTCATGCCGGTGGTTACTTTGTGATGAGTTGGGTAGTATGGAACTTGCATGTATTTTATGGTTAGACAAAAGTTTCCAAATCCATGTTGTGGGATGGGTCAAGGGGCTCATGGATCTCTATGGAAGGAACAATTGGCTCAACAATAATGAGGAATGTACAATGTTATGCTTGTAGGTAAAAATTTGTTGCTCACAAAAAATAAAAGATATGGAACTTCCAATGTCTACAACATGAGGCTTCCACAAGGCTAAGATGGAGCCAAAACCCTTGCTATGAAGATTCATACATAGAAGTTTTTGGGACCAAGGGAGGCACCCTCTTTTTATTGAGTAAGAGAAGAATCCCACAATTTGATTTCCTAGAATTCAAAGGCTCGCTATTATTATTTTATTATGAAGTGTATCTTGCAAGCAGAAGTCATGCTTCTGCAAAATTGCAATGTAAGGAAAGAAAGCCTTAACGAAACATTTCAGTGGGCATAGGATTTCCCCAGATCAATGCGACGAATTGTACAAAGGTTTGTTTCACAATTTATGATGAACACTGAGAATTTGGGGTGCAATCATCTTCATTGACCTATGCATATTGCGATGGAGTGCTACCTGACCATAAATTTAGCTATTGAAAATCCTGAACTGAGAAGAACTGACCCAAACATAAATAAGCACCCATGTCAACATAAATAAGCCTATCTATATCTAAGTTGTATGGAAGCAGATATTGAATTGTTTCAATAGTCAGGATCTTATTACAGTGAAATGATATATAAAAAATATGACAATTGAAAATCCCCATGAACTACAAACATATAAAATTGAGATCTCTAAATATGTTTTGCTCCCATTCACTTCAACAATTTAGAAATGCAGAAACTTAGATTTGTGAGTTTTTAGGATGGAGGGTGTTTATTTCATAGGTGTTATAGACAATTTTGTGCCTTACAGCAACAAGCATGAATTGTCAATAATCCAAGGGATCCAAAGTTCCCTAAACATGATGTTCCTACCCCTAGAGGAACAAGGTCAGCAAACCAACAGCTCTCAGATCAGTTCTCCACCTGGAAACACTCAAAAACAAGCAATCTTGAAATCAAAGCAGGTGCTCCACTAGGGTTCTGCGCTGAAACTCAGTTGCTCCATGGTGTACCTGCGTTGCAAAGCAAGTGGGACAAAGGCCACCTGCGCTGAGCGAGAAAGGACAAGTGGCACAGTGAGTCATTGCTTTGGAATCTTCCAAAAATGACACTTGGATCAGGGATTTCGCCTTGTGATGAGTCAGAGGCTTTGTTTCTCCAAGTGGAAGCAAGGTTCACCAAGTGGACTCAAGAACTGAAGATCAACTAAAGATTAACTGAAGAGAGAGAGGACACAAGGCAGCTACACATCAGTTGCAAGCTGACTCATCCTTTCTCAATTCATCTATATATTGAGCTCTCTCCTATGAGCTCAGGAGGCTAGAATTTTGTGCAAAGTAATGATATGCTGTTGGTTTCATTATTGAGTTATTGGGTGATTGTTTGAGAGAGGTGAAGAAGAGCAATTCTTTCTGCTGGGAGGTGTTGCTGGGTTGGAGCCTTCAATGGTTGTAATACTCTCAGAACCTTTATTTCTTCATTAATAAAAGCTATTGAGGTTCTTCTATGTGCTCTTGTTTCAATTATATATTGTGATGATTGCATGTTTGGTTTACACTAATCCATGAACCAGTTATGATTGCATGCCTCTTGTAGTTTCCTTCTTTGTTATTGTGCAGGATCTCATTGTAGCTGGGCGAGCAGAAGAACAAAGAGCTAGGAGCAAGCGGCCAAAGAGAAGAGTTTGGATTCGACATTAAGCGCAAGGCAACGGTTAGTGCTTTCTCCATTCTCTTTTGCTTTCATAAAGAAGTAAACCTTAAGTAGTTTGTTTTACAGTTGTTGCTAAGGAACTGTCACCCTTAGAGTGGGATAGGGTCATCCGAGTCGGATACTTTTCCCTACAACAAACTGGCGACTCCGCTGGGGATCGTATCCGTTTGATTGTGTTTGTAGTATTTTGCTATTCATTTCCTGAACAAAAGAGTACCAAATCGAAAAGCTTTTGACTATATCAAAAGCGAAGTAGAGGGCAGCTACTGTTGCTCATTTTCTCAGCAAATTCATGGTTTGAATAGCTGATATACAAGGATCCTTGTAAGCTCTTAGTGATATCTTTGCACCTTCTTAATCATCCCTTTGAGTGTGCTTGACTGATTGCTTCTGATTTGAGCAAAAACCGTGCATTTTTGAGAAAATTATGACCCGGAAACTGTGAAAACGCAATTCTCGTTTTCCAAAGCAGGTAGTACACAGGCTACCTGCTTTGCAACACAGGTCCCGAAGGGGCTACCTACGCTGAGAGCCAGTTTGGCTGTGCAGAGCCTGCGTTGGCCCAAATTTGCCTAGTGCATTTGGGGTTTCCTCCTTTCCCTTGCCTGTTTTCACTTAGTTTTGCTGCTAGGTGTCAGTCTTGTGCCTGTTTTGAAACCAATATTACTTGCCATCATTCTGCCTCTGTTATATAACGAAATTGTACTTGTTCTTTGTATTTCTCACTCATTTACAATTTCCCATAACGAAAAGTAAACTAGTCATGCTTTTGGCCTCTTAGATCTGAACCTGTGTTAGGCATTTTGCTGGTCTAAAGAGTTAGCTTGTTTGCTGTCCATAGCTGATTAGTCATTTTACTTTCGTTAGTATGGTTTGATTTCATGTATTTCCAGTGATTAAGCAAGTGAATCTTAAGGTGTCTTTTGATTTTGGACAAACTTGTTTACTGTCGCTTTAAATCGAAATCAAAGTTATATGACCACTTTCTTTTTGTAATCCATCCACATTAAGAAAGGGAAAAGAAAATACATGCATCGTGCATTTTGCATTTGAAAAAGTTTGCATGATGATTTAGGAGAAAGTGCATTAGTTTGTGCTGTATGAACTGTGTGAAAAGAATTTTCCTTTCTTCTCCCTCAGTAGTTAAGATTTTCATCAGTCAAAAAGATTTGAAAAAGCTTGCTTCTCATCTTAGGCTGCATTTAGGAATTTGTCATATACATCTCGTGGTGAACCTTGAAAGGAAAACTTTAAAAAGATCAACTTAAAATATACTGAATGAACCTAACAACGCATTTGAAACATAACGCAAACATCTAGAGGTCTAGGTAGAGACGTGTTCCGGCGTCGTTAAACATAGTGACTGTCGATCTCTACGAAGGTGGGTGATTCCTCCTGAGAGTCGGTGGCACTAATACGGACTTGTGCTCCCACGTACCGTCGCGTATATATTGGGAGACCCCTATAGGCAATTATCCTTTATCCATAGGAAGCCGTGTCGGACGCCCTACTGATCGCGATGCAGTGAACACAGCATTCACGAAGATCGACCACCCGTACCGTAAAACGTATTCTATGGTTTCGCGAAAGGTTTGGCACACCCTCTGCCTAGATCTCCAGAGCAGTTTCTTTTGGCCCTTTTCAAACTCTATAACTGAAAAGGTCCAACCGAGCATTTGTCACTTCGGGCTCGTTAATACATCGAAGGAGACTAGAGTCATCTTTAGCTTTTTCTCGACTCTTAAAACATGAAAAAGCAAAGTTATGTTTAAAAGCGTCTAATAAAATTCATTCAAATCGGAAACACAAATTTTCCCCTTTATATTTTAGTTGATCGAGTAATCCGCAATCGTGGAAGAAAGTCAATTGAATATCCGTCGTTCTCGGAGGCTTGCGAGTCAACCATCTTTGTCTCCGGAATCGAAAACAATCCGGACAAAGCGAGCTCGTCGAACCAGTTCAAAATCTCCTTTAAAAGTTAGAACAAGTGTTCCAACAACATCTGAGATTCTGGTCACTCCAAACATTTCCGGAAACCCTGCCTCCATAGAAGAAGTTCAACCACCACAGAGGGACAGTAATACTGATCCTAGTCTGGGGGAAAATACTTGTATGACTGAACCAGTTCCATCTGTAACCGGTCCAGAGAGTTTTGTTCCTCAAACATCTGTCGCGGTCGATACAACCCCTTCTTCGGCACCGGAAATCTTTTACGGACCTGACGGTCTTCCTCTTCCACCTGGTCTGATTGCGATAGAGGAAGTTATAGAGGAACCGCAAGTATCCACTCCAATTCAATTTGGAGTAGGGGTCACTCTATTGGATAGACTAAAAATGACTGAACAACCGTCGACATCTAGGACTGTGTCAAATGACACGGCGACGGCAGAATTACCTGCTGCAAATCCAACAATGTTCGCCGGCATACCATCTGTCCCAACTAGCTCTCAGTCGCTAGAAGGAGTCCACCAAGAGACTATCTCGACAGTATGGTCTGTTCCTGTTTGTTCCGGAGTAATGTCTGGTAACTCTCATGGTGAGGCTCATCAAATTGACCCTTTTGGGAATCTAATTAGGCCATCCAGTCCTCCAGGACAGTCAATTGCCTTGAGTTCTGGGTTGCTACCGTATGGGGGGCAGTACCCATACGGGAGTTCTCAACCTTATTCAAGTTATGGCGGAATTGCAACGAGTAGTTGGGTACCTATGATATCCCAGCCACCGAGAGTTGTATATTCTATGCAACAGTGTGTACCTGTGACAAACATCCCAACTACACCGGCTATTGTGACCGTGTCGCAAGTTCAAACAATGCCTGTTGTATGTCAACCTCAGATTGCTCAGGTTCTCATGCAACAGCCCCTTGACCCTGCGACCCAACCACAATCACCTACTGGTGGGACAACACAAGTACAGTTGGGTACAACTACCCCGCATCTTGGTCCAATGGTTAGTGTAGCGCAACAACCCATGGTGTCGCAACCGTGGATAATGCAATACCAACAGCCGCAATTCCAACAAGTGTACCAAGGTTCTGAACAGCAAATATTTGGGAATACTGGACAACCATATATTCAAAATGGTCAAAATCAACCACTTTATAGTGGTCAAGACCATCAACCGTATTCATCATACCAACATCAACTCCATTATGATGGTATGCAAAGACCGACTGTTCAGGCGATTCCATCGTATCTTGGTTACGCTTCTCCTAACTTGAACCAGCAGTTACCATTCGTGGCGACTTTAGAGTTGCCTGATTTACATCGGTTAACAAACGATCCAATTGCTTACGCCCCTTGGTGGCCAGTGATTCCGCACAAACTTCCATCCGACATTCCTAAATTCAATGGAAATCCAGGTGAAGACCCGTCGAATCATGTGATGACATTTCATCTATGGTGTTCGTCGAACACTTTGAATGACGATTCGATAAGGCTTCGCCTCTTTCAGAGGACATTGACAGGTCCAGTGGCAAAATGGTATATAGAATTGCCTAGAGCTTCGTTCGACAATTTTGGCTCCCTTGCCACGACATTCTTGACCCACTTTCAATTACCAATAAGGTATGAAACCGGAACAGAGATATTGACTAACTTCAAACAGACAACCGCAACTCATATATCAGATCATATACATGAGTGGCGACGTCGACGAAGAATGGTTAAAACATACGTTCCTGATCAGCTTTTAGCTGAGTGGTTTATAAAGTCGTTACTTCCGGCCATAACGGAAGATGTGGCAAAGGGAGGAGTCGTAACAGAAGAGCAAGTTATAGCTCGTGCACAATACTTGGATTTAGTATATACTCAGTCCGGCACGCTCTATGACAAAATACCAGACGCCCCTAGACCAGAGTTTTCAATCCCTCCTCCTCCTAAATCAAACAGTGACTCTCATGCCGGTGATGGCGTGATTGGCACAGCAAACACGAATCCGAAAAGGACCAATCAAAAGAAGGCCCGTAAGGATTCGTATCAAAATGCGCATGAAGAAGTTCTTGCTTCGGAAGTAAATGCCATATCGACAGATAAAGGCAAAGAAACCAATCAACCAGGAAGCAAGAAGAATCAAAACAAAGGGAGGAAGAATAAACAAGGTGGATCATCCCCTAAGAAAAATTCTTCAAACCCTCCTGGGAATAGGAAACGGTTTCCGTGTCACATATGTGACGATGATCATCGGACGGCAGATTGCCCGTACAAAGCCGAGTTTAAGAGATTCGTAAAGAATCCGCATACTCCAGCCGTATTGACTGATCCATTTCCCAACCCAAGTCAGAATCTGGTTGACAGTGGAGATGCTTCCCCATCACAAGTTATGATGTTGTCAAGTTTAAAGCGCCAAGATGATGCTTTAATTTCAACATTAAACAAAAGCCGTGGGAATCCCCAGCCGTTGAATGGCGAAAGAAAAGGTCGACCAGGCAGTTCGACAACAACTTCGACAGAAGTTGAGCCGCCATCCAACACAAGAAGCATTCCATCGATCCATGGAGGCAATCATCCTCTCCAATATATCGGAGTAATTTTCCCAAAAGGCCCTTCTTTAATGGGCACTTTTACCCCACCACCGCCAAGTAATCTTGCAGAGTTGGATGCAACGGGATATGAAGCCTTCTATTTTTAATGGATCTAAAAGTTTCGAGGATAGTTCCTTTCTCAAGTCAACCTCGTTTAAAAAATGAAATAAGGAGTAAAAGAGGATAGTTCTTTACGATGTCAACCTCATTAAAAAATGAAATGTCCCCTTATGATTTAGGAGGCATGCGCCTCATCTGCATTATTATTATGCTGGGGGCATCATCGAGCAGTTTTAGCAATGTTCATGCTCGTTAAAAAATAAACGCAAGAATCGAGCAGTTTTGTACAGAGTTCATGCTCGTTAAAAAATAAACACAAGTTGTGAGCAATCTTTCCCTACAGTTCAAGCTCATCCAGAAAAAATGAACCGATAAACAACCTCGAGAAATGTAACCTTTGAAAGCCATATTAAAAGCCCTTGGTCGTGTTTATATGCCATCACCTCCATCCGTTCATTTGGCCAATCGTTCACCTCCATATGTTTGTTTACCCCTTTTGAGGAACAGCTGCGAAGAGTGATTTCACTTAGCCATCCTTGTGACACTGCCGTGATTGGAGAATTCCAACCTGTACCTGGAATCTGCTGCTATCCTTGTTCATCACTCGTTCCTCAAAAGACGAGTCTTCTTTGAGCTCTTTTCACTGACTCGTAAAATATGAAAAGTTTGCCGAGTTTTTGGCCTTCCAGCTCGTTAAAAGGACCGGAAGAGCTATCCCTCCTCTAGATTTTAATCTTTTTGGACCTGAGGGATTATTACACAAAAAGATCGAGCGCTTGTTTTGTTCGGCTCGTTAAAGAAATCGAAAATTCATCCCTTCTGTATTGTTTTATACTTTTTCGGACTTAAGGGATTAGAAGACGAAAAAGGAATTTTGGAGTTAACTTTTCGTACCATTTCAGACTCTCTAAAAATGAAAAGGACCGAGTTTTCTTTGTCGTTAGACTCGTTAAAATGATTAAATAGCGACAAACTTGTCTTTAGACGAGAACGAGTTTCCCTATCGCTAGGCTCGTTAAAACATAGCGATGGGCTTGCCCGAAGGGCAGGTTATAGAACAAGCATATGTTATCCTCCTCAAGCTTGACAAAAATAAACAGGTACTGGTCAGCAATGACTGGGAAAAAATTGGGAGAACCTCACAACATTAATGGTAGCAAGTCGCTCTTGAACATGACACTTTGTCCTCCGTATCACATCGGGTTGGGTTGTTTCATTCACCGGTCTCATAACCATGGTCCTCGCCACACCATCCACAATTGGGGTAATGCTACCAATCCATCACATCAGTGTCGTTATATGTTCAAGAGATGTGGTTCTGTAAAGAGTCAACCGTGTTCCACCCACTGCCATACATTATCCTTCATCCACTTCATGACCGCCACCCTGAATCATACATCACAGTTTGTTTTCACCTCATCACAATCACTAGCTCCATTCCGTGTCACTGATGTGGGATTCATTAAGGCCCTCCTTTGACGGATCGCTCCTTGTCGACATCAGCTCATTATCCAAGGAGTTGATCTAGGAACACCCCCCTCAGTACTTTGAAGCTCGCATGCCTCAATGGCAAGTTTCTCACTTCCGGCGACAGGTATACATCAATGACCTTCGACCAGAAGATTTTGCATGGTGGTCGACGCCAAGTCCTTTATTCCCACCATGTGGATTGTACTGCCGTACCTTGAGGGTCATCATCCTTATCGGTGATTCCTCTCGCGCTTGTTAACGGTTTACATCATTGACCGGTAATCAAGCGATGTCTTTCCGTGTTCGACTTCAAGAAATTCTCACATGGATCGACTTGTACATCGAGTGAAGATCGGAAGAGATTGAAGACCCCGGATCTAGTTTCATCCATCCGGGCTGCGATATATATTCAGGACATAAAGACATTTGATATGTACATCATTATAGCAGATGATCATCCTTCTCGAAGGATGATAATTTCGGCAGAGAATTATCAGTCTACAATCAGACGATCGTCTGTTCTATGTACCAAAATGTATTTATAAAGCTGAGCATGGGAATGCCCGCCTCAGCTAGATCATGAAAAATGTATGAAAAATAATGTATTTTATTGTATCTTATTACAGGACACTTCTCAGCAGATTGAATGAACTTCGGATCCTCTCAATAAAGCATTTCACCCGATAAACGAACTCATACTTTAGGGGGCATCTGTTATAGACAATTTTGTGCCTTACAGCAACAAGCATGAATTGTCAATAATCCAAGGGATCCAAAGTTCCCTAAACATGATGTTCCTACCCCTAGAGGAACAAGGTCAGCAAACCAACAGCTCTCAGATCAGTTCTCCCCCTGGAAACACTCAAAAACAAGCAATCCTGAAATCAAAGCAGGTGCTCCACTAGGGTTCTGCACTGAAACTCAGATGCTCCATGGTGTACCTGCGTTGCAAAGCAAGTGGGACAAAGGCCACCTGCGCTGAGCGAGAAAGGACAAGTGGCACAGTGAGTCATTGCTTTGGAATCTTCCAAAAATGACACTTGGATCAGGGATTTCGCCTTGTGATGAGTCAGAGGCTTTGTTTCTCCAAGTGGAAGCAAGGTTCACCAAGTGGACTCAAGAACTGAAGATCAACTAAAGATTAACTGAAGAGAGAGAGGACACAAGGCAGCTACACATCAGTTGCAAGCTGACTCATCCTTTCTCAATTCATCTATATATTGAGCTCTCTCATATGAGCTCAGGAGGCTGGAATTTTGTGCAAAGTAATGATATGCTGTTGGTTTCATTATTGAGTTATTGGGTGATTGTTTGAGAGAGGTGAAGAAGAGCAATTCTTTCTGCTGGGAGGTGTTGCTGGGTTGGAGCCTTCAATGGTTGTAATACTCTCAGAACCTTTATTTCTTCATTAATAAAAGCTATTGAGGTTCTTCTATGTGCTCTTGTTTCAATTATATATTGTGATGATTGCATGTTTGGTTTACACTAATCCATGAACCAGTTATGATTGCATGCCTCTTGTAGTTTCCTTCTTTGTTATTGTGCAGGATCTCATTGTAGCTGGGCGAGCAGAAGAAAAAAGAGCTAGGAGCAAGCGGCCAAAGAGAAGAGTTTGGATTCGACATTAAGCGCAAGGCAACGGTTAGTGCTTTCTCCATTCTCTTTTTCTTTCATAAAGAAGTAAACCTTAAGTAGTTTGTTTTACAGTTGTTGCTAAGGAACTGTCACCCTTAGAGTGGGATAGGGTCATCCGAGTCGGATACTTTTCCCTACAACAATAGGCCAAAATCAAGGTTTTAAAATTTAGAGTCTTACACTTTGTTTAGAAAATTTTTTCCTTGCGGCGTTTCCTTTGCAACTTTTGGTGCAAATGCTAGTATTAGTAACAGGGGAACTTCCTGAGGACAGTCGGTTCCCTCATATTGAACAGGACTTGCTAGAGGCTGCAAAATATGCGTCGCTCTGGGCTACGTAGGACACCATGTAGATCCGCGAGACTAAAATCTTCTGGGTGCTCATGGAGGCGAGCGTCTGGATGTGGATTAACAGGAGGCCGCGCCTATCCCCCATAGTGTACAATAGCCTGCGGAACTTTGCAGACTTCAAGGCGGACATGCATAATGTGTATATCAAGGCACGTAAGGATCTGACGCAGAACTGGACCAATCTTCCTTTCATCACAATTGACGACGTCATCTTCTTCGTGTTCGAATCATGGCCTCCCGAGTGGCACGCCTCGAATTTGGCAGAAAGGGATAGAACAGTAGCATAGAAGCAGAAGGATGCAACCAAGTTACGTGTCATGAAGTTGGCCCAGCAAAGGCACAACGAACAAGCAACTGCAGAGGTAAGGGCCACCCATGAAGCAGCAAAGGCAGTCACAAAACAGGTAAAGGCCACCAAAAGAGCAATAGTAGCACAAGCAATAGGGGCCACCGCGATGCAGGAGGAAGGGGGTTAGAACATGTCTACAAGACAGGGACCAGATACAGAAAAAGGCGCAGACCTGAGCACAACGCCCACCCAACTAAAACGGCCACACGTCACGGAGCGGTTAGGTCCACGAAAGAAGGCTAAGGCTTCCAAACTAGACATCAAGGCAATTACATTGACAGAGGGTGACCTCTATGACATCGATGACACAGGTCGCAAGGTCACCCGGGAAGCACTCCAGGAAGCTATGACGGAGCAACAAAATGTGTTGGGGGCCCTAAGGGTGTAGTTGCGGGAACTTCAAGTGCAGGCCCCATAGGAAGGAACAAAAACCACCTATGGTGCCACAGGTACATCAACAACAGAGCAATTGTTGCGCACAAAAATGGCCAACACAATAGTGCTACCAGAAGTAGCGCTAACAATGGAAAGCGAGGAGGATAGAGTTGTGGTGGGCAGGATCAAGGGACTTGGCCTAAACTTGGCTTCCCTTCCGCGGGATACATTATATCAGCTGCAAGGACGGAGTGACAACAGAACTCCGCACTATGGAAGGACGCGCAATACAAATGCTCAACGAACAAAGAATCAACATTGAGTAGCTTAGTCTACAATGTGATGAAGTGCTTGCATAGAATTAGCAGCTAGAGAAAATGGTAGAGGAAGCATGTCGCCGCATTCCAGAGCTAGAAATCGTGACAAACCTACCAGTTGGAGTGCGAATCCACAAATTAGCCAGTGGATTCCGCGAGGCAAAGGAGGAAGCAACGAGGGTACAGCTAGACCTAAACCTTCAGATTGCCGAGTTGCAATTAAAGGCGCAACCCTCTACACCCCTGGAAGTTAGGGAACAGTGTGCTGGCACTATTAAAAAAGGGTTGGAGGAAATAATACAGGCAGTACAGAACTGCACCGCTATGTTGGAAGAATCCTTCGCGGTCCTTAATTCATTACAGAAGGACCCCAACATACAATGCCTGGAAACGGAGGCGTGGGAGCTTCGAGTGCAGTATGACAGTGTGGGCAGAATGGCATAGACAGTTGTCCTGACCCAATGGCTTGCAAACCTACAACAAGAAAAGGTGTTGAAGGAATAGGTGGAAAGAGGCAGTCCTTAAAGCGCGCGTCCAGCCTTGGATTGATGAGGCCTTCCTCATCACTACAGACATCAAAGGAAAGCTCACATAGATGAAGGTGATGCATGCCTTAAGACAATGATTTTCCCTTGATAGCGAGACTTCGACCGAAAGAGTGGAGCAGATCCAACAGACTGTATAAAAGTGTGCTGCGGACCTCCGCACAACACATGATTGGCTACAAGGGCTCTGAGCCAAGATCACTGCACAAGCAGAGTGACTCGGGACGAGTCACGATGATTGTGTTGGGGGCCTATTAGGCATCGGGTCCCCCACAACAGGTTTTGGGTGCAAAACCCAAGTTTTGGCAAACAATATTGTAAGTCTCCGCGAATTGAGGGCGCAGAGTGCGAAGTGTACAATTGAGTCATAGGGTTGTCTGCCCTAAACATTATATTGTAAACTAGTGTAAATTTGGCCTACCCATGGTCCGTAGACCATGGGATTGTATAAATAAAGCGAGGCTCTAAGTTGTAAGAGGAAATCAATGAAGGAATTGGTGAATTAGATAGGCTTAGCGAAGAGTCTAAGTGTCTTGGGTCATAGTAGTAGGTAGAGGCTCTGCAGTTGAGTGCACAAAGGCCTAGTAGAGTCCGCAGCTGAGTGCGTGGACCCCTGCAGCTAAGTGCGCAGGCCGGAGTCGAGTCTGTAATTGAGATAGAAAGTTAATAAAGATAAGTTTATCCTAATTTTCTGCATCTAGCCTTGAATTGTTATTTTGTTGTTATGCATTACTTTTACTCTGTTTATTTACTATGCGTAGTCGAGTAAATGCTTGTATGGTTCAGAATAATTATATATGAAAATAATCTAAGTAATTAGCTAACAGTGCATAATTAGGAAAGACTTGGGTAATAACGAGGACCGTGCTATGAATAGGATTGTACGAAGACAACATCGTAGGCCGCGAGGTGCCCACTGGTGCACCTAACATAGTGAGCATGAAGGTTGGACAGTGTACTAATCCCAACATATCATACATCCCCAGGGTGCAGAAACCTGGTTCTAGCACCATCCCATACTACTTCAGGTGAGATCTCAGTCCGCGCTTCGTGGACTGTTACTGAAAGGGCCAGTAGTACCAGGATTTGCTTGGCTAAATCACCTTTGAACCTAGGTCAGGCCCCACTAAGCCAACACCAAAACCAACTTCTTCATATGGAGTGGTGGATTTTCCAACAAATGGGATACTACCAGTAGAATTAGGGTTAGAGGTATAATAGGAAAATTGATCTACTTTCACAATTCTTCCTTTATGAAGAAACATAATTATCCTAAAATATGTCGAGACTTCTACCACCATGGCATAAGTCTAGCTCTAACCAAGCAAAAGGTTGTAATCAATTTGAGCATTAACAACCTCAACGTCTATTGTAACTGTTTTTCCCTCTAAATCGATTGGAAAATCATTTAAAAGTCCATACGGATGAAAACCTCTTCCATCAAAGGCTTTCAAATTTATGGGAGATTGATTGATTGTTGGAGAACCCAAGACTTTCCAAAAGGAAATGGACATAATACATGTCAACACTCCTTTGTCAATCACTGTTCAAAAAACTCATCGAGTTTTGATGTGAAATGGTATCTGAAAAGTCAGTTGGTGTGGGAGACGCGAGACATGATTCTTGAGATAAAAAAAAATCAAATGGGAGTCTTGAGGATCTACAGCTCCTATGGATGATAATGATAATTTCCTTTGCGTTGAACAAGTTTGTAGCACTTCAAGGGCAGACATGGTCAAAGGTGACATAGCCAGTTCTTCAACGATGTGATAATTTTGGGCAACCCTCGCATGAGGATTAAAGGCTGACTTACGAAGCATACCCTTAGGAGGTAGACGAATTATTATATCAAGATTTGGTTTTTCAATAAGTAATGGTTCAAAATAAGGATGAGTAGATGCAGAAGTTTGACGAGATGAACTAGAGTCATCTCCATTTTCAACAGGATGCTTTGACACATAATCTTTGGATCTCGTTTCTACCATAACTCTGGAAGACATCATCATGATATCTATCGATGGGGATGAGGAGGATTGGTCGTGAGAGACCATTTTACTGTATTGAGGAAAAGGATCCTTCAAAATAGTGGGTGTGGGTGAAATTATGACAGATTTGGAAACTTCGGCTCAATGAGGGCACTCCTTAGTGTAATGATCTTCCTCACAAATCAAGCAAGGATATCAAGGTTTCCTCTTTTCGTCATATGATTATTTCTTGGTTGATTTCTCCTTTGAGCGATTGTCTTGTTTAGTTTTTCCTTTTCCCTTTTTCTTATTTCCAGCTAACTTACCCTTGCCAGTAGATGAATCTACAATGTTGATTTCGCAAGTAATTCCAGGAGAAGGATCTTCGTCAAGTGTATCAGATAGAGCCGAAACTTGAACATTCTTTGAATTTTTCTTTTTGTTCTTAGATTTATGGCTGACGGAACCAATCATGCCTTCTTCAACATGTGATCCTAGAAGAGGTGGATTATTTGGAGTAGATCGGGGTAAATCTAGGATCTTTTCATACAAAGTACCAAACTGTGTATAAACCAGATCGAGATATTGAGTGCAGACAATTACCTACTCTTTAGTTACAACACCCACTTTGTCCACATCTTCAGTTATTACTAGTAAAAGTAAATTTATGAACCATTTGGCCAAAATCTTGTCTTGAATGTAAATTTTAACTAGGTGATGTATTCGTCTCCATTCGTGAATGTGATATTAGATATGGGTTGACGTTGACTACTTTAAAGAAGTCAAAAGTTCAGTTCCATTGTCATACCGAACGGGTAACTGAAAATGGGTTCAAAATGATGTAGCAAGGGCATTAAACATGTTGAAGGAAGCACTTGGCAATTATACATACCATTTGTCTGCTGAACTGATTAGGGTTCATTGAAAAAGTTGTAATCTAATAGAATCATCATTTAATGAGTTGGATGCACACCAAAGATGGTAGGTCCTGACATGGTTGGATGGATCTTCACTCAAGTTATCTTCAAACTTAGGAATATCACTGGGAAACTTAGTAGGAATAGTCAGTCAATAGGGTAAATAAAGAAGTGGATCATTAGTTAACTGAGAGAGGTAAGGAAAATCCAAAGTTGTAATGAAAGGAAACTGGTGATTGGGGTCTTGTGATGGATATTGATAACCCTGAGGGACAAGTCCCATACCAGGAGGAGGATATCCAGGATATCTTGGGATAGCCTAAGCAATTGGAATCTGCATACCTCCTGGGTATCCAGGATGAGCCATACCATATTACGATTGAACAGGTTGTTGAAACGTATGACCTTGGTACGATGATTTTGGAAGGGGAGATTCTTACCACTTTGACCTTGAACAAACTGTCCTTGAAAGGGTTGACTTTGCAAGGGTTGACCTTGGAGAAATTGAGTTTGAAAAGGTGTAGCTTGAACAAACTGACTCTGGGGTAAACCTTGGAAAGGTAGCCCTTGAAAAGGTACTTGCATATATGGAACACTAGGCTGAACAATAGGTATTTGAGGTGTTGAAGGAATCGTAGGAATGGATTGAACACCATATGCCTGAGGTAAAGACTGAACAAGAGGTTACATAGTAACTTGTGATGTAAGCAAGATAGTTATTTGTGATACTCCTGGAATGGGAGTTTCAGGTGACCTTGAACCTGGGTTCTGAACAATCGTTGCCATATCAGACTGCCCTACGGTTTGACGGGTGCTTTAGGCGGACTGCTGAAGTGATTGTTGGGCATGTGTCGATGAATTAGCCTGGATGGTTGGTTGGACTTTAGACGATATACCTTGAAAGGGAAATTGTTGCATAGGGCGTCCAAGAGTTTGACGAGGCTGATACAAAGGCACCTAAGAAGCAACAGGAATTGACTGTTGAGAAGGGTTCCGATTGTATTCAATATAGGGTAAGGCATTCCAAAGGTGGGTTGAGGCATAACAGGCTGACCAAAACCGGTTTGAGGCATTTGAGCATAGTTAAAGTAGTTTCTGGTGGGGGGTTTCCCCCCAGCTATAGGGTAAGGTCCACCAAAAGGCTTTCCTCTAGGTGGAGGATATGATGTTTGCCCCCCAGGTGGATAATAACCACCTGTTGGGTTAGCTCGTGGATTACCAACATTACCAAAAATCATATTGATGACTTGTTCAGATGCCAAACTTTCATTGCTAGGGTTAATTACACCAGTTGACATGTTTTAAGATGAGTTCAAGGAAGAAACTCCTGAATAAGCTCCTGTGAGAGAGTGATATCCAGGTGGTAAAAAACCACCATACAATGTGGACTCCAGAGAAGTGGAATACATGGATGTATCTGACATGACACTTCTAGGAATCATTGTGGACCAGTCAAAACTGGGTACGGTAGAATAAGGAGTCGTGTAACGCAGAATCCCTTGCCATAAAAAGTTCAAGGATGTAAAATACCAAGGGTCGGGGTGAAGGGATCGAAACCAAAGCTCTGAGATATCTACAGTTTCACTGGTAAAAGCTATGGGTCCTTCCTCTTTGTCCAAAACAAGTTCTTCAATAGAAATAAGACCAGAAGGGAGATTATCAGTAATGATAAGTTTCATACATGGTGAAAGTGCAGGATTCGGAAGATGTGTTGTAGAAGATGTATGAATTTCAGGCTCAAAAATATCAGACTTAGGTTCGTCAATATTTGGTTCAGAAATGGGGTACCTATCGGAAGATTCTCCAGTATCCTATTCAGTTTGAACGAGTTCAGTAATTTGTAAATCAGTTGCTATTGAGTGTGATGTTAAATTCTAAGTTTGATCAAATTCAGTTTCTGTTACTTCAATGCCTAAAATAGTAGATGTTATAGGTTGATTAACTTCAGTTCCTCTTACATTAGAATGTATAATAGTAGAAGTTTCAGTTTCTGCTACAGTTCCAGATTTAGATTATTTTATTTTTCTGCTTTAATCTTTTCTAACTGAGTTAGTGTATACTTAGGGGGATCCTCGAGTATCTTACGTGATTGTCTTGGTAGTTCTACCACAATGAAAATTTATTAATTTATTAATCACACAATATATAAATTACACCTAAAGTCTCTAAAAATTAGAAAAAACAACACAGAAGGTAACACACGTTGAAAAATCTACGATTTCAAACCACACAAACTTACTCTTCACAGAGATCAATATTTACTAGTTGGTGATGAAATAAAACATTGAAGAGATCAAGGTGAAATTTTTTATAGAAAATGAGTTTTTGGAACCAGTTACCCCGACAACCTGCTTAATGAAACGGTATGGTGCAAGTAACTATGCTATAAACAATCTCAAGCAAAGATTACCCTCCAGAGAGTCCAAGTGAGTCTAGCCAATGTCTGTTCCAGGTACAACAAGACCTTCCCTTTGCCGTCACCTTAGGTAGATCCCTAGGATTATAGTCACTATGTTCACCAAATAAAACAATTTTACTTGGGGGACAATCGTAGACTGGACGTACATGCAAGGGCAGAGTAACAAGCTTAATACCCTTAAAGGTTCCCCCACATCATCAATTGTAGGTTTATTTTCAAGTGACCCCAAGTACCTTTTTGTACCACTGTAATATGTTTAAATCACTGTATCTAGGCCAATGAAGTGGGTCAGATCACTTCACCAGATTTGACATGACCTCGTGCTTAACTCATATCTAAGAAGGGCTTCCTAGAGCAAAACTAAAGTAATTGGATTTTCTCTCCCTAACTCAAGATTCTATTGTTTGTTTGTAGCTTTGGAAAGTTTACTTCCTTCCCTATTCCAAAGCCCTACACTTAAGCTACTGTAAGTGAAAAGAGCCCTAAAAAATATAAAATTCTAAGTGAATTTTAATTAACGTTGTATTATTAAGTTGTTATTTTGTTCAATGGGTGATGAAGGTGAAACTTATGATGTTGTGACATGACTCAAAACCTTAATGCACTCTAAAATGTAAAAACTTTCAATTTCGATGAAATTCTATTTAGAGAAAAGAAAAAGTTTTCTTTGATTTTTGAGAAATAAAGTGCAACAACTCACAACTTTTCCACTTTTCTCAAAACAACCAATTTCACTATTTTGTAATGAAAAACGCAGTTAACAAAATAATTTCGAGATTTCCCTAATTATCAAAATAAACTAAAACACTGTTTTCTTCTAATCATTCGAAACTTTAAAGCATGCATAAATCAATCGAGAAGATGGGAGAAAAGACATATTATCCTATGAATTATTTGATTTAATGACAATAATAGTGCAATTGCGAAAATTTTCCCAAGATGAAATTAACAACTTCTTTTATTAAGCAAAAATAACCACGATTCTTTCACAAAAGCACAAGGTCTTCAAAAACCCTAATTTGTAATTCAAAGTGATTTTGACTACAAATAAACAATTTTTAAGGCTTAATCAGTGTATTTGAAAGAATAAAATAAGAATATGACTCGTAAAATTACATTCAAACTTGTTTTGATCAATCAGAAAATCAACCAGGCAAAACCCTAAGGTATTCTTCCAAGAGGACCTAATCTTCAAAAAATCATCAACAAAACAATCAAATGAGTTCAGAAAAGACAACACACAGTCCAAACAAATAGAATGACACTTTTAGAAAGACAAATTCAGGTCTGGGTTGAAGCTATAATGATTTTTTCAAAAAATTTCAAGGCATGCGCGGGTTTCCAGTAGGCAACAGAGCACACACGCTTAGTTGCTACGACAAAAAGGGCGCAGAGATGTGCTCTATGTACAAACAAAAACAGCGCAGGGAGGAAAACTTAAAGAAAAAAAAAATGAAAATCAACCAATGAGATCTGAAAGGCCATTAATTTATGAAGACTCAGGTTTGGATAAATCATAAAAATCAGAAAGTGAGGCTAAGGAAAAAGACGATAACAAAGACGTTCCCCAGTATGGTCACTAGTTTGTTACACCAAACAATCCCTCTTGTTGGAAAAGAGCAATCTCCCTAGATCCTAAATGGAAACTAGAAACAATAATGACAAATGAACTGACTCTTTCCCTAAGTTGAACTTGTTTGAATTATAAGCAATCTAGCTAATGGATAGACCTCTTACCAGTTTCATGAAATGCTTGATGAAGATCCCTGGTTGTGACTTAATGCAGCTCTTCAATGCCTGATATGACCTGCAAACATAAACCATAAAAAGGATCAAAAGTACATGTGATATAATATTTCAAACAACTTAGCCTAGTGATAAAGGAAATTAGCGATTGATCTTTCCTTAATGAACATAATAAACAATTGCAAACTATTCATCATCCACAAAAGATAAAATCAATGGGAGAAAGTGATCATTTTCATTAATCAAAAGATAAGAGGAGCCTTACAACATTTGCCTTCATGTCGTGAGGTCCCTCCCAAATTCCTTCAATCTCCTCCTTAGATAACAAGCTCTCCAACCTCAAACTAACATCATAAGTTTGTATTCTCTAAATTTTGACCTCCTTCATCCCTCAACCCTCTAGTCCTTTTATAGATCAAAGAGGGGGAAGTTTCAGATCCCTAAGAAGAGGATGAAGCTCCCTTAATGAAGGATTAGGTTACCATGAGAAAAGGGATGGAGATGCATCTTATGAGGGTTATAATTCGAATAGTCATCACTTGGAGGCTTTTAGTTGGGAAATATTCGACCAACTATGTTTCTAGAATGTACTTTTTATTTTTACTTTCTAGAATTCACTTGCATGGGTTTATAGTTACATACATAGAGCATGTCTTCGTTGTTCTCAGATTCAATTTCAGCGCATACGCAGGAAACGTTAGAGAAATCGACGTAGGTGGAACTTAACAACGTGTGAGAGCTATTTGACCCAAATTTCTCATGTACTTTAACACATTTTGAGTTGTTTGGCTTCTACGAGAGCTAGTTTCAACATGTTCACGGATGGTAAAAATATCCATATATTTATCCAGTGTCATGGTGACAAATTGACGTGTAACACTTAGTGTAGTCAAACTTATGGTTTGATTAACAAAAACAAATTTTACATAGATGATGTGACATAAAGAATCTCGAAATAAAATTACAATTTAAATTATATTTCATATCAAGTTTTAACCAAAATAGAAATTATTATGTTAATGGAAGGTGTCTATATTTTAAATCAAATATATAATATTTATATTATTGATCATCGTAATATTGTTTATGTAAAAATTATTATTATAATTATTTAAATAAAAATATTAACTAAATTGATTCAAGTTAAGATAACCTTAATATATATATATATATATATATATATATATATATATATATATATATATATTTTTTTTTTTTTTTTCTATTCTGAATCAGACTAATCTATTATATTACAAAAAAGTAAAAAATTACAGCATCAGTGTTACAACAGGGCCGTAGCCCTGTGATTCTTGTCGAGAGATTGACAGATTGCCCAGGATTAAACATGTCCAAAATTACACGGGTACAAAAATTGGAAGCGATGACAAACTAGCATAACGACACAGGACAGTGCATAAGACCGACACTTAAAACATATGGATAGCCGACACTTAGACACATAAGGACTGAGTCCGAACACATACAAGATGACAGTGAGTGCAAACAGAGAAAACTTTCCCTTCCCAGCGACTAAGAGCGAACAACAGGTCGAGTTATTCATCATCGGTGGTGTGCGGTTCGTCCTCCTCTTTGCCCCTGAAGTGCTTGGGGATGTCCGGGTCGGGGAGATGGATCCTCTGCGCTGGTTCGCTGGGGCCTGCCTGAGAGTCTGGGGAAGAGCTATCCTTGATGGGGCGTAACAGATCAATAGTAGGCACTTGCATATCGATTGTGGGAACAATCCCTGGAACCCGAGGAGGGTTTGCCTGCAGAGCTTCCTCTTGACCTCTTGGATTGCCACAGTGCTCCACA
This sequence comes from Pinus tabuliformis, assembly GCA_031772625.1. Lineage (NCBI taxonomy): Eukaryota > Viridiplantae > Streptophyta > Pinopsida > Pinales > Pinaceae > Pinus > Pinus tabuliformis. Next base: position 1,188,057,907 of record CM062807.1, on the reverse strand, counting down.
GAAACCGAAACGATGAATGTTGAATTTGCCAGAGAGCAGGGAATTCGATACCTGACCATGGGATGCGCAGAGTGGCCACAATCCATGATTTCTCCATGCTCCGTAGCCCTACCACGACCAGCTGCTCGTCCCCGGGAGCGACGGTGGTCTGAAGTAGCTTCAACTGAGGAAGAGGGTGAAATAGCATGCCTCTGAGCCGAAGCACGACCCCTGGAGCTTCCGCGCCTGCTAATCATTCTCAGGCGCTCACGCTGCATCCCCAAGTTGGCCAGAGAGCAGGAGTATCCCTGCGCAATCTTCCTCAGAACCAGAGAATAATCCGACGCTACCGCCGAATGCCCAGACCTTATGCAAGACTACTGGAGAATGACAGAGGTGCCAGGCCTTTGTAGCGCCATTTTTCCACTTCCCAGGAGAGCAGTTAAGACAGAAATGACTTGAATTAATTCCCGCAGAGGGACTACCGCCGCCAGTCTTAAATAACCACCGGCCTTGTATTGCGTGGCTCGTCCGGGCTGACACATGCCCATGTGACGAGCCATTGGCCTGCTACGCGTTGGAGCCACCTGCATCCGAGAAAGATAACCTTAATATTAGATTATAAAATCCTTAAAATTTACTTGAGTTTAAACGAGTACTACATAATATAATGGAGGGTGTATATATTTTAAAATCAATGTTTAAATATTATACTCATCATAACATTATTATTCATGTAAAAAATAATATAATATTATTAATTATTTTTTAAACTAAATTTAATTCAATTTGAAACTAACCCCAATTTTAAATAAAAATAATTTTTTAATTAAAAAAATTATATTCAATATATTCAAAATCTGATTTGAACATAAAATCCCCATATCTATGTTTATAAACATCACCTACCTTTTCCTAATTTTTCATGTACTATTGTTGGCTTAAGTTGGGCTGACCCAGGTTCGATCTTTGCTGCGCACCAGCAAAACCCTCAATCACTGGCCCTCTTGGCAATGACTTGCAAGCAGGCCACAGTCTCACCCGAAGTGACTATGGGAGGATGCAGAACTAGGTTTTCTGCAACCTTGAGGGATGATGCAATGTGGTATTTTTATGTTCTTTTATCCTTAACATACATAGATTACTTTGCATTCATATATTAATTTTCCACTTTACATTCATCACTTAAAACATATCATATACATCCATAAAACTTTACTGTACCGAAATAAAGTGCAACTTCTATGCTACAACAGATAATAAGCGAATAAACATGAGGACACATATTTTACTGTGGTTCACCCCAATGTGGGACTACGTCCACAAGAGTTGTTGCTTATAATAAAGAATTCCTACAACAAACATTTCTTAGCCTGCACATGCATCTGCAAGAAATCCGCGCACTCAACTGTGGACTCAGTGGCAGAGCCTCACCTTCTTTCCCAAACCACAATTCACAAAGATACAACAATTCAATGTATGATGTGATTCTTCAAGACTATCTCCTTATTTATTATTCATCCCTATATATACTATTACATCAAGGGATATAACATCGCAATACCATGGTCCATTTACTATGGATTCCCCTAATACAAGCTACCATGGTCCAAAACCATTCATCATTTATAAACTTACATTCTTTTAACAAAATGGAGGGGATTCAACCCGCTCTAAAGCCCATATACCGTGCGGTATATTGATCCAGATTTAAATAGGAATGCAACCAATTATAGAGATAACCATAAATACATAGATGCAGCAGAAATAATACTTCATTTCATTAATGTAAAATACTGAAATATGCTTACAAACAGAAACGAAAATAAACTAGCTCGGGCAATGGTAGCTTATCTCTGAGGAGAGATGTGGTGGCTACATGCCTATGAACTGTCTTACAATGAGGCTCGAGGGCCTTTTTATTGTTGAGAAACAATGGAAAACCCTAAACATCCAAAAAACTAACCCTAGTGTTATAGACATTTTTGTGCCTTACAGCTATAACCATGAAATGTCCATAAACCAAGGGATCCTAAGTCCCTAAAGATGTTGTTTCAGCTCCTAAAGAAACAAGGTCAACAAATTACAGCTTCTCCCAGAAGTTCTCCACCAGAAACTGCTCAAAACTAGTCAAAACAGGATCATTTCAAGTGCTCCACTAGCTGACTGCGTTGCAAAGCACCCAAATACACTGGCTAGGTGCGTTGCAATGCACTTGAATGCACTACCAGGGTGCGTTGAGCGGGAAATGACAAGTGGCAAAGTCATTCAACGAGGTGGAGAGACAATGGAAGCTTCCAGAATCTTCTCCAATGACACTTGCCTCACTGAATTCGACCAATGATGAGTAAGAGGCTCTCAGTCTCCAAGTGGAAGCAAGAAATGACAGAGAGAAGCCACTAATCAACTCATGGGATGACTCATCCTCTTTGCATACATCTATATATGGATCCCTCACCAAGAGATCCGGAGGCTGGAATTTTGTACATTGCAGAGAATTGCTGTTGGTTTTGTGATTGATATCAGAGTATTGGGTGATTTATGCTTTGTTGGAGGTGAAGAAGGGATTCTATGCTGGGAGGCTGATGCTGGTTCAAGACTCATCGGTTGTAACTCCTCCTGGATATTCTTGTTTTATCAATAAAACTACTTGAGTTTCTCCTACATGCTTGTATATCTGATGCATGTTATATTTGTATGTTTAGCTTAAATCTGATCCTAAGCTTTTTATGAACATAAATCTATGTCTTTGTGTAGTTTCTCTCTTCTGTGAACTTGCAGGAACTTGGTGATGCTGGGCAAGTGAGGGAGCAGATCGGTGGAAGCTGGCAAAGAGAGGATAGATTGGATCGAACAACTAGCGCAAGACACAGGTCGGTTCATCTTAATCATCTTCGTTTATAGTTCATAAAGAAGAATACAAGAGTAGTTTTCCTTGTTTGTTTCTGGGGTCACTTTCACAACCCTGTGGGATAGGGTCGTTCTGAATAGACACTTTTCCCGAAAACACCTAGGAGATGAAGTGACAAACTATGGGCTCCGTTTGGGTAAATTGGTACATCAACTTCCTGGGGTCATAACTTTGGCATATGATCTCCATTTGACGTGCACGATACCTCATTAGAAATATATATCCAAGGTATACAACTTTTGGATGAGTAACATTGGCCCATGGCCCCATGTTGCTCCCAAGTTTCCCAAAACACGTCGTTTAGGGCCTTAAAATGGCTCCGGAAGTTGAGGACTCAAAAAACTACTAAAAACAGTAAATTGTGCTACAACTAAGGAAACTAAAAAATTGAAACAAACACTGGTGGGGGTTCAAGTGGAATTGGTGGGTGGCCACCAATATCCACCTAGATCATATATCTACTGCACGATCCACATCGGTGCTCCGTTGCTGCACTGCGCAGTCCATGTTGCACTCTACTCCTCAAAATGCAGAATCTTCATCAAAATCTAGGCCAAGTTGGGTTGTGCCCAAAACTCACATGTCACCCATCCCAAGTCATTCAGCTGATTTGCCTCTGATTTTTGTTGTGATGTTGTTATAGGCCTGGTTGAACTATTGGAGTGTTTCTACCACCTTCTTATCCTCGATGTGTGCCTCCTCCAACAATACCTCTATTATGTGTTATGCAACCTTCTATACCATTACTACCTCCTTCCGTCAAAGCTCTTGAAGCTTCTCATCCACTGTTTGCGACAACTGGAGGGCCTCATCCTACCACAGCTAAGTCCTCTCTATCAAAATATACTCCTCCTTCTTCAGCTCCTCAATGTTCTTCTGGAGGGCCTTACTCTCGTTGATCTTCACGAGCCTCTGTGAGATCGAAGGGGTCTTCGTAGATGCCCGAATCTATTCTAGTTGTTGCTTCTTTTGCTACATTTCCTCTTGCAGTTTCTATATGTTTGGATCTTCCTACAGTGAAGTCCAAATCTGCAAACTTTCATCCAATAACTTGCAATAGTCTTCAAATGTTGTGGAGATCCTAGCCATCAAAGTCTTTACGCCAGTCTCCCTTTGATCCCTTACTTCCTATGGCGTAGCTAGCTACAGTTTCAATTGCAGCTCACTAATCTGTATTTCATACTTGAATTGCACTATGGAAATTATGTCCTTGTACTCCTTTGCTGTAAGGAAGAGCTTCGCGACCTTGTTTTCTGTTGGTTCTTCATCCCAAACTGCAAGATCTGAGATTTCCTTGTACGTTGCTTCCATTGTCTCCTCGAGCTTCTGGTGTTGCTGTGATATTTGATCCCTTTCTTGGATCACTTGTTCGAGCTTTTTGGAAAACACAGCTCGGTCTTGTTCTACTTATATATTCAGCTGTGTTGTATGGTGTTCCCTCAGCTTCAGTTCTTCTATGATCTCCATCTACATCTTATGTAATATCTACAACGATAGTGCTATGATGTTCATGTTGATAGTTTTCCACTCTTTTTCCTACTACTGTAGTTCAACAGATTCAAATTGTAAACCTCCTGTACGTATCTGAGGCAACCTCGCTGCAAGGGTAGGCTCTATCTGCCTCTCTACTCCAACCATTTCTTCTATCTGTGTGGGTTGTCTAACTACTAGCGCCAAAATCTTTAACTCTATGATTCCTTCCTGCACACCTGTGAGAAGTGCGTTGTAACGATCTTCTACTTTATTCTAGGATTCGACTGTCGCCTCCTGAATCTTGCCCTTGATTTGATCTAAGTATTCTTTGGTAAGGACCATTATATACTTCGTCTTATCAGCCTTCTGCCTCTTATCTTTCTTTGAGGCAACTTCCTGTTCTACCTTCCTCTTCTCCATGATAATTTTTTCTATTTCTGCCTTTTCCATCTCCTTGGTCTGCTTAACTCCCTTAGGAGGATCCTGCTAACCCTCATCATGGTGCTCATCTTCCTCTGACTCCTATGGATCCTGCTCCTTATATTTTCCACTGGCTTCGCCATACTGCAAAGTGTCCAACTCTTCCTCTTTAGTCTCATTGCCTCCTGCTCCTTCCAGCGGAGTCATCCATTCTTCAGGAAATTTTTGTATCTACGCCACAAGATCATCTTTAGACACCATATGGGGCAAGGCATGCCATTTCTTCTTTACATCCTTGTGTGCCTATATGTATACTTTGTGGAAGTTTTCTTTGAACCTCGACACAGAGCGATATTGTTCATATAATCTTGTGATAGTCTGGGGTGTTGGTTAACTAACATGTCTAAATCCATGTAGTATAGGATGAAAAATATTTTGTTTTCTTGTGCACATGATGGTTGAGTGGTAAACCACAATGAAGCATACCTCACGGCTTCACAAACATCTGTAGGTACTTGAAGGAACTATGAATCTTTTGTTTCTTTCCATGCCAACATAGAAATTATTAAGAATAACCATGTGTAGTGGAATGTTGTACCTTTCTCCTGGAGTTCGCGACAATCATCCAAGAACTCCTTGCATAAGTATTCAACCCAGTTATATTGAACACCATTGGCACACTGTGCGGCTGGTGACACCACTGACGTAGGAACTTCATTTGCGCGACACTTCCTCATAATCTTTCTAGCCAATATGTGCACCGCGAAGCAAATTGCTTGGTCGCAGATCGAGTTTATGTCATAACCTCGTTTTCCTTTAACCAGCCCAAACCTTTTCTTCATACTCTCTGCTACAGCGTGGTCTTGATCCTTTCCTACAAATTCCTCTGTAGGGTTCCGTCCCTGGTATAACAATCTGGTGATCCTCCATATCAACATTCGATCTATAGGGATTGTATCCCCCATCCATAGATGTCCATCATGTACTAGCATGAGAAGATGCCTCACACAAGCTGTTCTCCCCGCAGTTCTACTGAAGTGTGATACATTTAACATATTGAGCAGTTCAGACAGTGCCAACCCATTCGCCCATTGTTTCAGCTCTACTCTTCTCGCTCCGCTGTTTGGGTAATGTACTTTCCTTAGGTAATTCTCTGGTGCAAATTGAGGGTACTTCTTTCATTCATTAAAATCATAATCCGTGAAATTGAGCTACAAAATCTTGCCTAAAACTTCTCCTTGTAAGGGTACTGCTTCCGGAAACAAAGGTGTAAATGTGCCATACTTCACATCTTTTGACTCCTTGATAGGTTTGGCATTTAGCTTCCTCGACAGGCTGTATGTTGGTAGCAGTGATACAAATTTTGCACCACCTTCCTCTACCTATATTTCCTCCACTTCTTCGTCATTGTCTTTTACTGGCTCAGGCTTTTGCTGAGGTTTGGTGGGTTTCTTTTCTTGTTTCTTCTTGCTTCTCACTTCCTTAGATGACTTCTTTTTGGGGGATTTCCTCTGTTTCTGTAGATATGGTGCTACGGTTGGTGTTACTTGGGGTTGTGCTACTGCGGGCATCTCGGCTGATCCTATGGGCATACGAGTGGATTCCATGATTTTGAATAGTCCTTTCTTTCGAAAATTCCTCACAAATTCCCCCCAAGAGAGCTTAGATGACATACACAACGAAAACTCTGGAATCTCTTCACACTATCAACACTCGAGCTCTCAATTCAAAAAAGTTCTTAATCTCGATGGGCAGTGGCTATTTATAAGAATTCTGAATTTGAACCCCATCATTAGATTTGATTTTTTCCAGATTGCATTCATATTTGCTCATTAATTGCATATATATCCTTAGATTTTTCCAATTTTTCCCCATAAATGCATTTCTCTACATATTTTCCCCTTTTTAACGGTCATATTTCTGCTTTTCCAGTGAACTTCAACACATTCCACATAATCTTGCACCTCCCATCTTATGTCATGGCTCCTACGCACTTCGACAAACTCTAGACTGTAGCAAAGTAATTTCTACATCGAAGCTCTCTCTCCAATGTAGTTTATAGTCCAGTGCTCACTTTCAACAGTAGGTGGCACTAAGAATTTCTCCTTTTTTCCTTAGAGCGAAGATGTATGGGCACATCTATCCCTACATAGCTTCAACCTACTTCCATTTACTTTTCCCTGAATAAATTCTCCATTTAACTTCGCTAGCTGAACTGTGCCTCCATTAGTAATATACTTGATAACATATGGGCCCAACAAGTTCATTTTTAATTTTCCTCAGAACTTTAGAAATTTATTTTCAGAGAGGAGAACAAGGTCTCCTACCCGGAAATTCTTTTCTTTAATATACCTATCATGCTATGCCTTTTCTCTTTCTTTTTGTACTTGTTGATGGAATCCTACTATAAATATGTCTTCTTCGAAAGAAATCAACTGCGACATTCTTTCCTCCATTATGTCATAGTCTACCATATTTGTAAAAGTTGCAATCCTTAGGCTAGGAACAATGTATTCCATGGGCATCACAACTTCTTGCCCATAAACCAACCTGAAAGGTGTCTGACCTGTCAACTTCTTACATGTAGTGCTATAAGCCCATAATACTGTTGGAATCCTAAGGTCCCAATCATATCTATTTACATTACATACCTTGGTCAGTGCATTTTCCAAAATCTTATTGAATGCTTCCACAGTTCCATTGGCCTAAGGGTGATAAGGAGTACTCTTTTGATGATAAACTTGAAATTCCTCAGTCAATGTTTCAATAGTCTTGTTCAGGAAGTGTGAACCTTGGTCACTCATTAAAATATTTGGACATCCAAATCTGGACAGTATATATTAACAAAATAAACTTTGAATAAGTCTCTGCGTTGTATTCCTTAACTGGTTGTGCTTCGGCCCACCTTGTTAAATAATCATTTGCAGTAATTATGTACCTCACACCCGTCCTCTTTCTCGGTGGATTGATGTGTCCAACAAAATCAATAGCCCATTTGTCAAAAGCCTGCAATGTAACCTGTGATACCAGTGGCATCTCATCTCTTCTTGAGGGTTTTCCTATTTTTTGACACACATCAGAAGATTGGAAATACTCCTTTGCATCTTTGTGTAGTGTAAGCCACCACAATATTGCTCTTAAAACCTTCTACACAATATCTTTCCCTGCATAATGTCCACCAGCTATGCCCTCATGAGCCTCTGTTAGAATGATTATCCTTTCATGTTCAGGGAACATAGCTTCACAGTATCTCATCTGGTCCCATCTTGTATAAGTGTCTTGCTATCAATTAAAAATAAACTGCCTTAGCCACTAATCCTTTCTTCTTCTTCATAGTATATTCTGAAGGAGTCATTCCTATGTTCAAAAACTGAATAATTTTTGACCATTTTGCAAAATCAGGGAGATTATCTTCTATACTGGTTGGTTCTTCACTTGTTTCCAATCTTGACAATTGATCAGGTCCCACATTCAATCTTCCTAGTTTAACAATAACTTCAAAATCATATTCTTGGAACAATAATAACCATATTCAAAATTTCCCTCCTAAAACGGGCTTGTTAACTAAATATTTTAGTGCAGAATGATCTGTAAACATCTTCAAATGTGACGCCAACAAATAATTTCTAAAATTTTGCAACGCATACACCATTGCCAATCCTTCCCTTTCTGTAGTTGTGTAATTCTTCTCTGCTTTAGATAGTTTCCTACTTGAAAAAGCTATTGGATGATCAATTTATCATTGACTTTTCTTTTCTTGTACTACCATAGGACTTACCCACTCTGACTCTTCCATAGGTTCAATGACTCCTATTGCTATCATCTTATACAAATCAAATTTTATTTTCTCCTTATACTTTGGATTCAACCTATAAGGTATTTTCTTGACTGGTTTCGCATTAGGCTTAAGAGGTGCCTTCATATCTCCTAAATCTCCTACTATACCCTTTATTTTTGAAATCTTATTAGGAAACAACTCCCGATATTCATGAAGCAATTATATAACCTTGTTGACTATTTATTCATCCCAATAATCTCCTATAGTTGCAAACTTTGGTTCCTCTTTTGATCCTATATTCACCTTCTTTTCTTTTACTGGCTTTGTTATATCTGGTATCTCTAGCTTAGGTCCATTAACTTTGTGGTGTCCTTCTGATTATGTTATGTCAATGTTGCGAGGGTCTTCTTCTTCTTCTGCAATAAGGTTGTAGTATTCTAACGCATGTTCTCTTTGCGCAACCCAATCAGGTTGCTGCCAAGTCCTTGGTAATGAATTCTCAAAGATCTTCCTCTTAACTGTCTGAAGGGATGAATCTATATATTCACAATCATCTTCAAAGCTAAATGTCAATATAAACCCATCAACCATTTATTCCCAGCTTGCACTACCATGTCAAAGCTCTGTTTCCAGGTACCAGTTCTGAGGAATTGTCTCCAATGTATGAATAAACCCATGTACCCATTCTTGTTGTGGGATCTCCTTCCACATTGTAGTACATAACCAGATATGTTCCTTGGGATTAGTTTCACCATCATATTTCAATTTCATATCTATGTTTATCTGACAAAACATTATCCACATCAACCTTCGACATTCCTTCCAATCTTCTATATTCTTCTTGTGTGTACCCCACCATCTAGCAGGAGTAGCTTTTATAGCTATGTCCAAAGCTAACAATCTTTGAATTTCTGGAACCTATTCCTCATAATCATCAAGAAAAACATTCACATCACCTAAGACATCGTAAGAAAGTAAGTTACATACCTCAGATGTCATGCAACAAACTGATTTAGTAACTCTTGCATAACACCTTGTAGATACTTCATGTAACCTATTATGCCAATTCTTCAATTCTTCTTCTAAGTCTGATGCATAAGAACTATCATGTTCCCAAGTTAGCTTTCCCTCGGCAATGGGGCTAACAAAATCTTGTTATTTTGTTGTCAATTGATAAATATTGTCTATATCAGCTACGCAATACTCTTCTCTAACTGGCTTTGTATACCTTTCTCCTTCTGATGGATCCAAGGGAACAATTACCCTCATATCATTCCCTTCGAATATCATTTTCTTCTTTTTCAGATTAATTACAGCCATGTTATCAAATGCCCAATCAATTCCCAAAAATACAAGATAGAGGTTACTGTCATCCACAATTTCTATGAATTCGAAGTTAGCAGTAGTGTGAACTCCTTCAATGTCTACTGTCACACCTGATAGTCTTCTTAGGGGGAAGACCCTCTGCTGATTCACCATTCTCAGCTTAATAGGTGACTATTGAAGCTTCATCTTACCCATTAACTCCCATGTCTGCTTCGTGGCAACATTAGTCTCATATCCCAAATCTAAAATAACTTGATCCATTTCGTATTCTCCTATCTGTTCACTGAGCCTCATTTCTCTTCCTGTCCTCTTCTGATGATGTAGATTGTTAACTACGTGCAACTCACTTCGAAGTATTTATTTAGATGCACATGAATCTATCAATTCCTGAAGTCCCTCTACAACCTTCTTATTTCCTAGTAATACCTTCTTGGATCACTGATTCTTGATTTTGTATCAAAGATTGTTCTTGTGTCAAAGCTAGTGATATGTCGCAATTATTGTTATGTTTCAGGTGTGCACTAGATATTGAGGCTCCAACATCCATAAAGCTTCACTTATCTTCTATAAACACTTCTTTTTTCCTTATGAATATCAAAGACAAAAGATTTTTTAGTAGTCTTTCTAACCCAACAGTCTTAGATTCCTTCTTCTCATTTACCTTGTCATCACTAGTCACAATTCCACTTCTAGTAATAATATTGATTTGGGGATCATCGATTATTCTTTTGGCAGTCATAATTTGGATGTTTTTTTTTCGGCTACTTGTTTCTCTTTTCTTTCATTTTTACCATAAGTACCGAACACTCTTCAATTACATGATCAAAGGATTTACAATACTTACATGTCATAGTGGGATTCTGATAGTCTCTTGCGAAGTGTCTTGGCTGGCCGCAGTTGTAGAAAATAATATGTCCTCGTCCTCAACTAGCTCCACCACCTCGACCTCTTCCTTGATAACCACCTCGACCATTGCGCTATCCATTGTCTTCGTGTCCATGTTCTTCCACTTTCATCCTATAAGTGTGAGTACCGTGCTCCATCATTAGTTCATAAGCTCGAAAATGGTTCTCATCATGTCCTATTGATTTACAAAACTTGCAATATAGGTTCCTGGGAGTCTGCACATATTTTTGCAATAAATAATAATCCTCTGATCGATGGTCGCCTCTAGTTTTACATATATCGTACCATAGGCTGGATTTGGCAATCAAAGGGTTCAGTGCTTGATCCAGGTGGATCTTCAAACACCATGGCATGGAAATGCTCAAAATGCAAAGTGATCAGAATGATGTCGAACCAGGACCAGATCGAAGAGCTCATCTTCCTGATCGTGGAGGTGCGAATGGTTCGTCAATCCGAGTCCGGATGACGAAGTTATCATGAAAAGTGTTTGCCTTAAGTTCCTTTGAAAAAGGGGTCTTTTTTCATAAAAATGGCTTTAAGCCTTTATAAGGCAAATTGCATCGGGAATCATGCCAAGGGTAGACTTAAGGCGGGCCTTTGGAACCCCCGATCAGCGATTTCCAATTAATCGAGATCGGGGCATGCTAGTTGTGATATCAGCGATGTAGGAGAGTTGAGGTTGAGATCAGCGGTCAAATAGGCGATATCGGCGCCGGTAAATCGGCGATGTCGGCGTCGGTGAAACCCAAAGGCTGAAGACTGAGACCCCTAGATATCGACAACTGCGATCAACGATCACTGATATCGACGATCGATGATTAGCGTCGGCAGATGCTGAAGGAAGGACCCCGGGTAGAAGTGATAACGACAAGAGATTAGGCATAGACCCGATGGGCATTATAAGTCCGATTTATAAAATTTGAAATCTGAACTTTCGTATTTCTCAATGTTTCTCAGTGTTTTTTGGGTTTTTGTTTTATCGCTGTAAAACGATAAAAAGACTATTTTCTTAAGGTTGTTGCACCCGCCGACTGTTCTACACAAACGACTTCTATTATTAAGCAATAGGCCTTTGATTTTGAAGTGCTCTTATCCCAAACGTGTTATAAAACACAATGGGTGATAGAGAGCCGAGGGGTTTGGAGACACATAAAACCTGCATGCTAGAGTGTGCCCGAGAGCCCGAAACCTATGCTAAAGTGCTGAGAGAATGGTGCAGAGGGCCGAGAGCGGTGAAAGGTTGCATAACAGAGGGCGAGGGCAGTGAAATAGAGAACCCAAGAGACTGCATGATAGAGGACCAAAGAGCTTGTGCTAGAGAGCCCCAAGAGCCTGAAGTGCTAGAGAGCCATAAGGAGGCTGCACCCGATGAATAGTCACAGAATGAGGCTATGCAGAGATAGCTAGACTGTGCTGCGAATTATGCAGGGAAACTTGAAGCTAGAGCTGCGCTTGAGATGTGTAGAGCCACAGAGCTTGAACTTCAGGCAGATTGCAGAGCTACAGTGACAGAGCTAGATAGCCAGCAAGCTACAGAGCCGAGAGTCCAGAGCAGTTCTTCTTATGATCGATTCCTTTAATCAATGCTTCTTTGATTGATTCTTCTTGTGATCGATTCTTCTTCTTTTGGATCGATTCTTCTTGCAATCGATGCTGTGAATTCGATATTCAGCAAGCTTCAGCCATTTATTGAACAACTATGTGTCAGATGTCCATTTTCTTGTGCAAGCAGCCATCTTCATGAGGATCGATGCCTTGAGAGAAATGGTTCGAGCAGCTTCAGCTCTTTGACAGTCTGATTCAGATGGCCCGTGGTGTGAGGTATATGATTATTGTTCATGTACTTCTTTTTCTACATTATGTTGCATGGATCCTTGATTGATATTGATGCATGATCTTCTTTATTACATGTTGTCATGATTCCTTACTGATCTGATGCAGAATCTTTCTATGTGATGTACTTTCTGTCATAACTCTTCATGTTATGTTTTGAGATCCCTTGTTTTATGTTATTGGGATACTCTTGTTGTCGTCATGCATGAGTTTTTATTTGACATCCCTTTTGTGCCATCTTAGCGGGATGCACGCCATGCTTGGTTTTGTGTCATACTGATAGGAGTCTTTTGATTGAGAGTTCTAGCTGTGGAACACCTCTTAGAGCCACTCCTACATGAGGGCATTCTTCCTTCTATGATCGAGACATTATCTCTATGTACATCATCTTTATTGACAAAACATAATGCAGCGGCCTACACCACCTTGATATGGGGCCTGGAGACGTAGTCCCTCCTCGACGAACTCCATTATCAACAACTTTTGTTTTCATGTGCTGATGATTGATATGTTCCTCTTCTTTACAGTCTGTAGCTGTATTTGTTAATGTTCCTTTAAAATGCAATTTTAACACATCATGAAAGTAAAAGGTCTTGGAAAGGTCCTTCTTCACACCTGGACCTTGGATAAAGTGGTATCAGAGCATGTCTTAACGTTGATGTGAGTTGCAGCGTGAACAATGGAACATTGTTATCGGGAAAACTAGTGTCCATTCAGAGTTTCTAATCCCACTAAGACAGGTAGCTATCTTAGAAACAAACAAACTAAAGTTACTTGTGTTTTCCTTTATGAGAGATAGATGAGAGAGAAGCAGAGAGTACCAACCTCAGTCTTTTGCTTGGTTCCTTGCTTGTTGCCTCCCTCCTTTGATAGAGCTCCGCCACTCCTTCTTTACTTGTTCCTCTTCAAAGAACACCTAGAGTCAAAGCAGCATAATACCATCAAAGCATAGATATCTATAACCATAAACAATATAGGATTGGATGTATATTAACCATATAAATGCATATATCAATACAAGATTCAGAGATATACAGGAATATGGAGGAAAACTCAAATAGCTTTATTGATAGAAGTAGTAGAAGAGAGGATTACAACCAAGCTGTCTGATCTAGCACCATCCTCCCAGCATGAAAGCCCTCTTCACCTCATGAAAAGCTTAGATCACCCAGCAATACAATGTTGCACAGAGAAACCAACAACACTTCCTTAAAAAATACAAAATTCCAGCCTCTGGATCTCTAGGATGAGGGATCCATATATAGATATTTGCAATGGGTGAGTTAGATTCTGAGATTTTGATTAGTGTCCTCTCTATGATAGTTCTTGGTTCCACTTGGAGATTTCATGATCTCTTACTCATCCCTGGGTGAATTCAGAGAGGCAAGTGTCAAATGGGCAAATTATAGAAGATTCTTTGGGTTTCCACCTAGCCAACTGCCTCTGCCATTTGTCTGCTCTCACTCATCGCACCCTACAGAAGGGATTTTCAGTATGCATCACAATTTTTTCATGTGGTAGGTGAGATGCATCGCACCCTTAGCACTGAGCAGTCTGTATGGTGCACTTTTGACCAGTTCTGAGTAGTTTTCAGGGAGAACTTCTGGGAGATGATGTAATCAACTGACCTTGTTCCTTTAAGGTATGAAACAAAACTTTTAGGGGTTTAGATTCCATTGGTATATGGACATATGTGATTGGGGTTGTAGTGCCCAAATATGTCTATAACAGTTGCCCCCTAAAGCATGAGGTCGTAAATCTTCTGATGTCGGGTGAAATGCTTTATCATGAGGATCCGAGGGTTTTCGAACTGGAAGGTGACCTATAATAAGATACAATACAATACATTATCTTCATAATATTTTCATGATCTAGCTGAGGCGGGCATTCCCATGCTCAGCTTTATAAATTTATTTTCATGTACATAGGATAGACAACCGTCTGTGTGGCAGACTGATGATTCTGGTGGAGCCATCATCCCTTAGCTTGGATGATTATTTGTGCAGCTATGACGTACATTTGATGTCTTTATTTTCCTGAATATATCGCAACTCGGATGGATGAAACTAGATCCTTGGTCTTCAAACTCGTTCAATCTTCGCCCGAAGTACAAGTCGATCCATGTGAAAAGATATTTTGGTGTCGAACATGGAAAGACATCGCCTGATTGCCAGCCAATGATGTAAGCTATTAACAGGCGCGAGAGGAATCACAGATAATGATAATGACCCTCAAGGTACTGTAGTACAATTCACATGGTGTGAATACATGAGTCGATGTCGAACACCACGCAAAATCTTTCGGTTGAAGGCCATTGATGTAAACCTGTCGCCGGAAGTGAGAAACTTTCCATTGAGGCATGCAAGCTTCAAAGTACTAAAAGGGTTATTCCTAAGTCGACTTCTTGGATAATGAGATGATGTCAACAAGGAGTGAGCCATCGTAGGAGGGCCTTAATGAATCCCACATCTACGACATGGAACAGAGCAAGTGATTTTGTGGAGGTGAAAACGATTTGATGATACAAGGTTCAGCGTGGCGGTCATGAAAGAATGAAGCGTGAAGGTATTATAGTGGATGAGACATAAGCTGGGTTGGTGAATTCTCTAAGTGACTTCTCTTGAACATATCAGTGACACTAAAATGGATCGGTAGTGTTAACCCCAAAAATGGATGGTACGGAGGACTTATGGTGATATGACTGGAATAACCCAATCCGACTCAATCATGGTGATGGAGTGAAAGTGTCATGTTCAAAAGCGACCTGCTACCAATAAAGTTTCTTCAAGTTTTCTTCCCAATTTTTCCCCAGTCATTGCTGACCAGCACCTCTTTATTTTTGTCAAGCTTGAGGAGGATAACATATGCTTGTTCTATAATTTTCCCTTCGGGAAAACCCGTCACTATGTTTTAACAAGCCTC
Organism: Pinus tabuliformis; assembly: GCA_031772625.1. Taxonomy (NCBI): domain Eukaryota; kingdom Viridiplantae; phylum Streptophyta; class Pinopsida; order Pinales; family Pinaceae; genus Pinus; species Pinus tabuliformis. The sequence continues at coordinate 1,188,042,359 of CM062807.1, read as the reverse complement.
GCGACAATGAAACTCGCTCTTGTCTGCATGGACAAGTTTATCGCTATTGTTTTAACGAGTTTAACGACAAAGATAACTCAGTCCTTTTCAATTTTAGAGAGTCTGAAAAGAGATGGAAAGGAAACTCCAGTATTCTTTTTTCGTAATATAATCCCTTAAGTATGAAAAAGTATCAGACAATACGAAAGGGATGAATTTTCGATAGTTTTAACGAGCCGAACAAGACAAATGCTCGATCTTTTTGTGTAATGATCCCTTAGGTCCAAAAAAATTAAAATATAGAGGAGAGATGGCATTTCCAATCACTTTAACGAGCTGGACAGGACAATTTCTCGACAATCTTTTCATATTTTACGAGTCAGATGAAAAGAGCTTAAAGGAGACTTGTTTTCTGAGGAATGAGTGATGTTTTCGGATAGCAGTTGGTTCCAGGTAAGGTTTGGAGCTTTTCAATCACAACAGTGTAAAGAAGGTGGCTAATAGAATCACTCGTCACAGCTGTTCCTCAAAAGGGGTAAACAATCAAATGGAGGCATATGATCGGCTAAAAAAGAGTGGAGGTGATGGTAAGAACATGACCAAGGTTCAAAAGCTGATAATTATGCGATCGCAATGGTTATTTACCGAAGGTGGGTTCATTTTTTAATGAGCTTAAAATCTGGTGCAACATATGCTCACTGCTAGGTTTATTTTTTAACGAGCTTGAACTTCGCGTAAAACTGCTCATGCTAGTCGTATGATAAGGATGTCTCATTAGTAGGTTCATTTTTTAGGGAGCTTGCCCCATTCACAACTTTTCTCCGGAGACTTTCGTTATGCAAGCTAGGAACGACTAACCTACGAGTCTAAAGGGGTTAGAGCCTACAAACTAAGAAAATAAATGGTTGCTTTTCACTTGCATGCCCCCCAGGTATAAAGTAAAGTTTCCAGGTCACCATATGGAAGTTCTTGCACTAGCAAGATTGTTCCATCTGCGTCGCAGAAAAAACACTTCCTTGGCGATGTCCATCGAAATGGACAAAGGTGACTATTGTCAGTGCCAATCACATAACCTTTGATGAGGGAATCCTATTCTAGTCTAATCCCATTTTCCTAAACGGACGGGTGTGTCAGACTAGTCATATATCCTTCGCGGAAACCTACCCTATACCTAAAGTTTTTTTGCCGAAGCAGACCAAGGTGCATGCCCCCTGGGTTTTAGTCACAATCACCGAATCACTCGCGCTCATCAGGTGGACGGACTGGAGATTGATTAGACATTCCTTGTGCAAAAAAACTAGTTAGGGATGGAACTTGACTAGTAGCTATGTGTGAACCGGGGAATGATTGCTGGTCTACGAGCTGGACCACTCTGCCTTCATGTGGAAAGCACATCACTCGAAATAGCGGGGAAACAATAGCTCCCATGCTATAAGTGTAGTCACGCCCAAGGAGTAGATTGTAATCTAAAGGTCCTTAGACTACCATCACATTTAGATAAATGGTTTTCCTTCTCAAAGTTATAAGAAAATTTGGAAGGATCCCTAACAGTCAACTCATTCCTTTGTTGAAGCTTATCAGATTTCGAATCTTAGGCAGAAGCGATGGCGAACCAAGCGCTTTCCAAGCAGTTGAGGAAAGGATACCCACAGAAGCCCCTTCATCTATGATAGTTCCAATCATGATCATTCTGTAAGTTTGTACTATGATTCAGAATGGTATGCTATGGTAGGCAGGGTGTGCCTAGTAGATTCCAATTGAAGGAAATGACTAGGTTGCTTAGAGGAGGGACCGAATAAATGGCCGGGTAAATCTCTGACGAACTTCCTTCCTACGGTAAAGGAACAGGTAGATTGCCCCCATGTTCATCTGAATCTGTGTTAACAAAAAGAATTTGAATGGTGTTGTCCTCATTCTCTTTGGTGACTTATCATCTGAAGGTGGACGTTCTGAAGACAAGACTGGGTCGACTGCCGTCTCGACCTGTTGACTTTTGTCTGGTGTGGACTCAGAGGGTTTATCTTCAATGATAGGTGCTTCGACTGACAAAAAAGGTGTGTCAGCCGGATTTTCAACTAGCGATGGACTCGGCAAGAGTTTCTTATATTCGGGAGGAAGTCGCTGCGATGATGTAGGATGGTTGTCCAAGACTCTTTTAGCTTTGTCCAAGAAGGGACAACAGTGGAGGGCATGATTGCCTTCACACAATCTACAAGGAAATTTAGATCTTCCTTTCTGTCCATTGACTTCGTTTTCGCTAGTTGATGGTGTGCTCTTAACATGATCGTCAGAGGTTGAGGACACTAGATTGTGCAAGTGGGGAGACCAGTTCCTTATCAGGACAATCTCGATGATAGTGGGCTCCTTTGCAAATGACACTTGGAGATTTAGGTTTGGAAGGTGTAGAGTGTGGATTTTCGCCAGACAATGCATGGTTGCCCCCTTTCGCCATCGGCTTCTTCTTCTTCTTCTCCTTCCCTTCTTCTTCTCAGTTACTTGGTTTTTAGTTTCAATAGCTTCACCAAGTGAAGAGGAAGAAAGAGATGGAGAAACAAACAAAGTAGAAGGTTGGGGGGTAACTCTAGTATCATCTAGTTGGTAATTTGATTACTCAGGAATCACGGTGTTTTGAATGAGAGAGGTCGAGAAAAGCCATACTGGTAGGCCAATTGTAAGCCCTGGAAGGGACAATGTAGCCATATCATGTGTACCAACATCTCCCCAAGAGAAGAAGGGACTAGGATTACCCCCAAGGGGAAATCCTTGATTGGTGGACTCCATTTTATCAACCTAAGACCAACGAGGGAACAATGATGTTATTCCGATTAAAATAAATTTTATGACACTTTGACACAACTTGCTTTTTCAATTTTTAAGAGTCGAGAAAAAGCTAAAGATGGCTCTAGTCACCTTCGATTTTTAATGAGCCTGAAGTGACAAGTGCTTAGATGGACCTTTTCTTTTAAGGATTCTGAAAAGGAACGAAAGTGACTACTATGGAAATCTAGACAGAGGGATTACCAAACCAATCGCAAAACTGTAGAATACTTTTTACGATACAGCAGTCAATCTTCCTGAATGCTGTGTTCAGTGCATTGCAATCGATAAGGCAGCAAACATAACTTCCTAAGGATAAAGGATATAGCCTATTGTGGTCTCCCAATATATACTCGATGGTACATGGGAGAACAAGTCCATACTGGCACTTGTCGTCTCAAAGAGGAGGAATCACCCAACCTATGATGAAAGTGATAGTTACCAGGCTTTACGATGCCGGAATACGTCTCTAGCCTAGACTTCTAAGTGTTGTTCGTTAGGTTCCAAAGCGTTTTTATGTTCATTGAAATTTATTTTATAGCTGATCTTTCTTAGGAAGTTTTCCTTTAAGGTTCATAGTGTGATGTAGATATACAACTCCTAAACATGCAATCTAAGATGCTAAAGAGTCGTTTACTCTTCTTTTTGCAATGAAAATCCTAGCTACTAGGGAAAGAGAAATAAAATCCTTTCAACATAGAGCAGAGAGCACACACTAAGATGCACTGTCCTAAATCAATTTCCACAAGAAGTCTAAATGCAAATGCACATGCATATATTTGTTTTTTTTCTTTCTTAATGCGTGAATGACAAAAAGAATGCTAAGTACAGATCTGAACTATTCTTATTTCAAAGCGACAATACTAACAATTTTCTTTTCAAAAACGAAAGGAAGACTAAGACGGCACTTTGCGATTTCGAATTCAAAAATTTCTTTCGACACTTGAAATACTATTAATTCAAATCAAATACAATGGCAAAAGTGTGATTGACTATCAAAAAGAGGAAGACTATTTTCTTTGATTGAAAACAACACTTGCGACACTTTCAAATCAAAAGACGACAGTTCGATTAAGCTACTGTTTGCAAAAGAGAACTGTAAATGACAAAAAATACATTAAAAAATTCACAATTCTTTATTAATGGAGGCCGAATAATGCAAAGGAAGGGAGTTTCAACAGTGATATACTGATCACAGATTGCAAAACTACTGAATAAATCTGAAGACAATGAAGGAAAAACCAAAATCTAGAGGCAGAAACAGTCTCATCTGATCATCGCACCTGTAACACAGGGAAACAGGGATGCATCTCACCTACAGCACACGGGAGGTGTGATGCATCCAGACTACTAATGAGAGATAGTGCGATGGTCCAGGAACGAGACTGAGCTTGGTTTTTGCTCACAGTTTGCAGCTAAGTTCAGGGGTTTAGGCTGAGCTAATGATAGGCAGTAAACACAAAGTATAGGGGCTGATCTAGTGAGGTTATTTGAGCTACCACCAGGGCACTTAGGATGTTTGCAAGTCAATTGTTCAGTTTATAAACAAAACCTAGATATGGACTGAAGTAGGGTTGATCCACTTTGCAGTTGTATAGCAAAAGCAGTTCGAAGGCTAGCTGGCTTAACTTCAGGCTCCATCTGTAGTTTATAAAGCAAACAAATAGAGACAAGTAATCAAACTATTCACTCCCCAGCGGAGTGGCCATTTTTTTATCGAGAAAACTAGTGTTCATTCAGAGCTACTAGTCCCACTAAGACGGGTAGCTATCTTAGAAACAAACAAACTAAAGTTACTTGTGTTTTCCTTTATAAGAGATAGATGAGAGAGAAGCAGAGAGTACCAACCTCAGTCTTTCGCTTGGTTCCTTGCTTGTTTCCTCCCTCCTTTGACAGAGTTCTACCACTCCTTCTTTACTTGTCCCACTTCAAAGAACACCTGTAGAGTCAAAGCAGCATAATACCATCAAAGCATAGAGATCTATAACCATAAAAAATATAGGATCAGATGTATATTAACCATATAAATGCATATATCAATACAAGATTCAGAGATATACAGGAATATGGAGGAAAACTCAAATAGCTTTATTGATAGAAATAGTAGAAGAGAGGATTACAACCAAGTTGTCTGATACAACGCCATACTCCCAGCATGAAAGCCCTCTTCATCTCATGAAAATCTTAGATCACCCAACAATACAATGTTGCACAGAGAAACCAACAACACTTCCTTACAAAATACAAAATTCCAGCCTCTGGATCTCTAGGATGAGGGATCCATATATAGATATTTGCAGGTGGGTGAGTCAGCTTCTGGGATTTTGATTAGTGTCCTCTCTCTGATAGTTCTTGGTTCCACTTGGAGATTTCATGATCTCTTACTCATCCCTGGGTGAATTCAGAGAGGCAAGTGTCAAATGGGTAGTTTCTAGAAGATTCTCTGGGTTTCCACCTAGCCAACTGCCTTTGCCATTTGTCTGCTCTCACTCATCGCACCCTACAGAAGGGATTTTCAGTATGCATCGCACTTTTTGCATGTGGCAGGTGAGATGCATCGCACCCTTAGCATTGAGCCGTCTGTATGGTCCAGTTTTGACTAGTTCTGAATATTTTTTCAGGGAGAAATTCTGGGAGATGATGTAATTAGCTAACCTTGTTCCCTTAGGGTATGAAACAACATTTTAGGGGTTTAGAAGCCCTTGGTTTGTGGACATATGTGATTGGGGTTGCAGTGCCCAAATATGTCTATAAAAAATGTGTAATGATAGAGGATGAAAGAGCCATGTATGAGACCATGCTTAACATTTCCAAGAAAGTGGAAATTGTGTATGAAACTCTACAGAAAGAAATAGAGGAAAAGGAGTGCTTACAGCTTTAGTTGAAAGCCACAGAAGAGGCCATGGAAGCATTGAAGAAAAAAACATAATCTTCAAACAGATAATGATGAATTGAATATGCACTTAAATGAAGAGAAAGAGGAGAGACAAAGTTTGCTACTACAATTGCAAGCAAAGGACGAGGCCTTGGAAAAGCTGTGGCGAGTCCCATGTGAGGTAAAAAGTAGTTCTCCATCTTCATGTATGTTTCCTAATGATGATTTTTTTTGTGTTTGAAAAACATACCACAGGAATTGGCTTCAAACTGTTGAAGAGAATGGGGTATGAAGGAAAAGGCTTGGGCGTTAATGGCCAAGGCATTGTCAACTACATCCAAGTAGAGGAATTACCCTGTCAGGTAGGACTTGGGTATGTCAGGAAATAAGTTGGGGAATGCGCTGAGACAGTTAGTGAACCACCAACAACGGATGATGAGTAGCCGTCATCAATTCTGTCGAAATTGAAAGAGAAGGTAAAATATGTTGATTTCCTTTTGATTTCATCTTCTCATAGTATGATGTCTGTTGGAGATTTGGAGATCCCGATTACAGGGAAAAATATGAGGCTCCTTACAAAGACAAGGAATGAGGAGAAAGGGCTTGGTGCTGACAACCAAGGCATGACCCAACCTTTGGAGGATGTGCATGAACATTGATTTGTAGGCTCGAGATACACCAGAGGAGAGTGCTCAAAGGTGTCAAATTTGTCCGAGACTTCATTGAGGAAAGAGAATGATGGGAAAACATCCCCATCATCCTATGGTAGTTTCCATTGCAGGGAGAGAGTTGAGGCAAGCTCTCATCGCCATATTGACATAAAAAACAACAAAGTAAGGTATAATCATTTTTGATCTTCAAATTTTCATTTTGATTATAATCATGTTGTTAATAATGAGTGAAGATCAAGGCATCGAAAAACATGTACTTTTTCTGGTTTACCTAACCATACCTTTTCCAAGTGTTGGAAAAGAATGGCAACACTCATGAAGCATGAAGGACCCTCTCGAAAGCATGAAAAGAAATAGGTTAAATAGATATGGAAGATGAGAACCTACTGTAGTCATTGCGATAGAAATGGCCATCAGAGAGCCACTTGTTGGAAGCTCCATCAAGAGCAGCGCTTTAAAGACAAAGTGTTGGTGCGCGAACCAGGTAAAGCAGTTGTTCGACAAACAAAACCACCTCAAGGAGGTGACCCATTCACAAATATAAGTGAGAAATGGTTTCTAGACATGTTGTCATTTCATGGTCATTCTTTTGTAAATCACTTGTTGCATTTTAAAATGTAAACGTGATGATGTGTTTCCATCACGTAGTCAACAACAATGATGTCTGGTCATGTTTTGAGTTGCATGTTAAACTCTGAAGGTGATGTTATGTTTCCATCACTTGTCGGAACAATAGTGTTTGGCATTATGCATGTAAATCATGTGTTGTAGTGGTGAGGTGTTTTCCATCACTTTTTGAAGCAACCATGATAGGTTGGACTTGTCATATCTGGAGTATTATGTCCATCTTATTGTAAACTTGACCACCGAGTATGAGTTATAAACTCGTGGCAAGTATGGGACGTTTGGGTCTTTAGTTTGGTCATGTCATTCAGAGCATGTAATTTGCAAACAGGTTGCAGAAGTAGCAAGTGTCGGTTCGTCGCTTAAGGCTCTAAAGAACAAAGGTGAAGGAGATGGAAGTGAGACCTTTTCAGGACATTTGTTATGTAGACAGGGTACAGAGAAAGATGTAGATTACTTTTTATGCTTTTGGAGGACCAAAAGCTCCTTAGCGGGGAGGATTGATCTAGGTGGATATTCAGACACCATGGCATGGAAATGCTTAAAAATCAAATTGATCAGAATGATGTTAAACTAGGACCAGATCGAAGAGCTCATATTCTTGATCGTGGAGGTGCGAACAGTTTGTCAATCCGAGTCCAGATGATGAAGTTATTGTGAAAAGTGTTTGCCTTAAGTTCCTTTGAAAAGGGGGGTTTTTAACATAAAAATGGCTTTAAGACTTTATAAGGCAAATCACATCGGGAATCATGTCAAGGGAAGACTTAAGGTGGGCCTTTGGAACCCCCGATCAGTGATCTACGATTAATTGGGATTGGGGCATGCTAGTTGCGATATCGGTGATGTCGGAGAGTTAAGATTGCGATTAGCGGTCAAATCAGCGATATTAGTGCTAGTAAAGTGGTAATGTCGGCATCGGAAAAACCAAAAGGCCAAAGACTGGGACCCATAGATATCAGCTATTGCAGTTAGTGATCGCTGATATCAACGATCGACGATCGACATCGGCAGATGTTGAAGGAAAGACCCCGGGTCAAAGCGATAGTGATAAGAAATTAGGTGCGGACCCGATGGGAATTATAAGTCCGATTTTATAAAATTTGAAATCTGAACTTTCAGATTTTTCAATGTTTCTCAGTGTTTTTTGGGTTTTTGTTTATCGCTATAAAACGATAAAAATACTATTTTCTTAAGGTTGTTGCGCCTGCCGACTTTTCTACACAAACGGCTTCTATTATTAAGCAACAAGCCTCCGATTTTGAAGCGCTCTTGTCCCAAACATGTTATAAAACATGATGGGTGACAGAGAGCCGAGGGGGTTGGAGACAGAGAAAGCCTGCATGCCAGAGAGTGCCCGAGAGCCCGAAACCTGTGCTAAAGTGCCGAGAGCATGGTGTAGAGAGCTAAGAGTGGTAAAAGGCTGCGTAACAGAGGGTGAGGGCAATAAAACAAAGAACCCAAGAGACTGCGTGACAGAGAACTAGAGAGCTTGTGCTAGAGAGCCCCAAGAGCTTGAAGTGCTAGAGAGCCATAAGGAGGCTACGCTCGATGAATAGTCATAGAATGAGGCTATACAGAGATAGCCAGACTATGTTGCGAATTATGTAGGGAAACTTGAAGCCAGAGCTGCGCTTGAGATGCGTAGAGCCATAGAGCTTGAACTTCAGGCAGATCACAGAGCTGCAGTGACAGAGCCAAATAGCCAGCAAGCTACAGAGTCGAGATTCCATAACAGTTATTCTTATGATCGATTCCCTTAATCAATGCTTCTTTGATTTATTCTTCTTGTGATCGATTCTTCTTGCAATCGATGCTGTGAATTCGATATTCAACATGCTTCAAACATTTATTGAACAACTATGTGTTAGATGTCCATTTTCTTGTGCAAGCATCCATCTTCATGAGGATTGTTGCCTGGAGAGCAATGGTTCAAGCAGCTTCAGCACTTTGACAGTCTAATTCAGATGGCCCGTGGTGTGAGGTATATGATTATTGTTCATGTACTTCTTCTTTTACATTATGCTACATCGATCCTTGGTTGATATTGATGCAGGATCTTCTTTATTACATGTTGTCATGATTCCTTGCTGATTTGAAGCAAAATCTTTCTATGTGATGTACTTTCTATCATAGCTCTTCATGTTATGTTTTGAGATCCCTTGTTGTATGTTGTTGGGATACTCTTGTTGTCATCATGCATGTGTTTTACTTTGATATCCCTTTTGTGCCATGTTGACGAAATGCGCCCCATGCTTATTTTTGTGTCATACTGATAGGAGTCTGTTGATTGAGAGTTCTAGTTGTGGAACATCTATTAGAGCCACTCCCACGTGAGGGAATTCTTCCTTGTATGATCAAGTCAAAGGAAATCTTATACGTGGAAGCAACACAACTATGAACCATTCTTTACGTTGCTGCGGAGCTATGTCGAAGCTCACCTGATCTAATAATACTTTAAACCTTTGAGCAAATTCCTAAACAGACTCAATAGGCCTCTGTTTGATTCCTTTTAACTCTGTGATGCAATGCGACTCAGACTTCGGCTTCTTAAATTATTTTACCAGCATTGTTTTAATATATGCGAATGATCTGATTTTATTACTCGAATACTTCATGCACCACATCAATGATCTATCTCGAAATGTTGTAACAAGTTGTTCTTTCTTTATATTTTCATCATGGACCTACTTTGCTGTCCATACTGCTTCACATAAAAACCAAAATTTCTCTGGGTCCTCTGATCCAGTCCCTTTAAAAATAGGTAGCTTAATATCATCAACCATATTTCTTCTTGGAGGGGGATGGGGAGGGGGATTCGTTGGGGAGGGGGGTGGGGAAAACCAAAAGAACCCTTATTATTACTCGATTCTGGCTTCGGCGAGCTTTTAGACTGGAAGGGTGAATACTGTGGAGTTACTTCAGGGTTCTCAGGGAGGTTTTCTTTACTTTCAGACTCACTTAATAGAGGGCTATAGTCAGTTTCTATAAAAGCATTTGGATCTTGGCCATGATATCTCTTTCTAGTGTTTATTCTATATCTTTTTCCAATTCGCATTGTTCTAATCTCTTCTTCATATCTTCTCCAAAACATAAGTAATCTAATAATATGTTTGCATTCATAAAATTTCCTTTTCGCACAAAATCATCTTTATCTAGAGTTTCAGAGATCTCAAGTACTTACCTCGCGTTCCTTTGAAACAAATTCGTTATACTTCGTTGTAGGACACATTTGAGTCTACCGCGAACTCAGTGATGAATCCTCCCAAGATGTTATCAATCCAGAAATAAAGAGCTCTTGAGATCCTATTATCGATGTTCTTGAGTCGTTATATCAATTTAGGGGTCCACTCCTTAGGTTCGTCTCCTTTAAAACAATATTTTCTCTCAGTCAACCTTGATATCCACTTGTAGAGCTCAATATGAAATGAACTAAAGAATATTTCGTATTGATCTTCGAAAATATACTTTTCCAACCACCTTTCAGATGATAGACAAGGGATTCTATTCTCTTGCTCTATAAATTCTCTTTCATTTTGTTCTACACAAACTTGAATTTATTTCTTCGACGGATGCCACATAAACATATCCCTCAAATAGATCCTGGTCCCAGCAATAGAACCATTTTTTGGCTTAGGTTGGGCTGAACTAGGTTCGATCTTTGTCATATGCCAACAAAACCCTCAATCACTGGCCCTCTCGGCAACGACCTGCAAGCAGATCACAGTCTCACCTAAAGTGACTAAGGGAGGATGCAGAACTAGGTTTTTGCAGCCTTGAGGGATGATGTGATGTGGTATTTTTATGTTCTTTTATCCTTAACATACATAGATTACTTCACATTCATATATTACTTTGCCACATTACATTCATCACTTAAAACATATCATATACATCCATAAAACTTTATTGTACCAAAATGAAGTGCAACTGCTATGCTACAATAGATAATAAGCGAATAAACACATGAAGACACAGATTTTACCGTGGTTCATCCCAATGTGGGACTACGTCCACAAGAACTGTTGCTTATGATAAAAAATTTGTACAACAAACAGTTCTTATCTTGCGTACTCAACTGCGGGAAGTTCACACACTCAACTACGAACTCGGGCCTCTGCGCACTCAGTTGCAGAACCTTGCCTTCTTTTCCAAACCACAATTCACAAAGATATAATCATTCAATGCATTATGTGATTCTTCAAGACTATCTCCTTCTTTATTATTCATCCCTATATATACTATTACATCGAGGGATATAACATCATAATACCATGGTCCATTTACTATGGAATCCCCTAATACAAGCTACGATGGTCCAAATCCATTCATCATTTACAAAATTACATTCTTATAAAAAAAGGGAGGGGCTTCAACCCACTCCGAAGTCCATATACTGTGCGGTATATCTACTGGGTTGTCCACATTGGTGCTTCACTGTGTGGTCCATGTTGCACTCCACTCCTCAAAATGTGGAGTCTTCATCAAAATCTAGGCCAAGTTGGGATGTTCCCAACAAGTACATTTCAGAAACCTATATGAAACGAAATGTAACACTTACGACCAGCTAAATTAAACATAAATACAGCCAACGTAAATGTATGCATTTTATTTAACACTTTTGACTTCAGTGTTTAATGTGGGGTTAAGATTTTGATACCATTTAAGAAAGAAAATCAATAATGTAATGTAAAGAATCCCATCAATAATGTAACATTAAAAAAAAATTTGAGTGTAGTTGAAATTTTAGTTTAATTAATATAACAATTTCTTATGGATGACATAATATAAATAATTTCTTATTGTAGTCCAATCTATGGTTTGATTAACAAAAACAACTTCACATAAACAATGCGACACAAATAATCGTGAACTAAAATTATCATTTAAATTGCATTTAACATCAAGTTTTAACTAAAATATAAATTATTATGTTAACATAAGGTGGCTATATTTTAAATCTAATATATAAAGATTTTATATTATTGATTATCATAACATTGTTTATGTAGAAGTTATTGTGATAATTATTTAATTAAAAAATTTAACTAAATTGAATCTAGTTAAGATAACCTTAATATTAAATTAAAAAATCTTAAAATTTACTTGAGTTTAAACAAATACATAAATAATTGAAGTAATATAATGGAGGGTGTCTATATTTTAAACCATTGTGTAAATATTCTACTCATCCTGACATTATCCAGGTATAAATTATTATAATATTAATTTTTTAATTTTTTAAACTGAATTGAATCTAATTTGAAACCAACCACAATTTTAAATAAAAATATTTTTTAATTAAAAAATGATATTCAATCTATTCAAAATGCAATTTTAACATACAACCATAATTGGCCTCGTATCTATGTTTATAAACATAACCTACATTTCCTAACATTTCATGTACTACATTTTGGCGACCTAAATGAAACCAAACGAAATGAAACGAAACGAAATGTAACTTTGTTAGTCTTACATTTACGACCACCTAAACTAAGTGTACTTCCTATATGACATTGAATTCGAGGAAATGTACCATGCTCGCAAGAAGCATGCTCATAGACTCATTAAAGCTCGTAGACTCAAGGCACAATATATTATTGATAACAAAACTTACAAAAATAAGTCTTAACTTTACAAAACATAACTAAAGCTAAAGTTAAAACTCTGCAGGAAAAGCAAAGCAAAATCAAAATAATGTCATAATCACAAAATAAGATCTTCTATAAAACCAACATGAATAGACCCAAGAAAAAGAGCTCCATGATGACCTCATTAAACATATGAAAAAAATAGCAAAATAAAATAAATAACAAGAGCCAAGGTAGACTGATAATATTTCTTAAGCTTGGTTTAATATTAGTGAATTCATGTTGCAATGTATATTTTTATATAAAGGAAGATGTCCTTACATAAATTTTTCTTGTGAGTGAGTTTAATACGTTATTGTGAGATTTTGATACCTCTGTGAATGAAAAATGGTTAGGTGATGTAAAAACTCTCATCAATGATAATCTCATAAAAAATGTTTACCCCACATCAAATGCAAGTCTAATTATATTTTCATTTGAAGTTTCTCAATGTTACATTATTAACATGTGGAATTGTTATATTGACCAAAAACATTATTATAAGGGTGTTAATAGCCTCTTTATGTTACGTCATTAATGTAAGTATCACGTGACATCAAAACATATTTGCATATCCACTAAATGATTCTTTATGTTTTATCACTGATTTTCATTTTCTAGATTGCATCAAAACCATAACCCCACATTAATTATAAAAATCAAAAGTGTCAAAGGAAAAAAATAAATTTTCAAAACTTCAACCCTACATTAAATACAACTTGTTTAGAAATTTTTTACCTAATTTCCTTTATATAAATTAAAATAAATATGTTAAGTTTTTTTACGTTTTCCCAACTGCTACCTACAATTACGGAAGTAAACTGTAGCCATTTCCTTAATTTCTGGAAACCAACTGCGGTAATTTCCTTAAATTACGGAAATCAATTGCAGTTAATTAATTTCTTGTTGGGAGCTTCTGGAGTGGTCCATTACTCCCTCTGCAGTTCTCTACCATGATCTATGGAACACTTGACACATAACCAATAGAAGCTTGATGGAAGCTTGGCTATAAATTCTTCTGTTTGGTCCCCAAGCTCACTAACTCAATCCCCTTCAGTCTTACACCATCAAGTTAGAGTGAGCAGAGCTTGGAAGTGCCAAAAGGGATTTGGGAATGATTTGCCAACCTCTATATAATCCTTTTCTTACCTGCTGTGCTAGAGTGGGTTAGGTTCTTTGTCTTACATGCTCTGTTAATTCCAACGTTTTCGTTGTCCAATTGTAAAAGCTTCGGAGACCACGACCTCCTTTCCACAACCATTTTCACGATTGCCTTCTGAGTCCTGTAGCATAGTCAGTGGCACGCACAGAAGCTGGTTGGAGGGTCTGGTATCGGATTCAAGGCGTCAGATTACATCACAAAAGATCTTTGTTAAAGACAAAAGGCTTTACAAGAGCCTCGCAGCTTTCAATTTCGTTTTACACCAAGATTTGTGTTGACGAGGGTTCGATTTCCGTCATTTTTCAACCATAAATTCATCCGCCAACTAGTTTTCTTTGGTCGTGTGGACGGATTCTTGTTTCTTGCAGAATTCTTGAGTTGGCAAAGTTTCGAAAGAAGAAGATTGCCAAAGCTATTGGAGATTTTTTTTGAAGTTGCAGTTTTGGACTTAAAAAATAAACAGCGTGAGCAAGCATCAATGGCTAGAGGTATTTTTCTTGGGCATTAAAGTTTATTCCGCATTAAAGTTAGTTTTCGATTGTTATAGAATCGTTATTTAAGCTTACATTTGGTATCAGAGCCCATCTTTTATCTCTGCCTTGGTGTTTACCATTAAAATGAGGGTTTTCTGGAGTTTCTTGATTTCGTGTGTTTTACTCGATTGTACAATTTGTTTTTACTTGAGTAAAAAGAGGAATATAATGAAATCAATGAGTGGCTTTATAAATAATGAATTTTTTTGACATATAAAGAATTTTCAGAATATACAGGGGAATTCCAGACTCTTCACTAAAACGTAATGCATTACATAACAGATTCCCATTACAGAACCTAATTAGAGTTTTTTAAGAATGTTATGCATGAATATTTTAGTTTTATTTATGCAAATTATCATTATTCTCATATCAAGTTAATTTTTTTTTTATGTAAGAAATAATGTCTAGTGATCCATATAATTTTAATTGATTAGAGAATAGCCACAACATCTCTAATTAAATAATATTATATATTATGATAGATTAGGATCACATAAAGAATATTTAGACATTAATTGTAATTAGTTATACTAAATATAATAAATTTTATCCCATAGGAACTTTTGTTATATTTACATAATTAATGAGGATAAAATATTAAATTATTCATAACTTACCCACAGAAATTATGAATTAATAGTTTTATCATAAAGTTCAAATCTAAGATAGAATTTATATCAAATGATAATCATAATATACCCTTTCAAATTATGAATTAAGTGAAAAAATTGATAAATTCTATCATAAAGAATAATTAAATTTGCTTGAATTGAAAATTTAGTTCACAAACAATTTTTACGTCATTAGATTCAATTTTAAGCATGATTACATCGGTAAAGCATGGAATTTTATTTAGGCCTCAAATTTAACGTAAGCATGTGATCTTTAATTTTATGCAGTTGTACAACCTGCAAATTTCTCTGAAATTCGTTGTGATATCCCTAAACTTAAGGGAGATAACTATAAGGTTTGGAAGGGGAGGGTTCTCCTTCATTTGCGTTGGATGGACATAGACTATGCTATTAGGAAAGATGACCCACCAGCACTCACTGATACCAGCACTACAACGGACATCACGCTTTATGAACGATGGGAACGATCCAATCGCCTAAGGATGATGTTCATTAAGACTAAAATTTCAGCTGGTATTTGTGGTTCCATTGATCAGCATGAAAAGGTCCGAGACTTGCTGAAAGCCATCGATGATCAATTCGTCACTTCAGATAAGGAACTAGCAAGCACCCTAATCATGAAGTTCTCATCTCTAAGACTCACCAGTGTGAAAGGTGTGCGCGAGCACATCATGCAAATGAGGGACATTATGGCTCAATTGAAGAAACTCGAGGTTGAAATATTGGAGTCCTTCCTGGTGCACTACATTCTAAACACCCTTCCGCACCAATACGGACCTTTCAAAATCTCATACAACACACATAATGATAAATGGTCAATTAATGAACTCATGACCATGTTTGTTCAAGAGGAAGAGAGACTGGTGATGGAACTGGGAGAAAGTGCAATGTTGGTAACGCGAGGAAAGGGCAAATCTCAAGCCAATCGGAAAGGGAAAGGTAAAGTACCTCCCCAAGCCGATATCAAGAAGGATTCCAAGTGTTTCTTCTATAAAAAGAAGGGACACATGAAGAAGGAATGCGCCAAATTTTAGAAATGGCTTGCGGACAAAGGTAATCCAATCTCGTTTGTTTGTTATGAATCTAATATGGTTAATGTAAATATTAACACATGGTGGATTGATTCTGGATCAACAATTCACATTTTGAACTCCTTGCAGGGTTTGCAAAACCTAAGGAAGCCAGTGGGAAGTGAGCAAAGCATCTTATTAGGAAACAAGATGGGCTCACATGTGGAAGCTATAGGAACATGCTATTTAACTTTAAGTAGTGGCTTTGTTTTAGAATTAGAAAAGATATTTTATGTTCCAAGTTTTCCTAGAAACTTGATTTCAGTTTCAAGGCTTGTACCTTTTGGATATTCCTTCAACTTTTCAGAAATATCTTTCAATTTATTTTATAAATCTGATTGTGTTGGGAATGGTATTTTGTCTAATGGTATTTACTGCATTAATTTACAAAACAATGTCACTTATAATTCAATGCATGTTCACACTGGCACTAAAAGATGTGTTATTAATGAAGATTCCTCTAAATTCTGGCACCGAAGACTAGGTCATATCTCCATAGAAAGAAATAAAATATTGGTAAATGTAGGGGTACTTAATACTTTGGATTTTATTGATTTTGAGACTTGTGTGGACTGCATAAAGGGAAAGCAGACCAGCAAGTCAAAGAAAGGTGCCAATAGGAGTTCGGACATATTAGAGATCATACATACTGATATATGTAGTCCAGCCATGGACTCACATGGTCAGAGATACTTCATCTCCTTTATAGATGATTACTCATGATATATGTATCTCTACGTGCTTCATAAAAAGAGCGAAGCATTAGATGCCTTTGAGATATTTAAGGCTGAAGTAGAGAAACAACGCGGGAAGCAAATTAAGATCGTGAGATCAGATAGAGGTGGAGAATATTATGGTAGATACACAGAAAATGGACAAGCACCTGGTCCATTCGCAAAGTTTCTTCAAGAGCATGGGATTGTTGCCCAATACACCATGCCTAGTTCACCTGACTAGAATGGTGTAGCAGAAAGAAGAAATTGAACATTATTGGACATGGTGCAGAGTATGCTTAGCAGCTCCAATCTTCCTAAATCCTTGTGGATTGAAGCACTTAAGACGACAGTGCATATATTAAACTGAGTTCCAACCAAGGCTATTCCTAAAACACCATTTGAATTATGGAAAGGTTGGAAACCGAGTTTGTGACATATGCGTGTTTGGGGATGCCCGTCTGAAGTGAGAATTTATAATCCACAAGAGAAGAAGCTGGACCCAAGGACCATTAGTGGGTATTTCATTGGATATGTTGAAAGGTCTAAAGGTTATAGATTTTATTTTCCATCTCACAACACTAGGATTGTGGAATCAAGAAATGTAAAGTTTCTTGAAAATGACTTGATTAGTGGGAGCGATCAAACCAGGAACATAGTTTCTGAGAAGGATCATTCAGAATCTCAACCTTCCACCTCAAGTGATAGATTGATTATTGTTCACAGCACCCCTCAAGTACAAACTGGTGTTGAACAACAAATTGTTGAAGTTCCACAAGCTGCTGATGACATTCTAGTAGATCAGGTAGTTCAAGAGTTGCCAAGAACTTTTCAACAACAAGTTGAACCACATACTTCTCAAGAAGATGATGGTACAACATTAAGAAGATCTACTAGACCAAAGAGATCAGCAATTCCTAATGATTATGTTGTGTACCTGCAAGAATCTGACTACAACATTGGAGCCGAAAATGATCTCGAGTCCTTTTCACAAGCCATGAGTTGCAAAGAATCAGAATTAAGGTATAATGCCATGAAGGAAGAGACGAATTCCATAAAGAGTAACGAAGTCTAGGATCTTGTTGAGTTGCCTAATGGTGCAAAAGCCATTGGATGTAAATGGTTCTTTAAGACAAAGAAAGACTCATTGGGCAACATTGAGAGATACAAGGCAAGACTCGTTGCTAAGGGATTCACTTAGAAAGAAGGAATCGACTACATGGAGACTTTCTCTCCTGTATCTAAGAAAGATTCCTTGCGCATTATTATGGAATTAGTAGCCCATTTTGACTTGGAGTTGCAGCAAATGGATGTGAAAACGACATTTCTCAATGGAGATCTAGAGGAGGAGGTTTACATGAAACAACCTGAAGGATTCCCCTCTAGTGATGGTGAGCGATTGCTTTTGCAAGCTGAAGAAATCCTTATACGGTTTAAAACAAGCATCCCGCCAATGGTATTTGAAATTCCATAATGTAATTTCTTATTTTGGTTTTGTAGAAAATATTATGGATCAATGTATATACCTGAAAGTCAGTAGGAGTAAAAGTTGTTTTCTTGTTAACAATGTAAACTTTGAAACGGGAACTATAAACTCAAAACGGGAACTCTGGCCCAAAAACCCAAAAAAAACCACAAAAACAGTGCTCAAAACGAAAAGTGTGTATACTGGAACGATGTTTTTTTTTTTAGGTGTCAATTTTGCGGTTGTTTTAAAAATGGCAGTGACTACGAAATTTTCCTGCAAAATATAGCTTCAGAACGAAAGTGTTGATACTGGAATAATGATTTTTTTTTAGGGTCAATTTTCATACTTTTTAAACAATGCTAATAAAACCAATTTTTTATGTCTCAAACAAAGTTAACTTTTAAGGAAAAACACATTAATGTTTCTGGTAGAATATCATTTTTCTTTCCTAAGTATAAATTTAACATGTTTTCAACCACAAAACTAAAAAAACATGACATTATGAACAAATTATATCACTGAATGAATTCAAAAGTCTTTATTTGTACACTGAATAAAAGAGACATTATATCTCTAATTTGATATTGCATTGTAGATATTTAAACAATAAAATTTATCATACTTAAGACATAATCCAACAACATAAAAATGCTTCATAACTTCTCATTTAACAAAATATGGAAAACATTAATTTTATTTGAAGATACGATGCATACATCAGTTATATAAACTGTCTTAAACAATTATTCAAAATCACTCATATTTTCTTGCACACCATCAGAATTCACATCTTCAGATGAGTGACTGGATGCTGACGAAGATGTTCCATATTCTTCTCTGTCATCAACTAGTGCCCCATCTGAGTCCACATGCATGCCCAAGATTCCAGGTTTCAAAAGTCTTCTAGATCTACGACTAGTTTCAGCAGAGTCCCATGTCAACACGGTTCCTTCTTGTAACAACCTTTTCAGAATCTCTGTCGTCTTGAAGCGAAGAGTTCCTCTCTTTGTTAAATTGAAGTCATAAACAAGTATGTCAACATCCTTCAATTGTAATATGTCTGTGCGGCGGCGATTTATATTTGTACCCTTTCTTTTTCTTTTTCCACCATTTTTTTTGTCAACTACCATCTCTGGCTTATACACACCATTGAATGGGTGTGTATTTGTGGCATACCAATGTACTTCAACACCTGTAACATCCTCATTTTCTGTAAAGACCTTTAAAACTTTAGCAACCCAAAATGGATAGCCATTGGGATCTCTATCTGCTAGCACTGCAATCATGCAACCCTCCTTAATATCCTGTACTGAACCCCTATAAAGGTCTTCCATGGCTTCACGTTGTGCACGAGATCTTCTGGAACTTATATACATCTCTCTTTCCTCTGCCTGTGAAGAATTAATAATACCTTGAGATTGTTGTTGTTCAACAATGTTTACTTCCTCATGTTCATTCGACACATTTTGTGGCCAAATAAATGGATTTTTCAAAGGTATATCTTCATTTATTGTTGTCGAAATGAGATCACTTTGATTATTGAAAAACGACTCCCACCAAACTGAATCAGCAATGTCAAAGTACTCATATGTATATCTAATACATTTTTTAATTTCTTCCAGGCAATCAGAATAATTTATAGCCCTGTTCTGTCTACGTGCATTCTGAACTTCACCAACTGATTGTAATGACAATATTTTTGATGCAAATATTGGATGATCTGGAATGAACTTCAAAAATTGCAATCCTGATGACGGTGCCAACTCTATAGTAGTTGAATACTTCTTGCCCCATATTAGTGTTTTCCCATCAATTTTTTTGATACGAAATTGATGTTGTTAGCTAATGTCATTAAGTTGTTCAATGCATTTCCCCTCACCATATGATCCCAGAATAAACCTTCGCATGTCAACAGTTTCTTCCAACACTTCAAAAGCAGGCTCTGGCATGTATGATTTCTTAATACATTCAATTAGTGATGGCAAGCTCCCAACTTCCTTCCTCCTCAATGTGACTGAAAAACGACTGAACATCTGATCAATATGGTCATGAGTGTGCCCAACAAGAAGGAAACCAACCTTTACCTTTTGAAAAATTCTCAATTCAACAAGCATGTTCAGATACCCAAAAACAATCTGATTTTTGTTTTCACGGCAAGTGTTGTCCAATTGTAGATACAAAACTTCAGGAAGATTACCAGACCAATGAGAAATCACATCATGAATTATGGTTATGGTCAGATTTGCATCATTATGAATATTTGGAGCTGTGAAGTACACCCTTGGCAACATTTTCCCATTGAAGGCCATACAACCGACCAAGTGAAACTGAATAAAATTTTCCTCTTGTAGATTTTTGGGTGTGCGAACAAAATGTGGTAAAAGTGTTTTCTTCTGGTCCATACCATCAATTATCAAACCCAAATATTTATTTGGATTATCATAACACTTCTTTCGATGCTTGTACAACTTCTTCCTTTCATTTGTTTGTTGTTCGCGATGCTCCTGAAGTTCTTTGACAATTAAATCTACATAACATAAAAGAAATTCATTAAGAAATATGTTTTCATAGTTGATGACTATACAATTTTAAAAGTAAAAGTTATGAACACTTACCTCTTTCTGAGCCTTCACATTTGTCCCTTTTTTATTTAAGAGAAGCACATGTACTGCAAATCCCCATCCTTGTCTTCTTAGGAATACGAACATTATTGAATTCTTTCTTCCATATCTTCACAAAATATTGATATGTAATAAAGTGGCCCTATCCCTCAGCACTTTCTGCATATTCTTTGTATAAGTTCTAGATTTCTCGTCTTGAAAAATTATCTGGAATATGTATTGTCTCTCTATTTGGCATACACTCTCCATGCTTTGAAAAGAAATCTTTCATCCATGACATTGCAGTATTTGATAATGGCCCAAACTGTCTTTTATAACGTACTTCTGAATAAAATGTGGGATCCTTTTCCAAATTTTCTTGAATTCTCGAGAGACGAAAATTCCCAATTGAATGAAACATTTTGAAAGCTTTTCTACACAATAAAAAATTCCTAATATGATAATCATAACCTGACAATGTAGATTGCATGCAGCCAACTAAATATGAGTTTTGCATGCTTTTATTCATTGACAAATACCTCTTCCTGCTTTCTAATGCAAATGTGAAATCCATACGTTTCAAGCAATTTTTTTGGCAACATTCACTTGAAATGAAAGCGCTGATAGAACTTCTTCTCGTCAAATATTCTGCTCTACCCCTTGTATAACTAGAATAGCTTGCATCGATACGAAAAGGTCTACTCCTACTCCTCGATACAATATTTCTTGGCAACATCTCCATCATTGGATCATCATTTTTATAAGGACTTTCATCATCATTAAGAGGAACGTTATCCACACTATGATCTGCTCTGATTTTCAAATTTTGACTGAGAGGATACCCTTCATCTTCCCCTTCTTTAGTGCTACTATCATAGTCCTTAGAATTCAGACTAAATGGAAAATCTGACTCGATGTTTAATGGATATTCTTCCTCATGTACATTGTTAGTGCTACTCTCATAGTCCATAGAATTAGGACTATGTTGAAAATGTGGCTGTTTACTTATTGAAGATGCTACATCCTGTCCTTTGTCACTGCTACCTTTATACTGATTAGAATTAGGACTAACTGCATCATCCTGTTCTTCATCACTGTTGCTCTCATAGTCCTTAGAATCAGGACTAAGAGGACATTGTGATACTCCAATGTTTTGAAAATCATCATCCCGCGCTTCATCACCACTGCTCTCATAGTCCTTAGAATCAGGACTAAGAGGACATTGTGATACTCCAATCTTTTGAAAATCATCATCCCGTGCTTCATCACCGCTGCTCTCATAGTCCTTAGAATCAGGACTAAGAGGACATTGTGATACTCCAATCTTTTGAAAATCATCATCCCGCGCTTCATCACCGCTGCTCTCATAGTCCTTAGAATTAGGACTAAGAGGACATTGTGATACTCCAATCTTTTGAAAATCATCATCCCACGCTTCATCACCGCTGCTCTCATAGTCCTTATAATCGGGACTAAGAGGACATTGTGATACTCCAATCTTTTGAAAATCATCATCCCGCGCTTCATCACCGCTGCTCTCATAGTCCTTAGAATTAGGACTAAGAGGACATTGTGATACTCCAATCTTTTGAAAATCATCATCCCGCGCTTCATCACTGCTGCTCTCATAGTCCTTAGAATCAGGACTAACTGGACACTGTGACACTCCATACTTTTGAAATTCATCATCATGCTCTTCATCACTGCTGCTCTCATAGTCCTTAGAATTAGGACTAAGTGGACACTTTGACACTCCATTTTTTTGAAATTCATTATCACATTCATCATCACTGCTGCTCTCATAGTCCTTAGAATTAGGACTAAGTGGACACTTTGACACTCCATTATTTTGAAATTTTCCATCATGCACGTCAAAACTGCTGCTCTCATAGTCTTCAGAATTAGGACTAAGTGGACATCGTGACCCTCCATTCTTTTGAACTTCACCATCACATTCTTCAAAACTACTACTCTCATAGTCCTCAGAATTAGGACTAAGTGGACATTGTGACACCCCATTCTTTTGAACTTCACCATCATGCTCCTCATCACCGCTGCTTTCATAGTCCTTAGAATTTGGACTAAGTGGAATCTGTGACTCTTTATTAATTTGAAATTCTCCATCCCCTCTTTCATCAGTGTTGCTATCGTAGTCTTTAGAATTGGGACTAAGTGGAAGAATTGACTTTCTATTCATAGTGGAAGAATTCCCGCTATACTCATCAATATGAATAGAGTTGTTATGCGATGAAGATGTTGATGGTGTATAAACCGAAACTTCACCATCAGAGCAATCCATCACTTTCAAATAGAAAATGTTGAATGATACAAATGGAGTCTCCTAAGAATATTATATAGCTTAAAGAATGAAATATTCCCTCCAAAGTTATTCCCTCCAAAAATTTTCGCGAAAATATTTCCCTCCAAAAATTTTCGCGAAAATATTTCCCTCCAAAAGTTTGTTAGATTTATTTA
The DNA here is from genome assembly GCA_031772625.1 of Pinus tabuliformis. Classification (NCBI taxonomy): domain Eukaryota; kingdom Viridiplantae; phylum Streptophyta; class Pinopsida; order Pinales; family Pinaceae; genus Pinus; species Pinus tabuliformis. The sequence goes on along the minus strand of CM062807.1, from coordinate 1,188,019,107 downwards.
CCTTTATTATTTTATTCTACAATTGATTGAAAAATGTAAACTAATTTATTTTTATGAAATAAATCACTAAAATTCAAATTGTAAATCACAACTTGTACATTAATTATTCTAATAGTTAAAGTATATAATATTTACTTAACAATTATTTTTTTCTAATTTTTATAATATATTCTCAAACAAATTAATCCCACATTCAATCCGTTGTAAAACAACTCTACAATATTCTCTCTATAATAATGTAAAACAAACTATCCCACATTAATCGTATGGAAAAACATCTTCGTAATTTCACTTATATAATAAATTTCGCTATCACTATTACTCTCCTCACATCTAGGTTTTCTGAAGTCCCTTGAAAGACTCGTGAATTTGTGGAGCAGCGATATTGCTATCAACAATATATACAACGAAGAATTGTCGCAATTGAAAGGTAAGTACAATTATTTTTTCGAAATTTTCATATTAAATTACTTTAATGAAAAATTTTTTTTTTTAAATTAAAAAATTTTCCAAGCCAATTTTTTTTTTTTTTTATACCACATGGTGAATCGGTAACTGTCTAGCCTAATCTTGCTATTTACCCCACCCCGCCCGCCACACCTCCCCCCTTCTCCAACCCTTGCCCCCATAACTCCCTTCCCCCCCCCCATATTTTTTTTCAAATTAGAAAATTTTCCAACCCCACCCCACCCCGGGCCCACCCGGCACCCTCCCCCACCCCGGCCCCCCTGCCCATCCCACACCCCACCCCGGGCCCACCCGGCCCCCCTGCCCATCCCACCCGCCCCTCCTCCCTCCCCGGCACCCCCGCCTACCCCAGCCCCACCCGGCGCACGGCCCAACCTCGCCCGCCCCTCCCCCTCCCCGGCACCCCCGCCCCACCCGGAGCACGGCCCAACCCCGCCCGCCCTCGCCCCCTCCCCGGCACCCCTGCCCGCCCATCCTCCACCTGGCGCACGGCCCACCCGGCGCCCACCCTCGCCCGGCCCACCGGGCCGCTCCAGCCCCCACCCCCAGCCGGGCCGGCCACCCCCGCCCGGGCCGCCCCACCCCCCCTCCCCCTCCCCCTCCATCCCCCCCGACCCTCCCCCACCCGGGCCGCCCCACCCCCCTCCACCTCCCTCCCCCGCCCGGCCACCCCTACCCGGGCCGCCCCCTCCGGCCCCCCCTTGCCCGGGCCGCCCCACCCGCCTCTCCCTTCCCCGCCCGGGCTGCCCCACCCGCCTCCCCCTCCCCCGCCCGGCCACCCCCGCCCGGTGTTGTAGGGAAAAGTATCCAACTCGGATGACCCTATCCCACTCTAAGGGTGACAATTCCTTAGCAACAACTGTAAAACAAACTACTTAAGGTTTTCTTCTTTATGAAAGCAAAAGAGAATGGAGAAATGCACTAACCGTTGCCTTGCGCTTAATGTCGAATCCAAACTCTTCTCTTTGGCCGCTTACTCCTAGCTCCTTGTCCTTTTGCTTGTCCAGCTACAATGAGATCCTGCACAATAACAAAGAAGGAAACTACAAGAGGCATGCAATCATAACTGGTTCATGGATTAATGTAAACCAAACATGCAATCATCACAATATATTATTGAAACAAGAGCACATAGAAGAACCTCAATAGCTTTTATTAATGAAGAAGTAAAGGTTCTGAGAGTATTACAACCATTGAAGGCTCCAACCCAGCAACACCTCCCAGCAGAAAGAATTGCTCTTCTTCACCTCTCTCAAACAATCACCCAATAGTTCAATGATGAAACCAACAGCATATCATTACTTTGCACAAAATTCCAGCCTCCTGAGCTCATAGGAGAGAGCTCAATATATAGATGAATTGAGAAAGGATGAGTCAGCTTGCAACTGATGTGTAGCTGCCTTGTGTCCTCTCTCTCTTCAGTTAATCTTTAGTTGATCTTCAGTTCTTGAGTCCACTTGGAGAACTTTGCTTCCACTTGGAGAAACAGAGCCTCTGACTCATCACAAGGCGAAATACCTGATCCAAGTGTCATTTTTGGAAGATTCCAAAGCAATGACTCACTGTGCCACTTGTCCCTTCTCGCTCAGCGCAGGTGGCCTTTGTCCCACTTGCTTTGCAACGCAGGTACACCATGGAGCAACTGAGTTTCAGCGCAGAAACCTAGTGGAGCACCTGCTTTGATTTCAGGATTGCTTGTTTTTGAGTGTTTTCAGGTGGAGAACTGATCTGAGAGCTGTTGGTTTGCTGACCTTGTTCCTCTAGGGGTAGGAACATCATGTTTAGGGAACTTTGGATCCCTTGGATTATTGACAATTCATGCTTGTTGCTGTAAGGCACAAAATTGTCTATAACAGATGCCCCCTAAAGTATGAGGTCGTTTATCGGGTGAAATGCTTTATTGAGAGGATCCGAAGTTCATTCAATCTGCTGAGAAGTGTCCTGTAATAAGATACAATACAATACATTATTTTTCATACATTTTTCATGATCTAGCTGAGGCGGGCATTCCCATGCTCAGCTTTATAAATACATTTTGGTACATAGAACAGACGATCGTCTGATTGTAGACTGATAATTCTCTGCTGAAATTATCATCCTTTGAGAAGGATGATCATCTGCTGTAATGATGTACATATCAAATGTCTTTATGTCCTGAATATATATCGCAGCCCGGATGGATGAAACTAGATCCGGGGTCTTCAATCTCTTCCGATCTTCACTCGATGTACAAGTCGATCCATGTGAGAATTTCTTGAAGTCGAACATGGAAAGACATCGCTTGATTACCGGTCAATGATGTAAACCGTTAACAAGCGCGAGAGGAATCACCGATAAGGATGATGACCCTCAAGGTACGGCAGTACAATCCACATGGTGGGAATAAAGGACTTGGCGTCGACCACCATGAAAAATCTTCTGGTCGAAGGTCATTGATGTATACCTGTCGCCGGAAGTGAGAAACTTGCCATTGAGGCATGCAAGCTTCAAAGTACTGGGGGGGGTGTTCCTAGATCAACTCCTTGGATAATGAGCTGATGTCGACAAGGAGCGATCCGTCAAAGGAGGGCCTTAATGAATCCCACATCAGTGACACGGAACGGAGCTAGTGATTGTGATGAGGTGAAAACAAACTGTGATGTATGATTCAGGGTGGCGGTCATGAAGTGGATGAAGGATAATGTATGGCAGTGGGTGGAACACGGTTGACTCTTTACAGAACCACATCTCTTGAACATATAACGACACTGATGTGATGGATTGGTAGCATTACCCCAATTGTGGATGGTGTGGCGAGGACCATGGTTATGAGACCGGTGAATGAAACAACCCAACCCGATGCGATACGGAGGACAAAGTGTCATGTTCAAGAGCGACTTGCTACCATTAATGTTGTGAGGTTCTCCCAATTTTTCCCCAGTCATTGCTGACCAGTACCTCTTTATTTTTGTCAAGCTTGAGGAGGATAACATATGCTTGTTCTATAACCTGCCCTTCGGGCAAGCCCATCGCTATGTTTTAACGAGCCTAGCGATAGGGAAACTCGTTCTCGTCTAAAGACAAGTTTGTCGCTATTTAATCATTTTAACGAGTCTAACGACAAAGAAAACTCGGTCCTTTTCATTTTTAGAGAGTCTGAAAAGGTACGAAAAGTTAACTCCAAAATTCCTTTTTCGTCTTCTAATCCCTTAAGTCCGAAAAAGTATAAAACAATACAGAAGGGATGAATTTTCGATTTCTTTAACGAGCCGAACAAAACAAGCGCTCGATCTTTTTGTGTAATAATCCCTCAGGTCCAAAAAGATTAAAATCTAGAGGAGGGATAGCTCTTCTTGTCCTTTAACGAGCTGGAAGGCCAAAACTCGGCAAACTTTTCATATTTTACGAGTCAGTGAAAAGAGCTCAAAGAAGACTCGTCTTTTGAGGAACGAGTGATGAACAGGGATAGCAGCAGATTCCAGGTACAGGTTGGAATTCTCCAATCACGGCAGTGTCACAAGGATGGCTAAGTGAAATCACTCTTCGCAGCTGTTCCTCAAAATGGGTAAACAAACATATGGAGGTGAACGATTGGCCAAATGAACGGATGGAGGTGATGGCATATAAACACGACCAAGGGCTTTTAATATGGCTTTCAAAGGTTACATTTCTCGAGGTTGTTTACCGGTTCATTTTTTCTGGATGAGCTTGAACTGTAGGGAAAGATTGCTCACAACTTGTGTTTATTTTTTAACGAGCATGAACTCTGTACAAAACTGCTCGATTCTTGCGTTTATTTTTTAACGAGCATGAACATTGCTAAAACTGCTTGATTCTATACCAGTCTTAATACAAGGAACGCTTTAGGTGAGGTAATCTTATTTAAGGAGCGATACCTCACTAATTACTCCAATTTGGCAGGTTTTAACTTTTGCCCTTCATCCTTTCTTTATGCAAGCTGGAAACGGCTAATCCTACGAGTTTAACGGGTTAGACCTACAGGTTTAAAGGGAGGACCTAAAAATTTAAAAAATAAATAGTCGTCCCATGCTTGCACTCCAAAAGGTTTGCATGCCCCCAGGTATAAAGTATAATTTCAAGGTTCTTCTTCTCCTCTGTCCCACCTTTGTTTTTCTACTTGTCGTCTTGCTATATTTTTAACGATACTTGTCTTCTCGTTATTTTTCGGTGCCGATGGTACTTGTCTTCCCATCAGTTCACTTTTTGATTTTTGCAAGATCGCAACAGATAAAACATTGGTGTTACGGGGGAGAGGTCCGCTTACTTATTATCCGAAAAATGGTTTTGTTTGCTGCCGCAAACTAAACTCTCTTTTCGGCGATGTCTATCATTAGGTTGCTAAGGATGGTGACTACTTGTTGCAGCAATTTCCTCTCTTTCTTTGAAGACTGCCCCTACTTCTCTTTTAAAACATATTGTTTTAATGGGTGAGGCTTGACATTCAAAGATGGTGCCTTCTTGCTGCCACAAATAGATCCCCTCCTTAGGAGAGCCCACTTCTTTAGACAAAGGGAGCGATTCTTCCGCTTCAACATAACTTTGACAAAAGAATTTTCTCCTAGAACAACCCTCTCTTCCTTTTTCGGACGGGGTACGGACTAGTCCATTCTTCTGCGGAAATTAACTTTATACCTAAGGTTTTCTCTGCCCGAGGCAGGCCAGGGTGCATGCCCCCTGGGTCCCAGCTCTTTTCTTTCTGAATTACTCGCATTCATCTGGAAGTAGAACCGGGGGCGGTGGCATTCCTTGAGCGAATAAACCGTTAAGGGATGGTATTTGACTATTTACGATGCGTGATCCTGGAAATGAAAGTTGGTCTACGAGCTTGACCATTCTTCCTTCGTGCGGAAAACACATGACTCTAAAGAGCGAGGACACTATTGCCTCCATGCAATATATATAGTCTCGTCCAAGGAGTAAGTTATAAACCAAGGGTCCTCGGACGACCATGATGTTCATATGAACTGTCTTCCCTTTCAATGTAATTGGAACATTGGGGAGAATCCCTAATGGGTGACTGGTTCCTTTATCAAAACCTGATAGATTTCTCATCTCAGGTAAAAGCGCCGGGCAACCCAGTGCTTTCCAAGCAACAGAGGAAATGATACTCACAGATGCCCCTTCATCAATGATAGTTCCAGCCATCACCATTCTGTAGATTTGGACTATTATCCTAAATGGGATACTGGCTGGTAACCGGGGTCTGCCTAGTTGATTCCAATCAAAGGATACAACTAGGTTGCTTGGTGGTGGGACCGAATATACGGCCGGATACGACCCTGACGATGTTCCTTCCTGCGATAAAGGAATGGGCGCATTGCCCTGATGCTCATCAGAGTCTGTGTTGATGAAAAGAATATGGACGGTGTCATCCTTATCCTCTTCAGTGAGGGTGTCATTTGAAGATGGGTCTTCAATGACGGAGTCATTGGATGATGAAACCTCTGAAGGAAGAACCGGGTCAACTGCCGTTTCGACCTTTAGACTTTCGTCTGGTCTGGATTCAGTAGGTTCATTCTCAATGACCGACACTTCAGCTGACCACTTGAGCGGGTCAGCTGTATTTTCAACTATCGAGGGATTAGGCGCGAGTTTTTGGTATCCAGGAGGAAGTCGTAACGGTGAAACCGGACGATCTTCCAAAACTCTCTTTGCCTCATCTAAGAACGGACATTTGTGGATGGCGTGATTGCCTTCACACAATATACAGGGTGATCTTGGTCTTCCTCTTCGTCCTTCACTCTCGCTAGTTGACGGACTGCAATCAACATGACTACCAGAGGTTGATGCTACCGGATTGTGCAATCTTGGGGACCAGTCCCTTAGTATCCGGGGAATACAAGGACAATCACGATGGAAGTGGGCCCCTTTGCAAATGACACATGGCGATTTAGGCCCGGTCGGTGCAGTGTGTGGGTTTTTGTCAGCTGTCTTTTGCTTGCCCCCAGTCGCCTTTGCCATAGGCTCCTTCTGCTTCTTTTCTCTCTTCTTCTTTTCCTTCTTCTCCATGGGAGGCTGACTTTTGCCGGCTCTACCTTGTGAAGATGAAGGATCAGAGGAAGAATTGTAAGAAGTGGAAGGCTGGTGGGTAGCTCTAGACTGTTCTGACTGTTGATTCGACTGCTCAGGATTAGTGGCGATCTGGACTACATTAGTTGAAAAGAGCCATACAGGTAGGCCAATTGTCAATCCTGGAAGTGACAATGTTTCCATATGAGGCGCACCAACATCTCCCCAAGAGGAGAAGGGATTTGGACTTCCTCCAAGGTTATTTCCTTGGTTGTTGGGCTCCATACTTTTCAACTGAAAGATCAACGTGGGAATAACAGGTGATTATGTTCCGCTTAAAATAAATTTTATTAACGACGCTTTTAGACACAAACTTGCTTTTTCATGTTTTAAGAGTCGAGAAAAAGCTAAAGATGACTCTAGTCGCCTTCGATGTTTTAACGAGCCCGAAGTGACAAATGCTCGGATGGACTTTTTCAGTTATAGAGTTTGAAAAAGGCCAAAAGAAACTTCTCTGGAGTTCTAGGCAGAGGGTGTGCCAAACTTTTCGCGAAACCACAGAATACGTTTTACGGTATGGGTGGTTGATCTTCGTGAATGCTGTGTTCACTGCATCGCGATCAGTAGGGCGGTCGACACGGCTTCCTATGGATAAAGGATAATTGCCTATAGGGGTCTCCCAATATATATGCGACGGTACGTGGGAGCACAAGTCCGTATTAGTGCCACCGACTCTCAGGAGGAATCACCCACCTTCGTAGAGATCGACAGTCACTATGTTTAACGACGCCGGAACACGTCTCTACCTAGACCTCTATGTGTTTGCGTTATGTTACAAAGAGTTGTTATGTAAATTGGATTTATTTTAATGTTGATCTTGCTTATCAGTTTGTCTTTAAGGATCACCACGAGATGTATATAACAAATTCCTGAATGCAGTCTAAGATGAGAAGCAAACTTTTCAATCTTTCAACTTTGAAAACCTTAACTACTGAGGGAAAAGAAAGGCAAATCTTTTCACACAGATCATAATGCAAATTTTTCCTAAATCGTCAAGCACACAGTCAAATGCAAAATGCACAATGCATGTATTTTCTTTTCCCTTTCTTAATGTGGGTGGATTACAAAAAGAAAGTGGTTATATAACTTTGATTTCGATTTAAAGCGAAAGTAAACAAGTTTGTCCAAAATCAAAAGACACCTTAAGATTCACTTGCTTAATCACTGGAAATACATGAAATCAAACCATACTAACGAAAGTAAAATGGCTAATCAGCTATGGACAGCAAACAAGCTAACTCTTTAGACCAGCAAAATGCCTAACACAGGTTCAGATCTAAGAGGCCAAAAGCATGACTAGTTTACTTTTCGTTATGGGAAATTGTAAATGAGTAAGAAATACAAAGAACAAGTACAATTTCGTTATATAACAAAGGCAGAATGATGGCAAGTAATATTGGTTTCAAAACAGGCACAAGACTGACACCTAGCAGCAAAACTAAGTGAAAACAGGCAAGAGAAAGGAGGAAACCCCAAATGCACTAGGCAAATTTGGGCCAACGCAAGCTCTGCACAGCCAAACTGGCTCTCAGGGCAGGTAGCCCCTTCGGGACCTGCGTTGCAAAGCAGGTAGCCTGTGTACTACCTGCTTTGGAAAACGAGAATTGCGTTTTCACAGTTTCCGGGTCATAATTTTCTCAAAAATGCACGGTTTTTGCTCAAATCAGAAGCAATCAGTCAAGCACACTCAAAGGGATGATTAAGAAGGTGCAAAGCTATCACTAAGAGCTTACAAGGATCCTTGTAGATCAGCTTTTCAAATCATGAACTTGCTCAGAAATGAGCTAGAGTAGCTGCCCTCTACTTCGCTTTTGATATAGTCAAAAGCTTTTCGATTTGGTACTCTTTTGTTCAGGAAATGAATAGCAAAATACTACAAACACAATCAAACGGATACGATCCCTAGCGGAGTCGCCAGTTTGTTGTAGGGAAAAGTATCCGACTCGGATGACCCTATCCCACTCTAAGGGTGACAGTTCCTTAGCAACAACTGTAAAACAAACTACTTAAGGTTTTCTTCTTTATGAAAGCAAAAGAGAATGGAGAAATGCACTAACCATTGCCTTGCGCTTAATGTCGAATCCAAACTCTTCTCTTTGGCCGCTTACTCCTAGCTCCTTGTCCTTTTGCTTGTCCAGCTACAATGAGATCCTGCACAATAACAAAGAAGGAAACTACAAGAGGCATGCAATCATAACTGGTTCATGGATTAGTGTAAACCAAACATGCAATCATCACAATATATTATTGAAACAAGAGCACATAGAAGAACCTCAATAGCTTTTATTAATGAAGAAGTAAAGGTTCTGAGAGTATTACAACCATTGAAGGCTCCAACCCAGCAACAGCTCCCAGCAGAAAGAATTGCTCTTCTTCACCTCTCTCAAACAATCACCCAATAGTTCAATGATGAAACCAACAACATATCATTACTTTGCACAAAATTCCAGCCTCCTGAGCTCATAGGAGAGAGCTCAATATATAGATGAATTGAGAAAGGATGAGTCAGCTTGCAACTGATGTCTAGCTGCCTTGTGTCCTCTCTCTCTTCAGTTAATCTTTAGTTGATCTTCAGTTCTTGAGTCCACTTGGAGAACTTTGCTTCCACTTGGAGAAACAGAGCCTCTGACTCATCACAAGGCGAAATACCTGATCCAAGTGTCATTTTTGGAAGATTCCAAAGCAATGACTCACTGTGCCACTTGTCCCTTCTCGCTCAGCGCAGGTGGCCTTTGTCCCACTTGCTTTGCAACGCAGGTACACCATGGAGCAACTGAGTTTCAGCGCAGAAACCTAGTGGAGCACCTGCTTTGATTTCAGGATTGCTTGTTTTTGAGTGTTTTCAGGTGGAGAACTGATCTGAAAGCTGTTGGTTTGCTGACCTTGTTCCTCTAGGGGTAGGAACATCATGTTTAGGGAACTTTGGATCCCTTGGATTATTGACAATTCATGCTTGTTGCTGTAAGGCACAAAATTGTCTATAACAGATGCCCCCTAAAGTATGAGGTCGTTTATCGGGTGAAATGCTTTATTGAGAGGATCCAAAGTTCATTCAATCTGCTGAGAAGTGTCCTGTAATAAGATACAATACAATACATTATTTTTCATACATTTTTCATTATCTAGCTGAGGCGGGCATTCCCATGCTCAGCTTTATAAATACATTTTGGTACATAGAACAGACGATCGTCTGATTGTAGACTGATAATTCTCTGCTGAAATTATCATCCTTTGAGAAGGGGCGGGCGGGGTGGGGTGGCCCGGGCGGGCGGAGGGGGCGGGCGGGGTGGGGTGGCCCAGGCGGGGCGGGGCCGGGTGGGGGGGGGAGGGGGCGGCCCGGGTGGGGGATGGAGGGGGAGGGGGAGGCGGTTGGGGCGGCCCGGGCCGGGGGGGGGGGGTGGGGGGGGGGGGGGGGGGGCGGCCCTGGCGGGGGTGGCCGGGTGGGGGAGGGAGGGGGAGGGGGGGGGGTGGGGCGGCCGGGCGGGGGGGGGGGGGGGGGGGTGAGGGGGCGGCCCGTGCCGGTGTGGCCGGGCGGGGGAGGGAGGGGGAGGGGGAGGCGGGTGGGGCGGCCGGGCGGGGGGGGGGGGGGGGGCGGCTCGGGCGGGGGAGGGAGGGGAAGGGGGAGGCGGGTGGTGCGGCCTGGGCCGGGGGGGGCGGGGGGGGCAGCCCGGGCGGGGGGGGTGGTGGGCGGGGGGGGGAGGGAGGGGGAGGGGGGAGGGCGGTGGGGCGGCCCGGGGGGGGTGGCTGGGCGTGGGAGGGAGGGGGAGGGAGGGGGGGAGGGGGGTGGGCGGCCGGGCGGGGGGGGGGTGGCCGGGGGGAGGTGGGGCGGGGCGGCCCGGGCGGGGGGGGGGGGGGGGCCGGCTCGGGGGGGAGGGAGGGGGAGGGGGAGGGGGGGGGGGGGGTGGGGCGGCCCGGGGGGGGACCGGGGCGTGGAGGGGCCGGCCCGGCCGGGGGAGGGAGGGGGAGGGGGGGTGGGAGGGGGAGGGGGGTGGGGCGGCCCGGCCGGGGGATCGGGGCATGGAGGGGCCGGCCCGGCTGGGGGAGGGAGGGGGAGGGGGTGGGGCGGCCCGGCGGGGGAGGGAGGGGGAGGGGGGTGGGGGGCCCCGGGCGGGGGTGACCGGGGGGGGGGGGGGGGGGGGGGGCGGCCGGCCGGGGGGAGGGAGGGGAAGGGGGTGGAGGTGGGGGGTGGGAGGGGGCGGCCCGGGGGGGAGGGAGGGGGAGGGCATGGGGCGGCCTGGGGGACCGGAGGGGCAGGGAGGGGGGGCGGCCCGGGCGGGGGGAAGGGGGCCGGGGTGGCCGGGGGGCGGAGGGGGAGGGGGGCGGGACGGCCCGGGCGGGGGGCCTAAGGGTGGGCTGGCGGGCAGGTCGGGGGAGGGGGAGGGCAATTTTGATTATACAAATAAAAAATTTATGGTATATTTTTGTTGTTAATTTAAGTTAATATGTTTTTTTATTTACTAATTTATGTGTTTTTTTTTTAGGAAAATGACATCAAGGAAAATTTCTGTGAATCTTTCTGGAGCAAGGAGTCTTAAAGGTGTATCTTCAAAAAACGTTGGTGAACGAACTCCACCTGAGCTCATACCTACAAGTATGTCAACTGCTTTAAGTGATAAGAAGCTAATCTCAGATTGGAAAAGTTCAAAAGAGGTGAAATTTCCATCAAGAGCCTGGTATGTGAAAGAAAGAGAGAGCACAACTGTGAATATATATCTATACATTGATACATGCAATAATAACGAAAATTTGGAGGTGATGGGAAAAGTCATAGATATGTGTTCGGTACCAAACACTGAAGTTGTTTACGTACTTACAAAAGCTGCCAAGTCACATGAAAGGATTAAATACCGACTATCATATTCATTATATGACAGGAGAGAGGTATCTACAAAGTTGTGTAAACAAATCGTAAATGATATGACACAAAACACGGTAAGTATTGTTATTTGTATTTTTATTTTGCGTTTTGAAAATGTCTCGCTATATTTTTTAACTTTGATTATATTAACATATGATATTTTGTTTGGCAGAATTTTGTTGAAAGCTGTTCAATTATGTTGGGAGGCATTCATTACATAGAGCATGATATCATGAATGTTGTCAGCCATTTTTACTCAGTGTCAAAAGAAGATATGCAAAACATGGAAAATGTAGTAATTGATGATGCTACAAAACTACATCTAAAGAATCAGAAAAAAAAGGCCTCTGGTGGATAAATCTAGCAAGGGTAAACAAGTTACTTTTGAGGATGATGAAGTTGAAATTGACAATGAAGCATATATTGCCATTACTGAAGATGACATTGAAATTGTTGAAGGTCGTAAAAGACCAAAAGTAACAATGACCAAGAATAGATCTCTTGAGAATGTTAAGACGAAAAAAGGTAGATTTGAAGATCTTGAAGTAGTCATTACCAGTAGTCAAGAACCTAGTGAAACTTCAAAAGAAAGCAGAGAAATCATTACACCAGGAGCTGATTTAGGTGATGGCATTATCAAAACAAAACAAAATGCCATTCGATAGAATTTGACAAAGAGAAACTTAGTTGATGGTGCTCGTACATTTCAGTTAAATGTCACACAAACCTATAAGGCAAGTGAAGGACAACGCCAATATCAAGTCAGAAAGCCACATCATCTGCATGTTCACAACTTGAAGACATTGATGAGGTACAATCCATATGCTCATGTGGTTAGTTATGTGCTTCTTGTTGATCCACTTCAAGTTCCCAACAAAGAAGCATTTGATAAGTCAAAATGTTTTGAATACAATTATTATGTGCTTGGGGGGAACCATTCTGTTGAAGCTCAAAGACAATTGATGGAGGAATATCCTAATAACCCACGTTTTGAAACGATGAAATGTATCATTTATGCTGGTATAAATGAAACAGAAGCAAAGTTAGTGGCAAGGGATCATAATTCAGATAATGAATATAGGATGTCTATGACTTTGATCCAAAAGGTTAGATTTATTCATAGTGAATTCCTAGAAAAATGTGGTGGGGATAAGATCAATATTACTACAGATTTCCAAAAGGAATGTTGTATGGAAATAGGCTATCAAATTGAAGATAAAGGCAATTCAAAAAATGGAAAAGACATCAGATCTAGCGATTTATTCAGAGGTGTTGATAACATTTTCCAATTGGCATTTAGAACTGGAGATATTTGGAATTTGATTGATGACATTTTTAGCATGTGGGAAGACATTCGCATTAAAAACCAGAGGGTCAGAAAGTCTAAGCCATTGATATGTAGCAACAATAAATCAGCGCCTGAACTGAAGCAACTTCCAAACGATATGACCATCACGCCTTGGAGGGCGATGCAAGGAGTGAAAGATGAAAAAATTGTCAAAACAATATTATCTCGTGTGAAGTCGGGGGAATTATCATTGGAAGAAATGTCTGAAGAATTTCAAAAGTAAGTTTGCTGAATTATTTTTACTTATTTCCAGGATTATAGTTATCTTTTAACTAAAACATGTTGTTATTGGTAGTATTTGTTATACATATCAGTATATTAACTTTTTCTTACTTTATCTATGCAGTCACAAAGTTTACATGAAAATTCAGGAACAAATGGTTAAATTGTTGAATGAAGATAGTTGGGATGATGTTGTACGCAACTATCCAGATTCAAGTTCTACATCAACATTGAAAGCTTTTTATCTTGCATTTAAAAAGGTAACTTGATTTATACATTCAGTTTTAGTCATCTGTGTACTATTTTTAATTTAAAACTTACACATACATTTGTTTGTTTGGTAAAAGATGAAGAAAGAAGATAATGGAGCACCAGACAGTTTCAAGACTTTTATTGAAAAAATAAAGATTGAAATACTGAGAAAGCAACGTATTAAGAATGTTGAACTTGATCCAACTCTTAATCATTTCATTTGGAATGGGCTAGACACTATTCAATATCAAGTAATACAAGGCGACTGTGAAGACATTGCGAAACTCGTACCAAAAAGGGATTATGCCCTGGTTATTGCAGATATTCCCCATGGTTTCAATATTCCAAACATTTGCTATGATATTGACCCTTATACTTATCAAGCTTTTAATAAAGTGGTGGCGGGATTTAAGGAAGTGACATCATCACCATTATGGAGATTTGTGACATTTCATTCAGACACACAATTGGCAATGTTATTGTCAAGCTTCAAGGGGAAAACAAATTCAAGGATGCAGCTTACATGGTAAGATGTTTAAAGGTATATTTGATTAATGTTGAAAAATTAATTTATGTACAAGTTAATTGAACTTTTACTATTTTATGTTACAGGCAAAAGTCAAATCTTCTTGACAATGAAGATCAACAATTTATAAATGACTGTGAGTTCATTCATATTGATAGTTGGGCAAAAGATGATAGCCATATGTCTATGATTTTTAATCGGGTGGACAAAAAGAGTCATAGCCAAATACTGACTTATGATGCTGTTGTGAGAAAACTAACATATGAAGACAAAGAAATGAAAGGAGAGATAGTTAACATTTATCAGAAACCACAATTATTGATTAACTATCTTATAGACATATGTTCAAATGAAGGAGATTGGGTTCTGGATTTATTTTCTGGCTCAGGTACGTTTTGCCACATGGAATTGAATTTCAATATGTTCTTTTTTTTAATTAATATGTCATTGTACTAATTTACTTCATTATTTTTTTGTGCTTGATAATTAGGTACAACACTAGCATGTTGCCTTCAAAAAGGAAGAAATTGCATTGCAATTGAGAAAGATCCATTACAATGAAATTTCATTCAGCAAAGAATTAATGCTCTTCAATTTCTTCCAGATGCAATGCAAGAAATTGGGTTGAAGAAAGGGGACTTTAGTGAATCACGTGTGGAAAAAAAGGCAAAGGAACCCCAACCACCATTACATGGAATGTATGGAAAGACACATATTGGGGGATTTGCAGACATGAAAGACCCATTAGAAGAGGAAAATGAGCAAAATGAGCAAAATGAAACAGAAAATATTGTGGAAGAGGACAATGATGAAACTCTAGAGGACGAAGAGTTTGGATTACGTGACATTCTTGATTAAATTTAAGTTATGCTTGTGACTCAAGCTTTGCAATGTTTTGACTTTGACATTTTATGAGAAGAATAAACACTCAATTAGGGTTGTTATACGTTCAATATTGGTAATATGTGATTTTTGCATTGATTTTTAAGTTAATCATTTTTTTTTGAAAAAAAAAAAGTTATTATTATCTTTTTGACATGAAATTCATAAAAAAAACTATTATTTGACCATTTTTAGTTAATATTTTTGTATAAAAATTGTGATTTTGACATGTTAATTCTAGCAAAAAATTATCAAAACGTTTAGTTTTTTTGTTATATTTATGTTAAAAATGGTTATTTTTTATGTCCATTGTTAAAAAATGTTGTTTTTTAGAAACAATTATTTCATGTGAATTGAAAAATTAATTAAGGATGTCTAAATATGTAGATTATCTAAAATTCAAACTATCGACTTTCTAATTTAAAAATGCAAAACAATAAAAACCCCACTAAAAAAAAAAATAAAGATAGAGAACAAGAAAATATGAATACAATGACGACTTCAAAAACTATCAAATTTAGAAAATAATTTTTTACATTTCACACACTAGAAAATTTAAAGTAAAAAAATAGGTCTTTTAAAAAAAGGGTGTGATGCAGAATACTCACTTTTTAAAATCAGGATGAAAATCACTACCATTCACTACCATTCTAAAACTTAATGCACATGAAAAAAATTAAAGTTCCAAAAACCATGTTCTTAAAAAAACATGTGTATTCTGCATCAACACTTTTGAAAATCGGGTCATTTTTTTGCCACCTCTACAAAACGGGTAACAGTATCAGTTCCCGTTTCAAAGTTTACATTGTTTGTTTTATATGTGGATGACATTTTGCTAGCATCTAATGATAAGGGTTTGCTGCATGAGGTGAAAAAATTCCTCTCTAAAAATTTTGATATGAAGGATATGGGTGAGGCATCTTATGTCATTGGCATTAAGATCCATAGAGACAGATTTCGAAGCATCTTGGGTCTGTCACAAGAAACCTATATTAATAAAATTTTAGAGAGATTTCAGATGAAGGATTGTTCACCAAGTGTAGCTCCCATTGTGAAGGGTGATAGGTTTAATTAGAACCAATGCCCGAAGAATGATTTTGAAAGGGAACAAATGAATAACATTCCATATGATTTTGCTATCAGAAGCCTAATGTATGCTCAAGTCTGCACAAGACCTGACATTGCATTTGTTGTAGGAATGTTGGGACGATATCAGAGTGATCCAGGTTTAGAGCACTGGAGTGCTGCAAAGAAAGTAATGAGGTACCTTCAAGGAACTAAAAACTACATACTTATGTATAGATGGACAAACAATTTGGAAGTAATTGGCTACTCAGATTCTGACTTTGCTCGATGTGTTGATTCACGCAAGTCAACATCAAGATACATTTTTATGATGGCCGGTGGAGCTGTATCATGGAGGAGTGCCAAGAAGACCTTGATTGCAACTTCCACTATGGAAGCCGAGTTCGTCTCTTGTTTTCAGGCTACTTTACATGGTGTATGGCTTAAGAGTTTCATTTTTGGGCTTAGAATTATGGATTCTATCTCTAAGCCATTGAGAATATATTGCAACAATTCAGCTGCTGTTTTTATGGCTAAAAACAAGAAAAGTGGGAGTCGAAATAAACACATCGACATTAAGTATTTAGCTATAAGGGAACGTGTTAAAGAAAAGAAAGTCGTCAATGAGCATGTTAGCACTGAGTTGATGATCGCTGATCCTTTGACTGAGGGCATGCCACCGTTTAAATTCAAGGATCATGGAATGAATATGGGACTTGGTTCCATTATGTAGTTTCTCATTGTATGGGCAATGTTATTTTAATGAAATTCTTAATTATTGTGATGTTTTTCTCATATTTATGTGCACCTTAATTTGATTTGAGAGAATTCATCTATGTAGGACCAAGAATAAACATAAGGTTTATTCATTAAAAAATTGTTGCCACATGAATTATAATAAGAATAAATACATAGTCATACATGGAAGATAATACTTGTCATTAGAGGACTTATCGCCATGATTCATGTATCTACTACTTAATACAGATTATCAATGGGTTTTAAGATGAGACATTAAGATTGGAAGTATGGACCAAGTAAACTGCAGTGATTTCCTTAATTTCTGGAAACCAACTACAGTAATTTCCTTAAATTACAGAAATCAACTGTAGCTAATTAATTTCTTGTTGGGAGCTTCTGGAGTTGTCCATTACTCCCTCTACAGTTCTCTACCATGATCTGTGGAACACTTGACACATAGCCAACAGAAGCTTGATGGAAGCTTGGCTATAAATTCTTCTATTTGGTCCCCAAGCTCACTAACTTAATCCCCTTCAATCTTACACCATCAAGTTAGAGTGAGCAGAGCTTGGAAGTGCTAAACAGGATTTGGGAACGATCTGCCTACCTCTATATAATCCTTTTCTTACCTGTTGTGCTAGAGTGGGTTAGGTTCTTTGTCTTACATGCTCTGTTAATTCTAGTGTTTTCGTTGTCCAATTTTAAAAGCTTCAGAGACCATGGCCTCCTTTGCACAACCATTTTCACGATTGCCTTGTAAGTCCTGTAACATATTCAGTGGCACGCACGGAAGCTGTTTGGAGGGTTTGGTATCTGATTCAAGGTGTCAGATTACATCACAAAAGATCTTTGTTAAAGAGAAAAGGCTTTACAAGAGCCTCGCAGCCTTCAATTTCGTTTTACACCAAGATTTGTGTTGACGAGGGTTAGATTTCCATCATTTTTCAACCGTAAATTCATCTGCCAACTAGTTTTCTTTGGTCGCTGTTGTTGGGAAAAGTATCCAATTCGGAATGCCCCTATCCCACTCTAAGAGGTGATAGTGCCTTAGCAACAAACAAGGAAAACTATCTGAGTGTTCTTCTTTATGAGATGTCAATAGAGAAAGAAGGATGTAACTAACCGGTGTCTTCCGCTAGTTTGTCGATCCAATCACTCTCTCTTTTGTTCGCTTCCCGCTGCCTGCTCTTTCACTGGTCCAGCTTCACCCAGTTCCTGCAAGATCACAAGAGAGGAAAACTACACAAAAGACATAGATTCACATTCATAACTAGTTTAGGATTAGATGTAAACTAAATATGTAAATATAACAAAACATCATTGAAATACAAGCATATAGGAGAAACTCAAATAGCTTTATTGATATGATAACAAGGTTCAAGAGGAGATACAACCAAGTGAGTCCCGATCCAGCATCTACCTCCCAGAAAAGGAATCCATTCCTCTCCTCCAACAAAGCATAAATCACCCAATGTACTAATCTCAATCTCAAACCAACAACAATTCTCTGCAAAGTACAAAATTCCAGCCTCCTGAACCTCTGGGTGAGAGATCCATATATAGATGTAAGCAGAGAGGATGAGTCAGCTTATGTTTTGACTTGTGGCTTCTCTCTGTCAGTTCTTGCTTCCACTTGGAGGTTGAGAACCTCTTACTCATCACTTGGTCGAATTCATTGAGGCAAGTGTCATTGAGGAAGATTCTGGAAGCTTCCAGGGTCTTTCCACCTCGTTGAATGAGCTTGCCATTTGTCATTTCCCGCTCAGCGCACCCTGGTAGTGCTTCCACCTGCGTTGTTGGGTCCCTATAATACTAGTGATTACCCCATTACTATTGTAGTTATACCCCTTATTTATATTGTTGTGCCCTATTACCCCCCTATTGTTGTTAGTATAACCCACTTATTATATTGATGTACCCATGTAGTGCCCATATTGTTACTATTGTAACACATAGAAGCCCACTATTGTTATTGTTGTGCCTTACAATATTATTGTTATGTAGGCTTTGATTGTATTGGGACCACTTAGACTCCTATATATAGAAAGGAGGTATTTTCATTTGTATCATCCAAGAATTGTTCATTTATGTAATGTAAAGGAGGTTGCCCCCTCGAAGAGGCTGAATTCTAATGCGTGGATCTCTCTTTTCTATCTTTTTGTGAGCTGGTTTCATAACATTTGGTATCAGAGCTTTGGATTCTAGGGTTTCGCTGCTCCAAATAGGTCATCGTGGAATTTTCGCTATAACATTTTTTCTGTGACGTTTCAGAAGTCACAAAAAAAACCCATTTGAGAGGAATTGGCGCTGAACTTTGGGTCCGAATTTCAGAGCTTTTAGTGTGATATGTTCGAAGATATGATCTAAGGAATTTGGCCTTTTTGCAGACTCCTGAATTACATTCAAAACAGGTGACCTGGGGAAAATCGTTATAACTCTCTCTCTGAGGATCGGATTGAAATTTCGTAAAAAGTTACAGAAAGAGGACAGACTGTAGTTTCTTGTGGGTGAGTTTCAGATTCAAAGGTTGAAATAGTGACTCGTGGCACGTCGTACAAGTTCACTCTGTTATCACGAAATCACTACTGAGGGCTGCAACCAAGCAAGATTTCATGTAACTCTTTCAACCTAACTTTAGATCAAAGATTAGCCTCTTTGATCAGAGAGGGCTCTCTCACAAACTCTTGATAAAAATCCTTCACAACAACAGATGGCTAACTCTTTACTCATTCATGAAAGCAAAGCTGGTTGGATACATATCAAACTGGTTCTCATTGGGCTATGGAGTCTCATATACTAAGTAAACAAGAAAAACATAGTCATTTCATGGAAGTCAAGGCTCTTTGCATTAAATGTCAAACATACTCCATCAAAACCACAACTTGCCAAACACACAGGAAGTCAGAGCATAAGATTATGAATTCTGAGTGATTGTGTTACAACAAGGCTGTAAAAGAACATAAAATATAAAACACCATCATTATATTTGAACACAATAATCCATCGAGAATCTTGAGAAGAAATCAACACTGTTTTACTATTACTGTCACAAGTCTTACAATGGCCCAAATAACTCTGTTTTTGTATAAAATGTCCAACCTTTTTTACATCAGAGTCATTTCTATATATAGCAAACCAAAATACTACTACCTGAGACTCCTCAACAAGCATGAAGGGAGCTCGGAATTCTATCATTAATTATCTTATCTATATCTTAAACAAACTAATTAATTACAAAGGTATTGTGCTGCGAAAACAGAGGGTTCCATTCCCATTGAAACTTCAAGTCTATCTCCTCGTGTGCATTGACGCGTTCTTGAAACTTGACACCTGTAGCACTTCAATAATAGCCAAGCCAAGCTGGAAGAACATTCACTGAATGAGCAGCTTCGGATGCCTGATATGTGGATGATTCATCAATCAAATGAGAATCTGTGCCCTATGTTCACGGTCTTTGTCTCCCATTAGTGTTCATGCATTTAAGATCATGCTTCAAGCCATTTAATCCTCTAATAGTCACGTATGATGGAAGAAACCTCATGATCTGGCCATCTCATAAACTGAACAGGTGTACCACTCAACATCTCGGCAACCCTACCAGAACCCTAAAAATTCGGACATAAAGTGAAAACTTTAACAAAAGACAAAATTTCACCTTTTCTTTGAATACTTACACCTGGCACCTTTTTAAACATCTAAATGGCTTTATATAATCTCCATGTTAGCCTCGAGTCATCTCTTTAAGATTCGCTGACCTCAGCATCAATCTCAAATTTTTCACATAAACAGTCATCTACAGCAGTTTCGTAGCGCGCTACGAAACTGCTGTAGGTAATCAAAACTAAGCATATGAACCTTAAAGCAACAATGACTTAACTCTGTGATTTCTTCAGCCATTTTACACAGGTGTAAGGACTTCAAAAAGTTTCAAAATGATGACAGCCAAAATTTACCAAAATTTGGAAGGCAAATTTCCCCTTGGATCAATTAGCTAGTTTGCCTAGCTTCCTTTTCAAGCTGCTAACTTCTTCCTTTAACACCTTGTTTTCTGCTCTTAAGCTTGTATTCATTTGTTTCATGATTTTTGCCTGCTTCAGAGCTGGCACTGTCCACACATATGCATCAGATACTGAGTCAGTTTGGCTAATCAAACTTGTTCTGCCTTTCATTACAACCCTTTTATAATTTGTATATCTTACTGCCCTTTCCTTAGAAACATTTTTAATCTGAGGTATTTATTCCTTTGTTGCTCCAGCTTGTTTCTTGATAGCAATAACATTTCCACTTTGACTGATGATAACCTTATTATCCTTGTTCTTGCTTTTGGCTGCTTGAACTATTCCAGTGAAAACCTCAAGTACCTCTGTCCTAGGCACTTCTAAAGGTGCCTTCTCTTTCTGTGCTTTCTCCACTTCTTTGATTTGCCTTCTTGTAACTGGTCTGCGTGGCTTAAAAGCATATTCTTTACTTGGCTCTTCAAATTTCAACCTTTTAGAAGCCCTTGATTTTTTAGAACTTTCAGGTGAGGACTGAGTGAGGTCAATATGCATTGGCTGCACCGAGTGATCTTGCTCAAATTCTAGTGGTTCAATTTGTATTGGCTGATCTTGCTCCAGTTCAATGGCTTCAAGTAAGTCATTTAAACTACCTTTTGAAATAGGACTTTCTTCCACAGTGACTGACTTTCCTTTCTCCTTGTTTAGTTGACCTCTGGTTCTCACCCTTGAAATCTTTTCAACTTCACTTGATTTAGCTTCATCCTTCCTTTTCTGAATCTTCTGCTTTGATGACTGAGGTGTTTCCTTAGATGATGACTTAGGGGTTTCCTTTTCAGATACTCTAGATGACTTAGGAGTTTTCTCCACTGATGCTTCAGGTGTCTCTTTAGCTAATGGCTTAGGAGTTTTCTTCACTGATGCTTCAGGTGTCTCTTTAGCTGCCACAGACTTCTCTGATTTCCTTGATTTAGTTTTAGGCTTCTTATGGTCTGTCACTTCTCTTCTAAGTTCAGCCAAAGTGGGTTCTTCACTCCTTTCTTCCCTTTCTCTCACAGGCAATGGAGTGAGGCCTGTTTTGCTTGGGAAGCCGGCCATAAACACAAATGAATCCCAATCTCTGCCAATTTTTTGTAAACTATCCAACACCAGCAACTTTACTAGACCATGATGAAAAAGGGATGTTTCACAACCATCTTTCTTTAACTGAATTTTATCACACATTTTGCTAATGCTCCTGAACAAATAGAAAGGTATGTCTATTGAAACCTTACCTGTGAAATGTAACAGAAGTTTGAAGTGGTAGGAGTAAACTTTATTGTACCTACCCTCGCATGTCAGGTACTTCTGGATGCATGTGAGGAGAATAGCATAATTCTCTTTTATATAACTCATTGGCACTGCTTTGGTGAGGTCTTCATCTACATAAGGTTCCTTCAAAAACTCTTTACAGGGACTCATGTCGAACTTGAAGTTTTTGAACCATTCTTGGCCACCCCTCGGAATTTCAGTGACAGTGGAAATAACTTCAGGAGACACCGGAAACTCTAACATTGCTACCTTCGAATTCAGTCCAGTGAAATTTAATGCGAAAGCCTTCGTCACTTCTGCATGTCCTCCCTTCAATTTTTCGCAAAACCGCCAGCAGCCAGCATTTCGAAAGGCTCTTGCTACACCTTCATCCCTGAGAGTAACATCTAACCCTTCCGGCTCTGTCCTCACACATTTACCAGATCGGTGTTCCCTCCTTTCCATTTTGCTTTGAATATTCTCACACAGGAAACTAATGGTAGCTTGTAGCACGAAAACAAACTTCGACTTTGGAGTGCAGGCTCGCTTGCAGTGGTCCTTTTAAATAAGAACTTGAGCTTCTCATACAACAAACATGTTTACATATTATGAAAAACCCATTATGATATAACCATTCCTTGTAACATCCCTTAAACTAACACTCAAATGCATGACTTTGGACCTTATGGCGGAATAATGGTTTATCATGACATGGAGAGGACGTAAACTGACAATCATGAACGGACCTATGACTCACTTCTCTCGGATTTGACATTCAAAGGAAGAGCGCTACAAAAAACCCTGAAACCCCGATTTCGTAGCGCGGGCAGTTCAAACTTAACAAGATGCGCTACTAAATCGCTGACAAACAGAACGCTACGAAAAAACAAAAACATCATTTCGCAGCTAAACTGACCAATCAAACCTGCGCTGCGAAACTGCGCAAAGTACTAATGACATCAAACCTACGCTGCGAAACTGCGCAAAGTACTAATGACATGACAATGCTTTAACTAACAATGATGGAGGGTGTCTAATGATTTTTCCTTTACACGAATTCACATCAATACCTTTTGAAATTCAAATTTCAAATTGACATACACCAATGAACCTATTCACAAGACTCAAAACCTTTATATGAAACTTATGGACAACCTTATATACATGAACTATAGTTCTAAGTGATAACACACTCTACTGAACCAGTCTAAAAGCAAGTCACTGTGGGAGATTTCACATAACTCTTCCTTGGAGAATCCAATTGGGCTCAGACTTGTGGCATTGGAAAGAGGATGCAGAAGGCTACTACAGATACCAATTTCAGAACTGGATGATCCGAAATTACAGAGATACATCAGATTCAATTTCAGGCTTCTATAAAGTGAAAAAAGGTGTGTAGTTTTTTTTTTAAATTTTTGTGTAAGCTTGGTTTAACGGAATTCAAAGGGCATAGTAAAGCATTATTATCGGTAACTGATGCCCCGAGGAAAGAAAATGCAAACACCTAGTAAGGACCTGAAAGCTCTAGCATGACTCATGAAGAAGAGGAAGAAATGCTACATGATATATCAAAATTACAAGAACAAGTGCAACAAATGTCACGCTCACAAAAGCTAACAGAAGCTAAGATAAGTGGTGTGGAATCTAAGATAAATGGCGTGGAATCTAAGATAAATGGCGTGGAATCTAAGGTAAATGGCATGGAATCTAAGATAAAGGGCATGGAAGCTAAGATGGATGGCATGGAAGCTAAGATGGATGGCATGGAAGCTAAGGTGAATGGCATGGACGCTAAAATTGATGGCATGGATGATAAGATGGATGAATTGAAGAAGTTGCTACAAGAAAGGGTCACTAATGGTGAAAAGGTAGTAAAGGAAACTCATGATGAGAACAAAAGAAATGTTAATCATGATTCCATAGACTCTAATGTTGGATCGAAGAATCACCATGTTCCAAAAATCGATATGAGGAAGTTTGATGGCAAGGATCCCGCCACATGGATATTACAGATGGAGCAATTCTTCGATCTCAATAATGTGCAAAACACACAAAAGGTACGTATGGCAACTTTATATTTGGAACCAAATCAGTTTGTATGGTATCAATGGCTTTGTTCTCGTAAACAATTTATCACTTGGGCAATTTTTACGGAAGAATTGATAGCACATTATGAGGATACAAAAAGCAACACTTTTTTTAGCCAATTGATAAGTCTCAAACAAAAGGGTTCAATAATGGAGCACATTGAGGAGTTCCAAAAATTGAACATAAGGGTAAAAGATATTCCAGAGGAGCATAGGATTGATGTGTTCATAGGGTCTTTAAAGGATAATATCCAACATGATGTGCGCCTTTGGGAACCTGATTCATTAGAGAAGGCATTCAGGTTAGCAAGAAAAATGGAAAGCAAAATTATGGCAACTAGGAAGCATACCACTCACAACTATAAAGACGGAAGTGTTGTTGCCCATAGTCTTCCACAACCTACAAGGTTGACACCACAACAATTGGAAGAAAAAAGAGCAAAAGGGCTTTGTTACAATTGTGATAGCAAATACACAAAAGGTCATAAGTGTGCTGAGAAGAAATTATTCTACATAGATTGTGAAGAGGAAGAAGAAAAGGAGCAAGAAAGGTCAAAAGAAGAGGATATATTCCAGGAACAAAGCCTAGATGAAGAACAAATAAATCCGACCATATCTTGTAATGCATTGGCGGGAATTACCACTCCTCAAACCATCAAGATAGAAGGACAAATCAAGAAGAAAAAGGTAATAGTGTTGATTGATTCAGGAAGCACCCACAATTTTATTCATTGTAGGGTAGCAAAAGAATTGAATTGCTTCCTATATCCAGCACCAGAGTGTCAAGTGATGATTGCAAATGGAGGAACAATAAATTGCTCTGGAAAGTGCCATAATATCAAGCTATCCATGGGAGAATATGTATTGACTAGCCCAATGCTTTCCATTCCAATGGGAGGTGCTGATGTTGTACTAGGAGTCCAATGGCTACAATCCTTGGGTACAATAGCTTTTAATTTTCAAGAACTTTTCATCAAATTTTCTTGGAAGGAAAGGAAGTTGAATTAAGGGGTATTGCAGGGAAACCAGGAAAGATAATCAGCTCTAATGGTATGACAAAGCTTCTAAAAAAGGAGCAAAGAGGTGTAATTGCACAATTATGTTCGCTAGATGTTTCCACATTGGAATCATCTATTTCTCCAGATCTCCAAAAAGTCTTGGACAATCATTCCAAGGTATTTGAGACTCCCAAAGGTCTCCCACCTATGCGTGATCATGATCATGCTATTCATCTGATTCCAGGAAGTGTTCCTCCAAACATCAGGCCGTACAGATATCCCTATGTCCAAAAAAGTGAAATTGAACGTATGGTTGCAGAAATGCTAGAGGCTGGTATAATTCAACCGAGTCAAAGTTCTTTCTCAGCTCCAGTAGTATTGGTGCACAAGAAGGATGGATCATGGCGCATGTGTCCAGATTATAGGGAGCTCAACAAGCTCACTATTAAAGATAAGTTCCCCATTCCTGTTATTGATGAATTACTGGATGAATTGCATGGATCAATTTACTTCACCAAGTTGGATCTTCGTTCGGGATATCATCAAATCAGAATGAAGATTGAAGACATTCCAAAAACAACATTTAGAACTCATGAGGGTCATTATGAATTTTTGGTCATGCCTTTTGGCCTTACCAATGCACCTTCAACATTTCAAGGTTTGATGAATTCAATTTTCAAACCATTCCTTAGAAAATTTGTGTTAGTATTTTTTGATGATATACTAATCTACAACAAGTCTTGGAAGGATCATGTTGAACATGTTGACAAGGTGCTACAACTATTGGAGGAGAAACAATTATATGCAAAAAGATCCAAATGTTTCTTTGGAGTCCAGGAGGTGGAATATTTGGGTCATATTGTATCTCATGAAGGAGTTAAGGTAGACCCTAGCAAAATTAAAGCCATTAAGGAATGGAAAATCCCCACATCCATAAAGCATCTGCGAGGATTTCTTGGGTTGACAGGGTATTATCGCAAGTTTGTTAAGAATTATGGGAGAATAGCAGCACCTCTAACAACATTATTGAAGAAAGATTCATTTTCATGGACTCCGGAAGCAACAAAGGCCTTTGAACATCTTAAAGAGGCAATGTGCCAAGCACCGGTCTTAGCTACACCGGACTTCACAAAAACCTTTATTGTGGAATGTGATGCTTCAGGAAATGGAATTGGTGCTGTTCTAATGCAAGATGAAAGACCCATTGCTTTTGAAAGTCGTCCAATCAAGGGAAAGTTTTTAAGCAAAGCTATTTATGAGAAGGAAATGTTGGCAATACTCCATGCACTTAAGAAATGGCGACCCTACCTAATGGGAAGACACTTCAAGGTAAAAACGGATCATGATAGCCTTAAATACTTTTTAGAACAAAGATTATCCTCTGAAGAGCAACAAAAGTGGGTCACAAAGATGTTGGGTTATGACTTTGAAATCATCTACAAAAAAGGGAAGCAAAATGTGGTGGCAGATGCACTCTCAAGAAAGGATGAGGATGTGGAAGCATTGTTGTGTGCCATTTCTATTATCCAACCAGATTGGATAAACGAAGCAAGGGAGGAATGGAAGAATGACGAAGAAGTGTGGGCACTTATTCGAAAGCTACAACAAGATTCCAGTACTTCTGATACATTTAGCTGGAAAAATGATTCGTTATGGTACAAAGATCGCTTATACCTCTGTAAGAATTCCCAGCTAAAACAAAAGATTCTTATGGAATTGCACACTTCTCCCTTAGGAGGGCACTCAGGATTTTTAAAAACTTACCACAGGGTTAAGAAGGAATTTTTTTGGGATGGCCTTAAATCAGATATTCAAAAGTTTGTGGCGGAATGTTTGGTTTGCCAACAAAATAAAGTTGAAACAATTAAGACACGGGTCTATTACAACCTTTATCCATTCCAAGCCAACGTTGGGAGGAGGTTTCAATGGATTTTATCACAGGTTTACCCAAGTCTGAGGGAAAGAGTGTCATCATGGTGGTAGTTGACAGACTTACCAAGTATGCACACTTTTGTGCATTATCACATCCATTTAAAGCCAGTACAGTTTCTACTGCATTTATGGAAACAGTTCAAAAGCTACATGGAAACCCAAAGATTATTGTAAGTGACAGAGATCCCATTTTCACTGGAAATTTTTGGACAGAATTATTTTCTTGTCTTGGTACTCAGTTAGCTCATAGCTCATCTTATCATCCTCAATCTGATGGGCAAACTGAGATAGTAAACAAATGTTTGGAAGGATATCTTCGTTGCTTTGTATCTGATAAACAGACACAATGGGTCAAATGGTTGCCTCTGGCTGAATGGTGGTATAACACTTCCTTCCATACAGCAACAAAAATGACCCCATTTATGGCACTTTATGGGTATCAACCACCATCCATCACATCATATTTAAGAGAAAATTCTAAGGTTCAGGCAGTGGAACATCACATCGAACATCAACAACAAGTCCTCCAACTCTTAAAGGATAACCTCGTGTTGGCACAAAATAGAATGAAACAACAGGCAGATCAACATCGCAGTGAAAGAAGTTTTGATGTAGGTGATTGGGTATTCCTACGGCTACAACCATATAAGCAAATGTCCCTAAAGCAAGCTAAGAAGGATAATAAATTATCACCAAAGTATTATGGTCCGTACAAGGTGTTGCAAAAGATTGGTACTATGGCATACAAATTGGAGCTTCCTGCAGCTTCTCGATTGCACCCAGTTTTCCATGTTTCATGTTTAAAGAAGGTTATAGGTGACAAGCTTCCAATTCAAACAATATTGCCAGAACTTGACGAGGAAGGAAAAATTATATTGGAACCGGAAGCAGTCACAGAAACAAGAACTCGACAGCTACGAAATCGATCAATTTCAGAGTATCTTATCAAGTGGAAGAACTTATCCGCTGAAGATTCCACATGGGAGGATGAGAATTTTATGCAGAAGTATCCAGAACTACTCAAGCGTTGAGGACAACACTTTTTTGAAGGAGAGGGGCATGTTGGGTCCCTATAATACTAGTGATTACCCCATTACTATTGTAGTTATACCCCTTATTTATATTGTTGTGCCCTATTACCCCCCTATTGTTGTTAGTATAACCCTTATTATATTGATGTACCCATGTAGTGCCCATATTGTTACTATTGTGCCACATAGAATCCCACTATTGTTATTGTTGTGCCCTACAATATTATTGTTATGTAGGCTTTGATTGTATTGGACCACTTAGACTCCTATATATAGAAAGGAGGTTTTTCATTTGTATCATCCAAGAATTGTTCATTTATGTAATGTAAAGGAGGTTGCCCCCTCGAAGAGGCTGAATTCTAAGGCGTGGATCTCTCTTTTCTATCTTTTTGTGAGCTGGTTTCATAACATGCATTGTAGTGCACCTAGCCAGTGTAGCTTCTGCATTTCAACGCAGGCAGCTAGTGGAGCTACTGAATTGATCCTGATTTGACCATTTCTGAGTTGTTTTTGGTGGAGAACTTCTGGGAGAAGTTGTCTTTTGTTGACCTTGTTCCTTTAGGGGTAGGAACAACTCTTTTAGGGACTTTGGATCCCTTAGATTATGGACATTTCATGCTCAATGCTGTCAGGCACAAAAATGTCTATAACAGTTGCCCCCTAAAGAATGAGGCCGTTTATCGGGTGAAATGCTTTATTAGGAGGATCCGAAGTTCTTCCAATGCTGGGAGGAGACCTGTAATAAGATACAATACAATACATTACTTTTCATACTGCTTTCATGATCTAGCTGAGGCAGGCATTCCCATGCTCAGCTTTATAAATTCATTTTTCTGTACATAGAACAGATAATCGTCTGATGGTAGACTGATGATTTTGATGAAAACATCATCCTTTTGGTAGGATGATTATCTGCTGCAATGTTGTACATGTCAATGTATTTATTTTTCCTGAATATATATCGCAGCCCAGACGGATGAAACTAGATCCGGGGTCTTCAATCTCGTTCGATCTTCACTCTAAGTACAAGTCGATCCATGTGAGAAATGTTCTAAAGTTGAACATGGAAAGACATCGCTTGATTACCAGCCAATGATGTAAACTGTTAACAAGCGCGAGAGGAATCACCGATAATGATAATGACCCTCAAGGTACTGCAGTACAATTCACGTGGTGTGAATAAAGGACTTGGCGTCGAACACCATGCAAAATCTTTCGGTCGAAGGTCATTGATGTATACCTGTTGCCGGAAGTGAGAAACTTGCCATTGAGGCATGCAAGCTTCAAAGTACTGAAGGGGGTGTTCCTAGATCAACTTCTTGGATAATGAGCTGATGTCGACAAGAAGCGATCTGTCAAAGGAGGGCCTTAAAGTATCCCACATCAGTGACACGGAACGGAGAAAATGATTTTGATGGAGGTGAAAACGATCTGATGATATATGGTTCAGGGTGGCGGTCATGAAAGGATGAAGGATAATGTATGGTAGTGGATGGGACACGGTTGACTTCTCTGGATGACTTCTCTTGAACATATCGGTGACACTTATGTGATAGATTGGTAGCATTTACCCCAAAGATGGATGGTATGGCGAGACCATGGTGATGTGACCGGTGAATGAAACAACCCAACCCAACTCAGGCACGGAGTGGAAGTGTCATGTTCAAGAGCGACTTGCTACCAATAAAAGTTCTTTGAGTTTCTTCCCAATTTTTCCCCAGTCATTGCTGACCAGTATCTCTTTATTTTTGTCAAGCTTGAGGAGGATAACATATGCTTGTTCTATAATTTTCCCTTCGGGCAAACCTATCGCTATGTTTTAACGAGCCTAGCGATAGTGAAACTCGTTCTCGTCTAAAGACAAGTTTGTTGCTATTAATGTTTTTTAACGAGTCTAACGACAAAGATAACTCGGTCCTTTTCAATTTTAGAGAGTCTGAAAAGGTATGTAAAGATAACTCCAGAGTTCCTTTTTCGTCATCTAATCCCTTAAGTCTGAAAAAGTATAAAACAATACAGAAGGGATGGATTTTCGATAGTTTTAACGAGCCGAGCAAAACAAGCGCTCGATCTTTTTGCGCAATAATCCCTCAGGTCCAAAAAGATTAAAATCTAGAGGAGGGATAGCACTTCCAGTCGCTTTAACGAGCTGGAAGGCCAAAACTCGGCAATCTTTTCATATTTGACGAGTCAGATGAAAAGAGCTTAAAGAAGACTCGTCTTTTGAGGAACGAGTGATAAAACGGGTAGCAGCTGATTCCAGGTAAGGGTTGGAATTTTCCAATCACGACAGTGTCACAAGGATGGCTAGTGAAATCACTCTTCGCAGCTGTTCCTCAAAATGGGTAAACAATCAAATGGAGGTGAATGATCGGCCAAATGAAAAGTGGAGGTGACGGTGCAAACACGACCAAGGCTTTAACGACTGATAATTTACATTCGCAGTGGTTATTTACCGGAGGATAGTTCATTTTTTAACGAGCTTGAATGCAAATTGAAACACTTGCTCGATCTTAGGTTTATTTTTTAATGAGAATGAACTATGTGTTAAAACTGCTCGATCTTATGTTTATTTTTTAACGAGCATGAACTATGTGCTAAAACTGCTCGATTATCTAGTCATATGATAAGAATGCTTCATTTAAGATGCCATTTTTTATGGGGCTTGCACCTCATAAAGCTTTGCCCCGGAATCCTTTCTTTATGCAAGTTCGGAAACGACTAATCCTAGGAGTTTAAAGGGTTAGACCTACAGGTTTAAAGGGAGGACCTAAAAATTTAAAAAATAAATAGTCGCTCCTTGCTTGCACTCCAAAAGGTTTGCATGCCTCTAGGTATAAAGTAAGATTTCAAGGTTACCCCTCAATTTGCAGATAAAACATTTGTTTCACCAGGAAAGGCCTACCTCTTTCAGGTTACCCAAAGATTGTTTCATCAATGCAGCGAACAAAACAATTCTTCGGTGATGTCTACCAAGATAGACAAAGGTGAGTGACAACGAGCGCCAAACACATAAATTTGACAAAAGAATCTTATTCTAGAATAACCCTCTTCCAGCATGGGCGGGGTACAGACTAGTCATATTCTCCCGCGGAAACCTACCCTATACCCAAATTTTTCCTGCCGAAGCAGACCAGGACGCATGCCCCCTGGGTTCCAGTCATATCCTTCCGAATCACTCGCGCTCATCGGGAGGACGGACCGTGGGTTGAGACATTTCTTGTGTGAAGAGACCATTTAGGGATGGTATGTGATTATTTGTGATGCGTGATCCGGGAAATGAAAGCTGGTCCACGAGCTTGACCACTCTTCCTTCGTGTGGAAAACACATTACTCTAAAGAGTGAGGAGACGATGGCTCCCATGAAATATATATAGTCTCGTCCAAGGAGTAGGTTATAATCCAAGGGTCCTTGAACGACCATCACGTTCATTTGAACGATATTCCCTTTCAATGTGATAGGCACATTGGGGAGGATCCCTAAAGGTCGACTGGTTCCTTTATCGAAGCCTGTCAGATTTCTCATTTTAGGCAAAAGCGTTGGCGAACCAAGCACTTTCCAAGAAATAGAGGAAAGGATACTCACAGATGCCCCCTCATCAATGATGGTGCCAGCCATTACCATTCTGTATATTTGAACGATAATTCTGAATGGTATGCTGGCTGGCAAACGGGGTCTGCCTAGTTGGTTCTAGTCGAAGGATACAACTAGGTTGCTTGGTGGTGGGACCGAGTAGACGGCCGGATATCGCTCTGATGAACTTCCTTCTTGCGATAAAGGAATGGGTGCATTGCCCCCGTGTTCGTCGGAGTTTGTGTTGATGAAAAGAATCTGGATGGTGTCATCCTCTTCAGTGACTGTATCATTCGAAGATAAATCCTCTGAAGGTAAGACCGGGTCAACTGCCGCCTCGACCTTTTGACTTTCGTCTAGTATGGATTCAGTCGGTTTATCCTCAATGATAGATGCTTCAGCTGACCACTTTAGTGGGCTAGCTGGATTCTCAACTAACGAAGGACTTGGCAAGAGTTTTTTATATCCAGGAGGAAGTCGTAATGGTGAAACCGGATGATCTTCCAAAACTCTTTTAGCCTCATCTAAGAAGGGACAACGGTGGAGGGCGTGATTGCCTTCGCACAGTCTACAGGGAGGTCTAGCCCTCCCTTTCTGTCCTGGAACTTCACTTTCGCTAGTTGACGACGTACTTTCAACATGACTATCAGAGGTTGACGACACCAGATTGTGCAAACGGGGAGACCAATCCCTTAGTATCCGAGGGATGCAGGGACAATCTCTATGAAAGTGGTCTCCCTTGCAGATGACACATGGCGATTTAGGCCTGGTCAGTGCTATGTGTGGATTTTCATCAGACGACACTTGTTTTCCCTTATTTGCCTTTGGCTCCTTTTTCTTTTTCTCTTTCTTCTTCTTTTCCTTCTTCTCCTTAGGAACTTGGCTTTTAGCTTTACCAGTCCCGTCATGCAAAGAGGAAGGAAGAGAGGAAGAATTATAGGAAGTAGAAGGTTGGTGGGAAATTCTGGACTCGTCTAATTGGTGATTCGACTGTTCAGGAATAGTGGTGTTCTGAATGACATTGGTTGAGAAGAGCCAGACCGGCAGGCCAATTGTCAGTCCTGGAAGCGACAATGTGGCCATATGAGGCGCACCAACATCTCCCCAAGAGGAGAAGGGACTAGGATTTCCACCAAGGGGAATTCCTTAGTTGGTGGGCTCCATTTTCTCAACCTAAAGATCAACGCAGGAAAAAGGGGTGATTGTTCCGTTTAAAATAAATTTTAACGACGCCTAGACACAACTTGCTTTTTCAATTTTAAAGAGTCGAGAAAAAGCTAAAGATGACTCTAGTCTCCTTCGATGTTTTAACGAGCCCGAAGTGACAAATGCTCGGATGGACTTTTTCTGTTATAGAGTCTGAAAAAGGCTAAAAGGAACTGCTCTGGAGTTCTAGGTAGAGGGTGTGCCAAACTTTTCGCAAAACAGCATAATACTTTTTAGGGTACGGGCGGTCAATCTTCCTGAATGCTGTGTTCAGTGCATTGCGATTAGTAGGGTGGCTGACACGACTTCCTATGGATAAAGGTTTTATTCCTATAGGGGTCTCCCAATATATACACGACGGTACGTGGGAGCACAATCTGTACTGGCACTTATCGTCTCTCAGGAGGAATCACCCAACCATCAGTGAGGCGACCAGTGACCAGGTTTTACGATGCCGGAACACGTCTCTAGCCTAGACCTCTATGTTGTGCGTTATGTTACAAAGCGTTGTTAAGTTCATTCAATTTATTTTAGGTTGATCTTTCTTAGAAGTTTGCCTTTTTGGGTCACCACGAGATGTATGATAAAATTCCTAAATGCAGTCTAAAGATGATAAGCAAGATTTTATATCTTTTCCACAATGAAAATCCTAGCTACAAGGGGAAAAGAAAGACACCATCTTTTCCCAAAGAGCATAAAGCACACAGTAATGCACTTTTCCCTAAATCAACATACAAACTGTCAAAATGCAAATGCACATATGCATGTATTTGTTTTCACTTTCATAATATTGATGCCTAAAAAGAAAGCTGTTGTACAAATTTGAATTCGATTTCAAGTGAAAAACACAAACAAGTTCCTTTTTCGAAATCAAAAAGACGATTACGACACTTTATGATTTACTTGTTTCGACACTTGAAATGCATAAATTCAAACCAAAAGACAAAAGTAAAAGCTAAATCAACTATGAACAACAAACAAAATCACTCCTAAGATCAAAACGACACTTACGACAGGTCTAGATCTAAGGGCCACAGTATGATTAGTTTATTTTTGTAATGGGAAACTGCAAATGATGTAACAAATACACAAAGAACAAATACAGTTTCTTTATACAACTGAGGCGGAATTGAGGCAAAGAAAAGGGGTTTCAGATAGGTACACTGACTCATAACAGGCTGCAAAAAACAGAGATAAAACTGAGCAAAAGGAAGTAGGGAACCACAGCTGCACAAGGCAAAGACTGATCAGCGCACCCTCAACACAGAGAAACTGAACTTCAGCGCAGGTAGCCTTCACGAGACCTGCGTTGAAATGCAGAGCCTCTTTACAGAGTCTGCGCTAAAGCAGAAATGAGAGTTGTTTCTGGGTTCTGGGTTACGGTTTGCAATTTAATCTACAGTTTTTGGCCGGATAAAAGCTATCAATTAGGTACAATTAGAAGGATGATTTATAGGAGGACTAAGATCTATCACAAAGGGCTGTTAGAGCACTTGTGGATCAGTTGTTCAGATCATAAACAGGCCCAATGAGTGGACTAGAGTAGCTGATCTCTACTTTGCATTTGTAAATGGCAAATGCAGTTCGATTCGACACTCTTGAGTTTATGAAATGAATAGCAATGGAAACACAAATAAACTAACAATATACTCTCCCCAGCGGAGTCGCCAATTTGTTGTTGGGAAAACTATCCAATTCGGAATGCCCCTATCCCACTCTAAGAGGTGATAGTGCCTTAGCAACAAACAAGGAAAACTATCTGAGTGTTCTTCTTTATGAGATGTAAATAGAAAAAGAAGGATGTAACTAACCGGTGTCTTCGGCTAGTTTGTCGATCCAATCACTCTCTCTTTTGTTCGCTTCCCGCTGCCTGCTCTTTCACTAGTCCAGCTTCACCCAGTTCCTGCAAGATCACAAGACAGGAAAACTACACAAAAGACATAGATTCACATTCATAACTAGTTTAGGATCAGATGTAAGCTAAATATGCAAATATAACAAAACATCATTGAAATACAAGCATATAGGAGAAACTCAAATAGCTTTATTGATATGATAACAAGGTTCAAGAGGAGATACAACCAAGTGAGTCCCGATCCAGTATCTACCTCCCAGCAAAGGAATCCCTTCCTCTCCTCCAACAAAGAATAAATCACCCAATGTACTAATCTCAATCTCAAACCAACAACAATTCTCTGCAAAGTACAAAATTCCAGCCTCCTGAACCTCTGGGTGAGAGATCCATATATAGATGTAAGCAGAGAGGATGAGTCATCTTATGTTTTGACTTGTGGCTTCTCTCTGTCAGTTCTTGCTTCCACTTGGAGGTTGAGAACCTCTTACTCATCACTTGGTCGAATTCATTGAGGCAAGTGTCATTGAGGAAGATTCTGGAAGCTTCCAGGGTCTTTCCACCTCATTGAATGAGCTTGCCATTTGTCATTTCCCGCTCAGCGCACCCTGGTAGTGCTTCCAACTGCGTTGCAGTGCACCCAGCCGGCGTAGCTTTTGCATTTCAACGCAGGCAGCTAGTGGAGCTATTGAATTGATCATGATTTGACCATTTCTGAGTTGTTTTTGGTGGAGAACTTGTGGGAGAAGCTGTCTTTTGTTGACCTTGTTCCTTTAGGGGTAGGAACAACTCTTTTAGGGACTTTGGATCCCTTGGATTATGGACATTTCATGCTCAATGCTGTTAGGCACAAAAATGTCTATAACAGTCGCGTGGACAGATTCTTGTTTCTTGAAGAATTCCTGAGTTGGCAAAGTTTCGAAAGAAGAAGATTGCCAAAGCTATTGGAGACTTTTTTTTGAAGTTGCGGTTTTGGACTTAAAGAATAAATAATGTGAGCAAGCATCGATGGCTGGAGGTATTTTTCTTGGGCATTAAGGTTTATTCCACATTAAAGTTAGTTTTTGATTGTTATAAAATCGTTATTTAAGTTTACAAAATATTCCCCGATAGGCGTGTTAACGTTGTGTACATGGAAGCGTTGGTGAGAGATCCTACCACCCCATCGGAAGTGATGGGAATTTATATCTCTAACAAAAAAACGTGTTAGTGAATGCATGAGCATGCAATGTATACAAGTGGGTTGGTTTATTAAATGTGGTAGTGTGGCAATCTCCATTCGTATTGTTGGGGGTCTATATGGAGGTGAGGATAAAACCATTGTAAGCTCTGTCGCTTTCCTGGCTCTGGCTTAAAGAATTCCTATGAAGGTGTGAAAAGGTGGTGGAATACTTGGCCTCTTTTCCTGGGAGAATTAATCAACATTTTATGGAGAGAAGTGAGTAAGGTAGACACTATGGAGTCCTCCATCATGATGTATTAGGCCATGTTCTCTTATTGTGTGTTTATTTTGGTTTTTTTTCTCTTAGTTTGGGTAGAATTTGAGTTTGGGGTATTAAAATTCTTATCTTTAGGCCAAAAAGTATGGTGATGAGCCGAGCTACAAGGAAAGGGTCTCTTGTTTCATTACTTTTTGCGTGGGCCTTGAGTTCTTGGTTAGTGTCTGATCTTGTGCTCCTTGGGTGACTAGCTTTAGGTTAGTGAGGTTGGTTGTGGCTTGTGATGCAAGACAAGGGGGCCTTAATTTTATGTATTTGTATTGTAGGTTTTAACCCCGTACAGAAATTACCTGCATATGAATTCTAAAACACAGAAAATAAACAATGCAAGAGCATAACACATAAACACATATACACAGAGATTTTCCCTTGGATCCCAAAACCGGGACTACCAGATTGATTTTTCATTATGTTCTTTTCAATGTTACAATACATATTTATACATGTCAAAGCATCCAATACCATGGACCAAAAACCATCGTGCCCAAAACCATGTGCTAAAACCATGCACAAAACCATAGGTAGGTTCATCCCACCTAATGTAGGGTCCCAAAAAAAATTCCCTGGGGCGCTGCCCTAAACCCCGTAGAGGGGTCTACCCGCCCCCCCTCTAACCCCCCGGTTAACTAGGGAGGCTAGTCATGGAAAGAATATAACACAACCCAACATGTATCAGAGCTCAAAGCATATGGTGTTCACCTAATTCAGGTATAAGATCTCTCATCAGTCTAGAGGATTGTGGAGGTTGTTGTGTCAAGTCTACTATTTTTTCAATTCAAGGTGTTGTGCCAAGAGGTTGTGCTCATCATGTTGGCTCTTGGGTTGTGTGGGTTTATGCAGGTCCTTGTCTGATTTTAATCGTAGTGGGGTTTGTTTTGCATCTTGAGGAAGTTGTGCCTGCATCTTCTTTTGAGGGGGTTTACATTGCATCAGGCGTATGTGTCTTAAAATATCTAGATGGTCGTGTTGGGTGGCATCAGGGTTCTATTTTTGGAGAGTCTGGTTTGTTCTCTTATTTCTTTGCAGGAATGGGAGTTCATAGTGGCTTCTCGAGGTGTGCTCTAAGGAAGCAACCATGTCACAGAGGAAGAGGAAGAGATATAGATGAGGGGATGGCGGAAGTGCTCCTTAGGGTTAGAGAGGAGCTAGAATCTTTGTCCATGACTCAAATGCCACCTATTTCAATGTGGTTTCACTAGAGACTAGGAAATAAATATGCAAGATGGAGACTTAGGTAGGGATCAAATGTAAATTTCATTCAAATTCAAAGTTTATGGAAGATATGTCAACATGGGTTACTAACCCTGGTCATACCAGGGGTAGGAAGAAGAAATACCTAAAATTTGTTTTCTCTGTATTAACAGATGAAGATCCTATCAAGTCTCATGTTGAAAGATATAATTTCTTCTCCTCCCATGGATACATCAAAAATATGCTCATGAATCAAAGGTTTTGTCTAGATAGGTTTGATTCTCAACTATAACATGTAGAAAATCATATTGTCTGCGACTTGAGAAATGGAGACTACATGGAGACGCCTGGTTCCAGTGCAAGGGTTTCAATGGCTAAGTTTTTTGTCACTATCTCCAGGCATAACAGTAAGAACTAAGGTGTTTTTCCTCTCACTCATCAATACTTTTTCATAACATGCGACTATGAATGTTGTTGCCTTGTTTTGACTTGTCTTGGAAGAATTCGGTGGTCTAATTACTATGGGTATTATTTTGTTTTATCATGATGGTAATTTTTGTTTTATTATGGGCCTTCCCCTGCATGTTTTTTGTATGTCAAAAGGCATCGTTTAGATAGAAAGACAAGAACCTTTATTGCCAATGTGGTGTTTGTATCTGATGTATTTGCAATGGCATTATGGTGTCTATATCTTGTAATTTTGTAATGTGTTGACTTTGATTTCATGTAATATATTTTTATGTTTGGTTAGGCTAAGAATACAATGGAATTGGGTGAATTTATTGGTGTTGGCCTAGGGGCATACTCTAGTTGAATTTTTCTCCTCTAGTTTTTTCTCATGTTTGCCTTAGAATTTGGTCCCTCCACTAAAAAAGTTGGAAGAGGAAAAGAAAACCCATGAGGGATATTTCTAGAATATCTATGTAAACATGTTCTATTGAGTAATACAAATGCTTCAATTCACAAATAATAATAATAAGAAATTAAAATGAATATTTAAAAAAAAATTGTTAATATTTTTTTTTTCAAATATATAGATATATATATAGATACCACTTCATTTTCTAACTTTAATAAAGGTAAAAATTATTATCTTAAATGACACAAACAAGAGAGATGTGATTAGAAATTGGATCTCAAAGTCCTTGAAGTCCTTTCACATAAGAGTTGTAACTCAAAATTAGATCCTAAATGTCTTTAAGTCCTTTCACATGTGAAGAGAAAAAGTGATAAGTGTTGATGAGGTCATAATGAAAGGAATAAAATAAAATGTTAAATCTCATATATATATATATATATATATATAATTCTAGAAAGGTTAGGTAAATTAATATTAAGTCTTGCACGATTGAAAAGTGAGTTAATATGAAGTTTCAAGTATTATGGCTTAGTTTCTTTGTAATTCTCCTTAAAATCTTATGATCACTAGTGTCATATTAAATGTCGCCAAAGTGTTGAAACAAGGGAAAATAAGAGTGGTAAGAATTTAGACTCTAAAAATCTCAAGGACCAAGAGTGTTGAGAAGTTTAAGAGTTGAGAGTATGAAATTGGGAATATCGAGATGTTAGATATCTATTAATTTTCTTTGAAATCAAATTGGCACTCTTAAGAGTCAATACACCCAATCATATCTAGTAGTTTTCGTTGAGGTTAAATTGGAAATCCTTAAGCGTTAAGACACCTAGTCACTCTAGAGTTGAGGCTTGATATTGGTATCCATCAAGATAGATGACACCAAGGAGTGGAGAATAATTTATTAAAGTGACTACCTAAAAACTAGTTGAACATCAAGATAATGTGCTCTCAAAGAATTAGGAGAATAAAAGAGTTCAAGACATCCCGATTGGTTCTTTAACATAGTATAATCATTCTTATTATGTTACATGGCACCTTGGTCAATATAAATATGGTTGGTGCCACATCAAATTCCACACCAATGGTACATGGACACATCATACATGCCAAAGAGGCTAAAGATGAAGAATAGGAAATGCAACCATGCAAATCCAAGATGACCAAATTTTGGTAACTACGCATGTGATGACAGGGGGAAGAAGATTTTGGTACTATTTGAAAGAGTTGGAATAATTTCCTTGGAGGCCAAAACAGTTATAATATCTTGTAATAAAAAAAAATTAAGAGAGTCCAGAGAAAAAGATAAAATAATTTTTGTTTCTTATTCTTTTTATATGCATTGAAGCTCATAAACTTGAGGCTAAACTCAAGCCACAATATATTATTGGTAATGAAACTCACAAGGATAAGTCCTATTTATAGAGAACATAAATAAAAATTAAATTTAGAACCCCCACAAAAAGAAAATCAAGAGTATAAGCACAAATTAAGAGCTTCTAAAACCAACTTGAGTAGACCCAAATAAAAAGAGCTTCATGAGGGCCTAAGGAAACGTATAAAAAACAATAGAAAAATAAAATAAAATAGCAAAAATAACAAGAGCCAAGGTAGACTGTTAACTTGAGATTATTTGTTGTACCTGGTTGAATATTAGTGTAGTCATGTTGCAAGATATATTTTTACATAAAAAGGAAGATGTCCTTGCATAACCTTTTTAGCTTGGTTGAATATTGAGTAGTCATGTTGTAAGATATAATTTTACATAAAGGAAGATGTCTTTGGATAACTTTTTCTTGACATGAGTGAGTTAATACATTGTATTCAATGTACGCTTGAAGTTTCCAAAATTTTATTTAACACTTTTGACTTTAGTATTTAATGTGGGGTTAAGATTTTGATACCTTTTATGAAAGAAAATTAGTGATGTAATGTAAAGAATCCCATCAATGATGTAACATAAAGAAGCATTGGGTGTAGCTGAAATTTTAGTTTAATAAATATAACAATTTCTCATGGATGATATAATATAAAGAATTTTTTAGTGTAGTCAAATTTATGGTTTGATTAACAAAAACAATTTCACATAGACGATGTGACATAAAGAATATCGAAATAAAATTATAATTTAAATAGTATTTAATATCAAGTTTTAACTAAAATATAAATTATTATGTTAACCAAAGGTGCCTATATTTTAAATCCAATATATAAAGATTTTATATTATTGATTATCGTACTATTGTTTATGTAAAAGTTATTATAATAATTATTTAATTAAAAAATTTAACTAAATTGAGTTAAATTAAGATAACCTTAATATTAAATTAAAAAAAACCTTAAAATTTACTTGAGTTTAAACCAATATGTAAATAAATTATGTAATATAATGGAGGTGATCTATATTTTAAAATCAATGTGTGAAGATTCAACTCATCATAACATTACCCATGTAAAAATTATTATAATATTTTTTTATTTTTTTCAAAACTAAATTGAATCTAATTTTAAACTAACCCCAATTATAAATAAAAACATTTTTTTATTTAAAAAATTATATTCAATCTATTCAAAATGCAATTTGAACATACAACCATAGTTGGCCTCGTATCTATTGGTGAGCACTAGTATTGCAGCAATAATGCTGCAACTCCTGGGGCTTCCTACTTTACTTTTATCAACCCGGTAGTTCATAACAAACTTGGAAGCGACGGTGTTGTATGCACAAGTACTAGCTCTTACTGCAGGCTGTCACTTGGTCAGCTGGCGCAAGATCACTAGGAGCTCAAGCCAACTTCTATGAGTTTCCAGAAGAAGCTTTTAACTGTGATGAAAGAAAGCTAACTCTACAGAGGCTATTCTATTTGCAAAAAGAGAAAGAAGACTGGAATGTAAAAGCAAACCCTAGCAAACCCTAGCAAACCCTAATTTACCCACTAACCCTACTTTTGCAGGAAAAGAGATGAAAACTGATGAAATGAGTGCCATTGACTACTGAAAAGGTAAATTGCATTTATTCAAGCTACTTCTGAAAAGAAATGAGAAGAAAACATCTTTTTGTGCTTTTGAGTGTTTTTATGTGAAATTATTATGCTTGTGATTTATCTGGTTGTGATTGTGTAGAGGTTTGGTGGCGAAGGAAGATGGAGTTGGTTTTTGTAGAGGTGGGGGAAGGTGTGGAGAGGTCCTAAGAAGCCCCTAGTACCCTTCTGAAGACTTCCATTGCAATCGGATTTCGAAAAACCACTTACAGGGGATTCTATAGGAGGCTGCAGGGGATCTATAGGAGGATCTACAGGAGGAGGTCGAGAGCTATTTTTTGAAGTTTTGAAGGTGGAAAAATGATGGAAAAGGGTAACTGAAGGCTAGATGAAGGTGTTGAAGTGTCTGGAGCTTGTCAAGGAAGATCAAGATGGAACATGATGGTTGGATTTGTTCAAATGGCAAGAGGGAAGCTTATGGAGAAAAATGTAGAAATTAGGGAAAATTGGTGAAATGTTGCAAATGACTTGGGAAATCTGTGAGAAGTGAGCTGATGCTGGCTGCTTTATGGATGTATGGTGAGCTGAGGTGCCCTACAAGAGATCTGCACATCTACTTACGAAAACTGATCAAAGAAAGGACTAACTATACCATGAAAACAAAACTTTCTCTAGCTTGACCTAATTTCTGACCTACAAACAGAAAATTCTTGAACAGTAACCTTTGAATAGAAAAGCATGCAGAGAGATCTATTGTAAAAGAACAGGAAATGATCTAGGCAACTGAATCTGAAGCAATACATTAATCTTTCCAAATCAAGTCATCACACTAGAAATTGCATGGGAGAGCAAAACTATGTTTTTGGTGGCAGCAATAGTGCCTTGACCTCGAATCATAGTCCCAGAAAGGGAGAAAGGAGATCAGGGCCTGCTGTTGGCCTTTTTTGAATCTTAGCCTGTCACTGCATTAACCTACTTAAGCAACTGAAACAAAAACAACTATGCAAACCATCAAAAGCAACCTAATATAAACAAAGTAAAATGAATCTATGTAACAAAAATTAACTCATGAACTGAAGCAAAAACATATAACTACAAAGCAAGAGGTGCTGGGCAGCTTGGGTTGGCCCTAACCTAAGATCTTCAGCCCTCTGAAAGAGATTAGTGCTGGCTCAAAAACTATTTC
This sequence comes from Pinus tabuliformis, assembly GCA_031772625.1. Taxonomy (NCBI): domain Eukaryota; kingdom Viridiplantae; phylum Streptophyta; class Pinopsida; order Pinales; family Pinaceae; genus Pinus; species Pinus tabuliformis. Next base: position 1,187,977,001 of record CM062807.1, on the reverse strand, counting down.
ATCTTCATTATCAAAAATAAAAGTCACATTACATAAACTGTTCTAAAAAAAAACTTGAAAATGAGCTGAACAAGCGCTGCACAAAAGTTCGAAAATTATACTAATGACTGGCTAACCTACTGAGGCTATAAGCCCCCTTATTTATACAAATGGATTCCTCCAAAAGTCCTTCTAAAATCAAGGATCTCGGCTTCCTAGAACTGGAGATAAACAACAGTCCTTCTTTACTTGCTTGGTTGTCCCTTGGATGCATCAATGTGGACCTTTGTGCTTGGAGTTGTTGATGTAGGATTTGAGGAAAGGGGTCATAAATGAAGGAGACACTCCCCTAAAAATCCTCTTCCCTGTTTTCCTCGAGTATTTGCTTCCATTTTCTCATAAATCCCTCAACTTTGTCCAAAATTGACCAAAAAATCTGCATAAAGCACACATTAGAATACATGGCAAAATGAGTAACCCAATTTACTCTATTAGCATAAATATATTCAAAAACATGCAATTAAATAATGAGAATGGTGGATTAAGTCAAATTAAGAGGCAAAATGAGCCCATATAATTACCAATTTCTGGGGCTCATCATCACCCCCTACTGAATGGGTTGCTCATCATCTGAGCAACTAGTCTAACTCTTCATCCTTGATGGCTCGGATAGATTCCTTGACATCCCATGCTTTTGATGTGATATCTTCCTCTTTATCATGGAATCCTGCCTTTCTATCCACCTCTTCCGACTGTTTCTGTTCTTCCTCCTCTTTTACTCCTTCCAGCAGTCCCAACAAAAGTGGAGGACTAAATTTGAGGCCAATCCAATTGGCCTTCAAACTTTACATAGAGTGCTTATACAGTGGCACTCTCCTCATGGCTTCCCTCATCCTATTTGGGGAGTGATACTCCCTGATCCGTAGGTTGTGTGGCAATGTGTTCCACCTTCTCATGCAGGCATGAATGTAGTCATCTCCAAACAATCTCTCCATGTCCTCGAAATGTGCAATAGCCTGGGCCTGCTTATCAACATAGTCAGGGACACTTTGAGGATTAGCTGCAAGGTGTTGGTGGGCATAGATGAGAGCCATGGGGTCTGCTGGTTCTGCTCTAACCATCAGGGGTTCATTCAGCTCTTTTGCCATCATTTTCTAGATTTCTGCTGCCCTTTTCTCTTCATGGCTCATCCAAGATGCCATGGCCATCAGCTGCAAGTCTCCTAACACAGCATTGGGATCCCATAGGTTCATATCAGTAAGGGCCATGTTGTGCAAGTAAAACTCTGCCAGCTTCGCTTTGTCCTCAGCTGAACTGTGATCACATAGATTCATGAATTGGCCATAATCCTGAAAAGGTATTGTGCCCCTCTAGGCCAATGTCTTGATCTGAAATTGGAGCCACTGATCCTTGAGGTACACTGCATATGATTTGGCTGGCTGCCTGCACTGTAATGCCTCCATAGCCTAGCTGGCCATGCAGGCTAATTGGGCTTCCCTTTCCTGTAGCTGCCTTCTTAAGATCAACACCTCATTTTCTGCCTGGGATTCCCTTTCCTGTTGCTATCTTATTAATGTCTCACTGTCTGCCTGGGGTTCCTCTTCCTGTTGTTGTCTTTTTAATATTGACAACTCATTTCCTCCCTAGGGTTCCCTTTCTTGCAGCTGCTTCTTTAACATTTCATTTTCTGCCTCCAATTGAGCTCTTCTAATGCTTTCTGTATGCCTGACCATGCTCAATTCTTTGCCCATTTCCCTCAATTTGTTTTCCATGTGCCCAATGTCTTCCACCCCTCTTGATTTTGCAATCTGCATCCATGTATGGGTCCTTACTCTTTCCTTTTCCAGCTTAAAGAAAAGAGGGACTGCAAACTTTTGTGGGATGATTTCCCCCCCTTCCAAAAGGTTGTAGTAAGAGCCTAAGTTAGGCTGAGGTCCAGGCTCTGGTATCTCTTTTGCCTTGTCTTCCTCCTTGGTATGTTCTTCTGCCTTCTTTTCAAGTTTTTTAGTTTCTTGGAGCTTTGTCAATGTCTCCTGTAGAGCAATCTGCGCCTCCTATAGGCCTGTTTTAGAGTCCATTAGTTTGATCCTTTCTTTCCAAGTAGAGGTCTTAGGACTTCCTCTTTTGTAAGTGATGGGGGTTTTGGATGGAGATTCCTCCTTTGTTGTAGTAGGGACATCTTCAATGATGATGGGCTCCTTTGAAGGTGGCTGAGGCTTCCCCATCTTTATTCTGGTGCTCTTTCGAGCCTTGAAGTACATAGATGGTTGTCTCTTTCTTTTTCCTTTGGGCTTGGTTGGAGTACTAAGTGCAGCAAGAACAACTGCTGCCTCTCTTTCTAGTGTCTCAGGAGACACTTCTTCTTGCTTTGCTTCTTCTTCTTCATCTGCTGTTTTTCCTGTTTCTGCTGGTTTTGCTTCTGTTGTCTCTGATTTTGTTTGCTCCTCTGCTTGCTTAGTTTCTGCTTTTCCTGTGGAAACCTTTTCCTGCATTGTATTAGGTTCTTCCTTTTAATTCTTGGCCCCTTCTTTTTCTCTGCTGTGGTTTTACCCTTTTCTACTTTTGATTCTTTCTTCTTCTTTGCTTTAGGCTCATCTTTGGTGGTGTCATGTTTCTCCTCTCCTATTTGGTTTTCTTCTTTTTCCGTGTGGGGTTCCTCTTCTTCCAATTGAGTGTTCTTTTCTTCTTCATGGATTTCCTTCTTAGCTTCCCCTTTTTGCTCCTCCTCTTCACTTTCAGATGGACTAAGGTCATAGGTGAGAGTTTTTATATCATCGTCTTTAGTCATGTTTCTGAAAATCTCCCAGACTATGGGTATTGTGAAAGTGTGGAGGGCATCCTCCACCAGCAATTTAATTAGCCCATGGTGACCCAATTGGTCTGGAACCCCTACCTTCTATTTGGTGCTAGACTTTATCAAGGATTGGAGGAGAAAATATGGAATACTGAGTTTTCTGGATGCAGGAAGATCCATGCCATATCTTAGTTCATGTAACAGTCTAAAATGGTACCCATAAAATATGTTGTATCTTCCTTCACAGGAGATGTATTTCATAATCTGATAACTGACCTCACCCCATGGATAAGGTATAATTGTTCTCCTGATGCCATTCTTGTTCTCCGCAGGATGTTCATTAGGCTGGAAAAAGGTCTTCTTGGCAACTTGACCCAGTGATTTTTCTTCTTTGCTCTAGGGTAGTCCAAGTGGGAGACCGGTGACCCTACTGATGAATTCCGGTGTAAGTTCTATGGTTAGACCCCTGAAACTGACAGTGGCATGGGTTTTTGAGTGAGGTTTTAAAGACAGTGTAAATTCCTTTGTGACTTCCTCATCATACCCATGAAACTTTTCAAAAAAAGGCATCCAATTTTCCCTGGTAAAGAGAGCTACCACTTTTGGGTGTTCATGTAGCTTAGTTGAATTCAGAGTCTCCTTCCTCATAAAACCCCCTGTCATGATGTTCGGAGACTGCTGGAATGTCTCAGGAGAGGATGAAGGCAACAAGTTTCAAACTCGAAAACAGAGGAACAACTGAGGTTTTCTTTTTGGAACCAGTGAGAGAGCTTTCGTGTTATTCCTTTTTAACAAAGACAAATTGCAACTTTCCTTCCTTCTAAACTCTGTTCTTAAACTTACATTACTTCTCAGTCTGTTTGAGGGAAACAATATCTCAAAACACAGAGAGCATACATGACAATGTTTTTTCCCTTTCACAACATAAGCAGACTACCCAATGCAAGTTCACTTTTTTTTTACAAGCTTAATTTTATAGAGTTGCATCATCTCTTTACATAGGAGAATACCACGGAGGAGAAAGAGACATTATTTCAGTGCAAAGAGCAAATGGAGAAACTGTATATAATTTTTTTACAAAACACAGGTAGACTCTGTTCTCACTTTCCTTCCCTTTTCAACTCAATACCTCGCTTGAAATCACACCACCCTTTGTAGAGACGGAAATGCAGAGAGGGTCTACACAAAGCCTACCTCTTCGAGCTTGAATTTGCCATAAAATCCTGAATTTTCCTTTGTGATGCTGCTCACTGGCCCTCCTGTAGAAAGGCTCCTGTAGGACTATGTTTCCGCTCTTGTAGAGTCCGATAATGCTCCTGTAGAGCCCGATAAGTGGAAGGGTTTTGAAACTGGTAGAGAGCGACTGTTTCGAGGCTCTGGAGGTGGTAGGTAGCTTGTTGTAGTCGAGAGCACAACGATACAAATGAAAACAAAGGTGGTGAAGGCAGTCGACTGCAGCGTACTTAAGCTTATGGGAGAGAGTTGCGGTGATGAGATGAGGTGGAAAAAAGGGTAAGTTACCCTCATCCGGACCATTGGTCCCTACTTCAGTGTCATTATGAAATTTCATGTTGCCTGCTCGCAATCATTTCCATCATTTGCGTTTGGACGCTGCCACTACCTTTTTTGATATTCTTACGAGTTGACTAGACATACGTGCTGAGTGCACCCGCTGAGCATTGTTTGAATTGGATGAGGGTGGCTAGTTAGCTGGTCACTGATCTCGTTTAATCACAACCATATCACTTGTCCATGCATTTTTTAAATTATACTCATGCAACAGAGGAACAGGTTTAGTCACTTACCTGCTAGTGGAGAATTGCGTGCTACCGTGTTGTTGCATGCTCAGACTTTGGCTTTCTATCCATGGACTTCTGCTGCTGGCGCCCGTGGCTTCTAAATTGGTGGCTCGGCTATATCGTACTGGTGATCTTCAATTAGGACCAGGCTCCTTGCGTGTTTTATACATCTATGGCTGCACTGACCCTGCCTCTGGAGCTCAATTTTTAAGGGGATCAGCTGCTACAGGAATCCTGCAGGATTTCCTGTAACTGCTTCTCCCTCTAAAACTTTTGGCTGAGGCTTGAGTAGGGACTAGAGAGGTAGCTGAGGAAGGTTCTATCAGTCAAGGAAAAGCAGTTGGTATGCACTAGGTAAGAGTTAAGTTAAGGATGCTGCTTTTTTATTCTTCATTTAAAAAAAAAAACAAAAGAAATAGGATTTCTGTGTTTTCTGTGCAGGGAAGAAAGAAGCGAGTGGAAATGCAGTGGTGCAGGTATGGAATGGAGAGTTAGGAGGATGAATGGTGGTAGGGGGGTCCACAGGTCTTCTGGACAAGTTTCTAGCCCTCTGATCCTTTTCTTGACTTGATTTCGAGCTCTTTGTGATTTCTACAGGAGCCTCCTGTAGAATGCACAGAGCCTCCTGTAGGATGCATAGTTTTCCAGAACAAGTGAGACCAGGGACTGGGAAAAGACAATAGTGATGGAGAAATGGTCTATCAGAGGTGTATTCAGCTCGGCCATGTCCCTTTTTCTTCTGTGGCCCTCTTGCAATCTGCAATGCATTCAAAAGAAGTTAATTTTTCTGTTCCTGTTTTTTTTTTTTTTTCTCTCTCTCTCTTTTTTTATGAGACAGTTGGGGCGCCTCCAGGAGGTTTTCACCCTCACTGCCTACCCTGGGTGCCTCCAAGGGGAGGTTTTCACCCAGGGATCTTTTATTCTCCTCATTTTTATTTTATTTTATTATTATTTTTTTTTTTAGGGTGTGGGTGGAGTGGAGGTAGAGACTTGCTCCACTACCAACACTGTTTTACTCAGATTCTCAATGAATTCTTGCTTGGAGAGGGGCTTCCTGTAGATTTTCAACCTATGCCCATTGAAAAGCATGGGGATGGCTTCTTCATCGATGGTCCTAATCAGAACTGAACCATTGTCATTGCACCTTTCTACTGTGTACGGTCCCAACCATCTTATCCTCAGTTTGCCCTTGAAATCTTTATACCTTGAATCATATGGCAGTGACCAATCTCCTTCCTGGAATTGTTTCTCTTTGAGGTCTCTGTCATGCCATATTTTCATTTGAAGCTGGACTACCTCTGAGTGGAGACTGGCTTGCAATATTTGTTCATCCAATCCATTTAGCTGGAGTAACCTTTCCTTTTGTGCATGGCTGAGATCTAGGTCTAGCTGAGTTTCCATCCTTAATGTGTTATATTCAATTTCTATTGACAGTAAAGTCTTATTCTTATAGACCAACTCATAGGGTCTGAACCCTGTGGTGGTGTTCCAGGTGGTGTTATAGGCCCAGGTGGCCTCAACCAACCGATCTGCCCAATATTTTCTGCTGCTGATCACTACCTTGGTCAAAATCCCTTCCAAAGCTCTATTAGTGACTTCCACCTGTCCATTTGCTTGCGGATGGTAAGGGGTGGAAGTTCTGTGCTTAATTTTGTGATGTGTGAGCAGGTCTTCAATCAGATTGGAGGTAAATTGACTCCCTTGATCTGTGACTAATTCTCTTGGATATCCAAACTTGTAGAATATATTCTCTCTCAAAAACTCATCTACTTTTTCTTCTGTTGTTGCCTTTATCGCCTTTGTTTCTGCCCATTTTGTCAAATAATCAGTGCACACGATGATGTAAGATTTCTGCTTTGAAGGAGGGTTGACAGGACCCACAAAGTCCATGCCCCACTTTTAAAATGGCTCGAAAGTCACTTGAGGTTGCAGGGGCATCTCATCCCTTAGAGTAGGTTTCCCCATCCTTTGACACCAGTCACATTGGCTGATATATCGCCTTACATCTTGATGAAGAGTGGGCCAATAGCGACCTGCTTGCAGGATTTTGAAAGCAGTTCTCTTTGCTGCAAAATGGCCCCCACAAGGCCCATCATGATAGGTTAGGAGAATGTCGAAAACTTCCTCCTCGCTGACACATTTCCTCAAAAACTGATCTGGGCCAAGTTTGAAGAGATTGCCCCCAATCTAGGTGAAAGGGGCACTTTTCCTCACGATTTTGCTCTTCTCTTTTAAGGACAGGTGTGGCGGGAACTGTGCGGAAACTAAGTAATTTGCTATATCAGCAAACCATGGAGAGAGTACTGAGATAGCAAATAGGTGTTCATCTGGCATTTGATCATCCACCATTCCTTCTTCACCTGTAGGCAGATCTATTCTAGACAAAAAAACAGCAACAACATTTTCCTTACCCGACTTATCAACAATGGTTAAATCAAATTTCTGTAATAAAAGCAACCATCTAATAATGCGAGCATTTACATCTGGTTTGTTCATTAAATATCGAATTGCAGCATGATCAGCGTGTACAAATGTTTGATATCCGGTGATGTAGTGTTTGAACTTATTTAGGGAATGGACTACAGCTAGGAGCTCCTTTTCGGTTACAGTGTAGTTTAATTATGCCTTCGACAAGTTTTTACTTACAAAATATATGGCATAAGGCAGCTTCTCATCAACTTGCCCTAAGGCTGCTCCTATTGCTTTGTTCAAGGCATCTATATGAATGTGGAAAGGTAGGGCCCAGTTTGGACCTCTCAAAATTGGGGCAGTCACCAGTTTACTTTTCAAGGCATCCAGAGCTCCTTGACAATTGTCAATCCATATGAACTCAACATCTTTTCCCAAAAGACCTAACAATGGAGAGGCTAGTTTACTGAAATCCTTAATGAATCTTCTATAATACCCTGCTAAACCTAGGAAACTTCGAACATCTCTTACCTTTTAAGGAGGTGGGACCCTTTGGATGATGGCAATTTTGTTGGGGTCCACCTGTAATCCTTGCTGAGAGATTGCATGACCTAGAACGATCCCTTCAGTCATCAGGAATTCACATTTTTTAGGACTGAGGGACAGGTTCATTTCAATACACTTGTCCAAAACTTTTCCCAAGTTAGACAAAGCTTCCTGGAAGTTAGAACCATAAGGGGTAAAGTCATCCATATAGATTTCCATTGCATCATGAACCAGTTCAGCAAATATACTCAATACTGCTCTCTGGAAAGTGGCGGGAGCATTGCACAATCCAAAAGGAAGGACCTGATATGCAAGGTACCCCAAGGACAAGTGAAAGTGGTCTTATCTTGGTCTTTCAGGCTAATTTGGATCTGGTTGTACCCGCTAAACCCATCTAGGAAGGAGAAAAACTTCTTCCCTACCAGGCCATCTAACACTTGATCTATGAAAGGCAAACGAAAATGGTCCTTCTTGGTGGCCTTGTTTAGTTCTCGATAGTTGACGCAGATTCTCCACTTCCCATTTTTCTTTGGCACTAGCACGAAAGGAGAGACCCATTCACTATCAGAGATAGGGTAGATGAATCCTACATCCAGTAACTTTTGTAGTTCTTCCTTGACAATGTCCTTAAGGGCTGGATTCATCCTCCCTCGAGGCTGCCTGACTGGTTTGCAATCTTCCTTAATGTAAATTTGACGAGTACAGACTGAAGGGTGCACTCCCTTCATCTCCTTATAGCTCCAAGAAAAAGAACAAAAGCATCCAAGTGGTTTCTTAATAAGCTACACAGTTATTTCTCCTGAGAGGTGGATATGGATGAGTTGATTTTCAAGGTTCTTTTTGGGCCAAATTCCATATTCTTAACTTGGAGAGAGGTCGGGTTAGTCACATAGAGATCGGCTAAAGGATTGGCTTGGGTTTCTTCCACCAGCTTTTCTAATGGTAACACACTAGGGGGTGGATTCTGAATCAAGTTTTCAATAAGATCATCCTCGGTTTGTAGGTTCCCCCCCATGGTAGCTTCCACTACACATAGTGGTGTGGAATAGACTTCATCCTCATCTTCCTCCTCCAACTAGAGAGGTAAATCATGTTCTAACAAAGGTTGGGCAGGAGGATATAGGACTAGCTGCTTGGACATATGCCCATTCTTGATTGTCATGTTCCTAGCTCAACAACTGATGTAGGCATCTGCAGTAGCCAACCAGGGTCTTCCTAGGATGAGAGGATACCCAGTGAGCTTTGCCTTTGGTTGGAGAACCAAGAAATCAGTAGGGTACTCCCAAGAATCGATGGAGACCATTACATCTTCCACAATCCCTTCAGGGGTCACGGTGGAGCGGTCTGCTAACTATAGTACTGTTGTGGTCTTTCTCAGGGAGCCCTGAAGGTTGAGCTTGAGCATAGTGTCCTTGGTCATCACATTAATGGTAGCCCCTAGATCAATCAGGGTATGGGGGATTATGGTGCCATTGATGTGGACATCGACTACAGGGCTTCCAGGGTCTAGATATTTCAGACAGATTACCTACCCCAACATCAGGTCGGACAGTTGTCCTATGACATTGATAGTTGGAGCATCTCTCCTGCGCCTACCTGGGTCCCTGAAGCACTTATCCTTGGTCATCTTGTTGTATATAGCCACATCCTTTATGGCTTGGAGAAGTGGTATCTTTACACATAATTGTTTCAATTCTCCTAGAAGTTCAGTTTCTTCTGGGGTAGGTTGTGTTGTTCCAGATAATCTCTCAGGAAAGGGTGGAATGGCTTTTGTTTCACTTTCCTCTTTTTCTTCCTCATCCTCCTTAGGGGGATGCTGGTTATCTGGGAGAACCTTCCCGAATCGTAGGTTAATCTCCTGAATCTCCACAACATAGGTCGGGCATGATGCTTCCGCACTATATACTTGCTGGGCCTGTCTCTTATTCGGGTTTGGGTTCGATTGAGCAGGTATTTGGGGTTGCCTTGGTGGAGCAGGAGGCAATGGTTATGGTTGAGCAGGTGGTGGAGGCACAAGAGCGGGAGGAGAGTTGTACTAGGGCCTACACACCTAATGAGGTGCATTCCACTGAGGCTGTGGTTGAGCATAAGAGTGAAATGAATGAGTAGCTGGTTGAGCATGGTATTGAGATGGATATGACTAAGGAGGGGGTGTGGACCAGGAAGGATGAATAGGGGGACCCCAAGAAGGCATGGAAGTGGCTTGATTAGGGTTGTAATATGTCTGGGATGTCCGTTGCATTCTCTGTTGGTAAGGTCTGGGCCCATGTGGCCTCCTCTGGTTCATGAAATAGAGTGGTTCAATGGCTCCTTCGACCCCCTAGCATGCAACTTTAAGTCTGGGCAAGGAAGGCCACTGATTCATAGAATGGTCTTCTTCACAGTTTGAACACACTTCTATAGAGTTTAGTGGACATTCATTCCTAGGATGCCTTCTGGTGCACCTAGGACAAAAAATGGCCAAGGCCCTTTCTGCTTCTTCTTGTTTCCTTTTAATATGCAAGGTATCCATTTGCATGGCAAGAGTCTGCATCATTTCGCTATTGAAATCTTCCAGCAGATTTCCAACTTCACCTCTAAGGGATGAACTAGATGAGGATGTATTGGCTAGGGGTTGACTTCCCCTATCTCTCTTTCTGGCTTCTCTACAATGGTTTCTAAACACAGTCTTTATGTCTTCATAAGGTAGTTGGTAGATGTCCCCCCCAGCTAGCAAATGGAGGGTATCTAGAGTGTCTTCTGGGACTCCTCTGAGTAGGACCAACTTCAGAGATTCAGGGTCAAGTGTGCACTTGACCCTTTTATAATTGAGCTGAAACCTCTCTTCATAATCTTCCAAGGATTCATCACTTCCCATGGTCATTCGGAAGATTTCTTCCTTGGTATCCTCTGACCTACAGTAGTCCTAGTATTTGTTATTAAAGGCTTGCGCATCTGAGCCCAAGTTGTGATGCTATTGCTAGTTAACCCCATGAACCAGTGCAATGCTGCGTCCTTGAGGGTAGAAGAAAATAGTTTCAACTTCTGCTCATCTTTTGCATAGTCGTAGGTTCGACAGATAACAACAAATTCAAACAAAAAGGTATCAGGATCTTCAGTAGTCAACCCATGGAAGTGAGGTAAGGCTGAAGGACTTATGTTCTTCATTTTAGTGTCCCCATTGGTCTCTCGGATGGGAAAGGTACCCTCTATTCTTTCCCCATTCCCTCTAACATTTCTGTTTTCAGCCATGGTCTCAGGAGGGATGGTTTCTTGCTCTTCTTCTACTATAGGATCTTTGTATATCTCTGGTGGTTCACCTATAGGTTCTTCTAGATCACTGCCACTGAAGAAGAGAGAAGGGTGACTTTGTGATGTGGTGGGAATGTTGGGTAGGAATTTCCTTGAATTATCTCTGTTCCTACGAGGCATGACAGGAAATCTCTTTTTGGGTGATTTTTGTTTTTTGCTGCTTATACCTGCAAAACTGAAATTGATTGAACGAACAAATTGCAACTAACTGAAATGAACTTTCTGAAATGAAATTGCAGAATTGAAATGAAAGCAAGGAAATGACTAATCTACTTTGCTGGAATGGAAATTGCAGAATTGAAATGAAAGCGAGGAAATGACTAGGCTGAAATGGAAATTGCAGAATTGAAAGGGCTAATGTACTTTTGCTGAAATGGAAATTGCAGAATTGAAAGGGCTAATCTACTTTTGCTGAAATGGAAATTGCAGAATTGAAATGAAAGCAAGGAAATGACTAATCTATTTTTGTTTAGAAAATCTTTGGCAAAATCACATAATCAATCTTTTGTCGACGCGTTTCGAACCAACCAGTGTGGTTCATCGTCAGGACAAGTTGAAGAACAGATCCAGCTTCGCCTGTTTAAATAGCTAGAGCAGAGACCCCAACGGTTACCTGGCCAAAGGTTGACTTAAGGAGCAAGGTCAAATTTAGTTATATTAGGTAAGAAATAAATAAATAAATATCTAAATATATCAATGATAAATTATAATATACTAATAAATAAATCCAAATTTAATAAATATATATAAATCTATATAAATTTTAGTTATATTAGGTGTGAGATAACCAAATAAATATATAAATATATAAATAAAACAATAATAAATTATTTATTTATTAACTAAAAATATAACTATATAAATCAAATAAATTATATTTATTTATTTATTAAATCAAAATATAAAACAAAAATAAATCAATTATTTAATTTATATAAATGGTATTATTAGTGAGGTAAATGAATATAAATTCATATATAAATATATAAATTTAGTTATATTAGGGGTGAGATAACAAACTAAATATATAACTAAATTAATAATAAATTATTTATTTAATAAATAAATATATAAATATATAAAAATAATAATAAATTCTATTTATTTATTTATTAAATAAATAAATAAATATAAAAACATAAATTAATAAATGTAATAGGAAAGATAAATTATTTATTTAATTTATATAAATGGTATTATTAGTAAGGTAAATAAATATAAATTCATATATATAAATTTAGTTATATTAGGGTGAGATAACCAAATAAATATATAAATATATAAATAAAATAATAATAAATTATTCATTTATTAACTAAATATATAAATATATAAAAATCATATAAAAAAAAAATAAAAATTATTTATTTATTTATTAAATAAAAAAGTAAATTATTTATTTAATTTATATAAATGGTATTATTAGTGAGGTAAATAAATATAAATACATATATAAATATAAAAATTAGTTATATTAGGTGTGAGATAACAACATAAATATATAAATATATAAATATATAAATAAAATAATAATAAATTATTTATTTATTTATTAAATAAATATATAAATATATAAAAATAATGATAGATTATATTTATTTATTTATTAAATAAATAAATAAATATAAATTAAAAAATATAATAGCAAAGGTAAATAATTTATTTAATTCATATATAAGGGGTTTTTTAGACGAAAGTTAAAGGGAGATTCAATTCTAAGGTTCTAATAGAAATAAATGAAATTTTTGGAAAAAATCTAATTATAACATGCTCAATAGTATCATAACCGGATAATACACTACATAGCCCGAAATTAATTCATAACATATTAAGGACTCAAACACTCCAAAGAACTGGGACAAACTTGCCCAAAGAGAAATTAAAGGAGGGGGAAAGACAGAAACCCTAAGACCTAACAAAAAGGGGAAGAGGAGGCTAGGAAGACAAGGCTGGGACCCAACACCTGCTAATCCTCCAGCCATCATCCCTATTAAGATTGTTCGGCCTCTTCTCAATCTCCAGGGCCTCTCTAAATTTGCGATGGTGAAACTGCGCAATTTTGGCAATGACTTGAGCCTCCTCTATACACACATGATGCATAGTCTTTTCCGCATGCTCAGCCAAGGCCGAGGACTTGGTCCTCCCATGCCTTAAGTCAGCCGAATGCTCGCTAATCCGCTGATTGATCGAGCGACCAATCTCACCAATATAGGGGGTCCCACAGGAACAGGGAATGACATAGACGCCTTTCATGTCCTTAGGGTCAATCAGGTCTTTCACAGACCTGAGGGAACTACGGATCGTATTGAGAGGTCTAAAAGTAGCGGGCACATCATACTTCCTCAGAATCCTCGCAATCCTGTCCGTGGTTCCTTGGATGTAAGGAAGGTTCACACCCATGCTACGATCATTAGGGACCCTTCGGATTGAAGGCTCCTTCTTGGCCCTGAGGAAGGCTTTTTGCCCGAGGTCCCTATTGTAACCATTCTTCTCAAAGACTTCTAGGAGGTGAGCCTTCTCCGTTTCCAGGCTCTCCTCATCCGAAATTCTAACAGCGCGAGTGGCAAGCGTGCTAAGAACCCCTAACTTCTGAGCGGGGAAATGATGCGAAGAAGCATGCAAGTATGTGAAAAGATTGATTATGTGATTTTGCCGAAGATTTTCTAAACAATGTTATGGATCACAGAAGTCTAAACTCCTTAATAATCTATTTTTGCTGAAATGGAAATTGTAGAATTGAAATGAAAGCAAGGCAATGCAGAAATTGAAAGAAACAACTCTTGCTGAAATAAACTACTTAGCAGAATGTTGCAGTAGAAAATAGAAGAAAAGCAGTAATCACAAAATACTCTGACGCTTCCCAGGGAACGACACAAAAAAGTGGTGAGCACCAGTATTGCAGCAATATTGCTGCAACTCATGGGGCTTCCTACTTTAGTTTTATCAACCCGGTAGTTCGTAACAAACTTGGAAGCGACGGTGTTGTATGCACAAGTACTAGCTCTTACTGCAGGCTGTCACTTGGTCAGCTGGCGCAAGATCACTAGGAGCTCAAGCCAACTTCTATGAGTTTCCAGAAGAATATTTTAACTGTGATGAAAGAAAGCTAACTCTACAGAGGCTATTCTATTTGCAGAAAGAGAAAGAAGACTGGAATGTAAAAGCAAACCCTAGCAAACCCTAATTTACCCACTAACCCTACTTTTGCAGGAAAATAGATGAAAACTAATGAAATGAGTGCCATTGACTACTAAAAAGGTAAATTGCATTTATTCAAGCTACTTCCGAATAGAAATGTGAAGAAAACATCTTTTTGTGCTTTTGAGTGTTTTTATGTGAAAATATTATGCTTGTGATTGTGCAAAGGTTTGGTGGCGAAGGAAGATGGAGTTGGTTTTTGTAGAGGTGGGGGAAGGTGTCGAGAGGTCCTAAGAAGCCCTTAGTACCCTTCTGAAGACTTCCATTACAATTGGATTTCGAAAACCACTTACAGGGGATTTTATAGGAGGCTGCAGGGGATCTACAGGAGGATCTACAAGAGGAGGCCGAGAGCTACTTTCAGAAGTTTTGAAGGTGGAAAAATGATGGAAAAGGGTAACTGAAGGCTAGATGAAGGTGTTGAGGTGTCTGGAGCTTTTCAAGGAAGATCAAGATGGAATATGATGGTTGGATTTGTTCAAATGGCAAGAGGGAAGCTTATGGAGAAAAATGTAGAAATTAGGGCAGATTGGTGAAATGTTGCGAATGACTTGGGAAATCTGTGAGAAGTGAGCTAATACTGGCTGCTTTATGGATGTATGGTGAGCTGAGGTGCCATGCAAGACATCTGCACATCTACTTACGAAAACTGATCAAATAAAGGACTAACTATACCATGAAAACAGAACTTTCTTTAGCTTGACCTAATTTCTGACCTACAAATAGAAAATTCTTGAATAGTAACCTTTGAATAGAAAATCATGCATAGAGATATATTGTAAAAGAACAGGAAATGATCTAGGCAACTGAATCTGAAGCAATACGTTAATCTTTCCAAATCAAGTCATCACACTAGAAATTGCATGGGAGAGCAAAACTATGTTTTTGGTGGCAGCAGTAGTGCCTTGACCTTGAATCATAGTCCCAGAAAGGGAGAAAGGAGATCAAATCCTGCTGTTGGCCTTTTTAAAATCTTAGCCTGTCACTGCATTAACCTACTTGAGCGACTGAAACAAAAACAGCTATGCATACCATCAAAAGCAACCTAATCTAAACAAGGTAAAATGAATCTATGTAACAGAAATTAACTCATGAACTGAAGCAAAAACATATAAGTACAAAGCAAGAGGTGCTGGGAAACTTGGTTTGGGCCGTAACCCAAGTGCTTCAGCCCTCTGAAAGATATCAGTGCTGGCTAAAAAACTGTTTCATCTTCATTATCAAAAATAAAAGTCACATTACATAAACTATTCTAAAAAAGAAACTTGAAAATGAGCTGAACAAGAGCTGCACAAAAGTGCGAAAATTTTACTAATGACTGGCTAACCTACTGAGGCTCTAAGCCCCCTTATTTATACAAATGGAGTCCTCCAACAATCCTCCTAAAATCAAGGAGCTCGGCTTCCCAGAACTGGAGATAAACATCAGTCCTTCTTTACTTGCTCGGCTGCCCCTTGGATGCATCAATGTGGACCTTTGTGCTCCGAGTTGCTGATGGAGGATTCGAGGAAAGGGGTCATAAATGAAGGAGACACCCCCCTACAAATCCTCTTCCTTGTTTTCCTCGAGTATTTGCTGCCATTTGCTCATAAATCCCTTGACTTTGTCCAAAATTGACCAAAAAATCTGCATAAAGCACACATTAGACTACATGGAAAAATGACTAACCCAATTCACTCTATTAGCATAAATATATTCAAAAACATGCAATAAACTAATGAGAATGGTGGATTAAGTCGAATTAAGAGGCAAAATGAGCCCATATAATTACCCATTTCTGGGGCTCATCATCTATGTTTATAAACATCACCTACATTTTCCTAACTTCTCATGTACTACATTTCGGCAACCTAAATGAAACGAAATGTAACTTTTCTAGTCTTGCATTTACAATGACCTAAATTAAACATAGTTCCTATGGCACATCAAATTCGAGGAAGCATACAACACTCCCAAAAAGCATGCTCATAGACTCAAGGCACAATATATTATTGGTAATGAAGCTTAGAAAGAGTTCGAATGATTTCCTTAGATGCCCAAACAAATGTAACAACTTGTTATAGAAAATGGTTTAACAAAACTGAGAGAAAAAAGAAAAAAAATACTTGTTTCTTATTTATTTTTTTGTACACATGTAAGCTCATAGACTCAAGGCACAAGCCACAATATATTATTGATAATGAAACTTATAAAAATAAGTCTTAACTTTAAAGAACATAACTAAAGCTAAAGTTAAAACCCTACAGGAAAGGCAAAGCAAAATCAAAACAAGAGTCTAAGCATAAAATAAGAGCTTCTATAAAACCAACATGAATAGACCCAAGAAAAAGAGCTCCATGATGACCTAAGTAAACATATGAAAAAAGAAAAAGAAAAAATAAATAAATAAGAAGAGCCAAGGTAGACTGACAATACTTCTAAGATTGGTTGAATATTAGAAGAATCATGTTGCAAGATATATTTTTACATAGAGGAAGTTTTCCTTACATAACTTTTTCTCGTGAGTGAGTTTAATGTGTTCTTGTGAGATTTTGATACCTCTATGAAATAAAAATGTTGATGTAATGTAAAATATTTACCGCACATCAAATGCAAGTAAAATTATAATTTTCTTTGAAGTTTCTTAATGTTACATTATAACATGTGGCATTATTATAATGGTGCTAATAGCTTCTTTATGTTACATCATTAATTTAAGTGTTATGTGACATCAAAACATCTTTAGATCTCCACTAAGTGATTCTTTATGTTACATTACTAATTTTCATTTTCTAGAGAGCATCAAACCCATAACCCCACACTAATTACAAAAATCAAAAGTGTCTAAGGAAAAAATTAAATTTTCAAAACTTTAATCGTACATTGAATACAACTTATTAAGAAATTTTTTTATCTTATTTCTTTTATCTAAATTAAAATAAATATTCCCCAATTAGGGTGTTAACGTTGTGTACATGGAAGCCTTGGTGAGAGATCCTTCCACCTCATTTGAGGTGATAGGAATTTATATCTCTAATGCAATGACGTGTTAGTGCATGCATGAGCATGAAAGGTATGGTTTATGAAATGTGGTAGCATGACAGTGTTGGTTCGTAGTGTTCGGGGTCTACATGGAGGTGAGTGTAAAGCCTCGAACCCTGATTGTAAGCTCTGCCTCTTTCGTTACTTGAACAATTCATGTGAAGGTGTGCCAAGGTGTGTGAAGGTGGTGGAAGACTTGGCCTCTTTTTCTAGAAGAATGGATCAATGTTTTGTGGAGGGCAATGAGTAAGGTGGGTGTTGTGAAGTCCTCCATCATGATGTATCAGGTCATGCTCTTTCACTGGGTCTTTATTTTGGTTTATCTTCTCTTCATTTGGGTAGAATTTGAGTTTGAGGTATTAAAATGATTTTTTTAGGACTAAAGTTACAGTGACAAGGTGAGCTGCAAGGCAAGGGTCTTGAGTTTTTGGTATTGTGGTCCTTGGGTCACTAGATTTAGGTTAGTCAGGTTGGTTGTGGGTTGTGTTGCAAGATAAGGGGGATTTAATTTTATGTATGTGTATTGGGACTCAAAGCTTATGTTGTTCTCTTAATTTAGGTCAAAGATATATCATTAGTCTAGAGGAGTGTGGAGGTTGTTATGCCAATTCTATAAATTTAACAGTTCAACGTGTTGTGTCAAGAGGTTGTGTTCATCATGTTGGCTCCTGGGTTGTGTGGGTTTATGTGGGTCTCTATCAAAATTTTAATCGTAGTGGGGTCTATTTTACTTCTTGAGGCAGTTGTGCCTACATCTTCTTTTGAGGGGGTTTAGGTTTTGGTGGGCGTCTATGTCTTAATCTATTTGGATGACCCTATCGGGTGGAATCCTGGTTCTATTTTTTGAGACTCTAGTTCATTCTCTTGTTTCTTTGTGGAAATTAGAGTTCATAGTAGTTTACCAGGATGTGCTCCTAAGGCAACAACCATGCTGCTGAGGTAGAGGATGCGATGTAGATGAGGGGATGGTGGTAGTGCTCCTCGGGGTTAGATAGGAGCTAGACTCTTTTTTGATCACTTGAATGCAACATATTTCAACGTGATTTCACTAGATACTAGGTAAGAAATCCGCAAGACGGAGACATAGATAGGGATCGAGCGTCAATATTTTTCAAATTTAGAGACTATGGAAGATATGTAAACATGGGCTCCTAACCTTGTTCATAGCAAGGGTAGCAAAAGAAATACTTAAATTTGGTGTCTTTGCATTGGCAGATGAAGATCCTCTCAGGTATTGTGTTGAAACATATAATTTATTCTCCTCCCAGGAAGACATCCAAAAGGTGCTCAAGAATCAAAGGTTTTGTCTGGATAGGTTTTATTCTCGACTAGAACAGGTAGAAAACCATATTGTTTATGATTCAGACAATGGAGACTGGATATACCCCCCATGTTGCAGTTCGAGGGTCCATATGAATATCTCCTCCTCTGAAAAATGACTAGTGACCATGAAATTTGGTTTCAACGGCTAAGTTTTTTGTCAATGTCTCTCGGTGTAGCAACAAAAAAAAGGTGTTTTTCCCCAAGTTCCTGAGTGTTTGTTCATGGCATTCGACTATGAATATTGTGGCCTTGTTTTGACTGGTCTTGGAAAAAGTATGTGGTCTAATTACTATGGGTATTATTTTGTTTATCATGATGGTTAATTTGTGTTTTATTATGGACCTTCCCTGGCCTGTTTTTGGTATGTCAAAAGGCATCGTTTGGATTGAAAGACAAGGGCCTTTATTGCCACTATGGTGTTTGTATTTCATGTATTTGTAGTGGCGTTGTGGTGTCTATATCTTGTAATTTAGTAATATTTCAACTTTGATGTCATGTATGATATTTTCACGTCTCGTTATGATAAGAATATAATGGAATTGGATGAATATATTGGTTTCAGCCTAGGCGCATACTCTAGTTGAGTTCTTCTGATCTAGTTTTTTCCAATTTTTTTTAGACGATGGTCCCTCCACTGTAAAAATTGGAGAAGGAAAATAGAACACGTGAAAGAGCTTTCTAGAATATCTATGTAAACATGTTCTGTTGAATAATACAAATTCTTAGATTCACAGAAGATGATGATAATAATAATAATAATAATAATAATAATAATAATAATAATAATAATAATAAATATAATAAAATTAAAATAAATATTTTTAAAATTTTTTTGTTAATAATAATTTTTTCAATATTAACTATATTATTTATAATTTTTTTTTTTTTTTTTTTTTAAATATATATTTTGAATGTCTCTCCTCAGAATAAAAGCACACCACTTTATTTCTAACTTTAATAAAGGTAAAAATTACTATCTAAGATGATACAAACAAGAGAGATGTGACTAGAAATTCGATCCCAAATGCATTGATGTCCATTCAAATGAGATTTGTAACTCAAAATTAGATCCCAAATGTCTTTTAAGTCGTTTCACACGCGAAGAGAAAAAGTGATAAGGGTTAATGAGGTCATAGTGAAATGAATGAATAAAATTAAAGGTTAAATCATATATAATTAAGTTTTTTTTTTTAATTGTAGAAAGGTTGAGTAAGTTAATATTAATTTTGGCATGGTTGAAAAGTGAATTAATATGAAGTTTCAAGTATTATGGTTAAGTTTTTTTATAATGCTCTTTAAAATCCTAATCTCACTAGTGTCAAATGTTGAGTGAGTTGTATTAAGTGTCGACAAATTGTTGAAACAAGGAAAAATAAGAGTTGTCAAGGTTGAGATTCTAAAAATACCAAGGACCAAGAGTGATGAGAAGCTTAAGAGTTGAGAGTTTGAAATTGGGATTGTCAAGATGTTAGATATTTAGTAGTTTTATTTGAAGTTGAATTCGCACTCCTTTAGATTCAATACACCCACTCATATCTAGTAGTTTTCATTGAGGTTAAATTGACACAACTTACGAGTTAAGACACCCGGTCACCCTCGATTTGAGGCTTGATATTGGTATCCATCAAGCTAGATGACATCAAGGAGCGGAGAATAATTTATTAAAGGGGCTACCTCAAAAATAGTTGAACATCAATATGATGTTCTCTCAAAGAATTAAGAGAATAAAAGAGCCGAGGAAATCCCAATTGGTTCTTGTTGGCTTGATGGGCCCTGATCCAGGTTCATCGTTAGTTAGCCAAGAAAATCCCTATACTACTGGCCCTTTTGGCATCAGCCCACCGAGTGCAGACTGAAGTCTCACCCGAAGTAGTATGGGGGGATGCAGGAACCAAGTTTCCGCACCCTAAGATGGTCGTGATGTCGATCTATACTTCTTGATCCCGCCTTTGTGCAAATTGATAAGCCTTTAGGGCTTATAGATGTTCCTTCTCTTCCGTCCTTTAGTACCTCCACGAAGGTACGTGACTAATCTTTGCACATCCCTAAACTGAGGTCTAGGCACTTACACGCCTCTGCGATTATGTTACTATATATGTTCCCAAGTTATCTTAAGTGTTACCTAATCTACCATGCATTTACAATTACCTTCACGTAATTTTAATCTTGCTTGCATTCAATTAACATATATAATCAAATACATTTGCACATCAAATAAGCATTATAATGTAAACCTAAACTGTAACATGATATAATCAGATGCATTAAACAGAGACAAAATACATAGTGATTGCAGAGTAATTATCTTTATTGATATCTCAAGTTTAGTACAGACACTATCCACCCGTCACACACAACTGCATGGGTCCGCGCACTCAGTTGCGGACTTCCACCCTAGGCCTCTGCGTACTCCACTGCAGAGCCTCTACCTACACTAAGACTCGAGAAAAATTAGAACTTCTTACCCCAGAACCCTTCTTCCACTACTTACGACTCCTATCTTAGACTCTTCTAAGACTCCCTTTTTATATAATCCCATGGTCCACGAACCATGGGTAGATCTTTACAGCCGACATGAGACTTCACAAAACAAGGGTGGACACCCTCTGACCTCTTTGCACTCTACAACGACAAAATGTGGAGGCTTTACATTTTTATTACAAAATTTGGGCCTTTTTCCCCACAACATGGGCTTTTAACCCCAAAACTGGCTCTTGGGAGAACTCGTTCCCAACAGGACCCCAACACAAACATGGTGACTCGTCCTCGAGTCAATCTGTGGGCATGGAGATCTTGGCGCGAAGACCCCCCAGTTCGACCTGTATGACTGCTACCTCGACGGTGCACTGCACGGTCGTTGCTTGAATTCCTCGACCAACTGCTCTGTCGCTGGCCCTGCACTATCAGCCTACAACTTCTGCTAAGTCTCCTGTAGACTATCCAACTTTCCTTCAATGGAGGTTGTGATCAAGTAGGCCTCGTCCAACCAAGGCTTCAAGTTTGCCTTCAACACTACCTCTTTGTGTTGAGCTGCATCTAGCAGCTCCTTTAGTTTCTTGGCCTCTTGCATCTTTGAGAGTCTCTATGTGAGAGTAATAGTATGCGCTGTCCCTTTTACCTCATCTCAGCACTGCTGTAGCTCTCGCGCCTTTGTTTCCAGCCTTTGCATAGTAAGGTCTTCTTGTAGGCTGGTTAGTAATTTGAATCACTGTTCAAAAAGCATTGTGCAGTCTGCCACTGCACTTTCTAATGTTGATATTGCCTCTGTTATAGAAGTTGCGTGCCGCTCCTTGACTTCTGGTGGAGTCGAAGGCTTGGCCCTCAACTGTAATTCTTCAATTTTGAGGTTCAGTTCCAACTAAACCTTTGCCAATAATGTAAGGGTGTCAAGCACTCCCGTAGCGAGTTTTCGAACGCGCACATCTACTGACTCATTCGCAGGAATGGACAACTCCGGGACCATTCGGCATGCTTCCTCCACAACCTTAATCATGTGTTGATTCATGTCAGTGAGTTCCATCATGGATGTGAGGGCGGAGTCTCGCTGCACGCCCATCTGAGTATTATTGATCTTCTGCTTGTTGATCACTTGCAAAGCACGCTTTTCATGGGCCCTTAGCTCCGTGATCACCCCATCCTATAGCAGGTGGAATGCCTCGTTAGGAAGCACTACCATGTTTAGCTCTATTCCCTTGAGTGCGCTAATAGCGGGCCTATCATCTTTAGTCTCTATCATCAATGCTCCATCTGGTAGCACTATGGTTCAGGAGTCCTTCACACACAGCATCCCGATGGCTTCTGAAGTACCAATGGCCAAACTGGTGGATGTCGTGCCTGTCTGTGTTGCCCGAATATGCAAGTCTTGCAAATTTGCCTAAATAGCCCCCAATGCCTGCTGTCGTTGTTGCTGAAACTGCTACAGCCGTTCCGTGGTGGCATCTCGCACTATATACCCGATGTCATTCAGATCCCCCTCTATTAGGGTGATCGAGTCCATGGATGTCTTGTTGGCCTTGGATTTCTTTGGCGGCCCTACTTTTTCTTGTCCCCTTGGACTCTTGATACGGAACAGAGTGTTGGGTGTGGAGCTTGATTATATTCTATATTGAAAGGTTTCAGCCGGATGTATACCCCAGGAAGATTGTACACCCCTCCAGGCGGGGGGGGGGGGGGGGACTTGTCCCCCCTGCGGGGGTCTAAGGGGGCTAATCCCCCTTGGCTGGGGGGTCTGAGGGCCAGTGGTCCCCCGGCAGGGGTTTTTCAGGCGGAAAGAGTTGATAGTGCGGACACAACCAACCTCCCTAGGAGCCTAAGACTCTCTAGTGACAAACAAGACAAACAAGAGCGATCCTTCTCTAAACATGCATTTACTATACGAGAAATCAAGTGTTTAGATCCTACCTGTAATCCAACGCTGTTGTAGCAGTCCAGCCTCACTGATCCGGATGAGCTCCTCCTTCACTTTGAAACCTGCATCCACTAACAATCAAACGATTAAATAGCACTTGATAATCTCATAGAATAAAACATATTTAACACATAGACCAAGGAGTACATGAAATAACTCATAAATAACAAGTTATTGAGAAGAATGGACTCATTTGCATTAATAGGAAACAAAAGGAACAATTACAACCTAAGCCTTGGTGTTGTGCAAGTCCCTCCCAAGGTCCATCAAGAGTTCTCCTTTACTTTGACAAAGCTCACCCACTTCCAAATAGAACAAGCAAAGATGGCAATCTCTCCTCACAAGCTTCTAAATGGGAGTCCTAATTCTAGCAGCATCTACCCTTAGAAATGTTTAGCTTCCAACCTCCCCTCCTTCTGGCCCAATGCCTGTATTTATAGTGGTCTAGAGGAAGTTATTTAGGTCCACCATCAATGGGATAATCCCCTCTTTGGATGGGATAGCTCCCTCATTGATGGGATAAGTTCCTCTTTGGTAGGGGTACATGAACCATCTGGAGGCGATCAATACACGTCGAACAACCTTCTAGAATGCTCTAGAAATGACCACAAGTAACTTTTTAAAGATGAAACTTGCGCATTTTGACCTTTACAGGGGTACGCACCTGCCCCTTTACATACAGAGTGTACAAGTACGCAGCTTTTGTGAACATTAGGTGCGTATCCGCAGGTAAGGGTGAGAGAACCTGCGTACCCAGAGATAAATACACTTACAAAGACTTTCTCTCTTTTTGGAGTTTGACATGGAGAGCAGAGGCATAAGACTTGCCTAAGAGGATAGCATGACTGTTGATAGAGCCATACTAACTGTAAATAGCCATGGTGACATTTTTTAGTGTAACAGATTGCCCCCTAAAGTGCGAAGCCTGTAGTAGATTAGGGTTTTGTATTATCTAGGAAGGGTGAAGCGCTTTATCATTTCAAGGATTGTCTAGTGGAGAGCCTGGTCAGAACCTGCAATTTGCAACACAAAATACATGTATAAGATTATATCATCACTGAGGTAGGCATTCCCATACTCAGATCAAAACTTTAACTAACATACTAACTACTCTGGTACAGGAATGATCTTGCAGTACATCATAATCATAGACTTTTGTAGATACAGTATGGGCGCAACCATCTGTTTATGATTAGTCTACTTAGGTAATGAATACAAAACTCCTCGCAGCCTGGATGGTGGAAACTAGATCCAGGGTCTTCATTTCTACTTCCCGAATTGGTACGATCCTAGCCATGCGAATAAATGAGTTGATGTCGAACATGGTAGAAACCACTTGATTACCAGTCGATGATGTAAACTATTAACAAGTGTGAGAGAGACCACCAGTAATGTCAATGGTTCTCAAAGTACCCAGTACAATCCATGAGATGTGAATGAATGAGTTGATGTCAAACATTTCACGGAATCCTTTGATCGAAAGTGAATGATGTAAACTGACGTCAAAGGCGAGAAACCTGCCATTGATGCATGCAGACTTCAAGGTACTGACGATTTCTGAGTCATCTATCTAGATAATGTGTTGATGTCGATAGAAAGCGACCCGTTGTAGGCAAGCCCACAACACGAAATCATTTGTTCAAGTTGAAGAAATGTTGCAGTGAGGACTGACTCAGGGATGGTCAAAATGGATGACAAGGTATTTTGCAGATGAAAGTTTTGTTTGCAGACCTCTTGAACACATAACGACACGACAGATGGCTTGGTGATGAATGACTCAAAGTTAATCCCCGGAACCCAGCTGAAGTCTTTCAAAGTGTTTTGATCAACTGTGAGGTAAAGGATTTCCCAACCTAGGTGAATGAAAATTGTCGTGTCCAAGAGCGGTAATAAAGTTTCTTCTGAGACAAAAGATAACAAATAGACTCATTCCTCTCTCTTTTCCCCCACCATTTCTGGTAAGTACCTCTTTATTTTTAACAAGCTTGAGGAGGATAACATATGCTTGATTATAAGCTCATCCTTCGGATGAGTCCAACCTAGTTTTGATTTGAACCCTAGGAAGGAGTGGTTCGTTCCTATTTGTAATTGAACAGGTCCTTTACTGTGAAATTTTAACGAGTCCAGTATGGGAGCAACTCGGCTTTTTTCAATTTTAGAGAGTTTGAAAAACTTAAGAAGACTCCAAGTTGAACTTTTTCGTAGATTTGTGTCCCTTAAGCCCGAAAAAGTATAAAATAATACCTGGGGGAACCGCTTGATCTTGCGACCAAGGAGTACTTTCATAATTAGTGCCACTGACCTGAAAAGTAAAAAGCGATCAAGGACACGTCATTTTATTTCCAGTATCGAGTTTGAAACGACAAAAACCCGGTAACCTTTTCCTGTTTTTACGGTCAGAAAAGGGCTATAAGGGGACCGTCTTTTAATTCCGTTTTAACGAGTGTAAAAGAAACGCTCGACAATCTTTTCATATTTTAGGAGTCAGAAAAGGGCTTCAAAGATGACTCTGATATTTTGGTTCGTGAAAAATGACAATTTTCCCTCTAAATCCCTTTGTCCTGCACAAAAACGACACATTACTCATACCTGTTTAAGATAGGCAAAAATACATTGAAAAATATCCTTCCATGGTGAAAAATAAACAAACCTAGCATTCATTCATCCAAAAGACCTATAAAAAGACTTTTTACCATGTCATTTTTACCATTTTACTGTTGAGGTTGAGAAAAGGGCTTTTGGCAAGAAACTTCCCGTGGTCATTGCGGAGAATCCGATCGTTAGAATCGAACGCCGTCTCTTCCAGGTATTTCACAACATCCTCCTATTCAATTTCATCCGATTAAAATTTTGTTTTAGGTTTTAGTTTTGGTTTTTGGGGGTTTTAGGTTTTAAAAACCGCTCTGCGGGGTACGCAGGTGCCCTAAGGGTGACCTGCGTACCCCGACCTTTTCCTACACAGGAAAAAGGTCGGGGTACGCAGCCCACCTTCAGGCCAACTGCGTACCAGCGCTCTGTGTCCTAAACGCAGGGTGCGTACCCTGTGAAGGGCAGAATTTGAAACCCCAAACCCCAAAAATAACCGTTTAAATTTTCCCAAATTAATTCTAATCTTTATTTCTTGGTGTGTAGGGCACTCACCATGTTGGATTGGAGAGAAAGAGAGCAAGAGGACGTTGATTTAGCCACAATTGGTCACCAACCTTCCATTGATGCCCTAAAAGCATGCGGACTATATAAATACTGGGCCATACCTGGCATGAGGGCTCAGGTGAGATTCTTGGAGTGGCTGGTTGAGAGATGGAACATTCATGAGCAATGCTTTTACATCGGAGGGCACCAGCTCGAGATAGAGCCCTCTGACATATACTTTCTCACTGGCTTGCCAAATAGGGGCGAGCAACTCAATCTAGCCGGGACTAGGCCGGGTGGCCAATCCCTTGCTAGTCTCCGGGCAGAGTGGTGCATACCCAATCAAAACCATGCGAAAGGCATAGAAATCAAATACATCTCTCGGCGTGAACTCATGGTTATATCTTTCATGGTTACCAGAATTTGCGGTGCAGCCGCTTTACATATTGCCACCGGGTCCCAAATGCGGATGGCGATTGACTGTTTTCGAGGCACCATCTTCAACTGGTGCGATGCTGTGTCGGCCAACATGAAGGGCCAACTGACTAGGGCAAAGAACGGACAACTGAAGACCTTTGGATATGGGCCTCTAGTTGTGAGCTTTGCCTTAGAGAGAGTTCCGATGCTGATCCCTCAGCATCTCACTGTTGATAGCTTGGGTCCTCGGGAGCCAAAGCTGATACGATGGGTTACGGTGATGGCCCGGCATCCTGACGAGGGTGCGACAGTTGTTCGATTCCCTGCTGGTTATTTTCACTGGTTAGAGGACCAGGTCTTTGCTATTCAGGACTTTCCTTATGTCGGAATGGATTTTCGGAATGATCCGGACATGGTTCTTCCACAGGGAGAACAGTGGGACGACAGAGGTATTTCATTTCTCACGAGTTTTCAAATTATATATATTTTTTGTTTTTATATATATCGCCTCAAATTGACAGTACAAATTTTCAAAATGCAGATGTAGGTCCACGGCGTCCAGCCAACCTTCGGGCTTTTGAGAGGAGAGCACCAGCTGTACCAGCACCAGCCCCACAGGATGCGGCCGCAGAGACCTTGGCCGAGCTGGAACAGGATCTAGAGCGTCTGACGGTGGATATACCAGAGACCACCATAGATGACATTCCCATTCGACTTCAGCGCTATGTGGTCGCAGTCCCAGGACCTTTTAGGAGGTTCTTGTGTAGGGTAGCGCGGCCAGTGGTCTCGTATAGAGAGCACCACCAGTGATTGGCTAGTCGTTTTTGTAGACACATATGACATTTTTGGTTTTTTGTACTTATCATTTTTGCCGATCATAAGGTGTTTTTCAACCTATGATCGAAGACGATGTATATTTTTTGACACACTCCTATCTATATATATATATATATCATTATTACCGACGCATTTTGTTTAACATATGTGATGAAATGTTTTTAAATTTACTTGCATGATTATCGTAAATGTCTGTCCAACATTCGAGAAGCAATTGCATCTGCTAATGTATTTAAAGACCTTGGAATATGCTCATATTCAATGTAATCAAATTCACGTTCCAAGAGACGCACTCTCAAAAACAACCTTAATAACACAGGATTTCTAATGGCATATACTCTATTAAGCTGTAATACAACGAGTTCAGAATCTAACCTCACTATCAAACGTTGAATTCCAAATGAAATAGATTCAGATAATAATTCAACCACTGCACTGTATTCTGCAATGTTGTTCGTCGTTTGACCGAGGCTTACCCCATGCATAGAAACTAACTCGTCAGAGGGCGAATAGATAACCCAAGCTGTGGAAGAGACATTCCGTGTACTATGACAAGCACCATCAGCAAATCCAATGTATGTTTGGAGAGGCGTCGACATATGTAATATCAAGAGTAAAACCAAGATAAGCTAGAATAACGATGAAAAACACACTTTCTAAGCTAAGCACACTAACTAAACTGACAAACATACTAGCTAGAAAGAAAACCTAACCTAACTAAAAATTCTCCATACCCACCATTTAAGCATAATACCTCTTTAGGTAAAGTCCATTTCTGGGTTTACCCAAAGAGTCCCCATCAAAATCTACCAGCTCATAAGCCCCTTTTGCTAGCTTTCGCTTTACAATGTAGGGTCCATGCCACATAGGAACGAATTTTCCAGCACCTAGCTTATCGTTAACTTGATCATATAATAGTACTAGGTCTCCCTCCGAAAAAGTTCGAGGGGTCACATTTCTATCATACTGAGCTTTCATTCGCTTCGCGTGAGTCTCGATTGCCAATGCAACGTCATGTCGAGTCTCATCTAATTTAGCTAAGTATAATAAACGCTTCTCCTCTTCGGAAGTAGCTGGAAGTAATTCGACAACCATTTGAAGTGATGGGATTTCGCATTCAATGGCTAACACAGCTTCCAAGCCATAAACTAGCTGGAAAGGAGTGAAGCCTGTTGAAGTTTTCACTGAGGTTCGGTATGCCCATAGTGCTGAAAGTAACATGTTGTGCCAATTCGACCGATGAATACCAATGGTTCGTCGGATCATGATAACCAGAACTTTGTTGATAGACTCAACCAAACCGTTGGCTTGCGGATAATAAGGAGTAGAGCTATCGTGGCGCAAACCAAGCTGGCTTGTAAGCTCAGTCATCACGATGTTTCGAAAATGGCTCCCATGGTCAGTGATGATTGCTTGTGGGACACCAAACCTAGTTATAATATGATTGAATACGAAAACTGCAGCTGTTTTGCCGCTTGCGTCGAATGTAGGCATCGCCTCGGCCCATTTAGTAAAATAATCAACCGCGAGGATGATATACGCATGCCCCCGGCCGAGTGAGGGTTACAAGTAATAAAATCGATACCCCATTTGGCGAATGGACCAACGACAATTATAGGATGGAGGGGAGCAGGTGGTGCGCGCATTTTGCGATCAAACACTTGACAGTTATGGCACTTCCGGACTGCAATGATACAATCTTTAAACATAGACGGCCAGAAATAGCCAGCGCACAACACCTTCTGAGCTGTGGCATACCCAGACATATGACCGCCACATGCTCCAGAGTGACAATCATTCAAAACCCTCTCAGCCTCTTCGTGAGTTAAACAACGTCGAAAAACTAAGTCTGCCCCCAGCGATAAAGTGTATCTCCAATAATCTTGTATTGTTGGGATTGAAACCGAATTTTTCGACGTTCCGACTTTGAAGCGTCAGGCCGAAAGGTTTGGGTTTGGAGATAGATGATTATATCCCCGTACCACGGATCTAAAGTACTGATAAGAAACAAAGATTCGTCCGCAATGGACTCCTCTGCCACAGTTTCTGTGTCAGCATGCGGGAAATCACACATCAATTCCGCAAAAACTAAGGATTTCTTAGACTTGGACTTCTCAAACTCCAAGTCGAACTCTTGCAGGATAACGATCCATTTAGAGTACTTGCCCCCTAGCAGTTGTTTTGTCAAAATATAAATCATAGGGTTGCAATCCGAAATAACTGTAGTTTTACGCAGAAGAATGTAGTGACGAAAACACTGGACAGCTTGAACGGCTGCCAGAGCCAATTTCTCCACATGCGAATATTTTAACTCAGTGGGGTTTAATGTCCTACTAAGATAATATATCACATGTTCCGCTCCGAATTCATCTTCTTGAACTAACACCATTCCAATAGTGGAATGCGAAGCTGCGAGGTATAAGAAGTAGTCCTGGTTGTAGTTGGGAGGATGCAACAACGGTGCATGGGTCAACGCGTGTTTAAGTGCATCAAAAGATTGTTGGGCAATCTCATCCCAAAAGAATTTAGTGTTCTGTTTCAACAACCGTGTAAAACCTTTAGTGACCTCGGCGTAATTTGGAATGAATCGGCGTAAAAAGTTCGCTTTCCCTTGCAAACTTTGGAGTTGGCGCAAACTCGGAGGAGGAGTTAATTTGATGATAGCCTCGACCTTCGAGGGATCGATGCGAATGCCGGCTTTTGAAACAACAAATCCCAGCAATCGACCTGTCTCTATACAGAAAACACACTTGTGGGGATTCAACCGAATTCGATAATGCCTACACCTCATAAAGATTGCTCGTAAGTGGACAAGGTGATCAGCTCGGTGTAAAGAATGAGCAGGCAAATCATCGAGGTATGGTTGCACAATGTGCTTGATGTCATGAAATGCATAAGACATCGCCCATTGAAAAGTGGCCCCGGCATTCTTAAGCCCAAAAGGTAATTTGCAATAAGCAAATGTCCCCCATGGACAAATGAATGCCGTTTTTGGTTGGTCGGCAGGTAGAATATTGATTTGATTATAGCCCGAAAAACCATCCATGAAGGAAAACATTTCACTTCCGGCACAATCATCAATAATTTGATCGATATAAGGCGTAGGATAGTTGTCTTTTGGACAAGCTCGATTTATATCCCTATAGTTGATACAGATTCTTATTGTTCCTTGTTTCTTGTTGACCGGAACAATATTCGATACCCAATCCGTTAATGGGATTGGATAAATGAAACCTGCTTTCAACAGATTTTCGACTTCTGCTTTAATTGCAGCCGCTTTCCGAGGGTGAATTTGTCGCAACCGTTGCCGGACGGGTTTAGCGTCCGCGTAGGTCTTTATTTCATGAACAACAATGGCAGGATTGATTCCCGGCATTTCCTCGTAAGACCAGGCAAACACATCACGGAATTCTTGGAATAGGGCCTTGTAAGTTTGGATTTCATCTTCTGTACATGAGTCACCTATATGAATGTTTTCCTCAATTCCGGGCTTCACTGAAATATCAATGGGAATAGTGCGAGAAATATTCCCTAAATTCAACTCTGAATCAGAATGTTTCGTTGGATTCGGAGCGTCTTTGACGTATTCAGCGGTAAAGATAGATGAAAAATCATTTTCAAAAACATCATCCTTAGGTAAAAACGAAGATCTGTGATGAAGATCTTCCCATGGTAGATCGTCTACACTTAGTATTTCGCGAAGTTGCTCGTCAGATGACACGACTTCGGGAAACGCTATCCATTCTAAGGTTGATGTGAAAAGTGATTCTTCACTGACCACATTCATTTGGTCGATTTTGGTTGAACGCGAGTCGGTAAAAGACATGACGGCTTCATAAGCAATTTCATATGGACTCAAAGGCATAGCGTCACCGAATGAGTCTATCTCAGATTCAGATGGGACAATCCAAGGATCATCATAAATAATGTTGTCTGATGTAATCATATGAATTGATGCAAATGAAGGGTCTGCATTGATTGGAGGGAAAGGAAAAGTTCCCAGTAAACCGGAATCTTTAACTAAGCCTACGCCAACGTCCCTATAAGGGATTGTCGTCTTACTGACATGCTGGATACTCTCTGAAGAGGCTGGGTCGGATGAAAAGTACGTCAGCTGATCAATGGTCACGATCTTACCGTTATATGGAAACTTTATTACTCTGAAGACTGATGAAACGACTGCTGTCATAGCATATGACCAACTTCGACCCAAAAGAAGGTTGTAGTCTAGAGGGGCATCAACCACCTCCACATCCAGACTAACAGTTTTACCTTCTACTCCTACAGGCAATTCCTGTAGAATACCAAACGGACGGAACCCACGGCCATCAAATTTGAATCACACGCCTAAAGAATCTAGGGCGTCAAACAAAGCACAAACAGTAGCCTTCCAGACCGAAAATGCTAGTTGGAGATGAAACCCGACATCGCCGGATTCAGTACAGAAGTGGCGGGTGGAACAATTACCCCGGCAACCTGCTTAATGAATAGACTGGCACAAGTTCCTCCACTTTAACCGTCTCGAGTGAAGTGAACCCCCGGAAAATCCAAGTGAGTCTAGCCGACGTCTTCTCTAGGTACAGTGGGATCTTCCCTCCACCGTCACCTCGGTAGAATCCTAAAGATAATGGTCACTAAGGTTACCAACCGCAACAAATGCACCTGGGGGAACAGTCTACACTCTGACAGCACGCAAGGGCAGAGTATCAAGCTCAATCCCCTTGCCGGTTCCTTGATAATAATCCAAGGTTTACCGACAAGTGACCCCTAGCTCCTCGACAATGGTTAATCCGAGGTTTACCGTTTGTAATACGTGCGTGTCTGGCGTCGTTCCCAACGAGGGAGGATTGATCCCCTCACTGGTTCGGACACGAGCTCGTGCTTCTCCTTTAAGAGGAGCTTTCCCAGAGTACAAATGAGACAATTGGATTTATTCTATCACAAGATAAGCTACTTGTTTGGTTTTATTGTCTTGGAGAGTTAATTACTCTCCTACTCCAAGACACTAGCCTGATCTAAATTGGTGTTTCAGAGCCTTAGTAAATAAAAGTTACTACGTTGATTTTACTTTAAGCGTTAATTTTATGGTTTTTCTTAAAGACAAAAGGTAGCGGAAATGAAACCAATGGTGTGTAGACTTGACCCAAACCACTACAGAGATGCACCTAAGATGATTTACGCTACTTTTGTCTTTCAATGAAATTCCTAACTAAGAGAGTTGAGAAATGCAAATTTTATAGAAAACAACTTTCTTAGTAAAGACAATCAAAGAAACAATTCTCTTTATCTTTTCAAGCATACAAACATGACCACTCCTTACGTGCACGAAAAACTCTTTTTCTTTCAAAATCCCTCAAAGCTACTTGAAACAAAACTTTTCAAAGGAGATGTTTTTGTATTTTCTCTTATTTAATAAAGCATATAAATCTATTTTAACTAAAATCAATCTCAAAAGTTATAAAATCTATGAAAACTTGACTCACAAGCAAATCAAAAAGAAATTTACTCTAAGCAAACCTAACGGGGCAAAAGCCTACAAAGATGTTTCTAGGTTGTTTTACTTGACCAAAATCAAGTCAAGGACCATCTAATGCAGAATCAAAAGACCAGTCAAAACAAAACTCAAATCTTTTTGTTCTTTTTGTAAAATGGAATTCAATACTCAATCAACAAGTACTTCGAAATTTGCCAAAGAGACAACTCAAAGGTAAGTTGCTCTCACAGGTAGACTTTATGACAGGTACGACTTCTAAGAAGGCTGACAAACCAGAGAGATCTAAGGCTTGACAACTTCTACCGCCAAAGTCACTACAAGACCTACTCAAAAATCAAACCCTAGGGCTTAAAGTTCTATGAAATCCACTAAAACACTCAATGCTATCGAAACAAGTTCAGGTGAAGATCTTTGACAAGAGACTAATGGATCTGGGCAGTAAAAACTAAGAAAAAGAAAAATCTAAGAGAAAAAATGCAAAAAATGGAAATTTCTTAATTTTTAGCAGGGTACGCAGGCAACTTGTTAAGCCAGGTGCGGGCCCGCTCTGTGCACACAGAAACAGTGCGTACAAGTACGCACTGTGCAATACTCAGAGGGTACGTGCTACTGAAAAAGCCAAGAAAAACTAAATTCAATCTAACCCTAAGCTAACCCACCCAAAAACAAAGTCACAGAGCCAAAAACCAGAAAATAAATGACTTTTCTCAGATCAAAGTTGCATATAAAGGAAAAGACTTTCACATCAATGGAGTCCCCAGCGGAGTCACCATTTTGTCAGGCGGAAAGAGTTGATAGTGCAGACACAACCAACCTCCCTAGGAGCCTAAGACTCTCTAGTGACAAACACGACAAACAAGAGCGATCCTTCTCTAAACATGCATTTACTATACGAGAAATCAAGTGTTTAGATCCTACCTGTAATCCAACGCTGTTGTAGCAGTCCAGCCTCACTGATCCGGATGAGCTCCTCCTTCACTTTGAAACCTGCATCCACTAACAATCAAACGATTAAATAGCACTTGATAATCTCATAGAATAAAACATATTTAACACATAGACCAAGGAGTACATGAAATAACTCATAAATAACAAGTTATTGAGAAGAATGGACTCATTTGCATTAATAGGAAACAAAAGGAACAATTACAACCTGAGCCTTGGTGTTGTGCAAGTCCCTCCCAAGGTCCATCAAGAGTTCTCCTTTACTTTGACAAAGCTCACCCACTTCCAAATAGAACAAGCAAAGATGGCAATCTCTCCTCACAAGCTTCTAAATGGGAGTCCTAATTCCAGCAGCATCTACCCTTAGAAATGTTTAGCTTCCAACCTCCCCTCCTTCTGGCCCAATGCCTGTATTTATAGTGGTCTAGAGGAAGTTATTCAGGTCCACCATCAATGGGATAATCCCCTCTTTGGATGGGATAGCTCCCTCATTGATGGGATAAGTTCCTCTTTGGTAGGGGTACATGAACCATCTAGAGGCGCTCAATACATGTCGAACAACCTTCTAGAATGCTCTAGAAATGACCACAAGTAACTTTTTAAAGA
Source organism: Pinus tabuliformis (assembly GCA_031772625.1). Classification (NCBI taxonomy): domain Eukaryota; kingdom Viridiplantae; phylum Streptophyta; class Pinopsida; order Pinales; family Pinaceae; genus Pinus; species Pinus tabuliformis. The sequence goes on along the minus strand of CM062807.1, from coordinate 1,187,942,802 downwards.
TGAAACTTGCGCATTTTGACCTTTACAGGGGTACGCACCTGCCCCTTTACATACAGAGCGTACAAGTACGCAGCTTTTGTGAACATTAGGTGTATATCCGCAGGTAAGGGTGAGAGAACCTGCGTACCCAGAGATAAATACACTTACAAAGACTTTCTCTCTTTTTGGAGTTTGACATGGAGAGCAGAGGCATAAGACTTGCCTAAGAGGATAGCATGACTGTTGATAGAGCCATACTAACTGTAAATAGCCATGGTGACATTTTTTAGTGTAACAGGGTTCGAGGGCAGCGCCCCCGAAGCTAAAAATAGATGTAAAATTGCCTTGTAAAAGTCTAGTAATTTCTAATCAATCTGGGCCGTTCATTAGGCGGATGATCTGACGGTAGAAGTTATGTTTAGTTTAGGGTTTTTTTTTGCCCTAGAAGGCAACCGCTCACTATATATGAGGGAATTGTATTGCGTCTATGTAGATCTGTATTCTGAGTGAGGAAGAGAGAGGAGATTGAGAGCGAAGAGGGAGTTACAGCGGATCTACTGTAGGTTGTATATCTTCAGTTTGCAGAATAATATAAAAAGAAGGACTGGTTGTTTCTCCATGGACGTAGCCCAAACTGGGTGAACCACGTATATCTGTGTCTCTCTTGTTTTATGCGTTTTCTGTGTTTATATTTCTTCAATATTTTATGTGTTCCATTGCTCTGTAATATATAATTTTCTAACAACTGGTATCAGAGCCAAAGGTCTATTTGGCTGATAAACTCGCAGGAGAGAAGGATTCCTGGTTCGAGTGGGAGGAATGGCGGAAGATGGTAGGTTTAGGTTTGAAAAATTTAACGGCCAAAGCTACCAGCTATGGAAGATGCAGATGGAAGATTATCTGTATCAGAGAGATCTGTACCTACCATTGAGCGGAAAGACAAATAAGCCAATGAGTATGACATGCACAGAATGGAATATTCTCGACAGAAAGGCACTTGGAAAAATACGGTTGTGGCTAGCAGCATCGGTAGCATTTAATATTTCAAAGGAAACGACAACAGAGGGTTTAATGTCGACATTGGCCAAACTATATGAAAAACCCTCGGCCTTAAATGAGGTATTTCTTATGAAGCATTTATTTAATATGAAGATGTCAGAAGGTGGATCTGTTGCAGTCCATTTAAATGATTTTAATACAGTTACAAGTCAGTTAAGTTCTGTAGGGGTAAATTTTGATGATGAAGTTAGGGCTCTGTTATTTCTGTGCTCATTTCCAGAAAGTTGGAATAGTTTAGTTATGGCCATTAGTAACTCTGTCTCTGGATCTAGTACTTTACAGTTTGATGATGTTGTTGGTGCAATCCTTAGCGAGGAAATGTGATGGAAAAGCTCCGGTGAGACATCGGGCAATGCTTTGACTACAGAGACTAGGGGAAGAAAAATGGAAAGAGGAAAGCGCCCAGGATATCGCAGTAATTCAAGAAAAGGCAGATCCAAGTCCAGATCAGGGATAATGTGCTAGAAATGTGGGAAGAAAGGACACCTGAAGAAAGATTGCAAGTCTCGGAAGGGAAAAGAAGGAGACGTGTAACAAGAAACTAATCATGAAGTGAATGTAACAGGTGATGTGTTGCAAGATGCTTTGATTCTTTCATTAGAAAATATTATTGATGCCTAGGTGGTAGATTCAGGGGCCTCATTACATGCCACACCTGATAAGAAACATTTTCATGATTATGCTCAAGGAGATTTTGGATAGGTTCAAGTGGGTGATGATAAACCCTGTAAAATAGTTGGAATGGGTACAGTTTCATAAAACAACAGAATAGAAATCAATGGCTATTGAAGGAGGTAAGGCATGTTCCAGATCTGAAGAAAAATTTGATTTCAACAGGGCAGTTGGGAGGTGAAGGTTGCATAACTACTTTCAAAGATAAAACCTAGAAGGTCACTAGAGGATCTCTGGTAATAGCAAAAGGAGAAAAGGTTGATACATTGTATTTATGCAATGGTATTTCTAATTTTGTTAATGCTTTAACCTCTACAAGAGAAGATACGACATTGTGGCATCATAGGGTCGGGCACATGAGTGAGAAGGGGATGCAGATTCTTCACTCAAGAAATTTGTTGCTAGGTTTGAAGCATGTTGATTTAAAATTCTATGAGAATTGTGTTTATGGAAAATAGAAGAGAGTCAGATTCCTTAGAGTTGGGAAAGAAAAGAAGAGCGAAAAATTAGAACTTGTGCATACAGATGTATGGGGACCTACTCAGGTATCATCTCTTAGTGGCTCTCGTTATTATGTTACTTTTATTAACGATGCAACCAGAAAAACCTGGATTTATTGTATTCGAAATAAATATGATGTATTTGATATTTTCAATAAATGGAAAGCTTTGGTTGAAAATGAGACAGGAAAAAGGTTGAAGTGTCTTAGATCAGAAAATGGAGGTGAATATTGCAGCAAAGAGTTTGATAGGTACTGTTCAGAGAATGGAATTCGTATAGAGAAGACAGTTCCAGGAACACCACAAGAAAATGGTGTGTCAGAAAGGATGAATAGGACAATCATGGAACGTGCAAGGTGCATGAGATTGCATGCAGGAATGCCTTTACAATTTTGGGTAGATGCTGTAGATACTGTTGTTTATCTAATAAACAGAGGGCCTTCAAGTTCCTTGGATGGTAGTATTCGAGAGGAGGCATGGACAGGTAAAAAGGTAAACTACTCTTTTTTAAAGACTTTTGGTTGTGAAGCCTTTGTCCACATTAATAAATAAAATAGAACAAAGATTGAAGCAAAATCAAAGAAATGTACCTTTATTGGATATGGTGTTAATAATTTTGGTTATCGCTTTTATGATTATGAAAAACACAAAATCATTAGGAGCAGAGATGTCATATTCAATGAAAATGTTTTGTATAAGGATCAGCCACAGGAAAAGAAATAGGAAAAAGAAAACAAAGAATACATAGTGCTTGACGATATCACAGAAAAAGTGATGGTGCCTAAAAATCATAATGATCAACAGCCAGAACAACAACCACAACAACAACAAGCACTTCAAACACCTGAAAGTGGTGTTAGAAGATCTACCAGGATGAGTAGACCCCCTGAACGATACTCTCCTTCATTATATTATGTATTTTTGACTGATTTTGGTGAACCAGAATGTTATGAAGAAGCAGTGCAGTTAGAAACTAGGAATAAGTGGGAGCAAGCCATGAAAGAAGAGATGGACTCCTTAGAACATAACCAGACTTGGGACTTATTCAGGTTGCCTAGAGGTAAAACAACATTGCAGAATAAAAGGGTTTACAAGTTGAAGGAAGAAGATGGAGGTAGAAAAAGGTATAAAGATAGACTTGTGGTGAAAGGGTTTGCACAGAAAAAGGATATAGATTTTGATGAGATATTTTCTCCTGTTGTGAAAATGACTTCAATCAGAACTATTTTAAGTCTAGTAGCAGTTGAAGATTTTCATCTTGAGCGGTTAGATGTAAAGACAACCTTTCTCGATAGGCATTTGGAGGAAGAGATATATATGCAGCAACCACAAGGATATGAGGTAAAAGGGAAGGAGAAACTAGTGTGTAGTTTGAAGAAGAGCTTGTATGGCTTAAAATAGGCTCCAAGGAAGTGGTATCTAAAATTTGGCAGGTTTATGTCTGAACAAGGTTATACTAGGTGTCACTCTGATCATTATGTTTATCTAAAAAGGCAAAATGATGGCAGCTATATTATATTGTTATTGTATGTAGATGACATGCTTGTTGCAGGTTCTAACATGTAGGAAATAAATGTGCTCAAAAGGAAATTGGCAAACTCATTTGCAATGAAGGATTTGGGTGATGCAAAACAAATCCTTGGTATGAGAATAACTAGAGATAGGAAGAATCACAAATTAACATTGTCTCAAAGTGAGTACATAGAAAAGGTGTTGAAAAGGTTTAATATGCAGAATGCAAAACTAGTTAGTATACCTTTGGCTAGCCATTTTAAATTAAGTAAGGAGGCGTGTCCCAAGACTCAAGAAGAAATGGCTCATATGTCTAAAGTTCCATATGCATCAGTAGTTGGAAGCTTAATGTATGCAATGGTCTGCACAAGGCCTGATATTGCACATGTAGGTACATGAACAATCCAGGAAAAGAACATTGGATTGCGGTGAAGTGGATTCTCAGGTATTTGAGAGGTACCACAAATCAAGCATTATGCTTTCGTGGTTCAAACATTTCTCTACAGGGATATGTTGATGCAGATATGGCAGGTGACAGAGATAACAGGAGGAGCACTACAAGATATGTATTTACTGTAGGTGGAACATCTGTTAGTTAGGTTTCAAAAATCCAAAGTGTTGTTGCACTTTCAACAAATAGAAGTAGAGTATGTTATTGCTACAGAGGCTAGTAAATAAATGATTTGGTTACAAAGGTTTCTGGATGAATTGGGTAAGAAGTAGGAGTTGGGAAGGTTATACAGTGACAGCCAGAGTTCCATACATCTTGCAAAGAACTCTGCATTTCATTCCAAGGCTAAACATATACAGATCAAGTACCATTTCATATGGTCAACATTGGAAGATGGATAGTTGAAGCTGGAAAAGATACACACTAGCCAGAATTCTGCAGATATGCTAACAAAAGTTGTAACCAGGGAGAAACTGAGAATCTACTTAGTTTCAATTGGTCTTCAAGTATGATGAAGAAGATGAGAAACAACTAGGTCCAAAGTGAAGTCATTGTCTAGCAAATGATGCAGCGGTGGAGATGCTATAATAAGTCTCCAAGAGGGAGATTGTTGGGTGTGGAGCCTGATTATCTTCTGTATTCAAAGGTTTCAGCTGGATGTATACCCCAAGAAGATTGTACACCTCTCCATGCGGGGGGGACTTGTCCCCCCCCGTGGGAGTTCGGGGGCCAGCGGTCCCCTGGCGGGGGTTTGTAGACAGCGCCCCCAAAGCTAAAAATAGATGTAAAATTGCCTTGTAAAAGTCTAGTAATTTCTAATCAATCTAGGTCATTCATTAAGCAGATGATCTGACAGTAGAAGTTATGTTTAGTTTAGGGTTTTTTTTTGCCCTAGAAGGCAACCCCTCACTATATATGAGGGAATTGTATTGCATCTATGTATATCTGTATTTTGAGTGAGGAAGAGAGAGGAGATTGAGAGCGGAGAGGAAGTTACAACGGATCTGCTGTAGGTTGTATCTCTTTAGTTTGCTGGATAATATAAAAGGAAGGACTGGCTGTTTCTCTGTGGATGTAGCCCAAACTGGGTGGACCACGTATATCTATGTCTCTCTTGTTTTATGTGTTTTCTGTGTTTATATTTCTGCAATATTTTATGTGTTCCATTGCTCTGTAATATATAATTTTCTAACATGAAGGTGTCTGCAGGTCTGCTCCTCCCTGTTCTGTCGGATCGTCCTGTTCTTCCTCTTCTTCTAGGGAGGGTGACTTCTCTTTGTCGGAGTCATGCTCCTCTCCTCCTATCTGTCCACTTGTCTCCTATGTGGCAGTGGGGTCTGCCCTAGCCTTATCCTCAACCTCCTTCCTTCTTTTCTCAGCCAACTGTTCCATGTTGAGCTTAGATTCATCCTTCTTCCGCTCTGCGATTGCCTTGTTGGATCCTGTCGTTAAATACAAGGCAATGTGCCATTCTACCAGCCAGCTTTCAATAACCGCTTGAATCATGTAATCCGTAGCTAATTAGGGAAAGTTATGCCACTTCTGCTCGGGGTCCTTTCGCGCTCTTATGGATACATGGTGGAAACCAACCTTAAACTCCACGTACAGTTGCAATTTATCAAAGACAGTAGGTGAAAACCGTGACTTGCGGTTGATGGCCATGTGCACGTTCATCTCCATCAAGATCCAAAAGATCTTTTTATCCTTGATCCGCTGAGGATCCTTAGTCACCCATAGAGAAGCCTACTTCGCGGCCTTAGGCAGGTCTGAAGTGACCGAGGGAAATTAGTTGTCTTCGGGTAGCTCCCAGACTAACAGCACAATGGACTGCAAGAGCCACGCATAGTGGAAGGTCTTGCTGAGATCTTGTGCCTCGTGGCAGTTTGCGAGGAACTCACCACAGAGGTAGCGCACCAAATTAAACTGAACCCCCTCCGTGCATTGGGCCGCTAGAGATACGAAGGGCATTGGTACTTCATTAGAGCGACACTTCTGCATGACCTTCCCTACCAATATTTGTGTGACCACTTTGACCGCAGGGTCGGAAATACTTGTAATTTTAAGCCATGCGACTTCTTTACTAATCCGAACTTCTTCTTCATGGCCTTAGCGAGGGCTAGTTTGCCCGCCTTTCCACCAAAAATCATAGCTGGATTCTCCCCTAATTATGGCAGCCTTGTGATTCTGTGGATTAGTCTATTGGTGATGGGTATTGGCTCCTCTAGCCACAGACACCCATCATGTACTAAACACAGTAGCTGCTTGATTACGAGCAAGGTAATGGGTTTGCATTTGTAGTGTGGCACCCATAGCAGGTTGAGAAGGCCTGCCTTATCCACTCCTTTGAGCCACTTTTGTGGTTCCAACACAGTCACCCTGGTGGTCTTATGAAGAACGTGGTGCATCCGCTGGTCTATCGCCAAGTGAGTGAATTGCTTGGTGTCATCTAAGTCCCATTCCTCAAATTTCAACATTGGAATCTGTGCCAAGCGCCTTCCTTCTTAAACAATCTTGTTTGACAGCAGAGGTGTGTACAAGGTGACCTTGCTCTTGTCAATGTCCTTAGGCACCTTGGCCTTGCCCCTATGTGGAGGGACATACTCAAGCAATTTAGTAATGGGGTTAGACCCCTCAACTTCAACGTCCTCCGTGTTAATCCTGAGATCCTCATTGTCCATTGGGATATCCCCAATTTCTTCCTCCTCCGGTTCCAAGTTAATGGTTTTGCCCTTTTCCTGAGCGGTGGGCTTGTCCTTCAGCGGGTTTCTCCTAGGTGATGCATGCACCAGTGGTGTCGCAGCCTGCCTTCCTTTCTTACATTTCACGCCTTCCTGGGTCTGGGTAGGCCTTGGTCTAGGTGACCATGGCGACTTGGGTATCTATGCAACCTCTGGAGCATTTCCCTCTACTTCCATAGCAACCTCTGCAACAACCCCTTTAGTTGTCACTGCTTCCCCAATATCTAAGGTTTTTGCTGGTGTCGACATGATGCTATCCAACAGTTCTTGTGTCTCCTTTGGTAATTGCTCAAATGCCGAACTCACTATCATAGCTTCAAAGAATTCATGGTTCGTACGCTTCGGAGAGCTCAACAACTCAATGATAAAAATGCCAATTATTCTTTGTTGGGCAACCACATATAATTTATAGACCATTTTGAATTCAAATCAGACCATTCCCCCCAAAATCGGTTCATTAATGCTAGATTGGCAACAAATTTTCAAGGATCTCGCCCATAGATTTCATCTTAAATGCTGCCCCCTCCCCCCTCGTTCCATTTGGCCATTTTTTCGTCGTCAAATCATGAAGAGTGACTTTCACAGTCACTTTTCGACCGATCTATGCAGTTTTATCCTAGGTAGCGTAGCCTTCTACGTGCTCGTGTGGCCCCTCTGGCATCTCCTCATTCTCCATAGTTTCTTCATCGCGCAGTATCTCGACCTGATCAGTGTAGTTTATAGTCTCACGCCTCCTTTCAGCTGCCTGGAGCGCTAAGACTATGCTTCCTTCATATAGTCACCTAGACGGATCACCAGTGTATGGCTTCAATCGGCTACCATTCACCTTTCCTGGGAAGGGCTCCCCATTTAACTTAACCAACTGAACTGCTACACCATCGATAATCTCTTTGATGACATAGGGCCAGAGCCAGTGCATCCTAAATTTTCCTGGAAATTTATCAAACTTGCTGTCATACAGCAAAACCAGATCATTTACCTGGAAGGTGCACAATTTAATGTGTCGATCATGCCATGCTTTTTCGCGCTCCTTTTGAACTTGTTGATGGACTCCAGCTAGAAATCAGTCCTCTTCAAGCTCCACTAGCTGCACGAGCCTCTCTTCCAAGGCTTCGTGGTCCACCATTCCTGTGAGTGCTGCTATGCACAGACTAGGTACAATGTATTCCATTGGAATCACAACTTCTACATCATACACAAGTCTGAAAGGCGTTTTCCCAGTCAACTTCTTGCAAGTTGTTTTGTAGGCCCATAGCACTACTAGTACACGCATATCCCAGTCACTTCTCTGAGTATTGCAAACCTTTGTCAGTGCGTTCTTCAGTATTTTATTAAATGCTTCCACCATCCCATTGGCGTATGGGTGATAAGGCATGCTCTTCTGATCATACACCTGAAATTCTTTCGTCAACGCGCTGGTTGTTTAATTAAGGATGTGCGTATTGCAATCACTCATCAAGATCTTTTTAAAACCAAATCTCGTCAATACGTATTCAAGAAGAAACTTTTTTACTATCGTGCTGGCATAGTCCTTCACAGGCTGCACCACTACTCATTTGGTCAAGTACTCTGTCATGGTGATAATGTACCACGCACCTGTTTTCTTTCCCGTTGGCTGAATGAGTCCCACAAATTCAATCGCCCATTTCTCAAATGGTTGTAATGTCACCTGCGGTGTCAACGGCAGTTCATCCCTTCACGATGGCCTTCTAGTCCTTTGACATGTGTAACAGGCCCTACAATATGCTTTCACGTCCTTATGTAGAGTTGGCCCCCACAATCCAGCACATAGAACCTTCTGTGCTATCGCGTTTCTTACATAATGTCCCCCTATAGCTCCTCCATGAGCCTCCTCGAGGATGCTGCTTCGCTCAAAGTCAGGTACATAGCGTCGCAATATTTCTTTAGACCCCATTTTGTACAAATGTCCTGCAATGATAGAGAAGTTTGCTGTGCGCACTATTAGGAATTGTATGATATCTTCAAAGTGACTATCAGTGACGCGTACCGCAAAGAGTTATGCCTCAAGCTATCCTTCCTCCAAATTAGTGGGCTCCTCTTGCATTTCGATGTGCGACAAATGATCGGGTCCCATGTTCAATCGTCTAGGCTTCACAATAACGTCAAAATCATACTCCTAGAATAATAACAACCACCCGCAGATCTTCCACCCCTACATTGGCTTATTAACCAGGTATTTTAATGTAGAATGATCCATATACATATTAAAATGTCCACCCAGAAAATAGTGTCTGAACTTTTGGAGCACGTATACCATGGCTAGTCCTTCACGCTCTATAGTGGAATAGTTCTTCTCAGCCTTGGACAACTACCTGCTCGCGAATGCTATTGGATGGTCCAATTCCCCCTCGCCTGCTTGTGTCAGCATGGCCCGCAGTGTGATACATGAGGCATCCATGTGCACATGAAATTCCTTCTTCCAGTCTGGAAAGACTAGGATCGGCGCAATGACTATTTTCTCTTTCAGCACGTCCAAGCTCTTCCAGCATTCATCTCTCCAACAGAATGTATCATCCTTTTTCAACAACTTGTCCATGGGCGCAGTGGTATGGGGATAACTCTTGATGAACTTCCTATAGTATCCAATATGCCCCAGGGTCGCGCACAACTGTTTCACATTCCTTGGCGCCTCCAAGTTAATTATCACCGCGATCTTTGCAGGGTCTACCATCAATTTGTGTCTTCACACCACATGCCCTAGCAGGATCCCAAAAGGGACACAAAACAAACGCTTCTTCAGATTGAGTGTGATCTGGTACCTTCAACATATATCTAACATTAAACGTAGACTTTCCACATGACGCTTGACCAATCCAAACACTGTCCAATCGTCAAAGTACACCTTCAGGAACTTATGCATGAAGTCTTTGAATGCCGCAATGACTACGCGCGAAAATATTGCTAGTGCATTCTTCAGCCAAAAAGGCATTACAGTATACTGAAAACATCCCCATTCCGTCACAATGGTCGTCTTGCTTCTATCTTCAGGCGCGATTTTGATCTGATGATACCTAGAGAAGTAACAAGTGAAAGAGTATGCTTCTTCGCCGCCTACATTATCCAGGACTTCATCAGTGAACGGGGTCGGGAAGGGGTCATGCACGCAAGCATCATTTAGCTTCCAGACATCCATGCATATCCTTATTTCTTCTTTCTGTTTCTTTTCGTGAACCACTATCGGGCTTACCCAATCGAACTCTTCTACTGGTTCAATAATTCCTGCAACGAGCATCTTATCCAACTCAGCGCGAACCCTTTCCTTATACTTAGGATTAAAGCAGGAAGGTCTTTGTTTTATAGGCTTCACGTCTGGTTTCACGGTGAGCTTCATGACACCTATGTCTCCTATTATCCCTTTTAGATCAGAAAACTTTGTGGGGAACAAATCTTGATATTCACGGAGGAGCTCAACGACTCTACTGTCGCATCATCCCAATAGTCCCCAATCTTTGAAAATTTTGTTTCTGCCTCCATGCAAATGTTGACCTACCCAGTTTTAATTGGCGTGGTTATGTCAAGATCCTCTATCTACAAACCTTCAACCTCGCGGTGACCTTCATTTTCTGAAATTTTAACTTTTCGGGGATCCTCATCTTCTTCTTCAATGGTCAAGTTATAGCATGTGCATGACTCAACTAGATAGTCCAATCAGGTTGGATCAGGCCCAAAGGATCTTGTGGTATCCTAAAGATCAATGCTAACCTCCTGTAGCACCGTGTCAATATTGTCAAATCCATCCTCAAAGCTGTACGTCATTAAAAACCCCTGGCTTAGTGTTGGGAGCGGGATCTCCCAAGGGCAGTTTTGGGGCTAAAAACCCAAGTTTAAGTCAATTTTTGTAATATTGTTGTAAAGACTCCGCAATTTTTGGTCACGGAGTCCGAAGGTGTTATGTGACATAAAGGGTAGCCCACCCTTAGTTTTGTAAAAGTAAAGTTGGCTGTAAGAGAACTACCCATGGTCCGAGGACCATGGGATTGTATAAAAAGAGCTATGCTCTAAGTAGTTTGAAGAGGATAGACAATGATGGATGATGTGATAGAATAATAGCTTTAGAGCAAGAATTCTAAGTCTTGGGTTGTAGCATAGGTAAGGGCTCTGTAGCTGAGTGTGCAGATGCCTAGGGTAGAAGTACGCAGCTGAGTGCGCAGACCCCTGCAGCTATGTGCACAGGGCGGACAGAGGTTGTAACCACTTGGAAGATATTAATAAAGAGATATATTCTACAATTTCGATGTCTTTGTTCTGTTGATGCACCTTGATATGTTATGTATGAATTTTCTTTATTATGCTTATATGGTGCACGAATGAATGAAATTACATTGAATAACTGAATGCATATACAAATATCTGTTTACGCAGGGATAACTATAATTGTTTGATAAGATAAGCAAGGCGCTTATATTAAATTGGGGAATTTTTATGACACGTTGTCATAGCAAAGCGAAAGTACCTGAGCAGCAGGTTCAGGCTGCGCGAAGGATGGTCATATCCTTTCATAGAGGTATTGAAGAACGAAATGCAGGGTTTGTCGTACAAGCCCTAGAGCGAAGCAACCTCTGCGAAGGCTGGGATAGAGGGAATTAAATGACATCACGACCATTTCAAGGTGCGGAAACTTGGTTCCAACATCCCCCCATACTGCTTCGGGTGAGACGTCAGTCTGCGCTCCGTGGGCTGATGTCGAAAGGGCTAGTATTTAGGGATTTGTTTGGCTAATTAACGCTGAACCTGGGTTAGGCCCCATCAAGCCAAAAAATGGTTCCATTGCCAGGACCAAAATATGCAAGATATGTGTGATGCCGTATCATTGGAATCCAACTAAGAAGGAGATTGGAGACTAGTTGGATAGAAAGATCCACGATTTTGCAGCACAAGAGAATAGAAATCTATGATAGACAAAGGAATAGTGGTTGGACAGATACCTGTATATAGAGATCCATGAGATCTTTATCTACTCCTTTCCTATTGATCTATATGAGTGGATTGCGAAGCTAACATATAGCCAAGGAAGGTGGAAACTTGATGGTCCTATTGGGTGGACCCCGTAGCTAGTGTGAAGGTTGGAATCATCAGAGGATAAGATCGCCCGCGCTATCGATCATTCAATCGATTGCGTCATAGGAGGATTTGTGACTGAATTCACGGTCGACAACTGAGTCAGATACAGCGAGGTGGAGAGACGCCTTTTCAAAGGACTACGAGGTAAGTACGTGATATCCTTGAATACTTGGATTAAAATGATATTGTGCGAAAAATGGGTCATGCAGTTACCTCGATGTTCAGAACTACGCGAAGCAGAAAAACTTACAGGAACGAAGGAAAAAAGGTTCGAGAGTATAGTCCATTGATTTCACCTTCGTGAGGTGACGAAGAAGGATAGTGAAGATTTATCCGTGAAGTGCTATTCAGTTAATAAGACAAGGATTCCCGCGAATACCACCTCCGCCCACACCACCTCTAACTTCACCACCATCACCTTCGACTTCACCCATACCACCTATGCCTCCACCGCAATTCAGTATGGAAAACGCAGTAAAGTTGCCTTTGTTTGAAGACTTGGGAAATGAGGACCCAGAACAATTTTGGTTCATTGTGAAATCTGTATGGGAAGCACAAGGTGTTACAAATGATCATATAAATAAGGCAACATTGGTTAGTGCCTTGCAAGGTCACGTGTAACCTGGTATATCAAGTAATCGAATGATAACCCGAATGTTGGAGTGTCAGACATCCAGACAACACTAAATAGGGAATTTAGTAGCCCTAAATTAGAGGCGCAGTAGATTGTGGGATTCAAAGAGACCACGATGCAACCAGGCGAGATGCCTTGGGAACTAGATCAGAGGCTAAAATGTACAATCCGTGAAGCCAACATGAATTTGATAGATGGATAGCATCACGAGTGGTTTTTGGCCTCGCTACTACCACACTTAAGGAGTGCACTGTTGCAGCAGAAGATAACAACTCAGGCCGAGGCCTTGGAGATTACCATGAGACTAAATGAAACTCTGATGCAATATCCTAATCTAGGAGTTCAGCAGATCTGTTGACACCTAATCATCAGGATTGGGTGAATAACTGTAATTGACGTAAATAAATAATAGAAAGTATGAGGAGTCGTCCGGAGATGAAATGAACAATATCTCCCTCATGTATATAATAAAGACCAACCTGAATGAATATCACGATTTTTTTTTAGGAGTTACCTCTTGGCCTGACATGGTATCAGAGCCAACCCTATTTTTAGTTTTCTTCTGTGATGTAACTCCTTCCTGCCTCTGTTATGCATTTTTGTAGACTGTCATCTCTATCAAATCTCTGTAAAATCTCTGTAATACTGTCCCTATGTCCCAAATTTTTGCACTACATCCACTGTCTACCCTCAGTCGTTACAATGTTTTTGAAGTATGTGTGACTTGAGCTCTAGTGTGATGCAATACAACAACTATGAATGCTGAGACCGCGAACCTTTTGCGTTCGTTTGAATCCTCTGCATTGGGGCAATGTTGATTATGGTAGACTGAACTCGTTCAATGCTATGTTAAATTTTGAACATAGTTCTATGGAAGACCATGAATGTTGCATAACCATGATGCGGTGAGCGTGGATTGAGACTCTGCTGCATAAGTGTGGTCTGGTTTCTGGGATGTAGACTGTGCACGTTGTGTTGAAGACGAAATGACTCTGCTATAGGTTACAGCTGTTCAAATGTGAAAGGCCGTGGTTAATATAACTCCTCTTGTGTTAAACATGGTGGCCCCCCCACGCGGTAACACCACTCATGTTTTTAACGCTTCTTTTTAATATATAACCCGACCATACATGGAACGCTGGTATATCACTCCCTCTGTTGCAATATATATATGACTACGACCGCTCCATGATATATCGCTGTTGCTGCAATGCTGTGTTCTGGCAGAAGTATTTTTGTGATTGTTGTTGTTGTTGATGAGATTTTCTAGATGTATACGCAGTGAATATATTTTTGTGGCTTTTGTTGGCAATGCTGTGTTTTGGCATGGTATTTTTGGTTCAAATTAGGTGAAGATTGATATATAGCTATGGGATATATCGCTATTGCTACAATGCTGTGTTGCTGTTTCATTATATATGTGTATGGCATTGAATATCAAAGTCGATGGATGGTGAATGCTATTACGCTGAATGATATTGCAGTGTATGGTATTAAATTTTGTACAGTGATACTTTTGTCTCCATATATCAAAATCAATTTTTTTTTTAAATTTTGCAGCAAAAGTATTTTTTTTTCCCACAGTACACAGATTTTACAATGCATTCAATCATATCTATTGTGGGAGTAGTTATCATTGGAAAGGAGAACTATCCTGAGTGGTCCCGGAAGATAAAACATACCCTCATTTTCAATGAGTTGTGGAAAGGAGTGTGTGTTGGAGACAGAGACAAAGAGCCAGAACAACCTACCTCAGATAAGGAGTTCGCCATTTGGGAAAATAAGAACAGAAAATCCTATGCATTAATTGTAGCATTTGTAAGTGAAGAGGTGAGTCGACATATTTCACCATTTTCAAATGCTTTCGAAGCCTTACAAAAGCTGAAAGAACTCTAAGACTCACACTCTGCACTTGAAGTTGTTCAACTCATGATTAAACTCTTCACTCTTGAATTACAAAATAATGATCCTCTTGATCTTGCATCCGAAGTAAAATCTATAATGCATGATATCGAATCCACTAAGGTTGAATTGGATATTCCTCTTATCGCTTTTCTCAAGGCACTTTATCCTAATTACTCCAATTATCTTGAGTCATTGCAAGCAAATGGAAATCTCAAAGATATTACCTCTGACTCTCTTGTGAAAAAAATTGTTGAAAGAGAGAAAGCTTTTGGAAAGAAGACAGCCCTTGAATCTTCTGAAGAAGCTATGTGCCTCGCTCATAAAGAAAATAATCTTGCCCAAGATTCTTCCAGAGGAAGAGGTGGTAGAAGAGGAAGAGGAAGATATTTCAGAGGCAGGGGGGCAGACACTCTCAAGGAGAAAAGTTAGATTTGGACTGCATACGCTGCAAGAGAAATGGATCACATGATGCCTCCACATGCAAGTTACCTTGAGACAAAATTGAACAGCAAAGAAACCAACCGAAAGGTAAAGCACCTGAATCTGCTCATTATGTTGTGGCACAATGTAATATTGGAGTAAATGAAGACTTATTTAATTCTTCACTTGCTTCTTGGAATCTATGCGCAGTTGAAGAATCTATGCCTTGAGATACAAAGTCTAAAGCAAGATGAGATGACTCGATCAGAGGGATGCCAGGAAGTATGGTGCCTAAAATGCAAGAGTCAAGGTCATGACAAAGACCATTGCCCGGTCTTTGCGAACTATATTGCAGCAGGAGGACTAATGCCTTTAAGGCCAGACGCTCAAGCAGGACCGAACGCGGGGCCTGCATTATGGTGTGCTATCTATCAGGTAGCAAGAAAACATGCCACGAATAACTGTCATATGCTACAGAAGTATGTACAGAGACCACAACAACTGTTCTGCAGCTTTTGTAGATCGGTAGGGCATGATGAGCGTAATTGTAGGAGTTATGAACTGATGATGGATAGAACTCCTGCCTATAGGATTCAGGCTAAAACGTGGCCCCCTGACTAAAGCGCAGGGATGGCACATACATGATTTCAGGGACGTGGACGAGGCCGAGGTAGAGGAGGACCTGACAAAGGTCAAGGACAGTTGATTTGTGTTGGGTCCCTATAATACTAGTAATTACCCCATTACTATTGTAGTTGCATCCCTTATTAATATTGTTGTGCCCCTATTATCCCGATATTGTTATTACTATGCCCCATAGAATCCCTCTATTGTTATTTTTGTGGCTTTATATTATTATTGTTAGGTTGGTTAGGTTATATTGTGACTCCTTAGACTCCTATATATAGAAAGGAGGTTTTGTCATTTGAGGCATCCAAGAATTGTTCATGTATGTAATGTAAAGGAGGTTGACCCCTCGAAGAGGCTGAATTCTAAGGCGTTGATCTATCTTTTCTATCTTTTCTTGAGATGGTTTCATAACATTTGGTATCAGAGCTTTGGATTCTAGGGTTTCGCTGCTCCAAATAGGTCATAATGGAATTTTCGCTATAACCTTTTTTCTACGATGTTTCAGAAGCTCAAAAAAAAACCCATTTGAGAATACATCGCGTTGAACCGCGGGTCTGAATTTTAGAGCTTTTTGCACTATATTTGTGGAGATATGATCTGAGGAATTTGGTATTTTTGTAGACTCCTGAATTACATTCCAAACAGGTGACCTGGGGAAAATCGTCATAACTTTCTCTTTAAGCATCAGATTGAAATTTCGTAAGAAGTTAAAGAAAGAGTACAGACTTTAGTTTCTTGTAGATATTGTTTAGAGCCAAAGGTCGAAACAGTGATTCATGGCACGTCGTACAATTTCGCTCTACTGAACTAGTCTATAATCAAGTCACTGTGGGAGATTTCGAATAACTCTTCCTTGGAGAATCCAATTTGGGTCAGACTAGTTGCGTTGGAAAGAGGACACAGAGGGCTACCATAGATCATAATTTCAGAACTGGATGATCAGAAAGTACAAAGATACATCAGAGGCAATATCGAGCTCCTACAAGGTGAAAAAAGGTGTGTAGATTTTCTTAAATTTTTGCTTAAGCTTGGTTTGAAAATTTATTTTGAAGGAATTAAAAGGGCATAGTAGAGCATTATTATCGGTAACTGATTCCCTGAGGAAAGAAAATGCAAACACCTAGTAAGCAACCTGAAAGCTCTAGCATGACTCATGAAGAATAAGAAGAAATGCTACATGATATATCAAAATTACAAGAACAAGTGCAACAAATGTCACTCTCACAAAAGATAACAGAAGCTAAGATAAATGGCGTGGAAGCTAAGATGAATGGCAAGGAAGCTACGATGGACAACTTGAAGATAGATTTGAACACAAATTTGAAGACAGACATGGCAGATTTGAAGACAGATTTGACAAATTTTCTACAAGAAATACTTACTAATGGTGAAAAGGTAGTAAAAGAAACTCATGATGCGAACAAAAGAAATGTTAATCATGATTTCTTAGACTCTAATGTGGGATTGAAGACCCACTATATTCCAAAAATCGATAGGAAGTTTGATGGCAAGGATCCTGCAACATGGATATTACAAATGGAGCAATTTTTCGATCTCAATAATGTGGAAAACACACAAAAGGTATGTATTGCAACTTTATATTTGGAACCAAATCAGTTTGTATGGTATCAATGGCTTTTCTCTCGTAAACAAATTATCACTTGGGAAATTTTACGGAAGAATTGATAGCACATTATGAGGATACAAAAAGCGACACTTTTTTTAGCCAATTGATAAGTCTCAAACAAAAGGGTTCAATAATGGAGCACATTGAGGAGTTCCAAAAATTGAAGATAAGGGTAAAAAATATTCCAGAGGAGCATAGGATTGATGTGTTCATAGGGACTTTAAAGGATAATATCCAACATGGTGTTCGCCTTTGGGAACCTGATTCATTAGAGAAGGCATTCAGGTTAGCAAGAAAAATGGAAAGCAAAATTATGGCAACCAGGAAGCATACCACTCACAATTATAAAGATGGAAGTGTGGTTGCCCCTAGTCTTCCACAACCTATAAGGTTGACACCACAAAAATTGGAAGAAAAAAGAGAAAAAGGGCTTTGTTACAGTTGTGATAGCAAATACACTAAAGGTCATAAGTGTGCTGAGAAGAAATTATTCTACATAGATTGCGAAGAGGAAGAAGAAAAGGAGGAAGAAAGGTCAAAAGAAGAGGATATACTCCAGGAACAAAGCCTAGATAAAGAAGAAATGAATCTGACCATATCTTGTAATGCATTGGTGAGAATTACCACTCCTCAAACCATCAAGATAGAAGGACAAATCAAGAAGAAAAAGGTAATAGTGTTGATTGATTCAGGAAGTACCCACAATTTTATTCATTGTAAGGTAGCAAAAGAATTGAATTGCTTCTTATATCCAGCACCAGAGTGTCAAGTGATGGTTGCAAATGCAGGAGCAATAAATCTCTCTGGAAAGTGCCATAATATCAAGCTATCGATGGAAGAATATGTATTGACTAGCCCAATGCTTTCCATTCCAATGGGAGGTGCTGATGTTGTACTAGGAGTCTAATGGATACAATCCTTGGGTAAAATAGCTTTTAATTTTCAAGAAATTTTCATGAAATTTTCCATGGAAGGAAAGGAAGTTGAATTAAGGGGTATTGCAAGGAAACCGGGAAAGATAATTAGCTCTAATGGTATGACAAAGCTTCTAAAAAGGGAACAAAGGGGTGTAATTGCACAATTATGTTCGCTAGATGTTTCCACATTGCAATCATCTATTTCTCTAGATCTCCAAAAAGTATTGGATAATCATTCCAAGGTATTTGAAACTCCCAAAGGTCTCCCACCTATTTGTGATCATGATCATGCTATTCATTTGATTCCAGGAAGTGTTCCTCCAAACATCAGGCCGTACAGATATCCCTATGCCCAAAAGAGTGAAATTGAACGTATGGTTGCAGAAATGCTAGAGGCTGGTATAGTTCAATAGAGTCAAAGTTCTTTCTCTTCTCCAGTAGTATTAGTGCACAAGAAGGATGGATCATGGCGCATGTGTACGATTATAGGGAGCTCAACAAGCTCACTATTAAAGATAAGTTTCCCATTCCCGTCATTGATGAATTACTGGATGAATTGCATGGATCAATTTACTTCACCAAGTTGGATCTTCATTCAGGATATCATCAAATCACAATGAAGACTGAAGACATTCCGAAAACAACATTTAGAACTCATGAGGGTCATTATGAATTTTTGGTCATGCCTTTTGGACTTACCAATGCACCTTCAAAATTTCAAGGTTTGATGAATTCCATTTTCAAACCATTCCTTAGAAAATTTGTGTAGTATTTTTTGATGATATACTAATCTACATCAAGTCTTGGAAGGATCATGTTGAACATGTTGACAGGGTGCTACAACTATTGGAGGAGAAACAATTATATGCAAAAAGATCCAAATGTTTCTTTGGAGTACAAGAGGTGGAATATCTGGGTTATATTGTATCTCATGAAGGAGTTAAGGTAGACCCTAGCAAAATTAAAGCCATTAAGGAATGGAAAATCCCCACATCCATAAAGCATCTGCGAGGATTTCTCGGGTTGACAGGGTATTATCGCAAGTTTGTTAAGAATTATGGGAGAGTAGCAGCACCCCTAACAACATTATTGAATAAAGATGCATTTTCATGGACTCCAGAAGCAACAAAGGCCTTCGAACATCTTAAGAGGAAATGTGCCAAGCACTGGTCTTAGCTACACCGGACTTCACAAAAACCTTTATTGTGGAATGTGATGCTTCAGGAAATGGAATTGGTGTTGTTCTTATGCAAGATGAAAGACCCATTGCTTTTGAAAGTCATCCAATCAAGGGAAAGTTTTTACACAAAGCTATTTATGAGAAGGAAATGTTGGCAATACTCCATGCACTTAAGAAATGGTGACCCTACCTAATGGGGAGACACTTCAAGGTAAAAACAGATCATGATAGCCTTAAATACTTTTTAGAACAAAGATTATCCTCTGAAGAGCAACAAAAGTGGGTCACAAAGATGTTGGGTTATGAATTTGAAATCATCTACAAAAAAGGGAAGCAAAATGTGGTGGCAGATGCACTCTCAAGAAAGGATGAGGATGTGGAAGCATTGTTGTGCGCCATTTCCATTATCCAACCAGATTGGATAAACGAAGCAATGGAGGAATGGAAGAATGACGAAGAAGTGTGGGCACTTATTCGAAAGTTACAACAAGATTCCAGTACGTCTAATACATTTAGCTGGCAAAAAGATTCTTTATGGTACAAAGATCGCTTATGCCTCTGTAAGAATTCCCAACTAAAACAAAAGATTCTTATGGAATTGCACACTTCTCCCTTCGGAGGGCACTCAGGATTTTTAAAAACTTACCACAGGGTTAAGAAGGAAGTTTTTTGGGATGGCCTTAAATCGGATATTCAAAAATTTGTGGCAGAATGTTTGGTTTGCCAACAAAATAAAGTTGAAACAATTAAGACAACGGGTCTAGTACAACCTTTATCCATTCCAAGACAACGTTGGGAGGAGGTTTCAATGGATTTTATCACAGGTTTACCCAAGTCTGAGGGAAGCAATGCCATCATGGTGGTAGTTGATAGACTTACCAAGTATGCACACTTTTGTGCATTATCACATCCATTTAAAGCCAATACAGTTTCTACTGCATTTATGGAAACAAATCAAAAGCTACATGGAAACCCAAAGATTATTGTAAGTGACAGAGATCCCATTTTCACTGGAAATTTTTGGACATAATTATTTTCTTATCTTGGTACTCAGTTAGCTCATAGCTCATCTTATCATCCTCAATCTGATGGGAAAACTGAGATAGTAAACAAATGTTTGGAAGGATATCTTCGTTGCTTTGTATATGATAAACAAACACAATGGGTCAAATGGTTGCCTCTGGCTGAATGGTGGTATAACATTTCCTTCCATACAAAGACAAAAATGACCCCATTTATGGCACTTTATGGATATCAGCCACCATCCATCACATCATATTTGAGAGAAAATTCTAAGGTTCAAGCGGTGGAAAGCCATATCGAAAATCAACAACAAGTCCTCCAACTCTTAAAGGATAACCTCGTGTTGGCACAGAATAGAATGAAACAACAGGCAGATCAACATCGCAGTGAAATAAGTTTTGATGTAGGTGATTGGGTATTCCTACGGCTACAACCATATAAGTAAATGTCCCTCAAGCAAGCTAAGAAGGATAATAAATTATCACCAAAGTATTATGGTCCGTACAAGGTGTTGCAAAATATTGGTACTATGGCATACAAATTGGAGCTTCCTGCAGCTTCTCAATTGCACCCAGTTTTCCATGTTTCATTTTTAAAGAAGGTTATAGGTGACAAGCTCCCAGTTCAAACAATATTGCCAGAACTTGACGAGGAAGGAAAAATTATATTGGAACCGGAAGCAGTCACAGAAACAAGAACTCGACAGCTACGAAATCGATCATTTTCGGAGTATCTTATCAAGTGGAAGAACTTATCCGCTAAAGATTCCACATGGGAGGATGAGAATTTTATACAGAAGCATCCAGAACTACTCAAGCATTGAGGACAACACTTTTTTTGAAGGAGAGGGGCATGTTGGGTCCCTATAATACTGGTAATTACCCGATTACTATTGTAGTTGCATCCCTTATTAATATTGTTGTGCCCCTATTATCCCCATATTGTTATTACTGTGCCCCATAGAATCCCTCTATTGTTATTTTTGTGGCTTTATATTATTATTGTTAGGTCGGCTGGGTTATATTGTGACTCCTTAGACTCCTATATATAGAAAGGAGGTTTTGTCATTTGAGGCTTCCAAGAATTGTTCATTTATGTAATGTAAACGAGGTTGCCCCCTCGAAGAGTCTGAATTCTAAGGTGTTGATCTATGTTTTCTATCTTTTCTTGAGCTGGTTTCATAACAATCTACTACAATTGCGGGGGACGAGGACACTACACCCGTGATTTCACTAACCCAACACGTCCGTCGTGCAAGTATTGCATGTTGTTTGATCATGAAATAGAAGACTATCCTATGCTGATAGCTAGGATACGTGACAAAGGGGTTCTACCACCTCTGCCAACTCAGAACTTGCAGATGATGAGGTCTGAGCCACGTGAAGAAGATCCAAACATAAATATAGTGCTCAGAAGTGGAATCACGACGGGAGATGACAAAGTGAAACAGCCAAAAGACAGTGTGTGGGTTCACAAATCTTTGATGAAGGAGGTTGAGTTTGATTTGGAGCACACATGTAAAACCTTCATGGAAGCTAAGAAGAGCTTCATTGAGGCCTCCACCTCAGTACGAAAGGATAAGCCTGAATAGGAGATGGACCCCTCTATTCTTACAAATTTCCTGGAAACTTGTATGAAGTTGCTGCTCGACAGTAAGGCTGTGAAAGGATTACAGGAACTCATCAATAGATGCACTGGAACCACGCCAGGTGAGCCACACATAGTACAAAAGATTGGCAAACATAAAACAAGGATGGGACGGGAGATGAGACTGACCGCATAGATAGGAGAGTATGAAATGGATCATGTCATTTTGGACCTCGGGTCAGATGCAAATGTCCTACCAAAACAGAATTGGAAACAGATGGGGAGACCTGCGTTGCAATGGTCTTCGATTCAGCTAAGGATGGCGAATTAGCAGAAGATCATCACCATGGGGCGGTTGCAGGGGGTGACCGTGGATATTGAGGGAGCGAGTGCACTGGCTGACTTTGAAGTAATAGAGATAGTGGATGACAACAATCCCTATCTTTCACTCCTGGGAATTGACTGGGCTACTGATATGAATGACGTAATCAATCTGAAGAAGCCAAAGATGATATTTAAAAAGAAATTATTGCGTGTAATAGTACCACTTGATCTTGTTGAAGGATCACGCTACATTAAACCTGTTTGCGACTATGAGAGTGATGATGACCTCGACTGTATCTATAAGACAACAGCGCGAGACCAAGATTTGGTGAATCCCACCACTGATGGATAGATTACATGGGATCACGAGAGTTCCTGCACTTCGGTCTATGACAAAGAAATAAAATGCTGATAGAATCCGTTACATGAAGTAACTACGCTGAATTGCAACATGATGACCCGGTCGCTACGCTGTGTCTCATGAGAGGTAAGAAATATGCCTACTTATGATGGTATGAATGAGGTAGATATATTTTTTTATGCATTTGAAAGGGAGGTACTAGAAAATCAATGCTTCCAGGCATTGGACTGGGCATTGCGTGCTACGCTTGCAAGATGGTGGGGTATGCACAAGGGAAGCTTTGACGATTGGAGTGAATATAGGAGGATGATGAGAACATGATTTAGGAAGCCTAATCTGTGACTGACAGACAAGTATGATGGGCAGAATGATCCACGTGCACATCTGGCCAAATGGGCCCAGGCTTATGGAGAAAAGCCCCAACTTGAGTGGGTGCATCTGTTCTGTAATACCCTAGATGCTCTCCCAATGAGTTGGTATATAGAAATAGAGCTTTGCGATGGGATATAGGTGAATGGGATATCCTACACAAAGGATTCATGATGATCTTCAGTTTTGAGGACGGGTTTGACAGTATTAATGAAGCACTACAAGAGGTGAAAGTAGCTATCTTTAGGATACTGCAACATCCTTTGGACCTGGCTCAGTCTGAATGGGCTACTCAGCTAAGTCGCACACTAGAATGCTATAATGTAACTACTAAAGAAGAGGATGAGGATCCGCGGAGGATTAACATTCTAGAAATAGAAGTTCACCGTGAGGTTTAAGGGCTGTAGATTGAGAATCCCGATTTAACAGCGCTGCTGACAACGAAACAAGTAAACATTGGTATGGAGGCAGAACCCAAATTCACAAAGATTGGATACTACTGGGACGACGCAATGGTTGATAAGGTCACTGAATTGCTCCATGAACACCAGGACTTATTCCCTACCAAGTTTACGGATCTAAAAGGAATAATCAGTGACCTAGGAATGATTAAGATCACGTTAAAGCCTGACGCGAAGCCCGTTAAGCAAAGGCCTTACCATCTTAATCTGAAATATAAGGAGAAGGTCTGCTTAGAGCTAGACAAGATACTCACAATAGGCATAATTGAGCCTATGGAAGAATCGGAATGGGTAAGCCTAATGGTGGTGCAAGAGAAGAAGCAGAAGGATGAGATAAGGATATGAGTGGATCTCAGAAAATTGAATGACGCTTGTGTGCATGATCCTTTCCCGACTTCATTCATGGATGAAGTGTTGGACAATGTAGGCGGCCAGGAAGCATATTCCTTCACTGATGGGTTCTTTGGGTACCACCAAATCAAAATCGCGGTAGAGGATAGGAGCAAGACAACCTTTGAAACTGAGTGGGGTTGTTTTCTATACACTGTAATGTCGTTTGGATTGAAGAATGTGCCTACAATCATTTTGTGCGTGGTTGTTGAGACATTGAAGGAATTTATTCATAAGTTCCTGGAGGTATATTTTGATGACTAGACTGTGTTTGGGTTGTTTAAGTGCCATGTAGCAAGCTTTCCCTTGATGTTGGATATCTGTCGAAGATACCAGATCACGCTTGATCTCTAAAAGTGTATGTTTTGTGTTCCTTTTAGAAACCTATTGGGGCATGCGGTTTGCAAACAAAGAATGATGGTCGACCCCGTGAAGATTGCGGTGATACTGAACTCAGAAGCACCGAGGAGTGTGAAACAGTTGCGTTCTACTCTTGGACATACAGGATATTACAGAAAGTTTATCAAAAGCTATGCCCAAATCACCGCACCTATGGAGAAATTGTTGAAGAAGGATGTAACGTTCTATTGGAATGATGACTATAAGAAGAGCTTGGACAGATTGAAAGAAAATATGGTTACCGCATTCATTCTAGTCTTCCTGGACTGGAAGAAAGAGTTTCATGTACATGTCGACGCGTCATGTATAGTGTTGGGAGTAGTACTAACACAGGCTAGTGGAGAAGGCCTGGACCATCCTATCACATTTGCAAGCCACAGGTTATCCAAAGAAGAGAAGAAATATTCCACTACTGAGTGCGAAGGGCTAGCTATGGTGTATGCGCTCGATAAGTATCAACATTACTTGCTAGGAGGCCATTTTAAGATGTATACGGATCACTCTGTGCTGAAGTACCTGGTCAATAAGCTTGTGTTGGGGGAGAGAATCTGCAGATGGCTCTTATTGTTCTAGGAGTACGATTTTGAAATTGTCGTGAAGCCTAGACGATTGAACGCGGGACCTGATCATCTATCGTGCATCGAAATGGGGGAGGAACCTACTAACTTGGAATAAGGATTTCCTGATGCGCAACTATTTGCAGTGTGTGTTGCGTATGGTCACTTCAAGGATATAATACACTTCTTAACAACATGAACTACACCAGAGGGATACACTCTCCAACAAAAGAAGGAATTAGTAGTGCGCGTGATAGATTTCTTTGTCATTGCTAGGCATCTGCACAAAATGGGGACTGATGAGATATTGTGACAGTATGTACCTGAGTTCGAAAGAAGCAACATCCTCACAGATGCTCATGGGGATGCCGCAGGAAAAAATTATGTAGGGAGACCAACCACACAGAAGATCTTACGCGCAGGGTTGTGGTGGACAACCCTTCATCAGGATTCTAAAGAATATTGCAAGGCATGTGATGTATGTCAAATAACAGGTGTTAGCCTCCTGTTGCAACAGGGTTTCATTTTTCATGATTGACAATTTTACATGCCAAATATGTCATACTTTGCAAGCTGCAGTGTTCCATATTTCCAGAAGAGACCAAAGAAGAAGCCATGAAGTGTGCTAGTCCAAATGCCACTGTTGTATTCCAATTTTGATGAGTTGTTCCATTTTTGAAGAGTTTTCATTTAAGGGAGGTCCAAACAGTCTAATCTTGGTATCCCTAGGTTTCAATTTCCTGTTTTAGAATATAGAGAATGCATCTGTCCAAATAGTCTAATCTTGGCAAATTTGTAGATAGGTAGAGAAGCAAAGGGACCCAACTGTTTAATCTGGGCCCTGGCAGAAATAAGTGCAGATTTAGATAGGAAAACCAAAGAAAAAAGAAAAATTGTAAAGCTGGGTCTGCAAGTCTAAGTGTGTTATAGACATTTTTGTGCCTTACAGCTCTAAGCATGAAAGGTCCATAAACCAAGGGCTCCTAAGTCCCTAAAATTGTTGTTCCAACCCCTAAAGGAACAAGGTCAACAAATCACAGCTTCTCCCAGAAGTTCTCCACCGGAAACTGCTTAGAATAAGTCAAATTAGGATCATTTCAGCTGCTCCACTAGCCAAGTGCGTTGCATAGCACCTAAGTCCACTAGCTAGGTGTGTTGCAATGCACCTAAATGCACTACCAGGGTGCGTTGAGCAGGAAATGACAAATGGCAGTGTCAGTCCGTGAGGTGGAGAGATAATGGAAGCTTCTAGAATCTTCTCCAATGGCACTTGCCTCACTGAATTCGACCAAGGATGAGTAAGAGGCTTTCAGTCTCCAAGTGGAAGCAAGAACTGACAGAGAGAAGCCACTAATCAAATCATGAGCTGACTCATCCTCCTTGCATACATCTATATATGGATCCCTCATCCCAGAGATCCAGAGGCTGGAATTTTGCACATTGTAAGGAATTGCTGTTGGTTTTGAGATACATATCAGAGAATTGGGTGATCTATTCTTTGTTGGGGTTGAAGAAGGGACTTCTTTGCTGGGAGGTTGATGCTGGGTCAGGAATCATCGGTTGTAACTCCTCCTGGATCTTCTTGTATATCAATAAAACTATTTGAGTTTCTTCTCCATGCTTGTGTTTCATTGATGCTTGTTACATTTGTATGGTTAACTTAAATCTAATCCTAAGTTATTTATGAATATAAACCCATGTTTTTGTATAGTTTCCTTCTTTTGTGATCTTACAGGTACTTGGTGAAGCTGGACAAGTATGGGAGCAAGTAGCTGGAAGCTATCAAAGAGGAGAGAGATTGGATCAAAGGACTAGCGCAAGACACAGGTTGGTTCATCCTATTTCTCTTTGTTTATAGTTCATAAAGAAGAATACAAAAGTATTTTTCTCTGTTTGTTTCTAAGGTAGCTGTCACACCTTAGTGGGATAGAGCAGTTCTAAATAGACACTTTTCCCCATAACAAAATGGCGACTCCACTGGGGATCGTGTCTAGTTAGTTTGTTTGTGTTTCTCTTGTTGTTTGTTTCATAAACTTAGAAGTAGCAATCGAAATGCATTTGCCATTAACAAATGCAAAGTAGACATCTGCTGCTTCAATCCATTCAGTGGATCTGTTTATGATCTGAACAGCTGATTCATAGACCAACTGATTGCCCTTATTATAGCTCTTAGACCCCCCTTAGATCTACCTCTGATTATGCATTACTGATTGCTTTTACTCGGCCAAAAACCATAGATTAAACTGCAAACCATGACCTAGAACCCGGATAGAATTCTCGTTTCTGCCCCAGTGCAGGCTCTGTGAAGAGGTTCTGCATTTCAACGCACTTCCCGAGAGGGCTACCTGTGCTGCAATGCAGTTTCTCTGTGTAACAGGTGCACTGATCTGCCTAGCCCTGTGCAGCTGAGGTTCTTTGCTTCATTTTTCCAGTTTTGTCTCTGATTTTTGCGGCCTGTGATCAGTATATGACTGTTTCAAACCCCTTTTCCTTACTGATATTCCACCTCAGTTGTACAAAATAACTGTAGATGTTTTTATGTGTTTGTTGAGTCGTTTACAGTTTTCCATTGCAAAAGTAGAATAGTCGTACTGTCGTCCTTTGATTTAGATCTGTCGCAAGTGTCGACTTTGATCATAGGAGAAAGTTTACTTGTTGTTGATAGTCGATTATGCTATTACTTTTGCCTTTGGTTTGAATTTGTGACTTTCTAGTGTCGAAACGAGTATTTATTTCAAAATCATAAAGTGTCATAATCATCTCTACCTTTTGATTTCGAAAAGAAGCTTGTTTATGTTTGTCGCTTGAAAGAAAATTCAGATTTGTACATCAACTTTCTTTTTAGGCATCAATATTAAGAAAGTGAAAAACAAAACACATGCATGTGCATTTGCATATTGACAGTCTGTTTGCCTTGATTTAGGAAAAGTGCATTTACAGTGTACTCTTTGCTCTTTGCAAAAAGATTGTGTCTTTCTTTTCCCCTAGTAGCTAGGATTTTCATTGCTGAAAAGAGATAAAAGTTTGTTTATCATCTTTAGATTGCATTTTAGGAATTACATCTACATATCGTGGTGAACCCAAAAGGAAAACTTCATAAGAAAGATCAACTTAAAATAAATTCAATGAACCTAAGAACGCTTTGGAACTTAACGCACAAAATTTAGAGGTCTAGGCTAGAGACGTATTCCGGCGTTGTAAAGCCTGGTAACTGTTGTCCTCACTGATGGTTGGGTGATTCCTCCACTTTGAGACGATAAGTGCCAGTACAGACTTGTGCTCCCTCGTACCGTTGAGTATATATTGGGAGATCCCTATAGGCCTAAAAGCTTTTATCCACAGGAAGCCGTGTCGGCCGCCCTACTGATCGCAATGCACCGAACACAGCATTCAGGAAGATTGACTGCCATACCGTAAAAAGTATTTTGCAGTTTTGCGATTGGTTTGGTACTCCCTCTACCTAGACCTCCGGAGCAGTCCCTTTCACTCCTTTTCACTCTTTAACGGAAAAGGTCCATCTAAGCACTTGTCACTTCAGGCTCATTAAAAATCGAAGGAGACTAGAGTCATCTTTTGTTTTTTCTCGACTCTTAAAAACTGAAAAAACAAGTTGTGTCAAAGCATGTTAAAATTTATTTTAAATGGAATATTCATACCCCTTTCCTACGTTGATCTTGGGTTGAGAAAATGGAGTCTACCAACCAAGGAATTCCCCTTGGTGGAAATCCTAGTCCCTTCTCCTCTTGGGGAGATTTTGTGCGCCCCATATGGCCACATTGTCGCTTCCAGGACTGACAATTGGTTTTCCTGTATGGCTCTTCTCAACCTCTGTCATTCAGAACACCACTATTCCTGAACAATCGAATCAGCAATTAGACGAGTCCAGAGTTGCCCACCAACCTTCTACTTCCTCTAATTCTTCCTCTCCTCCTTCCTCTTCGCTTGATGGAGCTGGTAAAGCTAAAAGCCAAGTTCCTAAGGAGAAGAAGGAAAAGAAGAAGAAAGAGAAGAAGAAGAAGGATCCAAAGGGATGGGGGAAAACGAGTGTTGTCTAACGAAAATCCACACACTGCACCGATCAGGCATAAATCGCCATGTGTAATTTGCAAAGGAGACCATTTTCACAGAGATTGTCCTTGCATCCCCCGGATACTAAGAGACTGGTCTCCTCGTTTGCACAACCCGATGTCGTCAACCTCTGATGATCATGTTGAAAGTACACCGTCAACTAGTGAAAGTGAAGCCCCAGGACAAAAAGGGAAAGCTAGATTTCCTTGTAAATTGTGCGAAGGCAATCATGTCGTCCACTGTTGTCCCTTCTTAAACGAAGCTAAAAGAGTTTTGGATGATCATCCAGTTTCACTGTTATGGCTTCCTCCTGGATATAAAAAACTCTTTCCAAGTCCATCACTAGTTGAGAATCCAGCTGGCCCGCTCAGGTGGTCGGCTAAAGCGCCTATCATTCAAGATAAACCAACTGAATCCATACCAGACGAAAGTCAAAAGGTCGAGGCGGCAGTTGACCCGGTCTTGCCTTCAGAGGTTTCATCTTCAGATGATATAATCACTGAAGAGAACAAGGATGACACCGTCCAAATTCTCTTCATAAAGACAGACTCCGAAAAACATGGGGGCAATCTACCCATTCCTTTACCGCAAGAAGGAAGTTTGTCAGAGCCATACCCGGCCGTCTATTCGGTCCCACCTCCAAGCAACCTAGTTGTCTCCTTCGACTGGAATCAACTAGGCAGACCCCGTTTACCAGCAAGTGTACCATTCCGAATTATCGTTCAAATATATAGAATGGTCATGGCTGGTACCATCATAGATGAGGGGGCTTCTGTGAGTATCCTTTCCTCTACTGCTTGGAAAGCGCTTGGTTCACCATCGCTTTTGCTTGAGATGAGAAATCTGACAGGCTTTGATAAAGGAACCAGTCAACCTTTAGGGATCCTTCCCGATGTTCCCATAACATTGAGAAGGAAGACGGTTCACATGAACGTAATGGTAGTTGAAGGACCCTTGGATTATAACCTACTCCTTGGACGAGACTATATTTATTGCATGGAAGCAATTGTCTCCTCACTCTTTAGAGTAATGTGTTTTCCGCAAGAAGGAAGAGTGGTCAAGCTCGTGGACCAGCTTTCATTTCCCGGATCATGCATAGAAAATAGTCATATACCATCCCTAAATGGTCTTTTCACGCAAGAAATGTCTCGGTCTCCAGTCCATCCTCCCGATGAGTGCGAGTAATTCGGAGGGATATGACTGAAACCCAGGGGGCATGCGTCTTGGTCTGCTTCGGCAGGAAAACTTCGGGTATAGGGTAGGTTTCCACGGGAGAATATGACTAGTCTGTACCCCGTCCGTGATTGGAAGAGGGGTTATTCTGGAATAAGATTCTCTTGTCAAAGTTATGTGAGTTGGTGGGCATCGTCACTCACCTTTGTTTATTTCGAGAAACATCGCCGAAGAAGTGTTTTGTTTACGTCGTAAATAGAACAATCTTTGGGTAACCTGTAAGAGGTAGGCCTCTCTCGGTAAAACAAATGTTTTGGCGGAAAGAAGTAGAGGTAACCTTGAAACTCTGTTTTATACCTGGGGGCATGCAAACCTTTTGGAGTGCAAGCGAAGAGCGACTATTTATTTTTTAAATTTATAGGACCTCTAACCCTTTAAACTCATAGGATTGGTCGTTTCCTAACTTGCATAAAGAAAGGATGTGGGGCAACACTCGAAAAGTTGTCGTTTTTATATGAGACATTTTTATCATATGACTGGATTAATCGAGTAGTGTTTACCGCGAGGTTCAAGCTCGTTAAAAAATGAACCCGGACCGAGCAAATGTTTCCACCCGCGTTTAAGCTCGTTAAAAAAATGAACTATCCCCTGGTAAATAACCACCGTGAATGTAGTACTTCAGCCATTAAAGCCTTGGTCGGGTTTGCACCATCACCTCCACTTTTCCATTGGCTGATCATTCACCTCCATTTGATTGTTTACCCATTTTGAGGAACAACTGCGAAGAGTGATTTCACTAGCCATCCTTGTGACACTGTCGTGATAGGAAAATTCCAAACCTTACCTGGAATCGGCTGCTACCCATTTTATCACTCGTTCCTCAAAAGACGAGTCTTCTTTAATCTCTTTTCTGACTTGTAAAATATGAAAAGATTGCCGAGTTCTGGCCTTCCAGCTCGTTAAAGCGACAGGAAGTGCTATCCCTCCTCTAGATTTTAATCTTTTTGGACCTGAGGGATTATTGCACAAAAATATCGAGTGCATGTTTTGTTCGGCTCGTTAAAGCAATCGAAAATTCATCCCTTCTGTATTGTTTTATACTTTTTCAGACTTAAGGGATTAGATGACGAAAAAGGAATTTTGGAGTTACCTTTACGTACCTTTTCAGACTCTCTAAAAATGAAAAGGACCAAGTTATCTTTGTCGTTAAACTTGTTAAAAAGGTTAATAGCGACAAACATGTCTTTAGACGAGAACGAGTTTCACTATCGCTAGGCTCGTTAAAATGTAGTGATGGGTTTGCCTGAAGGGAAAATTATAGAACAAGCATATGTTATCCTCCTCAAGCTTGAAAAAAATAAAGAGGTACTGGTCAGCAATGACTGGGGAAAAATTGGGAAGAAAACTCAAAGAATCTTTATTGGTAGCAAGTCGCTCTTGAACATGACACTTCCACTCCGTGCCCGAGTCGGGTTGGGTTGTTTCATTCACCGGTCACATCACCATGATCTCCATACCATACACATTTGGGGTTAATGCTACCAATCCATCACATAAGTGTCGCCGACATGTTCAAGAGAAGTCATCCAGAAAGGCCACCTGTGTCCCGCCCACTACCATACATTATACTCCATTCTTTCATGACCGCCACCTTGAACCATATATCATCAGATCGTTTTCACCTCCATCAAAATCATTTGCTCCGTTCCATGTCATTGATGTGGGATTCATTAAGGCCCTCCTATGACGGATCACTTCTTGTCGACATCAGCTCATTATCCAAGAAGTTGATCTAGGAACACCCCATTCAGTACGTTGAAGCTTTCATGCCTATATGGCAAGTTTCTCACTTCCGGCGACAGGTTTACATCAATGACCTTCGACCGAAATATTTTGTGTGGTGTTCGACGCCAAGTCCTTTATTCACACCACGTGAATTGTACTGCAGTACCTTGAGGGTCATTATCATTATCGGTGATTCCTCTCACGCTTGTTAACAGTTTACATCATTGACTGGTAATCAAGCGATGTCTTTCCATGTTCGACTTCAAAAAATTTCTCACATGGATCGACTTGTACTTCGAGTGAAGATCGGACAAGATTGAAGAACCCAGATCAAGTTTCATCCGTCCGGGCTGCGATATATATTCAGGAAAATAAAGACATTGAAATGTACAACATTGCAGCACAGATAATCGTCCTACCAAAAGGATGATGGCTCTATCAGAATCATCAGTCTACCATCAGACAATTGTCTGTCCTATGTACATGAAAATGAATTTATAAAGCTGAGCATGGGAATGCTTGCCTCAGCTAGATCATGAAAACAATATGAAGATAATGTATTGTATTGTATCTTATTACAGGTCTCCTCCCAGCATTGAAAGAACTTCGGATCCTCCTAATAAAGCATTTCACCCGATAAACGACCTCATACTTTAGGGGGCAACTGTTATAGACATTTTTGTGCCTTACAGCTCTAAGCATGAAATGTCCATAAACCAAGGGCTCCTAAGTCCCTAAAAGTGTTGTTCCAACCCGTAAAGGAACAAGGTCAACAAATTATAGCTTCTCCCAGAAGTTCTCCACCAGAAACTGCTCATAATAAGTCAAATCAGGATCATTTCAGCTGCTCCACTAGCCAATTGCGTTGCATAGCACCTAAGTCCACTAGCTAGGTGCGTTGCAACGCACCTAAATGCACTACCAGGGTGCGTTGAGTGGGAAATGACAAATGGCAGTGTCAATCCGCGAGGTGGACAGACAATGGAAGCTTCTAGAATCTTCTCCAATGACACTTGCCTCACTGAATTCGACCAAGGATGAGTAAGAGGCTTTCAGTCTCCAAGTGGAAGCAAGAACTGACAGAGAGAAGCCACTAATCAAATCATGAGCTGACTCATCGTCCTTGCATACATCTATATATGGATCCCTCATCCCAGAGATCCAGAGGCTGGAATTTTGCACATTGCAAGGAATTGCTGTTGGTTTTGAGATACATATTAGAGAATTGGGTGATCTATGCTTTGTTGGGGTTGAAGAAGGGACTTCTTTGCTGGGAGGTTGATGCTGGGTCAGGAATCATTGGTTGTAACTCCTCCTGGATCTTCTTGTATATCAATAAAACTATTTGAGTTTCTTCTCCATGTTTGTGTTTCATTGATGCTTGTTACATTTGTATGGTTAACTTAAATCTGATCCTAAGTTATTTATGAATATAAACCCATGTTTTTGTATAGTTTCCTTCTTTTGTGATCTTACAGGTACTTGGTGAAGCTGGACAAGTAAGGGAGCAAGTAGCTGGAAGCTGTCAAAGAGGGGAGAGATTGGATCAAAGGACTAGCGCAAGACACAGGTTGGTTCATCCTATTTCTCTTTTTTTATAGTTCATAAAGAAGAATACAAAAGTAGTTTTCTCTGTTTGTTTCTAAGGTAGCTGTCACACCTTAGTGGGATAGAGCAGTTCTAAATAGACACTTTTCCCGATAACAAAGTGCACCCAAAAAGAAGAAAAAATGTTAGGTGAGTAGGGTGGGTAGGTAGTCTTCATGGTTGCAGAATGATGAATTATGGTCAATTCTGTG
The DNA here is from genome assembly GCA_031772625.1 of Pinus tabuliformis. Taxonomy (NCBI): domain Eukaryota; kingdom Viridiplantae; phylum Streptophyta; class Pinopsida; order Pinales; family Pinaceae; genus Pinus; species Pinus tabuliformis. The sequence goes on along the minus strand of CM062807.1, from coordinate 1,187,909,200 downwards.
TTACAAACTGTTTTATCTTTACAGATCACAGTGCTAGCAGTTTTCATTCAAAAGAGCTTAGAGCTGGACATCACTAAATCCCCCTTCTTCTAATTCCCCAACTCACTTACTAACTCCCCAAAGAGGTCAAGATCTACTTGATTCCTCTTAGTCTCATCATCATCCATATCAGTTGCCTTGGTGAAGATCTGCTTCACTCAAGGATTTCATTTCTGTACAAATTTATTTTTCCCCAAATTGGCCTAAGGTCCTTGACCTTAGCGCTTGATGGTCACCTTCATATTAACTATTAACAGTATTATATAACTCCTTATCAGTTTTCCCCTTCCCCTACTAAAACTATGTACATAAAACTCCCCTATGTAAATATCCCCTCCCTGGCAATATAGCCATATTTTGTCTAAGTCTGGGGAAAAATGGTCCATCTGGGGCTGTTTTTAGCCCATCCGAGTCATATCAGGGATTAATCTGACACCAAGTCAGACTAATAACCTCTCCGCTAGCCCTAAAACCGTCAAAAAACCCCCTATTTCACTCCCAACCCAAAGTTTTGTGCATATAATATTAACCGCGCTCGTTTTAAACCCCATAAAACCCCATTTCCTAAGTCTAAACCCCCGTGCGCATATATTAAAAGTGGAATATTCTGTGCATATTCCCCGCCCGTATTGTGCCGTCGCCTCACCATCGCCTCCAGCCATCCGATCATCCTGTGCCCAGATCAACGGCTGGAGGGCCTTTCTATTCCCAACGCGCCTAAAGGTTAGTGTCCGGGAGATGGGCAGTATTGCCGCCGTACTCCCGCCACGCATCACCTCCTGGGTGTGGCGGAGCCCCCTCTGACGAAACTGTCCTTCCCCAAATGCTGTGCCACAAAACCACTTATTGCCTTTCCCCTGTGACGTAAGCCCCACGTCACATCCCACGTCACATCCTACGTCACCCCCCTGCCTAGTCCCATGACACGTCATCCGCCTGCGTGGCCTCCTGCGACTATATTGCCGAGTCACCTTCCACATGTCCTGCCACCGTGTCCCTGCCGTCGTACATGCCACCTCACCGTCCGTACATGATGAAGTCATGCTGACGTCATCCCGCCACATCACCATGCTGACGTCATCGCTAACGTCACCCACCATACAACGTCCCATCATGCTGACGTCATCAGCACTTTTTGGGCGCGAAAGTGCAAAATCGCAGCTTCGAAGCCCCGGAATCAGATTCTAAGCAGTTTTTGATGCGTGATCTGCGCATCGCTGGATTTATTAGGCCGAAATGGGGAATCTTCAGGGAATCTTTGCATCATGCAACCCCCAGGAAGCCCAAAAAGCACAGAATGACCCATTTCTCTTCGCAAAGCATGCTGAAAGGAGCAGAAGACAGTTTTAAGGAAACAGAGGCCGAACAACGACCATTAATTTGTGATTAGACCCATAGCACGTCAAAGCAGCAACCTAATTGATTGCCAAAGAGTATCAGAGGAAGAAAAGCAGCCAAAGAGTATCAGCGAAAATCTTTTAGGGGCTCGAAGCACCTATACATTAGTAAGTCCCTCAGAAAAGTTAAATCAGGAGGTGTAAGCCCATCCTTGCCCTCAAATCAAAATTAAGGCATTCAAAGCCACAGGACAGCAAGGAAGCAGAAACCCATGCACATTTATTTTAGAAGACACTGCATTAAGCCACCAAGGACACATAATTTATTCAGTTTTGATACGGCCGCCCTCACCGCAGCCCGAGTTGATTTCATGCATTTATTTATGGTAGAGTTAGGTCAATAAATTATTTTTTATGACCTAATTAGGTCAAGATGTAATAAAGAAACTGTGTAGATAGTTTTGCCCTATTTATACTGCCCTCTGTATAGTTTTAAGGGTTGGTTAATTGAGAATTTTCACTAGAGACTCGCATTGTATACCTGAGTTTTTCTATAATCAAAGATTGCCGAAAGCTTGGAGAGCAAACTGTCTGTTGTAAATGAATGTTTTGAAGATCTGAAGATGGAATTCCTGTGCTGCAGCCTGAAGCAATAAGTGCATCTTACCTCTGTTTTATTGTTTACCACTATCTAAATAGCAGGAAGAAAGAATAGCCTAGAATTAGTTTAAATACTTTCTATGCTCAATTTCTGCTATTTCTTTATGTTTTCCTCTGAATGAATTGGTTATGAATATGAATTCCTCCTGGCTCATGTTTACCCCAATTCACTTGTGTTTACCAATTATCTAGGGATTCTTAACTGCCCCTAGGTGGCGCTCTATTACTTCCCCTGTTAAGCATGATTGAGAGATTCTTAACTGCCTCTCGTTACTTAGCATTTCTTTCCATCCCTTTAACCTGAAATATTGTTTCAAGCTCAGCTATCTTGCTCCATTTTCCCTCACTGTTATTAAGGAAACACATCAGCAGTCTTTCTCCTCGACTCCATGCCCAATGGTTTGAAACCCTCAGACTATGCTCTGCCTCCCTACCTGAAATCAATTTTCCCACCAAAACAAAACAAAAACCCTTCGAACTCAACACCTAGCCTAAAATCGCTTTAAACAAAGCTAAATCCGAAAGAGAGAGCCCTCTCTGATTGCAGGTGGGCTAGAACCTGCAATCCAAAGTTGGTTTGTGGTTACCTCGGCCATATCCCCTTCTGCTAGCCTTCGGGGACAACCTGAGTGATAACAACGGGTAGGCCATCGTGGAGGGATGAAATGTCTTTGAATCCACAAATGACGTTGCAACCCTTCAAGAAGCGGGTGATAAATTTTGTAGGACCCATTCAGCCACAAGGAAAGACAAGAGAAAGATACATTATCACTGCGACGAAGTGTTTGACTCGTTGGGCAGAAGCACAGCCGGTGAAGGATTGCATGGGTATGACTGCCATGAAGTTCCTATTTGAGCATGTACTAATACAATTTGGATGCCCGAAGATCTTGATGAGTGATCGTGGTACGCACTTCCTGAATGAGACGATCAACGCGCTAACAGAGGAATTTTAGGTACACCAGAAGAGCACACCTTATCACCCACAAGCTAACGGAACTGTGGAGGCGTTCAACAAAATGCTTAAAAACATGCTGACCAAGGTTTGTAATGCTCAGCGAAGTGATTGGGACCTATGCATACTTGCAATACTGTGGGCTTATAGAATGACATGCAAGAAGTTGACTGAACAAATCCCTTTTAGGCTTTTGTATGGTGTGGAAGCGGTAATGCCTATGGAATACATTGTACCTAGTCTAAGCATAGCAGAACTCATAGGTATGACGGATCATGGAGCCCTGGAGGAGAGGTTCGTGCAACTAGATGAGCTCGAAGAAGAAATATTTTTGGCTGGATTTCATCAACAGGTCCAAAAGCAATGCGAAAAGGCATGGCATGATCGACACATCAAGTTGCGCACATTTAAGGTAAACGAATTGGTTTTGTTATACAATAGTAAGTTTGATAAATTTCAAGAAGAATTTAGGATGCACTGGTTAGGGCCTTATGTTATTAAGGAGATTACGGACAGAGGAATGGTACAGTTGGTCAAATTAAATGGAGAACCCTTCCTAGGAAAGGTGAATGGCAGTTGCTTGAAGCCATACACCAGCGGTCCAACCATGTGACTAAATGAAAGAAGAACAACCTTAGTGCTCCAGGCAGCAGAAAGGAGGTGCGGGACTATAAACTACACTGCCTGGGTCGGGGAGCTACGTGATTGGATGATGGTGTGAAGAAAGGATCTGCCACTAGGTCCATGGCAGTGCGGAGGGAGCTACGCTATCTAGGGAGAAATCATGGAGGTTAGCTGGAAAGTGACCGTTAAAGTCACTGTTCATGAAAAGAGGACATAGAGAAGCACGACGTGGACCCTCAGGAGACGTCCACCCACATTAAGCACCCGATAGAGATGGAAAAGGGAGGGTCCAAAAAGAAATCCATGGTGACCTAGACCTCGCTCGACCATATAACACTAACGAAGGGTGACTTATATGACATCGGTGACACAGTTAGAGATGTCACCACGGAGGACCTATAGCAATTGAGAAACAACAAAAGATCATCCTAGGGGCCATCCAGACCGAGCTGCAGGAGTTGCATACCCGTATGATGCAAGCTGGTCTGCTATCGACCAACTTGGTTATCGGCACGTCAGAGGCTTTCGATATGCTACGCACGAAGGCTTCCAGTGTAGTAGTGCTACCAGATGGAGCACTGACCACGGAAAAAGAGGTTGACAGGATCACTGTCAGCAATTTGAAGGGAGTGGGACTGAGCCTGGTAGCGCTTTCGCGTGAAGCACTCCACCTCTTACAGGATGGAGTGATTGCAGAGTTGAGGCCCGTGAGCATCGCGCCCTCTAGGTGATCAGTCAACAGAAGATAAACAACAAGAATACTACCCTGCAGAGGAATGCTACCATCACTGCTAAGGTCATGACGACCAGCCAGAGCAAGAGGATCATACAGGCCATGGAGGAGGCATGCAGAATGGTCCCAGAGTTGGCCATTCTGGAGGAGGATCTAGTTGAGGTCTGCATCCAAAAATTTGCCACAAGGGTGTGCAACACTTGGATAGAGATGGCACGGGTTCAGTTGGATATAAACCTGCAGATTACAGAGCTCCAGTTGAGGGCCCAGCCTGCAACACCACTAGAGGTAAAGGAATAGTGGGTTGTTGCTATCACTGAAGCAGTTGCAGCGGTGGAGAGTGCTGTATCGGACTGCACACAGTTGCTCAAACAATTGTTTGAGGTCCTGACCAGCTTGCAGGAGGACCCAAACATACAAAGGCTAGAAATGGAAGCGCGCGGACTCTAACAATGCTATGATGAAGTTAAGGGCACAGTGCGAATAGTCTCTGACACAGAGGTAAGCCAAGTTGCAGGAAGCCAAGTAGTTGAAGGAACAGGTGGATGCAGCGTTGCACAAGGAAGCAGTGCTAAAGGTGCAACTAAAGCCCTGGCTGCAAGAAGCTTGTGCAGTCACAGGAAACATTGAAGGCAAGCTTGCGACTCTGCAAGCAACACAACAACAACTTCATACAGACAACACAGGGGAAGTCACTGAGAAAACAATTGAAGATGCGAAGCAGGTAGCAACTCAGTACACAATCGAAGTTGTGGTCATCAGGGTCGAGCTGGATGGGCTTCACGCAAAGATATCTGCGCCTATCGAGTGACTCAAGGGCGGGTCACGATGTTTGTGTTGGGGGCCTGTTGGGAGAGAGATCCCCTAAGGGCTGTTTTGGGGCTAAAAGCCTAGGTTTAAGTCAATTTTTGTAATATCATTATAAAGACTCCGCAATTTGTGGTCACAGAGCGTGAAGGTGTTATGTTTCATAAAGGGTAGCCTACCCTTAGTTTTGTAAAAGTAAAGTCGACTATAAGAGAAATAATCATGGTTCGCAGACCATGGGATTGTATAAAAAGAGCTAAGGTCTAAGTAGTTTGAAGAGGACAAATAATTATGGATGATGTGATAGAATCATAGATTTAGAGAAAGAAGTCTAAGTCTTGGGTTGTAGCGTAGGTAAAGGCTCTGTAGCTGAGTGCGCAAAGGCTTAGGGTAGAAGTTCGTAGCTGAGTGCATAGAGGGCTAGGGTAGAAGTCTGCAGCTGAGGGCGCGGACCCCTGCAGCTGTGTGTGTAGGGCAGACAGAGGTTGTAACCACTTGGAAGATATTAATAAAGAGAGATATTCTGTAATTTCCATGTCTTTGTTCTGTTGATGCATCTTGATATGTTATCTATGAATGTTCTTTATTATGCTTATATGGTGCATGAACGAATGCAATTACATTGAATAACTGAACGCATATACGAATATCTATTTACGCGGGGATAACTATAATTGTTTGATAAGGAACTTAGATTAAATTGGGGAATTTGTACTGCACGCTGCCATAGCAGCGCAAAAGTACCTGAGCAGCAGGCTCGGGCTGCATGAAGGATGATCGTATCCTTTTAAAAATTTATTGAAGAACGGAACACAGTGTTTGTCTTCCAAGCCCTAGAGCGAAGCAACCTGCATGAAGGCAGGGATAGATGGAATTAAACAACATCACGAACATCTCAGGGTGTGGAAACATGGTTCCATCATCCCCCCATATTGCTTCGGGTGAGACTTCAGTCCATGCTCCACGAGCTGATGCCAAAAGGGCTAGTAGTGTAGGGATTTGTTTGGCTAATTAATGTTGAACTTGGGTCAGGACCCCTCAAGCCAACATGCAGGATGTCCCATTCTTCCATGCCATGGTGGAGCTCGATTTCCAAGTACCAATTCATTGGTATGATGCCCAGGGTATGACAAAACAAATGCACCTATTCAGGCTGGGGCTCGACGCCATAAGCCTTATTCCATTTAGCCAGGTGATCGCGTGGGTCATCTCCTCTGTCATATTTATCTGTCATCCACACTTTTGCGTGTCCAAAATGTATTCTCATCATCCTCCTATAGTCGCTCCAATCATTAAAATTATCCTTGTGTGTACCCCATCATCTTGCAGGCATATTGCGTAGTACCCAGTCCAAGGCCTGGAAGCAATGTCTCTTCGGTACTTCTCTTTCAAATGCATCCAAAAAGCAATCAACATCAGTTAGCCCATCATAATGAGGCAGATTCCTAACTTCGGATGACACACAACGCAGCGATTTGGTCATCATATTACAACGCAGTGTCGAGACTTCATGCATCCAGTTCTGCCAATCCTCCAATTCTTCATCCGAATCTGACATGTAGGAGCTTTCGTGATCCCATGCAATGTGTCCGTCCACTGTCGGATTCACCCAATCAAAGTCTCATGTTGTTATCTTGTAAATCTAGTCCAGATCATCATCGCTTTCATAATCTTGGGCTGGTTCTGTATATCACGGTCCCTCCACGAGATTCAGTTGCACCACTACACGGAGCAACTTGTTTTCAAATATCATCCTCCACTTCTTCAGGTTGATTACCCCATTCATGTGAGTGTCCCAATCGATTCCAAGGAGTGCAAGATACAGATTTCTATCATCCACAATCTCTATTACCTAAAAATCCGCCAGTGCACTTGAACCCTCAATGTCAATTGTGACCCCTTGCAGCCTCACCATTGGGATAATTTTCTGCCGATTCGCCATCTTTAATTGTATCAGAGACCATTGGAGCACAGGTCTCCCCATTCTCTCCCAGGTCTGTTTTGGCAAAACATTTGTGTCGGACCCCAGATCTAGGATAACTTGGTCCATCTCGTATTCCCCTATCTGCATGGAGAGTCTCATCTCCCGCCCGGTCCTTGCCTTGTGCTTGCCAAGCTTCCTGACCATGTGCGGTTCACTAGTAGCGCTATCCTTACTAGCACACCAATTGATCAATTCTTGCAGGCCCTTCATAGCCTTACTATCACGGAGCAGCTTCATGCAGGTCTCCAAGAATGTGGTAAGCATGGACGAGTCCATTTCTTCAACTGGTTTCTCCTGACTTCCAGAGGTAGAGGCCTCAGCGAAGCTTTTCTTCGCTTCCATAAATGTTTCTTTTGCACACTCCAAATCAAACCTGGTCTCCTTCTCCGGTGCTTTGTGGACCCATACACCTTCTACAGGTTGCTTCCCTTTATCCTCCCCAGTCATGGTTCCGCTCTGCAGCATAATTTTTACCTTAGAGTCTTCCTCGCGAGGCTCAACCCTCATCATCTGGAGGTTTTGCTTTGGCTGCGGAGGTTGTGCCCCCTCTTCACGAATCGTATCCAACAATATTGGGAAATCCTCAATCGCATGGTCAAACTGAGTATAGTAGTGGCATGACAATCTCGTTGGATTCAGACAGTCCCTCGCATAGTGTCCTAGGCCTACACAATGGTAACAAATCAGCTGTCCTCGGCCTCTCCCAGGCCCTCCTCCACCTCGGCCTTGGCCGCACCCTTGATATTTGCCTCGCGTTCCCCCAACGCCTTGGTCTGGAGGTCATGTTTCTATCTGCATTATGTATGTTGGTGTCCTATCCATCATCAATTCATAACTCTGACAATTGCACTCGTCATGGCCTACTGATTGACAGAAATTGCAGAACAGTTGATGTGGTGTTTGTACAAATTTCTATAGCAAATGGCAACTATTAGTCGTATGTTTTCTTGCTACCTGACATATAGCACACCATAGCACAGACCCTACACTTGGCCCTGTTGTAGCCTCCGGTCGTAGAGGCATTGGTCCTCCTGCTACAACGTAGTTCGCGAAAACTGACCAGTGATCCTTGTCATGCCCTTGACCCTTGCATTTTATGCACCAAATCTCTTTGCGTGCCTCTGGCCAAGCAGTTTTGTCCTGCTTCAGACTTTGCATATCGAGACAAAGGTTTTGCAACTGTGCATGAATCTATTAAACCCCCAGATTCGGATCTTGCATTGGCATTTCGTGCAGTCTCATTGCAATCTCCAAGGCTTTTGCCTAAGTCGTAATCTTCTGTTGTGACAACGACTCCCTCAAGTGAGGTAGGAGAGAAGCCATGAACCACTCATGGTACTTCCCATCCATTAAATTCATATTGGCTTCATGGATTTTACACTTCAATCTCTGATCTAACTGCCAAGGGGTCTCCCTTGGATTCATCACGATTTCCTTGAATCCCATAATCGATTGCGCTTTAGACTTAGGCCTACTGAATTCTTTATTCAACACAGTCTGGATCTATGCCAGCGTAGCAGGCTGGTTTTCATTAGAGTACTTGATGTACCAGGTTAGCGTGGGATCCTGAAAAGCACTAACCAACATTGCCTTCTTCATGTGATCATCCGCAATTCCCTGAGCTTCCCATACAACCTTTATGACGAGCCAAAATTGGTCTAGGTCCTCATTCCCCATGCCCATGAATACATGTAGTTTTACAGAGTTCGCCATATTTTATAGTGGAGGTGGCGGTGGTGTGGGTGATGGGGTAAGCAGTGGAGGCAAAGATGGAGGTGGTGTGGATGGATTTGATGAGGGTGGAGGCAGTGTAGGTATTTGCGGGAACCCTCGTCTTATCAACTGACTAGCACTCAGGGGAGAAATTTGTGGTGTCCCTTCGTCATCACTTAAAGGGAGTCCAATCAGTGGGCTATACTTAGGACCTTTTCTTCCTCCATCCCTGAAAGGTTTTCCGCTTTGCATAGCTCCAAACATCAAGGTAACCGCATAACCCGTTGTTCACACAAGAGAATCTTAATCCAAGTATTCAGTGATTTTAAATACTTACCTCGTAGTTCTTTGAAGAAGTGGCACTCTACTTCACTATAACTGACAGAGGTGTCGACCGTAAACTTGGTCACAAATCCTCCTATGATGCGATCGAGCCAATGGTTGACTACGCGTGCGATCTTATCTTCAGAAGCTTCTAACCTTCATACTAGCTCTGGTGTCCAAAAAATCAACTTGTCAAGCCTCCACCTTCCTTGACCGTCTTCCAACTTCACGATCCACTTGTATATCTCCACTGGGAAGGAATAGAAGAAGATTTTGTGTATTTCTATGTACATGTATCTGTCCAACCATTGTTCTTTCGTCAATCACGAGTTCTTGTTTTCTTGTGCTACAAATTCGTGGATCTTTCTATCCAATTAGGTTTCAATTTATTTCTTAGTTGGATTCCAATGATACAACATCACACATCTCTCATGCAGACCCTTGTCTCGTAAACAGAACCATTTGTTGGCTTGATGGCCCCTGAACCAGGTTCAGCATTAGTCAGCCAAGGAAATCCGTACACTACTGGCCCTTTTAGCATCAGCCCACGGAGCATAGACCGAAGTCTCACCCGAAGCAGTATGGGGGGATGAAGTAACCAAGTTTCCACACCCTGAGATGGTCGTGATGTCAATCTATACTTCCTGATCTTGCCTTCGTGCAAATTGATAAGCCTTTAGGGATTATCAATGTTCCTTCTCTTCTGTCCTTTAGTACATCCGCAAAAGTACTCGACTAATCTTCGCGCAGCCTTAAACCAAGGTCCATGCACTTATGCGCCTCTGCAACTATGTTATGGTATAAGTTCCCAAGTTATCTTAAGTTTTACCTAATCTACCACGCATTTACAGTTACCTTCACGTAATCATTTTCTCTTGCTTGCATTCAATTAACAGACATAATCAAATATATTCGTGCATCAAATAAGAATTATAATGTAAACCCAGATCATAAAATAATATAATCAGATGTGCTAAATAGAGACAAAATACACAGCGATTGCAGAGTAATTCTCTTTATTGATATCTCAAGTGCAGTATAGACTCTATTCGTCCTGCGCACACAGTTGCAGGGGTTCGTGCACTCAGCTGCAGACTTCCACCCTAGGCCTCTGTGCACTCAACTGTAGAGCCTCTACGTGCGCTAAGCCTTGAGAACACTTAGAACTTCTTACCCCAAAACCCTTCTTCCATTACTTACTACTCCTCTCTTAGACTCTTCTAAGACTCCCTTTGTATACAATCCCATGGTCCACAGACCATGGGTAGATATTTACAACCGATGTGGAACTTCACAAAACAAGGGCAGACAACCCATTGACCTCTTTATGATCCGCGACCACAAAATGTGGAGGCTTTACATTTTTATTTCAAAATTTGGGCCTTCTACCCCACAACATGGGCTTTTAGCCCCAAAACTGGCTCTTGGGGGAACCCATTCCCAACAGTTCTTTAACATAGTATAATCATTCTTCTTATGTTACTTGGCACCTTGGTCAATGTAAATATGGTTGGTACCACATCATATTCCACACCTGATACATGGAACCACCATACATGCCAAAGAGGCTAAAGCTGGTGAATAGGAAATCCAACAATTCAAAGCCAATGTAACCAAATTTTGGTAACTACACATGCGATGACAAGGGGAAGAAGATTTTGATACTCTTCAGAAGAGTTGGAATACTTTTCTTGGATGCCAAAACAATTATAACAACTTGTAATAACAAAGGTTTTAAGAGAGCCCAAAGAAAAACATAAAATATTTATTGTTTTGGATTTTTGTTATATGCATTGAAGCTCAACAACTCAAGGATAAACTCAAGGAACAATATATTATTGATAATGAAACTCACAAAGATAAGTCCTAGCTATAGAGAACATAAATAAAAACTAAAGTTACAACCCATGAGGAAAAGAAAAACAAAATCAAAGAAAGAGTATAAGCACAAAATAAGATCTTCTAAAACCAACTTGAGTAGACCCAAAGAAAAGGAGCTCCATGAGTGCATAAGGAAACATATAAAAAACAATAGAAAAATAAAATAAAATAGAAAAAATAACAAGAGACAAGGTAGAGTGTTAACTTGAGATTATTTATTGTACTAAGTTGAATATTAGTTTAGTCATGTTGCAATATATATTTTTATATGAAAAGGAGGATGTCCTTACATAACGTTTTTACAACTTGGTTGAATATTAGAGCAGTCATCTTGCAATATATAATTTTACATAAAGGAAGATGTCCTTGCATAACTTTTTCTTGACATGAGTGAGTTTAATACATTGTATTCAATTTGGGGTTGAAGTTTCTAGGATTTTATTTAACACTTTTGACTTTAGTATTTAATGTGGGGTTAAGATTTTTTTTTTTTTTTGTTAAGCTTGGTAGGACCCTTCATTTTCTATTTATAAACAGAAAATTTACACCACATATATGAGATAGGTGGCCTCAATTTTCCCAATGGGAAACCAAGTATGTTGGCCACCTATTCTCGTTAGAATCCATCCAAAAATAGTAAAGCTTCAATCTTTTTAACCAAGCTAAGTATGTATCAGTTTCATGACAAGATGTTATATGTCTATCTATCATAAGCATGCATAATGTAAAGTAAATGCTAACCACCTAAAACAAAAAGAAACCAGATTAACTAACTATTCCTGCTGCTCTTCCGATGCCGATTCCACCAGTGCCAGATCCTTGATAGTTTCTTCGGGAATCTCAGTTAATTCAATGATGCATGGGATGTGCCTTTGGATTCTATCTAGACAGATGTCCTGCTTATGGAGCTGGAATTGGATTCGTTGCAAATCTTGTTTGTAATTGGGCATGTCTTGGAGGGACAGATGCATCCCCACTAATATTTGTTCCATGGCCTTCCCCAACAGGCTTTTCATAAGCCAGTAGAGATAGAGGGTCTACTTAAATTGAGTTATTCTTCCTCTGGTATTCCTAGGATCTGAGACTAAGGTCCTCTAGTTCTCTATCTCCTCCTCTGTCTCATTGTTTTTCTTAATTTCTTCCTCCCATTCTTCTAGTAGATTATGGATTCCTACATCTGTTCCCTCCCGGTATGCCATAGCGGCTTCACTAATGAGGTGTTCAACATACTTCCTTCCTCTACGCGGTTCTGAAGTGCTCAGATCTTTGGCCTTTGCAGGCTCCCTCCCACGTCTGTCGCGACCTCTTCCTCTCGCAGGACGAGCCATCTTCACTCTATTCGAGACCTGTTCACAGGAAAGAGGTGTTAACCTCTAGCTTTGAATATTAGTGTCGGCATTCTCCTTAATCATTTTCCTAGCCCAATTACTCTCAGAACAGGTTGGAGGTTTGGTGACAATGCAGTTGGAAGACGAGTCCAGTCTCCTTATCCTGTCATATTTCTCCCTTCTCCCTTCCCAGTTTCGCTCATACCCTGACTAGTTGGTGGTCCCCTCTCTCAGCCATGCAAGGATCCCTGCGCTCAGGTAAGCCTTCCCATTCCCATCTGCCCAGTCATCCTAGGCTACTCCTCTGCTTTTCTTATAATCTATGCATCCCCAGTACACAACCTCTCCCATTCCGTCCTAGTTAACATGAGAGGTTACAATGCAGCTCTCAGGAGGGGCTTCTTGGCCACTGACCAGGCCAATACTCAGATTTCTTATAACCAAGACATAAAACTAGACAACAACCATGCAATACCTATGACACTTTCCCCAACAAATCCCTCAATTCCCCTCCCTAGGTTTCTCTCGATCCCTTCAACAAGAAACAAGCGATGTCACCATTGCAAGAGGGTTTCAGGGCCAAGACACATACACATTCTCACTTCGCAGATGCCATCGATGGTGCCAATGCCTCCCTGCTCTGGTGTTCTAGCTCCAAACTCCATAAACAACAATACACTTACCACTCCCCTGTCTTACCTTAACTGTTGTGCCTCCCTCTTCATCCTTGTCGTTCCTGCCACCTTTCCCACCACCCTTGCATGTATTCATGTGAAGGGCCACCATACCCATTTCCTTGATCATATGGGGGGTAGTGGGTGGTACCTTTCCTTTAGTCCTCATAACTATCCGCCGTCCCTGCCATCCTCTGGCACACACCCCGATCGGGGTAATGAGGGTTTACGATTTTGATACCCTTTATGAAATAAAATTAGTGATGTAATGTAAAGAATCTTGTTAATGATGTAACATAAAGAAACTTTGAGTGTAGTTGAAATTGTAGTTTAATTAATATAACAAATTCTCATGGATGATATAATGCACACAATTTCTTAGTGTAGTAAAATTTATGGTTTGATCAACAACAAAAAACTTCACATATATGATGTGACATAAAGATCTCAAAATAAAATTATAATTTAAATTGTATTTAACATAAATTTTTGACTAAAATACAAATTATTATATTAACAAATAGAATGTATATTTTAAATCCAATATAGAAATATTTTACTTGGATTGGGTGCACTTGCAAGACTAAGAATCAGGCATGTTCTTTTAGTTTGTAAAACTCATTATGATCCCCTAAATCGTAGCAGTAAAGCCATTAACATTTTTTTTACGGGTTCAAAAAGATTCACTGAATCGTGTATTGAAGTAGGTGCAGATACCTAAATGTGGTTAGAAAAAATCTGATTGTTCGGAGGAATCTATTAATTTAGTGTTTCGTTTGGGCTGTAGCGTTTCAAAATACATATTTTTTTCCCATGTATCTTATATGTTTTATGGTACATCTATTAAAGATCTGTTTCAGGAATGGCAACAGGAGGAGAAGCATTGCATCTGGCCTCCTGAATGGGAAGGTTGCCATCAATCCAACAGTCACGAAGAAAGTAGTGCCACCATGTTCCAACGAAGACGGTGTTTTCAATAATTTGTTCGCAGCATCCAGAGAGAGAAGTTGTGGATTTTGTAATTTGGAGAGATAAGAAAACAAATTGTTTTTAATATGGCGATATAACGAATTTACTATTATTTGTAATATTTTTTCAAGGGTTATTTGAAAATGTTAGGGACAATAAATTTTGTAAATTTTGGAGTAATAAGGAGATCTTATTTGTAAATTTTTTTTTGGAGAGATAAGTGTGGCAATGTAACTCAAAGTATTTTTACTTTGGGGGGGGGTAATTTTTTTTTTTTTACCAAGATTTGCAAGAACATTGTAAAAGTCAAATTTCAAAAGTTACCTTGTAAATTTTTGAGAAATTGACTAGAGCCAAGTGCAAAGCTCAGTCATTTTTCTCCTGTTTCAACGACTATACGAGGGTCAACGCCAAGCCCCGATAGATCATTTTTGCGTCGTCTCTTGCATGTTGTGTTGCCCATATTGTTTTTTTTTTAGCTTGATTCTTGGTGCGAAGCTTCAACACTACAATGTCAAAGTTGATTAATTTGTTTTCTGATTCCGACAAACTTGAAGGTACAAAATCTTGTAAAACATGGCAACGCCTCATCGAAAGCACTCTCATTTATAATGAATTGTGGCAGGGTATATGTGATGGTGATATTAAGCCAAATAAACCCACAGATGTAGTTTCACTAGCAAAATGGGAAGTTAAGAATGCCAAAGCCTTAGTTCTCATTAAATCTTCTGTCAATGATGAATTGTATGTCCATATAGAAAATGCTACATATGCATGGTCTGCTTTGAGAACTTTTAAAGAATTCTTCGATACTCAGCCTGAATCAAAGAAAGTTGATCTACAATTAAAATTATTGCAACAAAAATTGACTGAAGGAGGTGATGTTCTTGAATATATCTCAAGACTTAAGAATATTAGGCAGGAAATCATTAATGCTGGTTTTCTAGCAGTAGATGATAGTTTTATGGTCACAATTTTAATTGCTAGACTTCCTTCTTCCTACACACATTTTTTGAGACTCTACAATTAACTGGTAAGTTAAAGAAACTAAAGTTTTATGAGCTCTGTGAAATGTTGACCCAACATGATAAAACCTTTGGGAAGAAAAAGAAAGTTGGTGAAGATGTCTTTTTCACAGAGGCCAGCACTAGTAAATCATCAATTGACAGTTCTCGAAGCAAAGGCAGAGGGAATTTCAATCAGAATCAAGCATCACATAATGTACAAAGTCAAGTTCAAAGCCAAAGCAGAGGAAAAAACTTTAACAATGGCAACAATTCAGGCATGAGTAATTTTCAAGGCAGGGGAAACAATCAAGGAAGAGGCTATTTTCAAGGATGAGGAAATAATAATCAAAGTAGAGGACAACCTCAAAACAGAAGTCAAAGCAGAGGCAGAGGACAATCTTTAGGAAGAGGAAGACACTTAAGTCAAATTGTGTGTTGAAGATGTAACAAAGTTGGACATTATGTTGAAGATTGTCAAACTTCTCTTAATAAGATTCCCAAGTTTCATCAGCACTCAGCACAATTTGAAAATGATCAAGATGATGATAACTCAGAATATGTTTTTACTTCCTCGCTGGCATTACAACTTTCATCCCATCTTAGAAGTGATTATGAATATGCTTGGATCTTGGATTCAGGGGCAAGTCAGCACATGACTTGTCAACGTGATTTCTTTTGGAATTTTCAAGATTGCCAACTTAATTCCATTTTTCTTGTAGATGATACAAAACATAATCCTTATGGAAAAGGATCAGTTAAAGTTTTTCTCCCTGGCATCAGAGAAAAAATGATTTCAAATGTATGGTATGTACCAACCTTTAAGAAAAATTTGATGTCTTTAGTCACGATTCGACAAGCAGGACATTAGGTAATTATGGAAGATGGCTTAGTTAATATTAATTCAGTCAAACAGAGCTTGCAAACAGTGATGACGGGTTATGAAGATGGAAAACTTTTAAGGATGATAGGGATATTTATTCCAAGGCATTCTGATTTTGCAGGGGTAGTGACTACAGGAATTTCACCTATATGATTGTGGCATGTAAGATATGGACATTTAAATTTTGATAGTATTTCTCAATTGAAAAAACAAGGGATGGTTAAAGGACTTCCAACTTTCAAAAAGGAAAATACAAAATGTGAAGCTTGCATTTATGGAAAACAAAGTCGAGAAAGTTTTCCAACAAGTTCATGGCATGCAAACAGGTTGCTGCAACTAGTTCACAATGATGTTTGTGGACCACTACAAAATTCATTTGGTGGTTGCAAATATTTCTTACTATTCATTGATGATTTCAGCAGAATGACTTGGGTTTATTTCTTGAAGCACAAGTCAGAAGCATTTGAAAAGTTTAAAATTTTTCACCAACTTGTTGAAAATGAAGTCAAAGAAAATATAGGCACTCTCAGGACAGATAATGGGGGAGAATTCACTTCAAATGAATTCAAAACTTATTGCAGTGAAAATGGCATAAAAAGACATCTTACAAATGTTTACACTCCACAACAAAATGGAGTAGTAGAAAGAATGAATCGCACCTTGTTAGGAATGGCAAGATCTATGTTAACTTTTAAAAAGTTAAGTCCAACATATTCGGTAGAAGCAATTCATACAACTGTCTACTTAAGAAATAGATCTCCAACTGCTGATTTAGATGGAATCACACCTTATGAATCTTGGTTTGGTTTCAAACCTCGAGTTAAACATCTTAGAGTTTTTGGATCAATATGTTATGCCTTAGTTCCGAAAGAAAAACGAACTAAGCTTGACTCAAGAAGTTTGAAATGCACAATGATTGGCTATTCTGATGAGAAGAAAGGGTATTGTCTTTTGACCAATGGAAAATTTATTCTGAGCAGGGATCTAATTTTTGATGAAAAAGAGAGTAAGAGTGCTGAAGAAATCGAAAGTATTCTTCAAAACTTAGAAATTAAAGGCAGTCAAAGAAAAGGAAATATGCAAAGTCAACCAAATTCACCAAATAGGTATGAACTTGTTTTTCCTTCATCTGAAGATGATTCCTCCAATTCATCTACTTCAACAACACCATCTTCAAGCAGTAGCAGTTCATCCACATCTTCAAGCAGAGCAGTTCTTCAAATAGTGATTATCCACCTCCAAAATCTCCAACTGATCGACGAACATCAGTTTATATTAATCCTGTTTAGAATGATGGTGACTTTTCAGAATCTCAAACAAGTGAGCATCAACTACCAAAATGGGCAGGTTCACTTTTGAAAGATGTAAAGCCTGATGAGCAGAATAAAAAAGGCACAAGAAAGTCACATAGAAGTGAAGGAAATTTTTCCTTGATAGCAAATGATTTTATTGAACCTTCCACATACAAAGAAGCAGTAAAACATAAAGAATGGCAACAAGCTATGATTGAAGAATATCGAGCAGTATTTGATAACAACACTTGGAAAATTGGTGATTGTCCTCAAAATCTTAAACCCATAGGATGCAAATGGATTTACAGAATTAAGTATAACCAAAAGGGAGAGCTTGAAAAGTATAAAGCAAGACTTGTTGCTAAAGGTTTTGCGCAGCAGGAAGGCATTGATTATGAGGAAACTTTTGCTCCTACAGCTAAATGGAACGCCATTCGATTAACACTTGCATTGGCCGCTTAGAAAGGATGGAAAGTTCATCAAATGGATGTGAAAAGTGCTTTTCTTAATGGGGATTTACAGGAAGAAGTGTATATGACACAACCACTAGGTTTTGAAATTGAAGGACAAGAACATAAAGTCTGCAAATTGATCAAGGCTTTATATGGGTTAAAACAAGCTCCCCGAGCTTGGTATGCAAAAATGGATGAATACCTTAGGAATGTTGGTTTTCATTGAAGTGAATATGATGATACTTTGTATCTGCGGCAATAGGGAAAATATCTGGTGATTCTTGTTATGTATGTAGATGATTTTATCATTACTAGAAACAATGATGATCATATTGCACAAGTGAAAAAGGAGTTACATGCAGGTTTTAAGATGACAGATTTGGGATTACTTCACTACTATCTTGGAGTTGAAGTCTTCCAACGTCCACATCATATTTTCATTTCGGATAGTAAGTATGCGGCAGAGGTTCTTCAGCGATTTGGTATGCAGGATTGCAAGCCTGTTCTTACCCCCATGGAGAAAAACTTGAAACTTTCAAATTTGAAGGGGGGAAAAAGGTGGACAACACTACTTATAGACAGTTGATTGGAAGCTTGATTTATTTGACAAATACTCACCCTAATCTATCTTATGTAGTTAGTATTCTTTCATGTTTTATGCAGGAACCACGAGATAGCCACTGGAATGCTGCCAAAAGAGTTCTTCGACATATCCAAGGAACAAAAGATTTTGGTCTTCTTTAAACATAGAATAAAAACTTTGTACTTGGTGGATATTTAGATGCCGAATTTGTTGGAAGTATTGATGATCGAGCGTAAACATCAGGTTATTTAATGAATACAGGGTCAGCAACAATATCTTGGAGTTGTAAGAAATAAGCTACAACGGCCACTTCTTCAGCAGAAGCAGAGTACATTTCAGCATGGGAAGCAGCATGTGAAATTGTTTGTTTACGCAGAATTTTGCAGGACTTGGGAATTTCTCAGGCAGAAGATACATCATTATTCGTTGACAGCCAGTCAGCCATCAAACTTGCCAAGAACCTAGTTTTTCATTCAAAGACAAAGCATGTGGACACCAAGTATCATCGTATCAGATCTATCATTGCCAAAGATGTCCTCAAGCCAATTTATTGTCCTTCAGAAGATCAGATCTCCGACATTTTCACAAAACCGCTTGGCAGAATAAAATTTACTAAGTTCAGGGATGAACTTGGTATATGTTGTAATGTATCTTTGGATCATAGGGGGGAATGTTAGATGATCCAAAAATAAATATTATCATAGGTTATTAAGTGAGAGTAAAATAATTATTAATTTAAGATATTAAATCAATAATTATTAATCTAGAAAATTTAATTATTTAATGGAGACATTTAGAATTAATATATTGTTGTAAAAGATATGACTCTACACATGTGTCGTATCTTAGGCTCTATTTTAGGAGAATTGTTAGTAAGTTGTTTGAATAGCTTTTATTGTAAGTGGACACTTGTTATTTCATACGTGATCCATAATTAGAGGTAGTTAGGACATTGAGCTTATAAATATCTCATTGCAAGAGTGTTTGGTTGTTCGGGTGTAAACTCTTGCAAAATTCCAAATGTAATTGTTTTTTTTTTGTGATTAATAAAATTACGTGTCTGAGAACACTTCTACCATTACTTGTTGAGAACTTTTTTTATCTGATTTCTTTTATTTAAATTAAAATAAGTATTCCCTG
Source organism: Pinus tabuliformis (assembly GCA_031772625.1). Classification (NCBI taxonomy): domain Eukaryota; kingdom Viridiplantae; phylum Streptophyta; class Pinopsida; order Pinales; family Pinaceae; genus Pinus; species Pinus tabuliformis. The sequence goes on along the minus strand of CM062807.1, from coordinate 1,187,889,818 downwards.
ATGGGGGTACTAACATTGTGTACATGGAATCCGTAGTGATATATATTGCAACCCCATCAGATGTGATGGGAATTTATATCTCTAACAAAACTACGTGTTAGTGCATGGATGAGCATGAAAGGTATACAAGTGGGATAGTTTATTAAATGTGGTAGCATGGTAGTCCCAATTCATAGTGTTTTGGGTCTATATGGAGGTGAGGGTAAACCCTTGACCACCCATTGTAAGCTTTGTCTCTTTCCTTCCTTAAAGTATTCATGTGCATGTGTGCGAAGGTGGTGGAAGACTTGGCCTCGTTTCCTGGGAGAATGGATCAACATTCTGTGGAGGGCAGCGAATACAGCAGGTACTATGGAGTCCTCCATCATGACGTATCAGGTCATGTTCTCTCAATGGGTGTTTATTTTGGTTTGTCTGCTCTTAATTTGGGTAGAATTTGAGTCTGGGGTATTAAAATTCTTGTCTTTAGGCCTGAAAATATGATGAAGAGCCGAGTTGCAAAGCAAGGGTCTCTTATTTCATTACTTTTGGTGTGGGTCTTGAGTTCTTGGTTAGTGTTCGGTCTTGCACTCCTTGGGTCACTAGCTTTAGGTCAGTCAGGTTGGTTGTGGGCTATGTTGTAAGACAAGGGGGCTTTAATTTTATGTATGTGTATCGGGGCTCAAATCTTATGATGTTCACCTATTTCAGGTCGAATATCTTTCATCAGTCTAGAGGATTGTCGAGGTTGTTATACCAAGTCTACTAATTTTTCAATTCAAGGTGTTGTGTCAAGAGGTTGTTCTCATCGTGTTGGCTCCTGGGTTGTATGGGCGTTATAGGCCATTTTGTCACATTTGGTTAATAAGCATGTTAACTGGATTAATCAACATCCATCCACACCTTGTCATCACCCTTACATAAATCCCTTGACATGACTCTCCCTAATCCCTGATTTTATGGGCTTAACTGCTTCATTTTCATGCCTTTAAGGCCCAACACACCTTGCTTCCTTAGGATACTATATTTAGTGCAGGTTGCTCCACTCTGCACTTGCACTGATCATTACCAGGTTGTCCCTTGGGTGTGTTGATTCTAAAAACTCGTGAAAAATAAGAATAATCCTGAAGCTTCCTCATCTAGAAGCTTCCAGGAGTTATTCCAACCATGTGCCCTAGATAATACCTTCCAATCACATCTCATCCTATCTTGGATATTTCACCCCTTATCCCTTGAGGTCATCCTCCCATCAAGACTTGATATCAAGCCTAGATTGATAAATGGATAAGAATTCCTAAACTACCATCGTCTCCTATATATTTACTACCATCCACAAGCTAGGGTTTGGCTTATGGATATTGATTACCCTCATGTTGTTTCCTTGGTTCAAAGAGAGTCATCATTCCATGCATTGAGGTGACATATAGGTGCACTTTGTGGTAAGGAAGGAAAAGTCAACTTGGGGAGTTCTCTACATGATCAACTCCTATATTTTCTTGTAATTCTCTAAATTTCTATTAATACAAGGAGTACATTTTTTCCCTACATATAATGTTTATGTTCATATGTTTCAATGCTTGGTTGATCCATTGAATGAAGTGATTGGATAATAATACATAGATATCATAGATCTTTTCCTTGTTTTTTTTGTATGTTCGAGTTCTAATTATAGCAATCGAAGCTAGGATTGGAGCGTACAAGCCAAGAAGAGAGTGAATCTTGCGATAGATTCCAAGTAGGCCTCATCTCATTATTCAATTACTTTAAGGGAAACATTATATTATTTTCCGTTCTGTTGTTCTAGAATAGGCCACTAGGTCTAGGGAAGTTACTTTTGTCTGTAGTTGTAGATTTTGCATAACAAATTGGCAACTCCATTGGGGATTATTTCCTTCCCTTGGTGGTTTCCTTGTCCTTAGTACTTGTTTTACTCCTGCTAATACCTTCCTTGTATCACCCAATTTGAATTGACCTTAGGAAGACATTTCATTGAGCTTCAATTGCATTTTGTGTGTCAAACCTTAGCATTCCTTTATTAGCTCTACCCCTGGTATGGAGACAGAGAATTGCAGTGAACCCTAGCCTTCCCTGTACATGCATTGTAGTTCACCCCAGCCCTCCTTGTACCTGCTTTTCGTAGCACTGGCACCCTTCTAGCAACTGCATTGACCCCTGTTTCATGCACAAATTTTCCTTGTTTTGATTTGGTCTTTGCTCATCCTTGTTCCAGTTGCTCTTCCTTGTGTCCCTAACTTTCTTGTGGTCTCTCGAAAGCCTCCATTTGGTTTTCTTTTGGTTTTGTGTGCCTTTGATGAGAATTTGTTTAGATTTTACTTTGTTCTTGTCATTAGGTCATTAGCAAACTAATTTGTTTGATCATTGAGTGCTTGAAAGAATTGGTGTTTTAGTCATCGTTCTGAATAGTTTCTTTTATCATTGATTTGACATGCATCTTATTTTTCTCTCATTCGAAAATTAAGTGGAATTGAAAAGAAAAATCTCTTTGCATTGGCATATAGGGTTTTGTGTGTGAATTTGAATTGGAACAGTTGCATTTAAGGGAATTTCACTTAACATATCGTTTGCTACATTTTGTATGTTGCATACTATTTGTCCTCTTCCCTCTTTTAGATAAATTTTCACTGAAAAGGAAAGTTTCATTTCTTCATGCTAGCTTACATCTTAGGATATTCAAGCGAAATTCACGGTGAGCCATGAAACTGAAATCTAATTGAAGGTAAACATTAAAATTTATTTAGTCAACCTAAGGAGAATTTGTAACATTAATGTACACATTTAGAGGTCTACAATAGATACATGTTCCAACGTCGATAAACATAGTATATGTCGTTTTTTTTCCAACATTGCATCCCGAGGGTGAAATCGCATTCCATGTACGTAAGTGTATCAAACCGTTCTCTGCATACCTTTGGGTATATTGGATTACACTCCATGCATGGAACATATATGGGAACTCTCTCATCATACGGTTATGCATTAGACAACACTAACATAGACTACACTTCCATGTACCGTCGAGTATATTTTGGAATTCCAGCATATGTTTCTATCCTTGCCATAGGTAACCAAGTTGGTTGCTTTGTACACTATGATACACTAAAAAAAACATTGAGGGAGATTTCATGCCCATACGTAAATCCTTGGTCTCCAAGATTGTATATTGCAGTTCACAGTTGCTTGGTAAACCTTTATGCCTAGATTACCCATTTTTGATTTATTTTTGTGTTAATTGTTAAAATTTATTAATCCAACATGGAAGAACAACACCCTACCCTCCATCATTCACGTAGAATGCAAAATAAGATTCCTCTTCCACCAGAGGCAACTCATGGTCATCGTCAAAAGCATAAGAAAATGCAAACTACTGAATTAGGAACTTTGGGAACTACTTCTAGTCCTCCTCCAAAAATTGATCCACCAGAATCATCCTTCCCTATGAGTACTAAGCCCGAGATTACTTCTTCTTTTGCTAGTGAATATGACACAGTTAAAACAGAAGCACCTGAGACTTTGTTGCCTAAGGTTATTGAGCCTAACTTTACTGAATCAGACACCTTATAAGTTGTTATCACTTTGTAATTTCCCTAGGCCGAGGAGAGAAACCCAGAGGTAACCACAATACCACTTTTAAAGGTAGGATCTAGCCCTTCAAGCTTCACAGAGGGATCTCTCTATTTGATCTAAATTTCTGTTTTTAAGATATTAGGCTAGTTAGGAAAAATTGGGGTGGAATTTTTTCAAAAGTTTGGTTGAAAGATGATGGGAATCCATTGAGCATGGAGTCATAAATCTTTGGGTAATCAATTACAAAATGACATAATAGTTGTAATAAGTCAGGATAGGCAAACCCTTGGATCTTCTAGAGTGTCTATGGTGTGAATGGGATGAATATGATTTAAGTTTAATTAAATATAAATCATACTAAGATGAATTCTATAATTAACATCAGAATCAAAACAATAATATTGTTTACAAGCTAGAGAATAAATAAGGAAAAAAACATATGGAAACTTAAGAGAGAAACAATTTAAAATAAGAAATCACATCACCAATTATCTGACACGAGAATCCTGAAACAAAACTCTCTGTATTTCTTTAATTTGATTACTTTGAGTCCAATACATAGCTTACATCAATGCATAAACCTTTTCTTCATAAAATTTCCAACAACCCTTATTAAGTCTTATTACAACATACTTATAGACTTCTTGCTAAAATAATTTCGTATTCCAAAAAGGAATTTATTACAAAATAATATCTAACAAAATTACATATTTTTCTGAAACAGAACTAGAAAATAGAAGCTTTGGAAAAATTCGGTTGTTTGTTGAAAAAATGAAGGAAATCTATTGCTGACTGTGGCCTTTTTTTCCAGCTCCTCGTTTCTATTTTTGTGCCAAAATTGTAGGTCTTTTGTTCATGCTTACTCGGCTAACTCCAGTAATTGGTCCCACCATTCTTCACCTGGGATAAAAAAATTCACCATGTTTCTAAACCTTTCATCTACCTCAGTGTAAGTTTGAAAAGTTGGCTTATTCAAAAATAAATGATGAATCTCATGTTGTATGTTCAAATCAAACTGCAGGCCTTCTAGAAAAGCTTCTCCACTGATAGCTCCCTTTTCCTTTGCAAACTTAGGCACATCTACAACTATATTACACAATTTGTCCTAATAATTCTCCAATGGAATCAATTTTCCATTAGAGTTTCTGAGAGCTGGAAGTCCTTTCTCCTACAACAAAGAAAACGTTTTTTTGAATCTCTTAACATGTAGCTCCAACTCTTTGCACTTGTTCTCCAATTGCACCATTAAATTATTCTTAGTCAAAACTCTATTGACTTCCATTACTGTATTTTTTCTGCCCTGAATGTTCATCTATTCAAGTTCTTCTATGGTTTTAGAGTTCAACATCCTTATGTGTTGGCATTAAGACACAGATTTGGCACTATGACACAGGTGTTGTACTTGAAGGCAACTCACTCAGATGACATATCACAATTCAGGCTCACAGAATGAACAAAGATAGGTATACACAGGTTCCCCATTGACCAAGCTGCGTGTACACGTGGGTTCGCAAACCAAAAGGCGCGTATAGCTTACACACGCACTTTCACGGAAGGAAAGGCATGTACATGTTGGAAAACTTGGTTTTGGTCCTTGGTATTTGGTCCATGGTATTGTTATCCATGGTATTGGTCCGAGGTATCTTGTTCAAAGTATTGACCCTAGGTATTTGGTCCAAGGTATTGATTCTAAGTGGTTTTGGACCATGGGATTGAGTAAGGCCTAAGTCTATAAAAGGAGGAGAAGATCATTTGGCAAAGGCACTCATGAATTGAATATCTAATTAAGAGCAAGATCTAGAATACAGGTTATTGGGTGATGGTGCACAACTAGATTTGAATCAAGGATGAACCTGAGCTCTTAATGAAGGATAAGTTCTGCTGATGGGTCAATATCTTAAGGCTTGAAGAGAAGTATCTTTGTGTGGTTTTTGATCTTTTATCTGAATAATTGGCGCATGTCATAATCTGTAAATATGATGATTTGGGTATAACTGATGTCTGAATAATTGTAAAGGTTAAATAATCATTTACAGATATGTACGCAGGTTTAGTATAGCAAAGGCGCGTATACACGCTGGTTCGGCATTTCAAAAGAGCGTATATGAAGGTTTGCCTTGATACAAGTGCGTATGCATGCAGGTTCGACACATTGAAGTAGCATACACCTCATAAAATATGCTTTAGCTACTTCTGTTTACTGTTGCAGTGTTCTGGGTTCTGGCTTGGGTTCTAGTTGCTGTTATAGTATTCTAGTCATAGCATTCTAAGAAGTGATTGTTTGATTCAGTTTTGGTTGGTGCAAAGGAAATTGGTTGATGCAGATATATTTGATGTTTGATTGAAGGATCCAGTCTGAAAATTTATGAAACGTGGTCCCTAGAAGAAAATAGAAGGTTGTAGCCTTTTGTAGGACATCGCCTACGTACTAGTAAACACATCAGCTAGTACAAGAGCTAGGGGGTTGTAGCTCCCTTCCAGGAGAAGCTAGAGAACAAGAGAATGTTGTAGCCTTCTACAAGTAGAAGCCTGCATACTGGTATATGACTGCACCGGTACAAAAATTGTAAAAAAAAGTTTCTTATTAAAAGGAAGATAGAGACGATTGCAGCAGGTGGTTTTCACCCACATTGGGTTTCCACCTTATATCTTGTGTTCATGTGTGTGATTGTCTCTTCTATTTTTACTGCTCCTGGTTGCTATTTATATGGTTCTGATGCACAGATTAAAGATCGAAATATGAAGAATTAACTAAATTATAAGTTTACAGGGTATACGCTAGTTGCCTTACATACAGTTGCGTATACACGCAAGTTTCATTAACTGAAGTAGAGTATATGAAATTGAATATGGAAATGAAATATTATTGACTTGCTAATACTGATTCACCCCCCCCGCAAGTATTATTTCCAACAATTGGTTTCAGAGCAGGTTCTTCAGCAGAAGCTTGATCGCTTGAAGGAAGATCTATCATCATGAGTAACTATGAAAGAGAGGGATCCATTAGACCACTAATCTTTGATGGTAGCAATTTCGTCTATTGGAAGGTAAGAACCACAACCTATCTTGAATCTCTTGAGATAGATGTTTGGGAAATCGTGGAAGGAGGATATACATTTCCATTAGCAATTCCGACAGATACGACAGGTAAAAGGCAGTATGAAACAAATGCCAAGGCTATCAATACATTATTGGGGAGTCTGTCACAATCAAAATTTGTCAAGGTTATGAAGCTCAAAATCGTCAAAGAAATATGGGACAAGATTGTTCTAATCTATGAAGGCGAGAATCAGGGAAAACATGCAAAACTACAATCTCTCAGAATTCAATATGAAACTCTCAAAATGCACAATGAGGAAAGTATAGTTAATTACTTCTTGCATATAGATGAGACTGTTAATTTCATGAAGAACTTGGGTCAAGAGATAAAAGAAGTTACTCTGGTTGAAAAGGTTTTATGATCCTTTTCTACTAAGTTTGAATCAAAAGTTTCTGCCATAGAAGAAAAGCAAGATCTTCATAGTATTACTATGACACAGCTGCACAGAATCTTAACTGCTTTTGAAATGAGAAAAGGAGGTCCATCAGATATGAGAGAAGCCGCATTTAAAGCTTCAGGAAAAGAAGAGCTCAATAAATCAGGACATATTTCAGAAGGAGAGGAAGAATCAAACTTTGTCAAGAACCTTCAACGGGGTTCTGGAAGATTCAGAGGTAAACTACCTTTCAAATGCTTTGCCTGTGGAAGAGTCGGTCATTATGCGGCAAAATGTCCTCATAAAGATAAGCTTGATAAAGGTAAGGAATTAAAAAAATGGAATAGAAAACAGAATGTAAGTAAGAAGAGGTACTATACACATGAAGATAGCAATGGTTTATCAAATAGTGATGAAGGTGAACATGGTAATGACTATAGACTTCTGATGGATTTTGAAGATGATGATTTCTTGGATGCTTTAAATGAAGACGACCTTTATGAAGAGATCTCTAAAATCAAAATCTATTCAAAAGAAAAGAATATGATTGTAGATACTCTGACATTCCAACTTGCTGAAAGAGAAAAACACAATGAAAAACTAGAGTGTGAAATTGTGGGTCTAAGAAAAGATATTGAGAAAACAAAAGTTCTCAATCTCAGATTTGCTAAAGGATAAAAAATTTTATATGAAATTATCAAAGTGCAACGTTCTCCTCTGATAAATATAGGTCTTGGATATACTGAAGAAGCATCTCAAGCACAAAAGCTATCAACCTCCACTAAAAGCTATCTTGATGCAGCAAAGAGAAGTGAACAATTTGACAATCGTCAACAAAGGCATAAAGTAGATCACCAGGTAAATCGGGTTCAATCTACTTCAAGGATGAATAGAAGCTACAACCAACCTCAGGTAAATCATACTCAATCTGTTTCAAGAATGAATCACCAGGTCAGTAGATTCGATAATCGTAGGAACTTCTTTAATGGCCAATGTTTTTCATGTCATAACTTTGGACACAAAGTTGCTCAATGTGTTTCTTACAAGACCATCATGACTAGAGAAGCACGAAATCAAAGGAATGTGACTGGGATCATGAAAAGGACCTACAATAACTTTTCTCCTCTTGAAAATGAAATAGAATGCTCTATCTGTAACAACTTCGGTCATGAAGATTCTGAATGCAGGAGTAAATTTTGGCAAACATCTCAAAAGGAGCAAACTTCATTGGGTCCCAAAACATGGAGAAAGAAACAACCGCAAACAGAAAGATGTGGTATAGCCTTGTATGCAGAAGGAAAAGAAAATCAATGGTACATCGACAGTGGATGCTCAAAACACATGACAGGTGATAAAGAAAAACTTTAGTCATATAATGCCTTAGAAAAGGAAAAGAAGGTCTCATTTGGAAATGACACTCCTGCTGTCATAAAAGGTAAAGGCTCTATTCTTTTAAAAGAAAAGGTTAAAGCTGGGAATGTTATGTATGTTGATGGTCTGAAGCATAATCTATTAAGTGTTAGTCAAATGTGTGATCAAGGAAATGAAGTAGTATTTCGATCAAATGGATGTGTTGTTCGTGAGCTTGATACAGGAGAAACAATGATCAAAGGTATAAGAACTCCAAACAACCTATACATACTCAAGGGAGGACAACAACAATGCTACCTAAGCAAAAATGATGAACACTGGCTATGGCACAGAAGATTGGGGCATCTAAGTTTCTCTCAAATAAGAAAAGCATGCAGATTCCAGGTTGTTCATGATCTTCCTGATATCAGCATTCCAGAAAATACAATATGAAAATCATGTCAATTTGGTAAGAAAACCAGAGCACATTTCCCTAAGAAGCAAGGATCAGCTAGTAAACCTCTTGAACATGTTCATACTGATTTATGTGGTCCATCAAGGAAAAAGTCACCTCGTGGAGAAGAATACTTTATATTGTTCACTGACAACTTTTATAGAATGTGTTGGATAGGACTTCTAAAGCATAAAGACAAAGCACTTGAAAAGTTCAAAGCCTTCAAAGCTTTGGTTGAAAATGAATCAGATCACAAAATCAAATACCTCAGGTCTGATCGAGGAGGGGAATTTACCTCGGATGAATTCTTCGACTTTTGTGAAGAACATGGAATAAAAAGGGAATTATCTACCACAAGGACTCCTCAGCAAAATGGAGTGGTAGAAAGGATGAACAGAACTGTTCAACAAATGGCTCGTGCCATGCTAGATGAGTCTGGAACTCCTGCAACCTTCTGGGGTGAAGCTGCATTTGCTGCCATCACTATTCTCAACAAAACAAACATTCGGGTAAACAGCACTCAAACTCCACATGAACTTTGGTATGGTAAGACTCCTATTGTAAAGTACTTCAAAGTTTTTGGAAGCAAATGTTACATCAAAAGTGTTAGCTACCTATACCAATAGGTTTCATATTTCATGATTGACAATGAAAATTTCCAAATATGCTCTGCTTTGATCATGCAAAGATCACATATTTCCCAGAGAAAACAATCTGTGTATATAGCTTGATGTTGTCTCAATTTCGATGGATGGTCCAACAGCCTAATCTGGATCATGCCATGTTTTAAATTTTCAATTGTAGAAAAGAGAAAGAAGTCCGTCCAAACTGTTTAATCTTGGCAGACAAGTAGTTTAGGTAGAGAAAAAAGGCTCCCAACTGCTTAATCTGGGACCTTGGAAGAAATAAGGGTAGAAGTAGATAGAAAATCAAAAGAAAAAGCCAGAGAAAAGAAAAGGCAAGCAAGGGTCTGCAAGTCTAAGTGCACCCTCCAAGAAGAAACAAAAAATGCTAGGCAAGTAAGATGGGTAGGCAGATGGGGTTGCAGAAGTGTCATTCCTTGCAAATTGAAGATGAGCTAGCCTATTTCACAAAGCAAAGTCGATAGATTGAGAGGTCCTTCTTCTCTATCAGGTGGCAGCAAAGAAAAGAAGCATGTCTAACCTCCCTTCTTCCCCTATTCCCATTCATAACTAACATCCCATCATCAGTCGAGATTCATGGAAGAATTCATGGTTTTATGGGGGTTTTTAGCCCCTTAAAAGCCACATTTCTTGTCTAAAAATATTTTTATTTTGATCTACTCCTACAGCTAAGTGGTTTTCAAATAAACCTGGTCATTTCACTCCTCATTCACCTCTTCTATCCATATTAACCCCTAACTCTATTATCTAAGTCCCCTATGCTCCCCTTTCCCTACTATAATAACACTATGGTGTATAAACCCCCAAGCATTCTATAAATATCCTCCTTTTAGCATTATAGCTAAATAGGTTTGTCTAAGGGAGACTTTAGTCCACCTGGGACTATGCTCAACCCTGTCAAGGGATTACTCTAACCCCTGGTTAGGAGTAATAACCTCTCTATAAGCCCTAACCTCACCGCTGCTAAAACCCTCCATAAACCCTTTTTTCACAAATTAACCCAAAAACCCCAAAAAACTCACGAAAACCCTCAATCCTAAAGTTTTCCGCCAAAAGTATTTAATTGAATATTTAAATAAACCAGCGGGCCCCCCCAACCTGCACGATCCGTCGGAGGACCCGCCAGCCGTCCGATCTCTGCCGCCCAGATCTAACGGTGGGCGGTCATTTTCGCTCCCCGACCTGCCGACCTTTAGCGTCCGGGGAAAGCGGTTTTCCACCCCGTACAAGGGACGCGTGGCAGGCGGTGGGGTTGTTCGGAGCCCCCCCCCCCCGATACCGCCTTTTCCCAAAGGTGGTGCGGGGAACCCGCTTACCACTATCCCGTTACCGCCTCCCCCTTGCGTCATGCTTGCGTCATCCTGACGCAGCGCCCTTCCCGCCCCTGCGCCGTGTGGCCCTCCACGTAACCCTGCCACCCTATCCACCCGCCACCGTGTCCTGCCACCCTGGCCTACACCTCTGCAGCCACGTCACCTCCGTACCTGGGCCCGCCATGACATCATGCTGACGTCATCTGCGGAAAGGCGCCAATTACCTTACTTTTCCAAATTTTATCGTTAAAGTCATGTTTTGAGGCATTTTCAATGTCATTTTCGCGTGAAGAAGGAGATAGACGTTGTAGCTGCCAAAGTGACTCTAGACCTCCAAATTCAAATTGCAACCGCTCAGACTCATCACTTCAACCTTCAGAGTTCGGCCCGCAAGCTGTCTAAGCGTTCTGTCCATGTATTCACCGTAATTCCTCTGTTTGGCCCATGCTTACCAATTCTCTGTAAATTGCCATTAGAATACCTGTTGAAATTCATATAAGCTCTACACCTATTACCTAAAGTAAGCCAAGGCAATCTGCATTGCCCCAGCTCTGTAATTCGACATAGAAACAGTCAATTTGCGGGTAAAAACTGTGAAATTACCTTTGAAGCGCCCGACATTGTTCCCTTTTGCCGGGTGAACACACCAGCTGCAGCCTTTCACCTAAATAATTCCTCTTACCCTCTACAAATTGCCCTGAGCAGTTCACAATCCCTCTGAACTTGTCAAAAAAATGCAGAAACAAGACTGTGTGTTTTTCATTATAAAACACAGTTCAGGCGTTGACTACAATTGACCTGGCATTTTGAGCTCTTAAAACTTTGCAAGCCATTTAACTCCTTTTTACTCAAAATCAAATCATATAATGGCTGCTTCTGCATCCTCATCCCTCAGTGTGGCTCCATTAAATCCACCAAATAAAGAGCTGGAGGCCTTGGCATTTGCTGACAAGGACTATCTTATAGAAGACTTTGAGGGTAGCAGGGACTTCTTGCAGACCTTCTGTCAATTGAGAGAGGACTATAAGGATGGTCATGGTACACATGGGATATGGGAGTCAAACCTACCATACTATTGTCTCCCAGCTGTAAATGTCTTCCCTGAAATCATTCACCTATGTGCTGAAAACTATGATGTGCAGCACATAGCTATTAGCACTCCATCTGGGAGGATCCTTTTTTACATTAATGCTGAGTCCATCAACAAAATGTTACATTTTGATCAGACAGAGTTGCTGATCCCGTTTTCCATGAACTATTTGCTGGAGACTGGTGAAAAGATGACCAGTGAGGAGATTCAAAAGGTCACCAGGACATTCATGAGACCTGAGTGCCAGCCTACAGGGCCACCTCCCTACCTAGATGTCCATTTCAATGATGTAGGCAGGCTTTTACTGGACATGATTGCCTATGTGTTGGGATACAAAAATAGTGAGTATGTGGATAAAACAATGCTGGTATTGCTATCTTCTTACAGCCCACGCCAACCCCCTGCCCGCAAATATAACTTTGCTAAGTTCATAGCTAACAAGATTCATGATCAGTTGAGCAGAGTGGACAGACAGTGGGTCTTCAAGTACTTGGCCTATATTTACCACCTGTTCATGTACTATCATTCTGAAGCCTTCCCATGCTACATCAGAAAGCTGGATCACAGAGGGGAAAGAAGATCTGTCATCTTCTGGACCTCTGTCTATCACAAAGTCACAAATTCACCCTATACCTACTGTGAATTTGTTGACCAATTTGTATACCTAGTCTCTTGCCTGTTGATGAGGTCCCCTCCTCCCAGAATATCAAATGAGATAAAGAAATCTCTGCATCTTTCCAAAAAATATAAAATAGGTGACTGGTACCTATATGAGAACCATACTGTCATTAGGATCTACGGCTGTGAGCTCTGTCCATACAGGCTCCCAAAATATGTACCTATGAGGTTATTTGCCTTGGAATATTACAGGCAGTTGATTCAGTCCGACCTCACCCATTTCCACAGCGCCAAAAAGAAGGCCCACCTCAAGTTTAAACACCAATTGGGCCCCTTCATCATGAACAAGAAAGAAGGGTGGGAAGATGCAGACCTAGTCCTTAAGGATAAATACAAGCTGTCCTATAGTTTTCGGTGGGTCCATTATGACCCTGAAGGTTTCATCACTGCTAGGAGAAACAAGTATAGGCTTATAGGCATTAAGCATTGCCAGTACCCACACATTGAAAAATATGCCAACCTGCAAGAATGGCAGATGGATACTCTAGTTGAAAATTTAACTGAGGAAGAGACAATGCTAAAGAGTAGGAGGGAGCCTGAAAAAACTATTGACCTAGACTATGTGCAGAAGGTACCTTTCAGACCGCCTTATTCAGAGGGAGAAGGGACCTCGGCCACAAGGACTGCACCTCAGGCACCCTCTACATCAGCACCGGTGACAAACAAAGGCAAAGGCATAATGGGTGCAAAGGAGGAAGCAGTGAAGGAAAAGTCTGCCCCTGTAACAGAGCAGCAAACAGAGCAGCAAACAGAGCAGCAACAAGGGCAAACTGTCCTACCACAAACTGGGCTTCCAGCAGCTCTAATAATGCAAACACCACCACCTCAAACTGAGCCATTGATTGCCCCAATTTTGCAGACCCCAGCACATGAGGAAAGGGGAACAAAAAGAGATAGAGAAGAGTCCACTCCCCTCAGTGGATCCTCCCACCAGCCAGAAGCCAAAAGGCAAAGAGGAGACTCCCCAGAGGTAGAAGACATTACTAAAGATGTCTTGGACAGTGCAAGAAAAGACAGGGAGGGCAGTCAGCATACAGGTACAAGCTCCTTTCAGCAGGAGCAAACTTTACAGCTCGGTTTGGAGGTGTCCTCTTCTTCCCAACAAAGCAAGAAGCCCAAGAGCACCAAGGCTTCTTTCAAACAAATAAAAGCTCAGAATGAGCTGCTGAGGGCTGAGGTCTACAAGAAATACTTAGATGCAACACCAGCCCAGCAAGAAAGGCTAATGTCGGTATATGACATTCAGCAGGAAAAGATAATCTTTAGCCACTTTAAGCCCAAAGGGCCGCAGCCTAAGACAGCTGCAGATTTTATAAAGACGAGGGTGGAGGTCCTAGCCAAAGATATACATCCTATGGGCCAGATTGAACTCCATAAGCAAGCTGGGGAGATGGTCTATGCAACCTTGGTAGAAAAGGCCACCATGGCCCATGAGCTGAAGGAGTCCCTAAAAAACACCAACACCCAGTTGGATTTTGAGAGAATGTCCTCTCAGGCCAAAGACAATAGAATAAAGTCTCTTGAGGAGATCATCATTGATCTAGGACATGATCCTATTGATCCAATGGGTGTGAAGGCCCTCATGAAGAAGAAAGATGATGACCTGAATGCATTGAAGAAGAGGTTGAAGCTGCAGCCCACAGAGCACCCTCAAACAACAGAACTTCAAAAGCAAAAACAGGCTGAGGACCAACTAGACCTCCTAATGCAGCAAGACCAGAGGATCAGGGAATTGGAGAAAGAGCTGGAAGGAGCACTACAAGATAAACAGGCAGAATCCACTTCCCAAGCTCCTCCAACTACTTCAACAACAACAACAACTTCAGGGGCAGCAGTGGCCCCCACAATAGAAGCAGTAGGAACAGCAGCAGCGCCAGATGCGAGCCCAAGTGTAGAGGAATTGACCAAGGCCGTCAAAGCAATGGAGATCCAGGCAGATGAAATAAAGAAGGCCAAGGAGAAGTTGGCAGAACTGGATGCCAAGTATGACAAGTCCAAAGTGACTGTAGCAGAACAGGGCAGAGAAATAAAGGCTCAAAAGGAAAAGATAAAGGCCTTAGAGAAAGAGCTGAATCTGGAGATTGCTATGGCCGACATAAAAAGAATCCTATGGGCCAAAATTGGCCAATCCATCAAACAGCAATGGAGGTCAATAAAAATAATGCACGAGCAGATGGATTTAATGGGCCAAGCTCAAGTAGAAATTCAGAAGGCCAAGACAATGCTAGGGAACAGAGCAGAGTAGACAAACAGAATGATAGACTTCCTGAACAGGTAAGAAAGGGAGGAATTGGCAGCTATAGGCATTCCCAACAGAACATAAGCTGTCCTCTCTGCCAAGAAGGTACTAACTCTCAGGAACTATATACAAACAGTGGAGAGGAAGTACTATGAGATGCAAGCAGATGTGGAGGAATACAAAGTTAAAATGGGAGTGCTGCAAGCAAAAGGCCTGCCCAACTTACTAAGTGGTGCAGGAAAACTGATCTCTCCAGATCAAATGGCCAACAGAATGGCAACCACTATTGAAAATCAGATTATTGCATCTGGTAGTTCATCTGAACAAACAGGGCCTCCCACAGGACAGAGCTTATATGATAAACTTGAAGGCCTGTTCTTCATTGAGAATGAAGTGAATCACCTGTTTGAAACCCCTCCCAATCTTTATAGACATACAGAGGCCGAGGAAACATTGATAAAGATGCGCAGACATCAAATGCCTAAGGAGGATTGGTGGCAATTCATGCTTCAGATTTTGCCACGATAGCTTCAGTCATTCGGCCACTGCCAGCTCCAGGTCACTACAAGACAAATAACATGAAAAGTGTCAGCAGTTAAAGCAGCTAAAAAGTGACTCATCACACAGACAACGACAGCTATCCAAGTTTCAGACAACACATCTCCAGCCGACTCTAACAGCCATAAAGTCCAAATATCTTCTGACTATTTTGACAGCTGACGCATTAATGAATTACTGCAGCATTCACTCCTTCAGCTACTGCATTCCAGAGATTAGCATATCATAAATGAGATATTAACTCATTCGCTGATATTTTTGATGTAAATTTTGTATATATACTCCCCTGAGTAACTCATAAGGGGTTGGTAATTTTCTCTACGAGACAAATGTATTGTACACTTTCAGAATTATCTAATACAAAGGGCTGGATGAGCTCAATGATTTCCCAAAATATTTGATGTCTGGATGATGCTCCATGTGCTGATGCAGAATTCCTGTGCTGTCTGATGAAATAACAAGTTTTCTCCAAACTCTGTTCTTGTTTTACTTATGTTTGTCAAAATCATACTCATCTTATACTAAGCTAGCAGTAAAAAGAAAGAATAGTGCAGGATTTGTTTCACTACACCTTGTACTCAATTTTTACTACTGTAAATGTTTGTCTTCAGGATTACTATGCACATGAATTCTTAATTGCTCATGTCTATATTGATTCTATAAGTATGAATACTACCTAGAAATTCTTAATTGCTTCTAGGACAATATTCCCCTTGTGTTTCTTCAGCAGTTCACTGCAAGATTCTTCACTGCCTTGCATTAACTGGATACACTCCACTTAATCACTATTATAAAGGTTGTTCTCAGACACTAATCTGGCTCTGCAGCATCACTACAGCAAATCACTCAGCACCTCAAAATAACTAAAGGACCACTGACTCCATAGCCCAATGGACTAGAACACTTCGAAGAATGCATAAGCACCTTGACTGAAATTATCATCCAACCAAAACCTTAAACAAACCTGAACTTATAGCTAGCCTAAAGACACTATCAAAACAGAGACAAATCATAAAGAGAGAGCCCTCTCTGATTACAGTTTGGATAGAAACTGTGGTCCAAAGATTGGTTAGTGGTTACCCCAGCCGTATTCCCTTGGGAGTCATAGGGAACAACCTGGGTGTTAACATAATTGGCGACTCCGCTGGGGACCTCTTAGGATCTTCCAATCTCTATGCATCTCTCAAAGCTACAAATCAAGTCTGAAATCAGTCAGGAGGCCTTCAAAACTGTTTCTGTGTCACATTGACAGCTTTTAGGGAAGATCTTTTTCAGTGAATCTTCATCTCAGCTTTGAAATATATATAGCCATTTCAAAATCTTTATCCAGTCCTTGCAGATATAAAAACTTCCTATAAAATCCTAAAAACAGTTAGAAGTTGGCTCCCAAGAAAAATCCACGGCATACTAGGGCAAACCCTGACCCTAATCCACCCATCATTGTTGATAATCCAAATACTATCCCTAGAAACATTAGGAGGCAGCAAAGGCAGGAGCAACCTGCTGTTTTAACCTCAGATTCAGATCACCCCAGCCTCATCTCTACTCCATGCAAGGTCCTTTTCCGGTCTACCCCTAGTTCCCCTAGTTCACCATCCACATCTCAAAGTCCTCCTCTCACATCTTCACCCACTGCATCTATCCCCTTGAACAACACTCTAGGTGCTGCAACACCTGTTACCCCTGTAGTACACACCGTTCCTTTTATCCCAGTTGCCCCTGTAAATCCCCCAAACCTTGTGAATATGGCTAACAGATATGCACCCTTGCAAATACCAGCTAATGCTGCAGCTCTACCCCAAGATTACCAAACCAAAATCTCATATTTTGACTCCAATGGCCCTTTGACAGTTGTTCAGCATGCCAAAAGGATGCAAGACCATTTTGAGACCTATGAAATAGATGATGACAGTGTGAGAATGAGGATGTTTGTTCAAAGCCTAACTGGGGATGTAAGAACTTGGTTTAGATCCCTGAATGCAAATTCCATCACAACTCCTGATGAACTGTATCAAGCCTTTACTAGCAGATGGGAAAAGAAGAAGGATCCTCTGCACATACTTGGTGAATATGACACTATCAAAAGAGGTCCCCAAGAGACTGTTTTGGAGTATTGTGCAAGATTCAACAATGTATATAACGCAATCCCACAAAATTTAAGACCCCCTCCTGATCTAGCTTTGTACAAATTCCCTGATGGTTTTGACCCTGACATGGCCTATCAGTTAAAGGAAAGAGATCCTCAATCCCTTGCAGAGGCCCAGAGGGTTGCTGTCACAGTGGAAGCTAACCTGATTGCTAAAAGAAACAGAGCAAGGTTGGAAAAGAGAACAGCCTTCAAAGAGGAACCCTCTGCTTTTGATCAAAAGCTGGATGCAATACTCACCGGAATGAAAAGATTGGGTGATAGGGTGGAATCGGTTGAGAGAAAATCATCATGGGAAGCACCACAAAACAACCCTCCTAGGAATCCGAATTTTAGGAGAACTCAAAACCCAGGCACTGGCAAGCCCAATGCTGACCAAGACATAAGACCCCCTTTCCAAGAAAATTATGTAGAAACTTCCACATCACCTGAGCCCAATGAAGATCCTGAGATTAATTTAATGGGTCTAGATGGTGAAAGTCAAGTTTTCTTAACACAAGAAGATCATGAGGATGATGAAACCAAACTGTTCCAAACTAAATCAGGTGAATCCTTTGACTTTAAACAAGGCTATGACACTGCTGTCTATGAAGTCCATAAACAATACAAGCTAAGGAGCAGAACTGTAAATGTAAATCAGCCTGAAAAGGTAAAGGATAATCAGCAGCCTAAAAGAGCCATAGTCACAGAACCTAGTGACAAAACAAATTCACCTGCAGAAGAAGTAATTATTGAAGAGATTACTGAACCATTCTCCTCAAAACAGCAGCCTGTGGCTACTTCATCCTCCCACCTTAATTTAAATGTTACTCCTCGAGAGATGAGTAAAAATGACAAGTCCCAAAATCAAGATAAAAATCAAGAAGAAGATCTAGTGAACAAGGAAAGGACTGTTATCCACAACCCTAAGACCCAATCTGAAAAACCCTTTGACCTAGAAACTGAAATTGGCAAACTAAAAATAGCAATTCCTCTCTCAGAACTAGCCAAGCATGACATCTATAAACAACAGATCAATAAGTCCCTTCAACTCACTAGCAACAAAGATGATGTTAATGTATTGGATGATACCCCAGAATTACTGTTTGGCCTAGAAGTGGTTGGAAAAATAGTAGTCACAGGGGTATTACCTTTTTATGTCAGCCTACATATTCATGATAAAATATTACATAATGCCTCAGGGGCCTCAGGGGCCTCTCACAATCTCATGCCAAAAGCAGTCATGGAGAGATTGAATCTAGATATAACAAGACCATACAAGGACTTGTTTTCCTTTGACTCCAGCCAAGTCAAGTGTTTGGGTCTCATAAAAGATTTATGTGTGTCTCTGGTTCAATACCCAAACAAAACCATCCTAATGGATGTTGTAGTTGCTGATATCCCACCTAAGTATGGGATGCTGTTATCAAGATCATGGGGAGCTAAACTCCAAGGTTCCCTACAATTAGACATGTCATATGCCACCATCTCTGTTTTTGGGCAACCAAAAAGACTATACAGAGAAACACTCATGAAATACATGGTCAGCAGTGAAGAAAAGCCTCAAAATTTTCCCATATATGCTGTCCATTCAGACATAGACTCATACATCCTCTTCAATGACAACACAACTCTCTCAAAAAATGATGTTGAAACCAAAATACTCATACAGGAGGAAGACTTTAATGAAAGAATTACCACCCATGAAACAACAGTCAATCAAATACTAGACACTACTGCTGCTCTAAATATCAATCATACCCAATCAAATGATGAAACTGTCCTAGAAGACAAGCCAGATGAAAAACCAAAACTTCTACTTACATTGCCAGCCCATGAATAGATCATTAAATCTCCTTCCCAACAGGATATTCTATGGTTCCTTGAATTTGATGGCTCAGTCAACAAATTAGGGGCAGGAGCTGGAATTTGGGTACACAATAAAGAAAACAGTCATGCAGAAGGCAGAGCCTATAGATTAAACTTCAGATGTACTAATAACATGGCAGAATATGAAGCTCTTTTACTAGGCCTCAAGTTAGTAAAGTTCTTGCAAGCTGCCAGGGTCTCAATCATGGGTGATTCAGATTTAGTTATCCAACAAGTGAAGGGAAATTTTGTCACCAATGACAAAAGACTAAGGTCTTATAGGCCTGTTGTTGCTTGTCAGGCGGAAAGAGTCGATTGTGCGGACACAACCAACCTCCCTAGGAGCCTAAGACTCTCTAGTGACAAACAAGACAAACAAGAGCAATCCTTCTCTAAACATGCATTTACTATACGGGAAATCAAGTGTTTAGATCCTACCTGTAATCCAACGCTGTTGTAGTAGTCCTGCTCCGCCGATCCGGATGAGCTCCTCCTTCACTTTGAAACCTGCATACACTAACAATCAAACGATTAAATAGCACTTGATAATCTCATAGAATAAAACATATTTAACACATAGACCAAGGAGTACATGAAACAACTCATAAATAACAAGTTATTGAGAAGAATGGACTCATTTGCATTAATAGGTAACAAAAGGAACAAATACAACCTGAGCCTTGGTGTTGTGCAAGTCCCTCCTAGGGTCCATCAAGAGTTCTCCTTTACTTTGACAAAGCTCACCCACTTCCAAATAGAACAAGCAAAGATGGCAATCTCTCCTCACAAGGTTCTAAATGGGAGTCCTAATTCCTGCAGCATTTACCCTTAGAAATGTATAGCTTTCAACCTCCCCTCCTTCTGGCCCAATGGCTGTATTTATAGTGCTCAAGAGGAAGTTAATCAGGTCCACCATCAATGGGATCATCCCCTCTTTGGATGGGATAGCTCCCTTATTGATGGGATAAGTTCCTCTTTGGTAGGAGTGCATGAACCATCTGGAGGCGCTCAATACACGTTGAACAACCTTTTAGAATGCTCTAGAAATGACCACAGGTGACTTTTTAAAGATGAAACTTGCGCATTTTAACCTTTACAGGGGGACGCACCTGCCCCTTTACATACAGAGCGTCCAAAGACGCAACTTTTGTGAACATTGGGTGTGTACCCCCAGGTAAGGTTGAGAGAACCTGCGTCCCCAGAGATAAATACATTTAGAAAGACTTTCTCTCTTTTTTGGAGTTTGACATGGAGAGCAGAGGCATAAGACTTGCCTAAGAGGGTAGCATGACTGTTGATAGAGCCATCCTAACTGTAAATAGTCATGGTGACATTTTTTAGTGTAATAGATTGCCCCCTAAAGTGCGAAGCCTGTAATAGATTAGGGTTTTGTATTATCTAGGAAGGGTGAAGTGCTTTATCATTTCAAGGATTATCTCATGGAGAGCCTGGTCAGAACCTGCAATTTTCAACACAAAATAAATGTATAAGATTATATCATCACTGAGGTAGGCATTCCCATACTCAGATTAAAACTTTAACTAACAGACTAACTACTCTGATACAGGAATGATCTTGTAGTACATCATAATCATAGACTTTTGTAGACACAGTATGGGCGCAGCCATCTGTTTATGATTAGTCTACTTAGATAATGAATACAAAACTCCTTGCAGCCTGGATGGTGGAAACTAGATCCAGGTTCTTCATTTCTACTTCTCGAATTGGTACGATTCTAGCCATGCGAATAAATGAGTTGATGTCGAACATGGTAGAAACCACTTGATTACCAGTCGATGATGTAAACTGTTAACAAGCGTGAGAGAGGCCACCAGTAATGTCAATGGTTCTCAAAGTACCCAGTACAATCCATGAGATGTGAATGAATGAGTTGATGTCGAACATTTCACGGAATCCTTCGATCGAAAGTCAATGATGTAAACTGACGTCAAAGGCGAGAAACCTGCCATTGATGCATGTAGACTTCAAGGTACTGACGATTTCTAAGTCATCTCTCTAGACAATGTGCTGATGTTGATAGAGAGCGACCCGTTGCAGGCAAGCCCACAACACGAAATCATTGTTCAAGTTGAAGAAATGTTGCTGTAAGGACTGACTCAAGGATGGTCAAATGGATGACAAGTATTTTGCAGATGAAAGTTTTGCTTGCAGACCTCTTGAACACATAACGACACAACAGATGGCTTGGTGATAAACGACTCAAAGTTAATCCCTGGAACCCGGCTGAAGACTTTCAAAGTGGTTTGATCAACTGTGAGGTAAAGGATTTCCCAACCCAGGTGAATGAAAAGTGTCGTGTCCAAGAGTGGTAATAAAGTTTCTTCTGAGACAAAAGATAACAAATAGGCTCATTCTTCTCTCTTTTCCCCCACCATTTCTGGCAAGTACCTCTTTATTTTTAACAAGCTTGAGGAGGATAACATATGCTTGATTATAAGCTCATCCTTCGGATGAGTCCAACCTAGTTTTGATTCGAACCCTAGGAAGGAGTGGTTCGTTCCTGTTTGTAATTGAACAGGTCCTTTACTGTGAAATGTTTAACAAGCCCAGTATAGGAGAAACTCGGCGTTTTTCAATTTTAGAGAGTCTTAAAAACTTAAGAAGACTCCAAATTGAATTTTTTCGTAGATTTGTGTCCCTCAAGCCCGAAAAAGTATAAAACAATACTTGGGGGAACCGCTTGATCTTGTGACCAAGGAGTACTTTCATAATTAGTGTCACTGACCTGAAAAGTGAAAAGCGATCAAGGACACGCCGTTTTATTTCCAGTATCAAGTTTGAAACGACAAAAACCCGGCAATCTTTTCCTGATTTTACGGTCAGAAAAGAGCTATAAGGGGACCGTCTTTTAATTCCGTTTTGACGAGTGTAAAAGAAACGCTCGGCAATCTTTTCATATTTTAGGAGTCAGAAAAGAGCTTAAAAGATGACTCTGAGGTGTCACTTTTTCGTAAGTTTTAACGAGTTCGAAAAAATGATAAAAATGTACTCATGGTTTTCACCTTTTCGTAAGTTTTAATGAGTTTGAAAAAATGATAAAAATGTACTCATATGGCCGACTTTCAATTTAATTTACGAGCAGGAAAAGACGGAAAGAACTCGGTATTTTCATTTGTTTTACAAGAATGAAAGATAGCAAAATAATCTCGGGATTTTCATGAGTTTAACGAGTCTTGAAAATAACTGAAATTGACTCAAGATAGGTTTCATTTTTACAAAAGCTTGAAACAAAGAAAAACTATGCTTCAAAGTGGTTTCATTTTTAAACAAGCTTGAAACAGAGAGAAACTGTGCTTGATGTCCCCTAAGCGTAACTTGCTAGAGTGCATGCCCCCCTGCTTCATTTCATTCAACCAGTTGGATGAAATGAAGGTTCATGAACGAGATCGTTTGAAAGACCCGACCTAAAACTGTAAGAAAATTATGCAAAAAACCTAAATAACTAACCTAAAAATACAACTTAACATCTATGAGATCTAGTCAATCTCTCGACTCAAGTAGAGGAGGATTTGTTTCATTTTTTAACGAGCTTGACACAGGAAAAGAACTATGCTCGGATTCGGTTTCATGTTTACGCAAGCTTGAAACGAAAAACTATGCTTGTTACAGTTCACATGCCCCCAGCATAATGGCGCAAAACGAGGTACATGCCCCTCAAGCTTCATTGCATTCAATGAGGTGGATGGAATGAAGCTTTACTTTCAAGATCTTGGAAAGACTTGTGGGAGTTGTTTGATTTTTTAGTGAGGTTGACACAGGAAAAGAACTATCCTCAAAACCCTTGTTTCATTTTTTAACGAGCTTGACACAAGACAAGGAACTATGCTCTAAAAACCTTGATTCATTTTTTAACGAGCTTGACACAAGACAAGGAACTATGCTCATAACTACTCTCTACAATCTACCTAACAAAAACTTTACTCTAAAAACTTTCATTTTTTAACGAGCTTGACACAAGACAAGAAACTATGCTCTAAAATCCTTGATTCATTTTTTAATGAGCTTGACACAAGACAAGGAACTATGCTCATGACTACTCTCGACAATCTACCTACTTAACCTACCCTTGTTTCATTTTTTAACGAGCTTGACACAAGACAAGGAACTATGCTCAAAAATTTCGCATGCCCCCAGTATAATGATGCAAAACGAGGTACATGCCCCCCAGGCTTCATTTCATTCAACCAGATGGATGGAATGAAGGTTTACTTTCAATATTTAACTTGAAAAGGGAGTTGTTTCATTTTTAAGGAGTTTGACACAAGAAAATAACTATCCTCATTCCTGATTCATTTTTTAACGAGGTTGACTCAGTAACAGGAACTATCCTCAAACCCTACTTTCTACAATCTACCTACATATCCTAAAATCTACCTGATTCATTTTTTAATGAGGTTGAATCAGTAAAAGAACTATCCTCATACACACTGATTCATTTTTTAACGAGGTTGACACAGTAAAAGGAACTTTCCTCGTACACACTGATTCATTTTTTAACGAGGTTGACACAGTAAAAGGAACTTTCCTCGTACACACTGATTCATTTTTTAACGAGGTTGACACAGTAAAAGGAACTTTCCTCGTACACACTGATTCATTTTTTAACGAGGTTGACACAGTAAAAGGAACTTTCCTCGTACACACTGATTCATTTTTTAACGAGGTTGACACAGTAAAAGGAACTTTCCTCGTCGCTCACTGATCATGGCTTCCAACTGGAAGGAAGACATGTCAATGGACACACCTTGATCATGGCTTCCAAGAGGTCTTCATCAGAAGGAAGAATACTTCTTTGGAAGGAACACATGTCAAGGGACTCAAAAGGGATAAGAATATCGTGTTCAAGTAATCCCATAGAGTTTTCCATGTCAATTACCGGATCTAAATCAAAGGAAGATGAGCAAACAGTGAGAGGCTCACTGACATCGGTAACTGAAAACATGGGACCAGTTGCCACATAATTAACCCGTGGCAGGGTAGATACCACTTTAGAATCAGGACCATTTAGGGGTGTCATATTATTGGTCGTTGAGACAAGACTAGAGAACGAAAGCTGGTCTACAGTCACAATACTGCCATTGTGAGGGAAAGACATCACGCGAAAGAGTGTCGATACGACAGCTTTCATTGCATAAATGTAGTCTCGCCCAAGGAGTAAATTGAAATCCAAGGGACCCCGAACTACCATAAGATCAATACAGACAGTTTTACCTTCCAAGGTAATGGAAAACTTAGGAAGGATCCCTAAAGGTTCACTAATGGTTATGTTAAAAGCTTTCAGATTCTGCATAATAGGCGCAAGCTGAGGGGAACCCAAAGCTTTCCAAACAGTTGAGGATAAAATACTAACAGAAGCACCTTCATCTACCTGAGTGCGATGTATGTCCCTACCACCAGCCTTGACAATGATTTGGAAAGGGATGGAGGAAGGAAGACGAGGTTCTGTCAGTCTATTCCAATCAAAGGAAAAGACCTCAGTACTTGGAGGGGGTTCTGTAGAAACAGGTGAAATGCCCCCTGGCATAGAAGAATCTGATGTAACAAGAAGAACTTGAGCGGTATGAAGTTCACTCTCTAAATGGAAAGTGGGATCGACCGAATGTGAAAATGAATCAACCACTTGATCAACTAATGGATCATCAACCTGAGTGACATGAGTTTCACTCTCCAATGGAAGAGTGTGATCGAATGAATGTGAAATTGAATCAACCACTCCGTCAGTTGACGGTGGGTTGGGAGAAAGTTTACGGTAACCAGTTGGAAATTCTTGCTGTGGAATAATAAGGTTTTCCAACAATGTTGAGGCTTCATCCATGTGAGGGCAAATGTGAGTTTGATGACTCCCTTTGCATAACTTACAAGGAAACCTAACTTTACCCTTTTTCCCAGGAACCTGACTATCACTGGTTGATGGATCAATGGAAAGTTGATGAGATTTTTCTAACCATACTTCCAAGACCTTTGGAATACCAGGACAATTGACCAGGAAGTGGTCACCCTTACAAAGCCTGCAAGGGTATTTGGGTTTACGATGCATGTCAGAGTTTTCCTCAACACAACTAACACTTATAGTCGTGGTTGATTGGTTGACTTCTTTCTTATCTTGCTTCTTCTTCTTCTTCTTCTTCTTCTTCCCTTTCTTCTTCTTCTTAGCCTCCTGGTTACTAGCATCAAGGCTTTTACCAGGCGAAGAGGAAGAAATGGAGGAATAAAAATTAGGCGAAGAAGGTAAAGGGTCAACAGAAGGTTGGTGATGTTGAGATGGTGAACTCTGTTGAGGTGAAGCATCCGGTTGAGATGGAACAATTGGAGTATTTTGGGCCAACGAAGTTGAAAATAACCATATCGGTAAACCTATTGTAAATCCAGGTAATGACAAAGTAGCCATATAAGGAGGACCAACATTTCCAAAGTAAGGAAAAGTACTAGGATTCTCGTTAGGAGGGGTTCCTAGGTTGATAAATTCCGGAACATTTGCCATTATATTCAACTTCTGTGAATTTTATTAACAATTTTAAAACTAAAATTAATAATTCACAATTCACACCTAACAATTAAAATTCACAATTCACACCTATGGTCTCTAAAAGTAAAAACAAACAAATTAACACGCGCTATCAAATATAGGAGTCAAACCACACACAAACAGTAGCCTTCCGGACCGAAAACACTAGTTGGTGATGAAACCCAACATCGCCGAATTCAGTACAGAAGTGGTGGGTGGAACAGTTACCCCGGCAACCTGCTTAATGAATAGACTGGACCAAGTTCCTCCACTTTAACCGTCTCGAGTGAAGTGAACCCCCCAGAAAATCCAAGTGAGTCTAGCCGACGTCTGCTCCAGGTACAGTGGGATCTTCCCTCCACCGTCACCTCGGTAGAATCCTAAAGATAATGGTCACTAAGGTTACCAACAGAAACAAATGCACCTGGGGGAACAGTCTACACTCCGACAGCACGCAAGGGCAGAGTATCAAGCTCAATCCCCTTGCCGGCTCCTTGACAATAATCCAAGGTTTACCGAAAAGTGACCTCTGGCTCCTCGACAATGGTTAATCTGAGGTTTACCGTTTGTAATACGTGCGTGTCTGGCGTCGTTCCCAACGAGGGAGGATTGATCCCCTCACTGGTTCGGACACGAGCTCGTGCTTCTCCTTTAAGAGGAGCTTTCCCAGAGTATAAATGTAACAGTTGGATTTATCTTACCACAAGATGAGCTACTTGTTTGGTTTTGCTGTCTTGGAGAGTTAATTACTCTCCTACTCCAAGACACTAGCCTAAGCTATGTTGGTGTATCAGAGCCCTAGAAATGTAAACATCACTAGATGAATTTTAATTAAGCGTTGTGTTATTAAGGCTGTTATTACTCAAAGGGGTAAATGGAGATGAAACCAATGGTGTTATGACCCGACTCAACTGAATGCAATCAAATATGATAATGTAATCTTTTCAATTTGATGAATCCTAACTAAAGTAAGGAGAGAGTTTCCATTCACTTCCGACAATGCAAAAAATTGATCACTAAGAGAAAATATAACAAATTCTCTAATGCACTAATTTGATCAAGAAAAACTAATGCAAATCAATTCCAAACCATTTTTTTATTTTTATTGTTTGTGTAAATTCAAATCAAAGAAAGCTGATCTAAATCTACAATTGATTTTTTAGAATGTAAACTATGCACAATACACTTGAAAAGTATGCAAATGTAATCTATGCACAATTTTCATTCATATTCTGAAAATGAGAATTCTAATTATGCAAATGTGATCTATGCAAGAGAATCCTCAAACGCAAGATGATTCTAATGTGATCTAAGAACCAATCAAGTGCAAGCCGAGAAAATTGGGTAAGAGTTCCAAAGATCATAAAATAAAAACACTCAAAGGCGATTAACACTCATACACAATTTAGCCCCCCCCCGACGAATGAGGGAGAATTTTTTTTTGAAAAAACAAAAGCAAAAAGATGCAAAATTGTGAAAAGACTGAGACAAACCTCCAAGTAATGACCAAAGGAAAACAAATTAAGAATTTCTCAAAAAAGAGACTCAAAACACCCAATTGATGAAAGCTTAGAGCAGGAATGCAAATGAAACAAGCTTAGGTGAAGATTTATGGCCGAAAACCAGTGGATCTGGGCAGAAAAAACTAAGAAAAAGCAAAATCTAAGAGAAAAAATGCAAAAAATGGAAATTTCTTAATTTTTAGCAGGGGACGCAGGCAACCAGTTAAGCCAGGTGCGGGCCCGCTCTGTGCACACAGCGACAGTGCGTCCAGGGACGCACTGTGCAATACTCAGAGGGTGCGTCCTACTGGAAAATTCAAGAAAAACTAAATTGAATCTAACCCTAAGCTAACCCACCCAAAAACAAAGTCACAGAACCAAAAACCAGAAAAGAAATGACTTTTCTCAAATCAAAGTTGCATACAAAGGAAAAGACTTTCACATCAATGGAGTCCCCAGTGGAGTCGCCAATTTGTCAGGCGGAAAGAGTCGATTGTGCGGACACAACCAACCTCCCTAGGAGCCTAAGAATCTCTAGTGACAAACAAGACAAACAAGAGCAATCCTTCTCTAAACATGCATTTACTATACGGGAAATCAAGTGTTTAGATCCTACCTGTAATCCAACGCTGTTGTAGCAGTCCAGCTCCGCTGATCCGGATGAGCTCCTCCTTCACTTTGAAACCTGCATACACTAACAATCAAACGATTAAATAGCACTTGATAATCTCATAGAATAAAACATATTTAACACATAGACCAAGGAGTACATGAAACAACTCATAAATAAGAAGTTATTGAGAAGAATGGACTCATTTGCATTAATAGGTAACAAAAGGAACAAATACAACCTGAGCCTTGGTGTTGTGCAAGTCCCTCCCAGGGTCCATCAAGAGTTCTCCTTTACTTTGACAAAGCTCACCCACTTCCAAATAGAACAAGCAAAGATGGCAATCTCTCCTCACAAGGTTCTAAATGGGAGTCCTAATTCCTGCAGCATTTACCCTTAGAAATGTATAGCTTTCAACCTCCCCTCCTTCTGGCCCAATGGCTGTATTTATAGTTCTCAAGAGGAAGTTAATCAGGTCCACCATCAATGGGATCATCCCCTCTTTGGATGGGATAGCTCCCTTATTGATGGGATAAGTTCCTCTTTGGTAGGAGTGCATGAACCATCTGGAGGCGCTCAATACACGTCGAAAAACCTTCTAGAATGCTCTAGAAATGACCACAAGTGACTTTTTAAAGATGAAACTTGCGCATTTTAACCTTTACAGGGGGACGCACCTGCCCCTTTACATACAGAGCATCCAAAGACGCAACTTTTGTGAACATTGGGTGCGTACCCGCAGGTAAGGTTGAGAGAACCTGCATCCCCAGAGATAAATACATTTAGAAAGACTTTCTCTCTTTTTTGGAGTTTGACATGGAGAGCAGAGGCATAAGACTTGCCTAAGAGGGTAGCATGACTGTTGATAGAGCCATCCTAACTGTAAATAGTCACGGTGACATTTTTTAGTGTAACATTGCTGAAGTACTAAACTTTTTCTCTGAATTCCAAATCACTAAAATTCCTAGAACCCACAACCTGCATGCTCATAGTTTGGCCACATTTGCTAGTACTTGAAAATTACCATTGGAACCTAACATTTGTTTCACAGCTGAGATAAAACATAGACCCTCCATTCCAAACAATGTTAAAGATTGGCAAGTATTTGAGGATGATATGAAAATAAACAATTTTTTAACGCTTCAACAGGAGTTTGCAGGATTAAATATTGACACTGACAGAGCAAGTCAATCACAAATACTTGAAAGAGCAAGTCCATCACAAATACAGTTTGAACAGACCAACTACCCAATATCACCTAGAACAACAAAACAAATGCTAAATCCAACTATTTTCAACAAGGAAAACATTCAGCAAATTCACCAAATCAGTTGTGAAGAGGTGCCCAATGCTGAAGCTGAAATCATTGAGCTGAAAGACAATTTTCTTCCAACAGGCCTGACTCCATTAGAGGACATTTTTGATTCAAATGATATTCCCAGAAAACCAAAAATGCAGCCCTTAAATGCAGCCATCGAAGAATGCAACATTGGTACCATTGACAAACCCAAAATAATAAAATTGTCTGCATCTTTACCTCCTGATCAAAGGCCTAAATACATTGACCTCTTTAAAGAGTTCCAGGATGTCTTTGCATGGAGTTATGAGGATCTAAAGTCCTACGATACCTCTGTTATCCAGCATACTATCCCTCTCAAGCCTGATCAAAAGCCCTTTAAACAAAAATTGAGGAGAATCAATCCTATGCTTCTCCCAACAATGGAACAGGAGGTACAGAAAATGTTCAAGGCAGGCATCATAGCACCTATTAGATTCTCTGAGTGGATCTCAAACTTAGTCCCTACAAGAAAGAAAACTGGTGAAATAAGGCTGTGTGTGGATCTAAGAAATCTGAACCAAGTATCCCTCAAAGACAACTATCCCTTACCCAAGATGGATCACATTCTCCAAAGAGTAGTAGGGGCCTCAAGGATCTCATTACTTGATGGATTCTCAGGATTTAATCAAATCTTAGTACACCCTGATGATCAAGACAAAACTACATTTACAACCCCATGGGGAACTTTCAAATATGTAAAAATGCCTTTTGGATTGAAAAATGCAGGGGCAACATTTCAAAGAGCAATGGATATTGCTTTTGCCAAGGAGATTCATGAATTTTTAGTCATCTACTTAGATGACCTCACACCTTTTTCAAAATCTGACCAAGAACATTTAAAACACTTGAGGCAGATTTTCTTAACATGTAGGAAATATGGAATTTCCTTGAATCCCAAGAAATCCCTATTTGGTTTGGAAGAAGGTAAGCTACTAGGACATATCATTTCAAAAGATGGCATTAGAATTGATCCAGACAGGATACAAGCTATCCTACAAATGCCCCACCCAAGAAATATCAAAGAATTGCAGGGTTTTTTGGGAAAAATCAATTTCTTGAGAAGGTTTATCCCAAACTTAGCAGAACTAATCAGATTACTAAATAACATGCAAAATAAAGATTCAAAGGTAAAGTGGACAGTTGAAGCAAATCAAGCCTTTGAAGGTATAAAGTTGGCTCTTACCCAAACCCCGGTCTTGACTAATCCTCAATTTGTCAGAGAATTTATCATTTTTTCTTTTGCGTCCCAGCATACTATTGCTGCTGTTTTGTTGCAGAAAGATGACCAAGGAAATGAGAAGCCAATTGCTTTCTTTAGCAGAGCTCTTAGAGATGCACCTTTAAAATATCAAATCATGGAAAAGCAAGCTTATGCTTTGGTCAAAGCCATCAAAGACTTTAGGATTTACATCCTTTATTCACATGTTATAGCATATGTGCCAAGTCCTATTGTAAAAGACATACTCACTCAAGAAAACCTAGAGGGCAGAAGAGGAAAATGGATTGCCAACATCTTGGAATTTGATATTGAGATAAAACCTACAAAGCTAATAAAAGGGCAAGGTTTGGCCAAACTAATGACAGAAGCAAACTTCCAAGCCCTAGACATTAACCAGCTGGACAGTGAACCAGAGCTGGCGACTCCAAAGATCAATGCAGCCTTTGAACAATCCCCTTGGTACTCTGACATATGTTATGTATTGCAAAACCTGTGTGCTCCCCCAGGATTGTCCAGAACTAAATGTAGGTTCTTGAAAATGAAAGCTTCTAAATTTTGTGTTATGGATGGGAATTTATTTTGGAGAAACCATGAAGGAATATTGCTAAACTACCTAATTGAGAATGAAACTGACAATATCATAAAAGAATTTCATGCAGGTGACTGTGGTGGACACTTGTACTGGAAGTCCACTGTGGATAAAATACTAAGGGCTGGTTACTACTGGCCCACCATGTTCTCTGATGTCAAGAAATTCACCACCTCATGTCATAAGTGTCAAGTATTTGAGGGAAATGGAAAGTTATTGCCACTTCCCTTAAGACCTATTGCAACAGAGAGACCTTTTCAACAATGGGGCTTGGATTTCATTGGGGAAATTCATCCCTCATCTTCAGGCCAACATAGATGGATCTTAACAGCCACAGACTACTTTACCAAGTGGATTGAAGCTGTTCCATGCAGACAAGCAAATGATTCCACTATCATTCAGTTCTTGGAGAACAACATATTGGCTAGATTTGGCTGCCCTGAAAAAATAATAACAGACAATGCCGCTGCTTTCAGATCCAAGAAGATGGTGAACTTTTGCCATAAATTTCACATTACCTTGGGCCATTCTACTGCATACTATCCCCAAGGAAATGGCCTTGCTGAGTCATCAAATAAAAGCCTGATGAACATTATAAAGAAAGTGCTAGAAGAGAATAAAAAGAATTGGCATAAGAAGCTTGTGAATGCTCTATGGGCAGATAGACTAACAACCAAGAGATCAATTGGGACCAGCCCATATGAGTTGGTTTATGGATTAGAAGCCAAATTCCCTTCATCACTAGGGGTGCCTGTTATGAAACTTCTTCAAGAAAGCCAAGCTGAACCAAATGATATGCAAAAAAGGATCAATCAAATAATATGTTTACAGCAAACTAGAGATCAAGTTTTCAGCAGAGTTCAAGTTCTACAAGAAAAATTAAAGAAGGTCTTTGATAGGAGAACTAAGGCAGAAGATTTCAACATTGGTGACAAAGTCCTCAAGTGGGATTAAAGAAGAGAGGATAAGGGAAAACATGGAAAATTTGATTCCCTTTGGAGAGGACCATTTGCTGTCCAAGCAGTACAAGGAAACAACACTTATTTCCTTAAGAGTCTTAATGAAACTGATTTGGGTGAAGGTCCTGTGAATGGCAGGATGCTCAAGCACTATTTTGACTACCACCCATAAGTGCAGCATGAGTTTTCCCTTGTACATATCCAGATGTATATATTATTTCCTGTTAAGATGTAAAATGCAGTTTTTCAAGTTTTCTTAACTACTAGCAAAAGGTAAATAGGATCAAGAAGTCTACCAAGAAGGGAAGTACAAAATTTTGACATTTCAAAGCATCAAGCTTCAAAATTTTGATAAAGGAAATCAATGGGCCAAGGCATTCTGACCTGCTGTTCTTGGTCTTTCGAGTGAAAAACCATCCCCATGTGGAGCCACTGTTAGCTACCTATACCAATAGGTTTCATATTTCATGATTGACAATGAAAAGTTCCAAATATGCTCTGCTTTGATCATGCAAAGATCACATATTTCCTAGAGAAAACAATCTGTGTATATAGCTTGATGTTGTCTCAATTTCGATGGATGGTCCAACAGCCTAATCTGGATCATGCCATGTTTTAAATTTTCAGTTGTAGAAAAGAGAAAGAAGTCTGTCCAAACTATTTAATCTTGGCAGACAAGTAGTTTAGGTAGAGAAAAAAGGCTCCCAACTGCTTAATCTGGAACCTTGGAAGAAATAAGGGTAGAAGTAGATAGAAAATCAAAAGAAAAAGCCAGAGAAAAGAAAAGGCAAGCAAGGGTCTACAAGTCTAAGTGCACCCTCCAAGAAGAAACAAAAAATGCTAGGCAAGTAAGATGGGTAGGCAGATGGGGTTGCAGAAGTGTCATTCCTTGCAAATTGAAGATGAGCTAGCCTATTTCACAAAGCAAAGTCAATAGATTGAGAGGTCCTTCTTCTCTATCAGGTGGCAGCAAAGCAAAGAAGCATGTCTAACCTCCCTTCTTCCCCTATTCCCATTCATAACTAACATCCCATCATCAGTCGAGATTCATGGAAGAATTCATGGTTTTATGGGGGTTTTTAGCCCCTTAAAAGCCACACTTCTTGTCTAAAAATGTTTTTATTTTGATCTACTCCTACAACTAAGTGGTTTTCAAATAAACCTGGTCATTTCACTCCTCATTCACCTCTTCTATCCATATTTAACCCCTAACTCTATTATCTAAGTCCCCTATGCTCCCCTTTCCCTACTATAATAACACTATGGTGTATAAACCCCCAAGCATTCTATAAATATCCTCCTTTTAGCATTATAGCTAAATAGGTTTGTCTAAGGGAGACTTTAGTCCTCCTGGGACTATGCTCAACCCTGTCAAGGGATTACTCTAACCCCTCGTTAGGAGTAATAACCTCTCTATATGCCCTAACCTCACCGCTGCTAAAACCCTCCATAAACCCTTTTTTCACAAATTAACCCAAAAACCCCAAAAAACTCACGAAAACCCTCAATCCTAAAGTTTTCTGCCAAAAGTATTTAATTGAATATTTAAATAAACCAGCGGCCCCCCCCCCAACCTGCACGATCCGTCGGAGGACCCGCCAGCCGTCCGATCTCTGCCGCCCAGATCTAACGGTGGGCGGTCATTTTCGCTCCCCGACCTGCCGACCTTTAGCGTCCGGGGAAAGCGGTTTTCCACCCCGTACAAGGGACGCGTGGCAGGCGGTGGGGTTTTTCGGAGCCCCCTCCCAGATACCGCCTTTGCGCAAAGGTGGTGCGGGGAACCCGCTTACCACCATCCCGTTACCGCCTCCCCCTTGCGTCATGCTTGCGTCATCCTGACGCAGCGCCCTTCCCGGCCCCTGCGCCGTGTGGCCCTCCACGTAACCTTGCCACCCTATCCACCCGCCACTGTGTCCTGCCACCCTAGCCTACACCTCAGTAGCCACGTCACCTCCGTACCCGGGCCTGCCATGACATCATGCTGACGTCATCGGCGGAAAGGCGCCAATTACCTTATTTCTCCGAATTTTATCGTTAAAGTCATGTTTTGAGGCATTTTCAATGTCATTTTCGCGTGAAGAAGGAGATAGCCGTTGTAGCTGCCAAAGTGACTCCAGACCTCCAAATTCAAATTGCTTTCGCTCAGACTCATCACTTCAACCTTCAGAGTTCGGCCCGCAAGCTGTCTAAGCATTCTGTCCAGGTATTCACCGTAATTCCTCTGTTTGGCCCATGCTTACCAATTCTCTGTAAATTGCCATTAGAATACCTGTTGAAATTCATATAAGCTCTACACCTATTACCTAAAGTAAGCCAAGGCAATCTGCATTGCCCCAGCTCTGTAATTCGACATAGAAACAGTCAATTTGCGGGTAAAAACTGTGAAATTACCTTTGAAGCGCCCAGCATTTTTCCCTTTTGCCGGGTGAACACACCAGC
Source organism: Pinus tabuliformis (assembly GCA_031772625.1). Classification (NCBI taxonomy): domain Eukaryota; kingdom Viridiplantae; phylum Streptophyta; class Pinopsida; order Pinales; family Pinaceae; genus Pinus; species Pinus tabuliformis. Next base: position 1,187,855,275 of record CM062807.1, on the reverse strand, counting down.
TGCAGCCTTTCACCTAAATAATTCCTCTTACCCTCTGCAAATTGCCCTGAGCATTTCACAATCCCTCTGAACTTGTCAAAAAACTGCAGAAACAAGACTGTGTGTTTTTCATTATAAAACACAGTTCAGGCGTTGACTACAATTGACCTGGCATTTTGAGCTCTTAAAACTTTGCAAGCCATTAACTCCTTTTTACTCAAAATCAAATCATATAATGGCTGCTTCTGCATCCTCATCCCTCAGTGTGGCTCCATTAAATCCACCAAATAAAGAGCTGGAGGCCTTGGCATTTGCTGGCAAGGACTATCTTATAGAAGACTTTGAGGGTAGCAGGGACTTCTTGCAGACCTTCTGTCAATTGAGAGAGGACTATAAGGATGGTCATGGTACACATGGGATATGGGAGTCAAACCTACCATACTATTGTCTCCCAGCTGTAAATGTCTTCCCTGAAATCATTCACCTATGTGCTGAAAACTATGATGTGCAGCACAGAGCTATTAGCACTCCATCTGGGAGGATCCTTTTTTACATTAATGCTGAGTCCATCAACAAAATGTTACATTTTGATCAGACAGAGTTGCTGATCCCGTTTTCCATGAACTATTTTCTGGAGACTGGTGAAAAGATGACCAGTGAGGAGATTCAAAAGGTCACCAGGACATTCATGAGACCTGAGTGCCAGCCTACAGGGCCACCTCCCTACCTGGATGTCCATTTCAATGATGTAGGCAGGCTTTTACTGGACATGATTGCCTATGTGTTGCGATACAAAAATAGTGAGTATGTGGATAAAACAATGCTGGTATTGCTATCTGCTTACAGCCCACGCCAACCCCCTGCCCGCAAATATAACTTTGCTAAGTTCATAGCTAACAAGATTCATGATCAGTTGAGCAGAGTGGACAGACAGGGGGTCTTCAAGTACTCGGCCTATATTTACCACCTGTTCATGTACTATCATTCTGAAGCCTTCCCATGCTACATCAGAAAGCTGGATCACAAAGGGGAAAGAAGATCTGTCATCTTCTGGACCTCTGTCTATCACAAAGTCACAAATTCACCCTATACCTACTGTGAATTTGTTGACCAATTTGTATACCCAGTCTCTTGCCTATTGATAAGGTCCCCTCCTCCCAGAATATCAAATGAGATAAAGAAAGCTCTGCAGCTTTCCAAAAAATATAAAATAGGTGACTGGTACCTATATGAGAACCATACTGTCATTAGGATCTACGGCTGTGAGCTCTGTCCATACAGGCTCCCAAAATATGTACCTATGAGGTTATTTGCCTTGGAATATTACAGGCAGTTGATTCAGTCCGACCTCACCCATTTCCACAGCGCCAAAAAGAAGGCCCACCTCAAGTTTAAACACCAGTTGGGCCCCAGGTGGGAAGATGCAGACCTAGTCCTTAAGGATAAATACAAGCTGTCCTATAGTTTTCGGTGGGTCCATTATGACCCTGAAGGTTTCATCACTGCTAGGAGAAACAAGTATAGGCTTATAGGCATTAAGCATTGCCAGTACCCACACATTGAAAAATATGCCAACCTGCAAGAATGGCAGATGGATACTCTAGTTGAAAATTTAACTGAGGAAGAGACAATGCTAAAGAATAGGAGGGAGCTTGAAAAAACTATTGACCTAGACTATGTGCAGCAGGTACCTTTCAGACCGCCTTATTCAGTGGGAGAAGGGACCTCGGCCACAAGGACTGCACCACAGGCACCCTCTACATCAGCACCGGTGACAGACAAAGGCAAAGGCATAATGGATGCAGAGGAGGAAGCAGTGAAGGAAAAGTCTGCCCCTGTAACAAAGCAGCAAACAGAGCAGCAGCAAGGGCAAACTGTCCTACCACAAACTGGGCTGCCAGCAGCTCCAATAATGCAAACACCACCACCTCAAACTGAGACATTGATTGCCCCAATTTTGCAGACCCCAGCACATGAGGAAAGGGTAACAAAAACAGATAGAGAAGAGTCCACTCCCCTCAGTGGGTCCTCCCACCAGCCAGAAGCCAAAAGGCAAAGAGCAGACTCCCCAGAGGTAGAAGACATTACTGAAGATGTCTTGGACAGTGCAAGAAAAGACAGGGAGGGCAGTCAGCATACAGGTACAAGCTCCTTTCAGCAGGAGCAAACTTTACAGCTCGGTTTGGAGGTGTCCTCTTATTCCCAACAAAGCAAGAAGCCCAAGAGCACCGGCTTCTTTCAAACAAATAAAAGCTCAGAATGAGCTGCTGAGGGCTGAGGTCTACAAGCAATTCATAGATGCAACACCAGCCCAGCAAGAAAGGCTAATGTCGGTATATGACATTCAGCAGGAAAAGATAATCTTCAGCCACTTTAAGCCCAAAGGGCCGCAGCCTAAGACAGCTGCAGATTTTATAAAGACGAGGGTGGAGGTCCTAGCCAGAGATATACATCCTATGGACCAGATTGAACTCCATAAGCAAGTTGGGGAGATGGTCTATGCAACCTTGGTAGAAAAGGCCACCATGGCCCATGAGCTGAAGGAGTCCCTAAAAAACACCAACACCCAGTTGGATTTTGAGAGAATGTCCTCTCAGGCCAAAGACAATGGAATAAAGTCTCTTGAGGAGATCATCATTGATCTAGGACATGATCCTAGTGATCCAACGGGTGTGAAGGCCCTCATGAAGAAGAAAGATGATGATCTGAATGCATTGAAGAAGAGGTTGAAGCTGCAGCCCACAGAGCACCCTCAAACAGCAGAACTTCAAAAGCAAAAACAGGCTGAGGACCAACTAGACCTCCTAATGCAGCAAGACCAGAGGATCAGGGAATTGGAGAAAGAGCTGGAAGGAGCACTACAAGATAAATAGGCAGAATCCACTTCCCAAGCTCCTCCAACTACTTCAACAACAACAACAACTTCAGGGGCAGCAGTGGCCCCCACAACAGAAGCAGCAGGAACAGCAGCAGCTCCAGATGCCAGCCCAAGTGTAGAGGAATTGACCAAGGCCGTCAAAGCAATGGAGATCCAGGTAGATGAAATAAAGAAGGCCAAGGAGAAGTTGGCAGAACTGGATGCCAAGTATGACAAGTCCAAAGTGACTGTAGCAAAACAGGGCAGAGAAATAAAGGCCCAAAAGGAAAAGATAAAGGCCTTAGAGAAAGAGCCGAATCTGGAGATTGCTATGGCCGACATAAAAAGAATCCTATGGGCCAAAATTGGCCAATCCATCAAACAACAATGGAGGTCAATAAAAATAATGCACAAGTAGATGGATTTAATGGGCCAAGCTCAAGCAGAAATTCAGAAGGCCAAGACAATGCTAGGGAACAGAGCAGAGCAGGCAAACAGAATGATAGACTTCCTGAACAGGCAAGAAAGGGAGGAATTGGCAGCTATAGGCATTCCCAACAGAACAAAAGCTGTCCTCTCTGCCAAGAAGGTACTAACTCTCAGGAACTATATACAAACAGTGGAGAGGAAGTACTATGAGATGCAAGCAGATGTGGAGGAATACAAAGTTAAAATGGGAGTGCTGCAAGCAAAAGGCCTGCCCAGCTTACTAAGTGGTGCAGGAAAACTGATCTCTCCAGATCAAATGGCCAACAGAATGGCAACCACTATTGAAAATCAGATTATTGCATCTGGCAGTTCATCTGAACAAACAGGGCCTCCCACAGGACAAAGCTTATATGATAAACTTGAAGGCCTGTTCTTCATTGAGAATGAAGTGAATCACCTGTTTGAAACCCCTCCCAATCTTTATAGACATACAGAGGCCGAGGAAACATTGATAAAGATGCGCAGACATCAAATGCCTAAGGAGGATTGGTGGCAATTCATGCTTCAGATTTTGCCACGATAGCTTCAGTCATTCGGCCACTGCCAGCTCCAGGTCACTACAAGAAAAATAACATGACAAGTGTCAGCAGTTAAAGCAGCTAAAAAGTGACTCATCACACAGAGAACGACAGCTATCCAAGTTTCAGACAACACATCTCCAGCCGACTTTAACAGCCATAAAGTCCAAATATCTTCTGACTATTTTGACAGCTGAGGCATTAATGAATTACTGCAGCATTCACTCCTTCAACTACTGCATTCCAGAGATTAGCATATCATAAATGATATATTAACTCATTCGCTGATATTTTTGATGTAAATTTTGTATATATACTCCCCTGAGTAACTCATAAGGGGTTGGTAATTTTCTCTACGAGACAAATGTATTGTACACTTTCAGAATTATCTAATACAAAGGGCTGGATGAGCTCAATGATTTCCCAAAGTATTTGATGTCTGGATGATGCTCCATGTGCTGATGCAGAATTCCTGTGCTGTCTGATGAAATAACAAGTTTTCTCCAAACTATGTTCTTGTTTTACTTAGGTTTGTCAAAATCATACTCATCTTATACTAAGCTAGCAGTAAAAAGAAAGAATAGTGCAGGATTTGTTTCACTACACCTTGTACTCAATTTTTACTACTGTAAATGTTTGTCTTCGGGATTACTATGCACATGAATTCTTAATTGCTCATGTCTATATTGATTCTATAAGTATGAATACTACCTAGAAATTCTTAATTGCTTCTAGGACAATATTCCCCTTGTGTTTCTTCAGTAGTTCACTGCAAGATTCTTCACTGCCTTGCATTAACTGGATACACTCCACTTAATCACTATTATAAAGGTTGTTCTCAGACACTAATCTGGCTCTGTAGCATCACTACAGCAAATCACTCAGCACCTCAAAATAACTAAAGGATCACTGACTCCATAGCCCAATGGACTAGAACACTTCGGAGAATGCATAAGCACCTTGACTGAAATTATCATCCAACCAAAACCTTAAACAAACCTGAACTTATAGCTAGCCTAAAAACACTATCAAAACAGAGACAAATCATAAAGAGAGAGCCCTCTCTGATTACAGTTTGGCTAGAAACTGTGGTCCAAAGATTGGTTAGTGGTTACCCCGGCCGTATTCCCTTGGGAGTCATAGGGAACAACCTGGGTGTTAACAAAAAGGACTAATGAAAAACTTGGCAAGTTTGAACCTAGAGCAGACGAAGGCATTCTCCTTGGTTACTCTTCCCGAAGTAAAGGATATAAGTGTTATAATAAAAGACTTGGGAAAATTGTTGAAAGTATTGATGTTGTGGTTGATGAAGCAGGCAAAAATCCAAAGCAGGTAAAAACCGAAGATTATGAAGAAGATGAGGATTATCCTTCCACATCAAATCAGACTAATTTTGAAGAAGAAACCAATGAAGCACCAGAAGAACAGATAACAGTAGAAGAAAAGACTCCATCCAGGTATGTTCAGAAAAATCATCCAGAGACTCAAATTTTGGGACAAAAAGAGGCAGGTGTGCAGACAAGAAGAACTATTACAGAAGCTTCAAGCTATCTAGCATTGCTTTCCACCATCGAACCTCAAAATGTACATGAAGCATGCAAAGATGAATGTTGGGTCAAGGCCATGAATGAAGAGCTTGAGCAAATTGAAAAGAATAATACTTGGGAATTAGTTCCTAGACCTCATGATAAGAATATCATAGGAACCAAATGGATATTCAAAAACAAGCTAAATGAAAATGGAGAATTTATTAGAAACAAGGCTAGAATTGTTTGTCAAGGATATGCTCAACAAGAAGGTATAGATTTTGAAGAAACTTTTGCACCTGTTGCTAGACTTGAAGCCATAAGAATGTTCCTTGCTCTTTCTAGATTTCAGAACTTCAAAGTATACCAAATTGATGTAAAATCTGCCTTTCTTAATGGAGACTTAGAAGAAGAAGTATATATTGAACAACCAGATGGTTTCATCCTTGGAAATGATCCAAAACTTGTATGCAGACTCAGAAAGGCTCTCTATGGTCTAAAACAAGCTCCAAGGGCCTGGTATTGCCGTCTTGACAAATACCTCCATCAACAAGGTTTTTTAAAAGGATCAACTGATAGCAATCTTCATACAAAGATTGACAATGATAAATTGCTAATACTTGTTGTGTATGTTGATGATATCATTTTTGGTAGCAATGAAGAAGCCATGAGTCAAAACTTTACTTTGGTAATGTAGAAAGAATTTGAAATGTCCCTGCTTGGTGAGCTCACATATTTTCTCGGTTTACAAGTTCAACAAAATAAAGATGGTATTTTTCTATCACAAACCAAGTATCTCAAGAAGATCTTAAAAAAATATGGCATGGAAGATTCTAAACCAGTATGTACCCCTATGGTAACAGGATGCAGTCTCAGTTCAAATGATGAATGAGCAGTATTACATCAACCAACCTACAGATCTATGATTGGCAGTCTGCTTTATCTAATAGGTACCTGACTAGACATCATGCATGCAGTAGGAATAGTTGGAAGATTCCAAGTGAATCCAAAGGAATCAGATCTTCAGGCAGTCAAACGGATTTTCAAATATCTTCAAGGAACACAGAACTTTGGTTTATGGTATCCTAGAGATATAGATCTTACACTTCATGCATATACAAATGCAGATTGGGTGGGAAGCGTGGATGACAGAAAAAGAACTAGTGGTGGTGCATTCTATATGGGTTCTAGATTAGTGTCTTGGTTTAGCAAGAAACAAAGTTCAATTGCATTATCTATAGTTGAAGCAAAATATGTGGCTGCTGCATCTTGTTGCATACAACACCTTTGGATGATGCAAATATTGCAAGACATTCAGATCACATGTAGTCCACCCATCTCCATTCTATGTGATAATACAAGTGCAATCAATATTTCAAAGAATCCAGTCATGCATTCCAAGACCAAGCACATACCTATCAGATATCATTTTCTCCGTGAACAAGTGCTTGAACAAAAGGTCAAATTGGAGTATGTTCCCTTTAAGGAACAGGTTGCTGATATATTCACCAAACTACTTCCGAAAGAGACATTTGAATATCTCATACAGAAGCTGGGAGTAGTTGATGCATCATCTTGCTATTGAAACTTATCTGTTTCAGAGAAAAGTGGTTGTACGCAAGTTTCATGAAGCGTATCCACGTACATACACCGTTTGTTGTGGATACAGTCGCATATATTTTGGTTTGAAGAAAAAAGTGGGCCAGACTCGGGATAAAAAGAGTCTGATATGGGTCATGCAGTGATCATCTGGCACAGGTTTAGGGGGAGCATATACTTCTAATAATGCATTGTTGGCATTATCTTAGAAGATCTTGTTACAAATTCACAGTTGATTTTGATTAAGGTGGAACATGCGTAGAGGGAGATCATGGTTATTGGTCTGGATGGTGATTGACAGATGCTGCTGATGATAGTTGCTGATAACTATCATAGTCTTGTTTTAGATATTTTGTCTCTATGTCATGTATATCTTTTATTATCAAGGTCATGAAACGACTCCCCACTATGCATGGGATGGATGATGTAATGTTCTTGTTTTGTATAAACATTTGGTATATCCCCACTTGGTTGGGTGGATGTGTTAATCTTGGTATATCCCCCCTTGGTTGGGAGATGGATGTATGTATAAGTATTTGGTGATAGGAAGGTCATTTATGATGTATAGAGTCATGTTCATCTTGTAGAACATCTTTTTGCAGACCTTGCTTATATTCAGGGGGAGCATGGACAACACACTTTAGCATATTAGAGAATTCAGCGTGAACTCAGGGGGAGCATAACCCTTTGCCCTTGATGACAGAGGGGGAGAGTGACTTGGGGTTGCCATCAAGTCCAAATGGAGAGATTATTGGAATTAAGACATAGATTTGGTGCTATGACACAGGTGTTGTCCTTGATGGCAAATCACTCAAATGACAGATCACAGTTCCGACTCACAGAATGAAGAAAGAGAGGTATAAATAGGTTCCCCATTGACCAAGCCATGTGTACATGTGGGTTCACAAACCAAAAGGAGCGTATAGCGTACACACGCACTTTCAAGGAAGGAAAGGCGCGTACATGTTGGAAAACTTGGTTTTGGTCCATGGTATTTGGTCCATGGTATTGTGGTCCATGGTATTGGTCCGAGGTATCTTGTTCGAAGTATTGACCCCAGGTATTTGGTCCAAGGTATTGATTCTAAGTGGTTTTGGACCATGGTATTGAGTAAGGCCTAAGACTATAAAAGGAGGAGAAGATCATTTGGAAAAGGCACTCATGAATTGAATATCCAATGAAGAGAAGGATCTAGAATACAGGTTATTGGGTGATGGTGCACAGTTGGTCTGAATCAAGGATGAACCTGAGTGCTTAATGAAGGATAAGTTCTACTGATGGGTCAAGATCTTAAGGTTTGAAGAGAAGTATATTTGTGTGGTTTTTTATCTTTTATCTGAATAATTGGCACATGTCGTAATCTGTAAATATGATGATCTGGGTATAACTAATGTCCGAATAATTGTAAAGGTTAAATAATCATTTACAGATCAGTACGCAGGTTCAGTATAGCAAAGGCATGTATACACGCTGGTTCGACATTTCAAAAGAGCATATACGTAGGTTTTCCTTGATACAATTCCATATGCATGCAGGTTCGACACATTGAAGTAGCGTACACCTCATAAAATATGCTTTAGCTACTTCTGTTTACTGTTGTAGTGTTCTGGGTTCTATCTTGGGTTCTGGTTACTGTTACATTATTCTGGTCACAGTATTCTGAGAAGTGATTGTTTGATTCAATTTTGGTTGGTGCAAAGGAAATTGGTTGATGCAGATATATTTGATGTTTGATTGATGGATCCAATTTGAAAATTTATGAAACGTGGTCCCTGGAAGAAAAGAGAAGGATGTAGCCTTCTATAGGCCAACGCCTATATACTAGTAAACACATTAGCTAGTACAAGAGCTAGGGGGTTGTAGCTTCCTTCTAGGAGAAGCTGGAGAATGAGAGAAGGTTGTAGCCTTCTGCAGGTAGAAGTTTGCATACTGGTATAAGACTGCACCAATACAAAAATTGTAAAAATAAGCTTCTTATTAAAAGGAAGATAGAGACGATTGCAGCGAGTGGTTTTCACCCACATTAGGTTTCCACCTTATATCTTGTGTTCATGTGTGTGACTGTCTGTTCTATTTTTACTGCTCCTGGTTACTGTTTATATGGTTCTGATGCACAGATTAATGATCAACATATGAAGAATTAACTAAATTATAAGTTTACAGGGTATACGCTAGTTGCCTTACATACAGTTGCGTATACACGGAAGTTTCATTAACTGAAGTAGCGTATATGAATCTCAATATGGAAATGAAATATTATTGGCTTGCTAATACTGATTCACCCCCTGCTCTCAGTATTATTTCCAACATTATGATATTTTATGCTTCTTCTAACCTCTGTTCAATATCATCTTTAGTTTCCTCCATCGCTACTTTGACGCTTTGCACTAATTCATACTATTAAACAATAATTTGGATGGAAGGCCACAAGTTTGTAACATTGGCATTAATATTGTGCCAAATGTTGCTTTTTTCCTCTGCCAACATTTGAATAATGATGGAATGATCTTCATACTTATGAATATGTTGAATAAGTTTGAAGTTATTTTGTACTTCTTCCAAATATGCATTGTCTGCCTTTATCTTGTTTTCTTCCATCTTGGTGAGCACTGCTAACAATTTCTCCATCTCTTTGTTTTTCAATGATAATTCCCCCAAAGCTTGAGTTAGCTTTTCTGAGGAATCTGAGACTAATACTTGTGTTGTAATTTGGGTTACAGTCCCCGTTGTTAATGTTCCTATTGATTCCCATTTCTCTCTTTCTTTTAGTAGTGCTTCCATGTCTTGTTCCATTTTATGTATTTGAGAATTTTGTTTCACTACTATTGTAAACAACTTCTCTTTCTCCATCTCCAAACTAGTGACTTCTTTAGCCTAAGGGTGTTCTATAGTTGGGAGTTTAAATTGTTTCCTAAGAGCTTGAATGTCTGCATTCTTGCTTTTGTTCACCTCCTCTGTTGCCTTGACATCACTAGGATCATATCCTAGTTTAATAACTAATTCTTCTAATGTTTTGATTCTAGTGTCTTTGGCCATTGAGGACATCCTCTCAATCTTCAGTTGTGAGTGCATATTGTTTAGTGAAACTTGCAATTTTGAAGTAACCATGGCATAGATTGTTAGATTTGAATAAATCATCTCACCTACCTACTTATGAAAATTGATCTGATCGATTGCATGAAATGTTTTAGTGTCAACTAAAAATATGGAGGCCTTATAATATTCAACACCTTTGAGGGATGAAACTATGGGTTCCAAAGATGTCATTTGAAACTTCCCTTTCTCTGAGTCAAAAGCAGACTTTTTGACTGACATGCCATAGGGGTTCTATTTTTTATTTTTTATTTCTTTTATTCTTTTTATTTCATACATACATTTTTTATCCCCATTTATTTTCTTTTTCTTTTTCTATTTTTTCTATTTTTTTGTCTTTTTCTTTTCTTTTCTTTCTTTTGAGCTAAACAAATTTAAAAATGAAAAATAACGTTTTACAATATCCCAGTGGGAGGAATAACTTATTAAAAATATAGGACTCCTATATTTATAGGACCCTAACATAACCTAAGGTTATACAACTTGAGGTACCTCAGCCATCTTCACATGTTACTTCAAGACCTTCATCTTCTCTTCCTTTGTCTTAGACACAACCACAAACTATATATCTTGGACCTGATGGTGAACCACTTCCACCAGGTCTTGTGAGTATTGAGGAGATCCCACAGGAATAATCTCATCCCTCTTCTCTTGTTCATTTGAGAGGGATTCATCATCTTTATCAAGTTTATCCTCTTCCTCCTCCTTAGACTCCATCTCAAACTCCTTTATTTGATTCTTTTCCTTTCAAATCACCCGTGAGTTTCTCATGGAAATCATCTTTGGGATTGTTAACCATGATTGAATCCGCTATGGTTTCCCAGCCTGCCACTATGGTTGAGACAACCAATTTTTCTACCTCCTCCATGTTTGTGACATCACTAGAGACACATTTGTATGGTGGCCCGTCCATCCCACCTGGTTATCAATCGTTGTTTGGTACCTTCTCTGGTGCAACATCTAGTCCATGGAACTCTCCCATGTTATTTGCTTATGGAATTCCATTTGGCACTTCTTTAATGAACACTATATAATCTATTCCTTCTCCTCCACCTACACATATAGTTGAACAACAGGATGGCCCTTATGTTAGTGGGCATGGATACCTACAACAACCCAATTCTCCTTATGTTGGGTACCCACCATCTGGGGGGCAGTTGCCTCCATTACCCCCTCCTCCTTTAGCAGGGGGGAAAAAATTTCATAGGTATACCACAGATTATCTCTTAGCCTTATTTGAATCCTTCATCTTCTGGAATGGCTGCTAGTGTTTGGAAACCTACTTTTCCCATACAATCTAGTTTGTTCGTGGATCCATATTTAATTTCTCAACCCGTGCCATTTGCATCCCAAATTCCTACCTATCAATCTATACCTCAACAAGATCAAATCAATGTAATCCATCCTTTATAGGTTGCACCTATGACTCAATCAGTCCCATCGGTATCTGGTACTTCCCAGGTTTCATTTAGTCATCCTTGACAAGGTAACTTACAGTCTCAACAACGTGGACAAGGAATTCCTTAAATTTCGGTAGGACAAACTGTATATGGTATGGCACATCCTCCATCGACTCCACCTTATGTTGGTATGATTTAAAATCCCACAGGGAAATAGTATCAATCCTATCAAGGTATCCCTCAAGTGCCTTATCAACACTAGTAAATCCAAACCATACCATTCCAGAATTCACAAGTTTATCTTCGAACTGGACAACAAGGTTATGCATATTATGGTTATCAGAATCCTCCCTATCCTAGTACCTAGGTCCCTCCTTATCATAATATTCCTTATCATGGAGCGCAAATACCTATTTCTCAAGATATCCCATCTTATCTAGGGTATCCTCCACTAGATTTCAACAAGAAGTTTCCTTTAGTGGCAACTCTTGAACTGCCAGATTTGACTTGACTCATGAATGATCCCATCATTCATTCTCCATGGTGGTTGATAATTACTACCAAATTTCCTTTTGATATTCCAAACTTAATGGGAATCCTAGAGAAGATCCATCCACACATGTCATGACTTATCATTTGTGGTTTTCTTCGAACTCCCTTAATGATGATTCCATTCGTTTGTGTCTTTCCTAGTGCATGCTTACTAGTTTGGCAGTTAAATGGTACATTTAAATACCTAGAGCTTCGTTCAATCACTTGATCTCCTTAAAAACTAAATTCCTAACACCATTCCAATTACCCATGTCATATGAGATTGGAACAAAACATTTGACCAATTTTAAACAAAATAATGCTACTCTTTTTTTTATTATCAAATTCATGAGCGTCGACATCGTCGTCAACTGGTTAAAATGTATGTTCCTGATCAATCGTTAGTGGAATAGTTCATTAAATCTCTATTACCATCCATCACAGAGGATGTAGTTAAGGGCGGAGTTGTGAAGTAAGAGTAAGTAAATGCCCGTGCCCAGTATTTGATCTCATTTATACCCAATCGAGCACGCTTTATGAGAAAATACCAAATGCTTTGAGACCCTCCAATGTTGTTCCTCCTCCTCTTGGTAAAGAATCACATGCTACTAATGGTGTGATTGGTTCTTCCAGCTCGCAGTCGAAGAGTAAACCATATGGTGTCGCTCTTTCTGCCACTGCCCAAAACCCTCCATCCACTCATCTTGTGGCTTCTACTTTCGAGATCAATGTCGTTCAATCTAATAAAGGAAAATCTATACGTAAACTAGGAAGTAAGAAGAAAGGTAAGGGTAAAAAGAAGAAATATTCTCCTCTACAAGATAAACAAAAAAATCAATCTTCTAAGGAAAAACGAAATCCATATTATCCATGTTTGACCTGTAATGAGGAGCACTTCAATCATGTCTATCCTCAACAAGTGGAAGTAAACCAGTTTCTAAAATCCTCTACTTGACCCGTTGTGTTGACTGGTCCATTTCCAAATCAGGAGACTCATATGGTTGCTCGTGACCTTTCTTCCTCTAGCTCAATTTTAATGCACTCTGTTATCATTGAAAATTCTGTTTCCAAAAATTTGCTCAGATTAGCTTAAAGACCAAGTGTTTTCGCAGCGCATGGATCCTTTAGCAGTTTCGTAGTGCAGCCTGTTTTAGTGATTTCGTAGCGTGCTACGAAATGGGGGATTTGTTCGAATCCATAGTAGCTGTCATGCAAAAATAGTTCTGGGGCGGATACATTTCACAGGTGGCATGTTCTCAAGAAGTCATCATCGATGCTTGTCATTAAGTTTGGTCAGTGTGAGTTTCTTAGAAAGGGTGCAATAATTGGTTCATTGATGGATGCATGACCAATGCCTATCATACAGCCATTTGGGCAGCAATCTTTGTTCAATAGATATGTGGACAGCTATTGCAATGATGCTAATGGATCTATTGGTTCTTCATATCATACAAAGACACTTAAACTCATCCCAGCATGCAGAGGCATAATTTTGTACCTATGGAACCATCATGGACAAAGAATACTAACCGCAATGTACTTATTTTCTGTGTTTTGGTTTATAATGATGCGCATACATGAACCGGTTGCTTCTGTTTGTTTCAGTCCAGGAAATGATGATATTTTGTATGCAGCATATGCAAACACAGTTACTTGCTTGGATGTGCGCATGGCACCTTCCAGTGGACAAGTGCAAAAGTACACATTCAATACAGAGGACATAAATCAGATTACTATGAACTTTAAGTCATCTTTTCTTGCGGCTGCAGATGACAGTAGAGAAGTAAAGATTATTGACATTCGTCAACATTGCCTTTACAAAACACTCAGATCCATACACACAAATATTTGCAGCTCTGTGCAGTTTCATCCTTGGCGGCCATGGGAAGTTATATCTGGGGGATTAGATTAAAAAATTGTAGCATGGGACTTTTTAAGAGGAAGTCAACAAATGGTTATAGACGCTGCAGTTCCCACCACAGAAAATGCAGAAAATGCCTCGAGTACAAATCAAATTTGTAATTCCCCTTTTGTTCATGCTTTGGCGGTTCCAGAGGAAAATATGGATAAAAAAAAACCAGGTTGTTGCTGCAGCAAGAGGTGATGGCATCATTGAAATTATTGATCTCAGATTTGAGTCATACGTGACAAGAGCAAAAAGTAAGCAGTCATCACGTGCTAGAAAAGGATTTCAGCCCAAATCATCGAAAAATACAAATGTAAATGAGAACGTTGCGAGTGGGGAAATTACAAAGGGAATGAACGTATTCAGAGCCTAGCAGATAAGAATGCCAGAGCCAATGGCAGTATGCGAAATTAAAGGAGATATCTCAACTCTCTCTTTTCAAAAAAGACTTGAAGTCAAAATTGTTGGGCCGGTGGAGATTTCTTTCCGCGGTGGGTGAAACTGATTATTGACAGGTGGCAAATTCAATGGAATAGCATTTATGTTTGGGGCGCAAGTGTTTGATGAAGTGCCAGAGAGAGATGTAGTTCATTGTCTTCGTGGCTTAGCTCCACAAGAGTTCTTTTTTCACGCAAACGGGTGGCAGAGAAGGTTTTGTCAATAGCATTAACAATGAGCGGACTCTATAAGGATATCCATAAACCGGTTCCAGATGAAGTTTGCAGGGCTTTAAAGAAGAAACGAAAATCTTTCTCTGGGCTGTAACAAGCTTAATGTATGGAGCTGGTTGATGTGTACAAGATTCGCCTCCCAAAGTTCACTGTTAAAGTTGTAGTTCAATATATGCGAAAGGTAATCCAGAGGAAGGCGCATTTTGATATCATGGATCTTGATGTTGTTAAGATAGCGACAAAGTTTTTTATTGCTGCATTGATTCTCGAGAATACTTTTACATCTGTGTTGGACATGGCTGGAGTTTTGTTACCTTTTCTTAAGTGGTTTATAGGAGGCACTGATTCCAAGGGTCTAAGGATTTTAAATTGTCTGGTTCGTTCTCCATGGAATACTATTGATCTTATAGATCAGGTCGAACAACCAATTTTATTCCTATCTGGCTCTCGGGATGAGATGGTTCCACCTTCACACATGCGCAGGCTATATGAAAAAGCTAAACGGAATCTAAGGTGCTTCTTTGTAGAGTTCCCAACAGGTATGCATATGGATACTTGGTATGTTGGCGGGGATCGATATTGGCAAACAATACATCATTTCCTGGTGAAAGAACTTTCAAATCGTGACGGAAATAAAGAAGGCTCAAGAGATGGCTGGGAAAATGAGTGGGGCAACCAGTGAAATATTGAAAAATTGGAAAAGCTTGTTGTATCATCTGGCTAAAGCATCAGGCTTTATGTACATTAATTTTTCTTGGATATCACTTTATGTTCTCGAGTTTATGTATTCTAAATGTATTCTTGTTACTTTCAATGGGAGACTGTCATTTCCAAGAAGATATGGGTAATTGAGTTTTCTGGGAAAGCACGCATTTGGAATTCTAAGAGTTCAGGCCAAAGCAAATCAGAAGCTCGAAAAGATTTATGTGCAGTTGGTCCATCTGTTGGAGGTTCATGTTACAGGGAATGTGATTCTGAATCTCAGCATAGCAAAGGTGAAACTGAAGAATGGCAACAGCAGCTATTCAATTTTGTGAGGAGTTTAGAGGAAGACTGTGTTTTTTAAATCACACAGCAGTTTCGTAGCGCGCTACGAAACTGCTGTAGGTGATGTTTTCAATGCAGAATAAACAGTTTGACCGGGAATGTTAGAAGAGAGACACCTGTACATCAATACAGCCTACAGCTCATCTGGAGACATGGTGTTTGGTAGCAGCATTCCATACTTTGAGTTATTAAAGATTTGGGAACATGCTGCTACATTTTCGGAGGATGGTAGGAGACAGAGACCTTAAAAATAGGTGTTTTGATCCTGATGATAAATGATCCATCAGCGCTTACAGGTATCCAAAGTCAGCGTTCTTTGCATCTGTAGCTGAATCATCTTGAGCCTAACCAACAAAAGACAGCTGTCAAAGATCAAGAAAGGAATCAGGCATACGAGGAGATGAAGTTAGAGTTTTAGTGTGATTAGGACTCTTTGTAATTACAGCTCAATACTTTATGTATTTAATGAGTTTGTTTAAAAATAGATAAGGGTAGTTAATGATAGGTCATCGAGCTCCCCTCATGCTTGAGGAGGAGACTCGAAGTAGTTAAGTAGGTTTTCCTATATATAGGAGAAACTCTGATGTAAGTGGGGTTGGAGATTTATGAAAAAAACAGAGTTTTTATATTGGCTAATGTAAAAGACTTTTGACAGTAATAGAAAGATTACTTTTTCTTCCCAAGATTCATCTTGTGTTCAAAGGCTCAGAATATATATGGTTTTGTCTTTATTCTTTCTATTTTACATCTCAATAGACATGCAATTACTATGAATTCACCTAGTGCTCAGACTTCCTGTGTATGTTTATGAGTTGAGGTTCTTTTTGAGAAATGTTTCTGAGTGTTTAAACATTATATGCCTTGGCTTCCATGATTGAGTAGTTAATAGTTTACTGCAGAGGTGTTTGACTCCATGAGCCCAATGGAAGAGGTGTTATTTTGTTGTTCCAACCAGCTTACTTTTATGTACTGTTTGAAGAGTTAGACATCTTTTCTTGTTATTAATCCATATCAAAATCTGTGAGAGAGCCCTCTCTGACTAAGGAGGCTAATCCTTAGTCTAAAGCCTGGTTTGAAATAGTTGCATGAGATCTTACTAAGTAGCAGCCCTTAGTACACGATTGTGTGATAACACACTCCTCCACTCAGACAAAATCTGATGTTATGGTGGCCACCTACAGTAAGGACTGTGTTAATGTGAATCCCCATAATGTTCAGGCTCTTGATCAACCTACCATTTCTATTGCATCTCCATCGAATCCTACTCTGCCTACGATTCCTATGGAATTAACCATTAAGCCTCCTAAAGGCATTATTCATAAATCTGCTTTCAGCCCTCGTGTGAGAAGGACTCAAAATTACAATGTAGTTGAGGACTTGGATAAATCTCCATCTGCCATGTCCACTCTCTAGGTGTTGCAAAATTGTCCAATCCAGAATAAGGCTTTGCTTTCTGCTATCGGATGTATTGATCGTTTGGATTCCAACCTAGTCATTTTCAATCATGATAACTATTCACCTCGACTTCCAACCCAGTTAGCTTTCATGATCCGGATTGTTGTTCGTGGTAACAACATCCATCATTCTATTATGGATGAGGGAGTCTCAATCTGTATTATTGTTACGAGAATAAGTACCCTAGGGCTTTTGGGTTAGAACCGCAACAGAGCAGAAGCAAACTACAACAAGAAACAATCATACAACTCAGGAAAAATGCTTATATAAACAAACTATGTAAGAGCGACCGTACCTGGATTTCCTTCGTTCAAGTAGGTCCCACAGGGTTTAGACCCTCTGCAACTCCCGATGTTCTTCAAACCTGAAAATCATTCAATTGGAACATACATAGCAGTATAGAAGTAAAGCATATTCATGAAATTTAACTTCATATCATATCGTAAAATTATTGATCATACATCAAAACAACATTCATATGTGAATTACAACATAATTTTATGCATAAACAAAGTTAATTTCAGAAACAAGACAACATTTCTTTTATTGCAGTAAGCTATAAATAACATGGAGAGAATTCACCTGAGTCTTCTTCTTCCGGTTCCAAGTGGAACCGTCCTCCGGATTCGTCCTATCCCAGCCTTCAACAATCTTCTTCCATAACCAACACCATGATATCTCAAGCAAGAGGGAGAATATCTATAATCAAGGAAACAAGGGTTTCCTGAAGCTTGGGGAAGTGAATGAGGCACAGGGATTAATCAGACTTAGTCAGCTGTAATCTCAGTATAATAACTCTATATCTTCTCCTCCTTTAGGCCTTCCCATAGAAGTCTATTTATAATTCTCCCAATTAGTTTTCTATTTGGGAAACAATTGGGAAACAATTGGGCCACAGGCAATAGGAGGTAATCAACAGGTAAAACCCGTGAACTCTGTCCATAATTAAGGAAATTTAATTTTTTAAGTGTTTTAACACATATACACAGGTTGGGTATTGACTAACCCACGTGTACACGGTTTATCTCAGGGCAAAGTAGCTTACATGGAATAAAACATTATTTTTAATATATTTGGACCAAGTCTGGAAGGAGGGGTTGCCCTAGGCCATAAACCAAGAATCACAAATACCAAGTGTGGTAAATGGTGCTATAAAATATGCTCCCTGATATATGACATTAGAAGGGGTACATGATGGCCAAAATGTATTAAGTGTATGGAAAGTATCTTGTTGAGACTAAGAAGGACTTCACCAGAATTCAGCCTACCAAGCCATCAAAAGAGATCAGAAAGAAAATGTTGTCTGAGGTGGGCATACCCATGCTCAGAGAAAGTAAATCATGTTCGCATATCAATTACAAGCGGATCCAATATGTATACAAGTATAAAGAAATGAAAGTACATAATGGATCATGTGATCGTGATAAAAGAAGTACATGTCTGAATATCGCATATAAGAAGAAAATCAATGATGCTGAAGGATGAAGCTAATTACTGATGTCCAAAACTAATCCCAATAGTACCAAATGAACATGATGGAATAAAATGATACTACATCACAACTCGAATGCTAGCATATAAGATGTCGCTGTGAAGAACTGCAACATATAAGGTGGATGGTGTCAACTAGCAGAAATAGGAGCAACTAACAAGTGAACCAAAACATGTTGATGCAACCCAAGGTCTTCATCGACCACCACGGTACATTTCTACACAGTGGGAATAAATGATCTGAGGTTGACCATGTGAGAAATTGTTTGATTACCCATCATTGATGTATACCATTAGCAAACGCGAGACTACTCACCAATAATGAAAATTAGAGTCAAGGTGCCCAGTACAATCTAACAAGTGTGAATAAATGAGCTGAAGTCAAACACCTAGAAGAATCTATCAATCATGTTACAATGATGGTTTCCCACTGTCGATAGCAAAGGAATCTGCCACTGATGATTGCAAACCCCAAGGTACTGCCAAATGGACTCTAGGTCTTTGTCCCAGAGCAAATGAGTTGTAGTCAGTAGGAAAAGACCCGTTAGAAGGAAGGCATTAAGGCATCCTTCATCAATCTAGTGCGAGTGTAACCCGTAGGCCAATAATGTGGAAGGAATCAGACGAAAATGATGTAGTAACCCAACTGAAGCATGTTTTCGACGTACACAAGATGTCGCTAGCGCATGATAGAAACCCTTTGAACCAACCAATAATGAAAGCTAACAAAAAGGCGAGGAATCCACCAATAGGTTCAAATGGAAACTACGGCATTGCATGAATCCCAATGTGTGATAATGAAAGTTGATTTCAAACACAAGGGAAACCACTCATTCAAAGACCTATGATACTGATCGATGCTGAGCATAAGGTGACCTATCAATAATGAAAATAGGGGTACGGTGTGGCTCTAGGCCTGCCCTCAGAGCAATATGTCATCGTTGATAAGGACATGACCCGCTAGCGAGAAGTCAATGGAGACTTTCTCAAACCGGCACGAGCGAAGGACCAATATAAATGATGTGATGACAACATTACACTGACAACCAGGGATGGCCGACTAAAAAATAGGTCAAGAGACACCACAGAGAGGCCAACTCAAGCTTACTTCCCTTAAACCAAAGCATGACTCAATGATGACTATATGGCAGAATATGATAACTCTGTACAAGTTCGTCATGCAGGAGGCATGAGAAAACTCTCCATATGATTGGAAGAGGTAACCAATCGAAGGAGTACTAACTCAACAACAAGTTTAAGGCATACCTAAGTCAAACTAAATCCCGCCCAAAATGGAGGAGAGACTATCTTTTGAGTTCTTTGTTCAAGGTCGACACGACTGACTCTAACTACCAACAAAATATGGAAATGTTGTCTCGTTCCTGATCTTTTTGGAATATATAATTTTTTTTTCTTTTTCTTTAAGTTGGAAAAAGAATAAAAGAATGCTATAGTATAGTGGAAATAATGAGTGTCAGAGAAACAGATGATCGAGTTCCTGGGAGGGGAACATTCCTATGCTCAATGCAGGGAGGTGAAACTGGTCAAGGAAACTCAAAGGGATGCTCTTTCCACGGGTAAAAGGACGCATCAAGTTGCAAAAGCTAAGTGATTGCATGATTGATTTTGCAGAAGGCACAGTCAAATAAATGGCTTAAACACGAGTCCAAGTGAAGCTGTCTCAAGGCAAAAAGGTGAAAATAGTCAAAATGCAATGAAACAGTAAAACTCAACACAAAGGAGCCAAAGGAACCAGAAATTAGCACAGAAGAAAGGAGAATGTTTCTTCAACACTTAAGTCATGGTGGGACTAAACAAGAGTCCTGAGCCTACCCAGTATAGCAGCATGGGCAATCAATGTCAACGAGGTTCTAACTAAGATGCCCATGTAGAGGATGGCTCTACCATTGTACCATGATTTTAGAATCGGTGAGTTAAAATGGTTTTCTAACCAAGATACGATGGGTTCAACCCTATAGCTAATGTATCGCTGAATGGAGGCTAGTATGCAAGATGCAGCGTAAAAATGGTTTTCCCTAACCTATATGCCAGTGAGTGAATGATACATGCCATGATGGGTCAACAGTCATGGGGCTGAAATAAAATCTTGAAGAAGTCTCCGAAATATCCTGGAAAAACAACCCACTCTTTACAATCCAAGCCCACAAGTCAAAACATCCATGAGACAGAAATCAAATTTTGAAAAAATATTTTGCAATTTCAAAGTTATATAATGACTTTTGGACTCACAGTTTTTTCATTTTTGTTTGGAGCAAAGAGTTGTGGATCAGAAAGTAGCAAGCTTTCCTCTGAACAATTGGACCATTCAAATCACACCAAAGTTATCAAGTAACCCTCAAATCATGCTTGTAATGTTTTTTGATAGTTTTTATAAGTTTTCTTAAAGTTTTGCCCATGGGAATTTATGCCCAAAAATAAAACTCTACGTACACGCGGGTTGGATGTGAACAACCCGCATATACGACGATCCTACACGCGACTGTGTGTAAAGGGAACTCGCATGTACACGAGTTAAAGTTTAAACATAAAAAATAACAGTTGAAACTCAATTATTTTGTAGGATGAACATCACATGGAGGGAAAGAGAGCATACCAAAATTGATAATGAGGTAATAAATGACCAAAATGCACTAGATGCTCTGAGAGGCTGTGGCTTATTGAAATTCTTCAAAATGCCAAACATGAAATCCAACACTCGCTTGCTCGAACTACTGATCCACTACTGGAGTGTAGAAGATGATGCCTTCATGATATACTAGATGCCTCTACAGATTGAGGTTGAAGACATCTACTTTATTACAGGTCTCTCCCGAAGAGGGGAGGTTGTGCATTTGACTAGCAAGACCAGAAGTAGCCTTTCAGTAGAAGACTATGTACATATATACTGTGATGGACACCCAAAGAATATTGGAAGTCAGATTCCAATCAAACATGTGGAAAGTTTCTCTGAGGATTTTGTTATTACCATTGCAAGGGTAAATGGATTAGCTTCACTGCATCAGGCATCACGAGTGTCCATGAGCTTGGTAGTGGAATCCCTTACCATGGTATTTGACTGGTGCACACCTCTTTTGACCAACATGAAGAGCCAATTGACCTCTATTGAGAAGGGTCAGAAAAAGAACATTGGATATGGGACTATTTTATGCTCATTCTTCTTTGAGAAGGTACTTGGGCTACGTCCCAAAGTATTTGTCTCCATCAACAGCCCTAGAGATCCATGGATCGGTAGATGGGCGGACTTGATGAAACACCTTGGAGGCAGGGACGTGCCTAGGACGGCTTTTGATGATGATTTCTTCACCTAGTGGGAGCAATAGATCATCGTAGTTGATGACTACCAATATGCTGGTATGGATTTCCGAGGGGATCCAGACTTAGTGTTGCAACCAAATGTAGCATGGCGAGACATAGGTAACAATTTTTTAAGTTTTTGTAAATTTTTAATATTTTTTGGATTTTTTAATATGAAATGAACTTAGAAATATTCTTGATGAGACAAAAGACTGACAAAATGATGATGTTATAGATGTGGGTCCAGTGAGACTAGAGGGATTTCTGAGGCACAGGCGTCGTGGAAGAGGATCCGAAGAGGTAGTAGATGAGACAGAGAGAGTCCTATATGGAGTTCAGAGAAACTTGGTGAGACTAACTCACCAGGTACCTATGATAGCCATAGAGGATCTACTTGAGGAGATGCAGTGCCACGTGGTAGGGGTACCACAAGACTGGGTCCGCATACTTCGGCGTGTAGCCAATGTAGTAGTTAAATTTTTAGCCGCTCATCTTGAGCTGGGTCGATAGACAGACCTATGTATGACTGGACATGATTATGGGCATGGACCCAAATTATGAGGGAATTTTGTCCCAATTCTGTATATTATTTTTTAAACACTTTATCTATATACCGACGATTTTATGATATATATACAGATTCAATTTTTTTGATGTTGTTTAATTTGTGGAATGATTAATATGCCAATCTAATGCTTGACTAGCAACAGAGTCTGCTAGTGAATTCTCAGATCGTGGAATGTGAACATATGTAATATAAATAAATGATCGTTGCAACATTCTCACTCTCAATTTCTTTTGATATAAGTAAGGATCACGAACTTGATAAATGTTATTTAACTATGACACTACCAGCGGTGAGTTTAGATAAACTACCAACAAATCAATCCCATAAGAAATTTCTTTGGATAGTAAATTAATAACGGAGGTATATTCGGCAATGTTATTTGAAGCAAGGCCAATACATACTCCCCTTGACACTATCAACTGGCCAGATGGATAATAAATCACCCAAGCCGTGGAAGCAAGATTCCGAGTGTGCTAACTAGCACCATCGGTGAATCCGAAATATATCGAATCATCCATCAACACCTGCCAAAGCAGATCAAAAAATGTCGATATCACAAAACACCAGACAAATATGTGCAAAGATAAAATATGTAAAAACAAGCAATTGCTCGGCCGAAACCTAAGCAAAATACTTCTTAAGGTAGAGCCCATTTCGGGGCTTCGCCAGCTTGTTCCCTTCAAAATCAATTAATTTGTAAGCCCCTTTTCCCAAAAATCGCTTGACTACAAAGGGACCATACCACATAGACTTGAATTTGCCTACCCCCAGGGCGTCTTTGTCTTGGTCATAGAATAAGACAAGGTCGCCTTCAGAAAACACTCGAGGACGGACAAATTTATCATCCTAGGTTTTAATTCTCTTCTTATGGGATTTGTTTATTACGGCTGCATCTCGACGCTGCTCATCGAGATGTTCCAAATGAACGAGTCATTCTTCAAGACTAGATGTCTCTAGAAGAAGTTCTACAGCTAGCTTAAGGGACAAAATTTCACATTCGATAAGAAAAATAGATTCCATCCCGTAAACTAATTGAAAAGGTGTAAAACCGGTGGTAGTCTTCACTGAGGTTTGGTATGCTAGAGTGTCAGGTACAACATGATGTGCCAATTGGATCGATATTTGTCAATTTCCCTTTGCAGGATAGTCTTAAGTGACTTACTCACGTCTTAAACTTTCCCATTGTCCTGAGGATAATATGAAGACGAATGCTCCTGCCGGAAGCCCATCTTGAGAGCCAATTTGGTCATCAGTTGATTCTGGAAGTGACTGCCATGGTCAGTGACAATCTCTCTTGGGATATGTTGAGCCTCGAACCTGCACCTTCCTATACACCCTCTCAGCCTTCTTCTTCCACTCATTTCATCCACCAAGTTGATTAAATCATTGTATTTTAGTTTAAAAAAGAGCTTTTGACATGGTTTTCTAACTACGCTGATGTCTGTTGTTTGGTTTAGAATTTTGTTCAGACAGCTGCGGAAGCTTCTCAGTTTCCGCAGCCGACACAGGCTTCCGCAGCCGACCCAGATTTCTGTAGCCAGCATAGGATTCCGCAGTCGTTTTGTCAAACACCATGCTACAGGTGTTCTCTGAAGAAACAAGCCACATGGGCAAGTTACAGGAGTCAAGGACATGGAACGTGTCCCTCCAGATCATCCAGCACGCCCATAAAAGCCCGCAGTCAAACAAGGGGCAAAGGATAGTCAACGGAAGTGTTCAGCGGTGGCACGGCTCTGTGTAGCTCTGTTTTTGAGCACGTGAAGCTACGTGGCACAATCCTTAGCCACGAAGACATCCTGGTAGCATGAATCCAATAGCCATACCTCTCAGATTTAATAAACATGATGAAAGTTACCTAGATCCGGGCTGAAGAGGATTTACGTGTCTCTGGCAGCGTGGTTAATAGCATAGATTTAGTTAATTTGTTTAGCTTTCTTTCCTTATAAATAACACGTCCATGAACGCTGTAAAAGTTAATCTCTTGTAATGTAATTCGAAGTTGTTGTATTTCCCCACTGCACTTTTACGTTGCTGTTTAATATATGAGAAGACTGGTTTAAACTTAAGCTTGTAATTGTTCGTTGAATCGGCTGAAGTGGCAGAGGGCCCCTGCTCACTAAAGCCTTGTACAGTCGTCCTTTAACTCTTGCATTACTTTTTTTCCTGTTCATGTATATTAGCTGTACAGTTGTCATTTAAATGTTGCGTTTTATTTCATCATGTATATTAGCTGTACATAACAAAGCTTTTTGATTTCTGTTGATTTACATTTTCATTGCTGCTCTTTTATGGTTACAACTTATCAGTGTTTTCTACAGGTTTTCTTAGGCAGCCCGGGGCAATTTTTCACCTTTTCTTTTTATAACTATTGGCATATGAGATCATCTTGTCTTTGTCGCTGACTCTTGTTTTCTGAAGTTTGATTTCCAGTACTGTCATTTCCTTAAGTTGTACATTTATTTTCTGCTCTTAGATATCATGCTATTCATCTGTTAACGGTTTCTTTCTATAATCAAATAACTTTATTAGGAACCAGAATATCCCTCATTATAGCTTGATTTAGTTTGCTTTAGATCTCACATTGCTTGACTTGTTCATGATTGTTTCTCACAGGGTAAATTAAGCTGAAAGGCAAAAGGTCAAGAGAGTTAAAGTAGCGTGATTAGTTTCTTTTATGCAGTTTAACTTCTTTTAGATTTCACATTGCTTAACATTTCATGATATCTTTTCACAAGGAAGATTGAGTTGAAGAGTTGAAATAGTGTGGATTAGTTGTTCTTACTTTTAATTGAATTTAGTGTAGATTTCACTTTCATTTTCAATCAGCAACAAAGATACTGGGCCGATGTCATTAGTTCATTGTTTGATGTCTTTATTTCTTTTTAAGAATTGATTTCATTGCAGTTATTTTAAAGCTTTCTTTCTTTTAAGTTTTGGAAAATCACTTAGAGATCACCATAATAATCCATATTTCACTTGCTTTATTTCCTTTTCATCATCTCACATTAGGGAAAGATAAATCCAAAAACAAACTTAAAAAACTAAAAACGACAAAAGACTAAGGAAATGGTTATCTAGTACATATAGTACACTTCACTTCGTCAGTTTACGAACCCCGGGTTGACATTTTAAAGTAGCAATTTATACCTCACTAAATTGACCAAACATTTTGGCGCCGTTGCCGGGGAAGTGAAATTAGGTAGCCAATTTCTAAAAAAAAAACAATAAAATTTCAAGGAAAATTGATAACCTCTCAAAGTATGCTCTCCTCTTGCACTTAGTGTGGTCTGGAGGATCAAAAAAGAGAAATTTATTGGTTTAATAGTTTCTTGAGTATGCTCTCTTCTTGCACCTAGAGTGACCTGGAAGATCAAAAAAGGAATTATTACCCCAACTTGAAGAAAAAATAAAAATGACATGCATAGAACAAGAGATTCTAGGGGAAGGTTTTTAGCTAGGGCTAAGAGTGTGATTTTTACAAGTCCATCCACTTCAAGGGATAGAAAAGAGACATCTTCATCATCTCCAACCCACACTCCTAGTCCTAGGGTCCCTGGAATTCAAGAAGCAGTAGTTGACTCACCCACACCATCTATCGAGTATGAATTCGGAAGAGACCCTTTCCTTCCTTCCACAGGAGGACAAATTGTAATTGAAGAAGTAGAATCACCTGAGGAAGAAGAGGGAGGAATTCCTCCTTGTTCACCATTAATAGAGGAACTAGAGGACTCTGAAGTCTCTAGGGAAACTATCATGACAGAGGAACGAGTAAACGGATTTGGTAGAGGTAGAGGAGGTGGAGGAGGAAATAATGGAGAAGGTAGAGGTAACATTTGGGGAAATATAGATGGAGATAACTCATTTGGGTTTCCTATAGTTGATGAAGACTCTCGAGCAACCATGAAAAACATCTCACCATCTGTCCTCCCAAATTTTCATGGGATAAGAAATGAGGACCCTGAAACATTTCTATTTGAGTTTGAGGTCGTGTGTCGAACTTATGATTATTTGGAAGACTCTCAAAAACTCAAACTGTTTCCTTCAACATTGAAAGGAGCAGCTTTGAAATGGTTCATGGGGTTACTCCCTCAATCCATTAGGTCTTGGAATGACATGAAACAAACATTTTTGGATAGGTACTTGGACTATTGTATGCCCACCAATCACAAGGATGAGGTATTCAAAATGGTGCAAGGAGAAGATGAAAACTTGGAATATTTGCTTGAAAGATTCCGATACAACCTGAAAAGAGAAAAAATGAGTAATGTAGATGAGGATACCTTAAAAGCCCTTCTATTAAAAGCCATCAGAGATGAATGGATAGACATTCTGAACATAATGGGGAAGGGAGATATATCTCAACTTTCACTCCATGATATAGCTGAGCTACGTATCCATCTCTCAAGGGGAAAATCTAAAACTAAAAAGGGGCCTAGAGATCCTTCTCTCATTAGAGCAAATAAATCTGCAACTGGTTCAGTAAGTAGGGCTGAGATTGGCAATATGCTGGATGAATTCAAAACTGATATCTTAGGGAGTCTTAGTGAACAACTAGACACCCTTAAGATACATAATAAGCAGAAAGCAGAGGCTGAGGCTTTGGCCATCTTTTGCCCAAAATGCCGAAAAAAACATGCTCTAAGGGAATGTCCCTTGGATGCAAAAGTTGTAGACACATGTGTAATTTGTTCAGAAAATCATGAGACCAAGGATTGTCCTTCAATCCTTGGCCTTAAAGTTGTCTTTCAAGAAGATCCAAATACAATTGAGTCTCTCTGTTTTGTGGCAAGGAGACCTTGGCAAGGGCAAAAAAATCAAGGGTTTAACAACTCTATGAACTTTAAAAACCCACCAAATTGGAATCCTTGGCAATCTTGGTCCCAATCTCAAAATCCTTTTCAAAAATGGGCACAAGGTATGGAAAATCCTTATGGAAGATTTTCTCAATTTTATCAATATCCTCCATCTTTTCCAAATCAACAAGCTTTACAATTTCCAAATCAAAATCCATAATTATCATTACCATTTCAACAACAACAACCTTCTCAACGGAATCCAAATTCTCAACCCTTGCTTCCATTCCAACAGAAGTCAAATCAACTTCCTTCCCAGCCATTGCCAAACCCCAATAATAAAACCCTCAAAATGCTTATATGGTAGAAGGACAACAATTTCCTACCTATATGATTGTTCCTCTCAATGATGTATAACTCAGATCTGGTAGAATTTTAGATAAGCCTTCTATAGATGCCCAAAAACAAGACATTTTTGAGGAAGAGTCTCTTGAAGCCAATAAAGGTTCTGAAGCATCTCTTCAAAACCCAAACACTCAAAAAGAAAAAGAAAAAGAGTTAACCCCCACAACTCCCATAGTTGAGCAACCTACATCTTTATCCACACCTCCTTTTCCTGAAAGATTACAAATTGACAAAGGAGTGGAAAAACAAATTTGGTTGCCTGACTATAATTTTCTAGATGAATTGAAGAATGTCTGTATCAAGATTCCCTTGTTACAAGCCATTAAAGAGATTCCTATTCTAGCAAAAACAATAAAGGAGTTGAGCCTTAAAAGACCAGGAAAGAAACCAAGAGACACAAGAAGAATCCACCTGGTAGGGAAAATTGCAGATATCATGATGGGAAAAATTACCATGCAGAAGTATATATATCCCGGTAGTCCAATTGTCAAAACACATATCAATGGAATTGAAATTCCAAATACTCTGATTGATTTAGGGGCTGCTATCAACATTATGAGTAGACAGACTATGGAACAGCTAAAACTTCCTAATCTTCTCTTTACACCTACTTTACTGCAACTTGTAGATCGATCAATTATCAAACCAGATGGTGTATTAGAAGACATTCCAGTCTCCTTAGACTCTTGGGAATATCCAGTCGATTTCATGATTTTAACTCCCAAGAGTAATCTAGGAGGACATCCTCTTATTTTAGGAAGAAATTGGCTAGCGACAGCTGATGCTTTTATCAGTTGTAGGTCTGGGGATATGTATATTTCTGATGGTAATTCGACAAAGAAGTTCAATCTGTATCCTCCAGCAAAAGCAATTACAGAAATAGGAGATAATGAGTGGGTTGATGATGAATATACTATACAACCTGTCTTTACCATTTCTGAGATCAGTGAAGATAGTCAAATTCTTAACACATTAGAAAACTTTGAACCATCTTCAGAATATGATCACACACAATTTCAGTTGGATTCTTACATTGAGTGTCTATCATCTAGACAAATGTCTCTTTTCTCTATGGAAGATTTTGGTAGTTTTGCCATTGAGATTTTTCCAGGAAAAACATTGAATATCAACAAAAACTTGGAAAAATCACAACAGGAAGAGCTAACCAAAATCTTGCAAAAACATTCTACTGCATTTGCATGGGAGTATACCGATATGAAAGGTATTGACCCTAAGACTTGCATTCATCACATCTACATTGAGGAAAACAGTAGGCCAATCAGACAACCTCAAAGAAGGATGAATCCAAACCTTATGGAGATAGTGAAAGAAGAGCTCCAAAAGTTACTTAATGTAAACTTCATTTATCCAATTTCAGATAGCCGATGGGTTTCTCCCTTGGTTACAGTACCTAAAAAGAATGGTAAATGGAGGGTTTGCATTGATTACAGGGAATTAAACAAAGCAACTTTGAAGGATCACTTTCCTCTACCCTTTATTGATCAGGCATTAGATACTTTAGCAGGCAAAAAGTATTTTTCATTTTTGGATGGTTTTAGTGGCTATAATCAAATTCAGGTAGCACCTGAAGATCGGGACAAGACCACATTTACCTGTCCATGGGGAACTTTTGCCTACCGAGTACTTCCTTTTGGATTATGTAATGCACCTGCCACATTTCAAAGGGCAGTACTAGGAATTTTTTCAAATCTAATCCATGATTATGTAGAGGTCTATATGGATGATTTTACAGTTTATGGTAATTCATTTGAAGAGGCATTAGAAAATTTGGAAAAAGTCCTTATAAGATGTAAAGGAACAAATCTTTCATTAAGTCATGAAAAATGTTTTATGATGTTTACTGAAGGGATTGTTTTAGGACATCATATTTCGTGAGATGGGATTAAAGTTGATAGATCAAAAGTTGAAGTCATCTCCAAGTTACCTATTCCAAATTGTCAAAGAGATGTTAGAAGTTTTCTTGGATTTACTGGATATTATAGAAGATTTATTGAAAACTTCACCAAGATAGCATCTCTGCTCTTCAAATTACTTACAAAAGACTGTGAATTCAATTGGGATCCTGATTGTCAATCTGCATTTGAAACTTTAAAAACAAGAATATCTGAAGCACCCATTTTGAGAGGGCCGAATTGGAAACTTCCTTTCCATATTTCTACAGATGATTCAGATACAGCTCTAGGAGCTGTGTTGGGTCAAAAGGATTTAGTTTCTTATGCCATTTACTACACCAGTAAAAATTTGACTCCCACTGAGTTAAATTATACTGTGACTGAAAAAGAGTTCTTAGTTGTTGTTCATGCAATCAATAAATTTAGACACTATATAACTGGCTATGAAACTTTTGTCCATACTGATCATTCTGCAATTAGATATCTAATGAAAAAACCTGTTACTAATGGCAGAGTTACCAGATGGCTCTTACTTTTACAAGAATTCAATATTACCGTGTTGGATAGACCAGGGAAACAAAATACAATAGCTGATTTCTTGTCTAGAATCCAAAATACTAATGAAGATTCTCCTGTAGAGGATAAGTTTCCAGATGAATATTTGTTTACAGTAACTACTAAAACTCCTTGGTATGCAGATATTGCTAATTATTTGGTTACAAGGAAACTACCTCCACATTTATTTCCTAATGAAAGGAGAAGAATTATTCAGGATAGTTCGAGTTATTCATGGATTTCTAATGAATTTTTCAAAACAGGGCTAGACTGTGTGATCAGAAGATGTGTTCGGGAAGATGAAATGCCTGAAATCCTCAAGGCATGTCATGATGAGCCATGCGGTGGGCACTTCGCTGACAAGAGGACAGCTTATAAAATCCTTTCTTTAGGATATTATTGGCCTTCTCTCTTCAAATATGCAAAACAATATGTCAGGAGGTGTGACACCTGCCAAAGAGTTGGGAGACCAACTCTTTCAAATGAAATACCATTACAACCACAGAGAAATTGTAACAGATCAGGGAAGTCAATTCACATCTAATTTGATGGAGAAGCTGATGGAAGAATACAAAATCAAGCATAGAAAATCTACTCCGTACCATCCGCAAGAAAATGGCCAAGTGGAGTCTACAAACAAAGTCCTTGAGAACATCATCACCAAAACTGTTCATCTACATAGAAGAGATTGGGCAGAAAGGCTTCCTGAAGCCTTATGGACCTATAGAACTACATGGAGGAATACAACAGGACATTCTCCCTATGAACTTGTTTATGGGAAAGAAGTCCTACTCCCCATTGAGTTTCAAGTCAAGAATTTCAAGATGGAAGTTCAGTTGGGGATGAATCTATCAGAAGCCCAAAAGCACAGAATGGAGCAGCTGAATGAGCTAGATGAAATAAGACAAGATGAAATTTTAAGGACTGATCTAGTTCAGCACCAAAGAACTATGTGGCATGACAGATATATCAAAGAGAAAAAGTTTCAAAAGGGAGATTGGGTATTACTGTTTGATTCCAAGTTTAAAGACTTCAAAGGAAAATTTCAGACTCAATGGCTTGGACCATATGAGATTGACGAAGTCTTTAGCAATGGAGCAGTTCGAGTCAAGACCATTGATGAGTTTCAAACTCCTCTCATTGTGAATGGCCACCGATTGAAAATTTATCATAAGCCACTCTCAAAAGAGGAATTTGTCAAAATGTTTCAAGAAAATTCTGCAATGAGGCTGGTGGAGAGGAATCCTTCTCCTCCATCAACCTAGTCTTTGTTTCTTTCAGTTGAAAAAAAAAAAAAAAGAAAAAAAAAAATCTTTTGTATAAGCCTGAAAACCAATCATAGATTGGAAGTCTTATACAGAAAATGTAGAGTGAAAATCAGGGGCACCTAACACTCTATATTTTCCAAAAAAAAAAGGTCTCTCTTTCTTTCCATCTTCACTCCACCTCATTTGCCATTTTAGTTCATCCATCTCATTTTCATCTCCATCTTCACTCCACTTCATTTCTATCTCATTCCACTCATTTCATTTCATTCCATCAATAAAAGTCCCTCTCAAGACTATTTTATTTAGTTAGTTCTTCTCTAACTATCTTTGTGCAGTTAAAGGGGTGTTGTCTTAGTTTCTGCAGCTGGAAACCGTTTCCGCAGCCAGAATCAGTTTCCGCAGCCAGAAACGATTTCCGCAGCCAGTATCACTTTATCTTTACAGCCAGCATCACTCTGTTTTCAAAAAAAAATCACAGTCAAGGGTTAGTGTCATCATCACCAAGTGCAGCAAAGACATGGGGCATCTTCAAGATCAAAAAACAACAATGGGTCAGAAGCCTTAATCAAGAAATGATAAACTTCCAAAGGTATGATCAAAAATCTCTACCAAATAACAATTCAATTTAATTATTATGCATAGTTATTAAACCATGGCAAGTTCCACTAAATGAAATGATTTGATACGGTAAGCCCCATACCACTCCTCTTTCACACACCTTATTCATTTCTATCGGTCCCATGATCATTCTAAATTTAAACTCGAGATGGACTGCTCTCCCATTTATTGGCCGTACTTTTGAGACGTGACCGACTGTACTACGACTCTCCTTCACCATAATTTCCGCAGCCGTCTGCTAAGACGTGTGCGCAAGTCATCTAATCCAAAAGGACTCAGTCGTTATTCTGCCCATTTATCACTTCACTCCTGCATGCATTCGATGTTGAAC
Organism: Pinus tabuliformis; assembly: GCA_031772625.1. NCBI lineage: Eukaryota > Viridiplantae > Streptophyta > Pinopsida > Pinales > Pinaceae > Pinus > Pinus tabuliformis. Next base: position 1,187,822,947 of record CM062807.1, on the reverse strand, counting down.
TCGTTACTGTTGCTTACCCTTTACTCCCTCGGTACTCATACCATTCCCTGTTATCCATTTCCGCTGCATCCACTACAGCTTGCTCCAAACCCTGGCTGCAATCACCACATCCATCCTGAACTTCAATTATGGCCACTCCAGTTACCCTAAGAATCCCGTAATCAACCCATTTTTTTCCTGAACCTTCATACGCAGTAGAATTTTCAGTCGGAATTTAAAGTCGAGAATGGGAAAACTACTAAGAGCTGAACTGGAAGGACCAAAATACCTGGAGGGTTATCCTCAAACGAAGGAGTCGTTGAAGAAAGCAAGGTGGCTGAGATTCATTCAAAATTTCAGGGGCTATAACAAAGAAGTGACTAAAGCCTTTGCACGGTCCTTTAATGGACAGGCAGTGGAGATAGGAGACTTAAAATTTACAGTGACCGAGGCCACAATAGCAGCTGCAACAAGTCTTCCACAAGAAGGTGAAAGGTGGTTCAAAAATAGAAGTGTGGACGATCAAGGATGGAGGATCATGCTCCAAAACCCAGGTATGGATACCTCTGTATTTACAAAAGGAATCCCCGTGCATGCAATAAAAGAAGAATGGTCCCCTCTGTTATTACTTATCCAGAAATTTATCACATGCAAGGGTCATTTTGGTTCCATGTACATGTATCATGCCAGGCTAATGATGAATTTTATGGAAGGTTATACCCTTAATTTGCCTTATTTTCTGTTATCAAGCTTGAAGAAAATGAGCTCTACTGTTCAAAAACACGTAGGCAATATTGAACCCCATCTTTACCATCACGGGTTCATATAAATCCTTATTGAAGATCAGATGAAAAACAATAAGGATACTTGGGAAAAGTTTTTGACAAGAAACCACTTCCAAGAACTGACTGAAGCCTCTGGAAGAAGTTCCCCAAAAATTCCAAAGAGAAGTAGGAGGAAAGAAAAGAATATTACAGCCCAAGACTCTCCTACAATAGACATTCAGGAAACTATTCAGAAATAAGAAGAAGAGGGAGCTAAAAACAAGAAACAGAAGAAGGACAAAGGCAAAATAACCATTCAAGAAACATATCCATCCCCTGAACCATCCATAGAGGAAGATTCTCAAACTTTGGCAGAAAGATTAGTACATCTTCAAGCTGCTGCCATAACAAAGAAACAAAAAGGAAAACAGAGTGCACAGGAAAAGAGCACTAGTCCACACGTGAGGAGGAGCAGTAGGCTAAAAGGAAAGAAGAGTGTAACCCAAGAAAAACAATCACACTTCATTGATTTAGGTGAAGAAACACCTGAAAAAGCTCCAGCTCAGCCAGACATTGAGTCAAGTCCTCCACGTGATGAAAGCCCTTTTCGGCCAGAAAGAGAGGACAGTCTTCCTCCTCCACCAGATTTTGATTTTGAGCCTAGCCCAAGAAAGACACCTGAAGTAGATCCTAATCAGCAAGAGGTATATAACTACCTAGAGTCCTTGGAACAATCAGCTGTAGGACTAAGCACCACCTTGCCACTTGATGCACAAGTACAGTCTTTAAAACAGGAAGTGTTTGAATTGGAAGTCCTAAATAGGCACATCAAACAGGAAAACGAAGCACTCAAAGAGCAGAGTAAGGTAGACAAGATTGTCCATGATAACACTATGCTCCATTTAGGACTATGGAAAAAGAAGAACAGGAAGCTGAAGAAAAAGCGTAAAAAGTTGAGCAGGGCATTGATTAATCTTAAGTTCAAATGTCTAGTCAGGAAACCAAGGACCATTTTAGCATCAAAGAGAAAGAGAAGAGGGCTAGATGTTCTTGCAGAAGCCTCAGAGCATATGGATTAAGGGAAAATAACTAAGTTTTGGTTGCATGAGGACATGCAACACCTTCACAGTGGGGGTATGTTGAGCCTCCAACCTGCACCTTCCTATACACCCTCTCAGCCTTCTTTTTCCACTCATTTCATCCACCAAGTTGATTAAATCATTTTATTTTAGTTTAAAAAAGAGCTTTTGACATGGTTTTCTAACTACGCTGATGACTGTTGTTTGGTTTATAATTTTGTTCAGACAGCTGCGGAAGCTTCTTAGTTTCCGCAGCCGACCCAGATTTTTGCAGCCAACACAGGATTCCGCAGCCATTTTGTCAAACACCATGCTACAGGTGTCCTCTGAAGAAACGAGCCACATGGGCAAGTTACAGGAGTCAAGGACATGGAACGTTTCCCTCCAGATCATCCAGCACGCCCATAAAATCCCGCGGTCAAACAAGGGAAAAAGGATAGTCAACGGAAGTGTTCAGTGGTGGCACGGCTCTGCGTAGCTCTGTTTTTGAGCATGTGAAGCTACATGGCATAGTCCTTAGCCACGAAGACATCCTGGTAGCATGAATCCAACAGCCATACCTCTCAAATTTAATAAACATGATGACAGTTACCTAGATCCGGGCTGAAGAGGATTTACGTGTCTCTGGTAGCGTGGTTAATAGCGTATATTTAGTTAATTTGTTTAGCTTTCTTTCCTTATAAATAACGCGTCCATGAATGCTGTAAAAGTTAATCTCTTGTAATGTAATTCGAAGTTGTTTTATTTCCCCACTGCACTTTTACGTTGCTGTTTAATATATGAGAAGACTGGTTTAAACTTAAGCTTGTAGCTGTTCGTTGAATCGACTGAAGTGGCAGAGGGCCCCTGCTCACTAAAGCCTTGTACAGTTGTCCTTTAACTCTTGCATTGCTTTTTTTCTTGTTCATGTATATTAGATGTACAGTTGTCATTTAAATGTTGCGTTTTATTTCATCATGTATATTAGCTGTACATAACATAGCTTTTTGATTTTTGTTGATTTACATTTTCATTGCTACTCTTTTATGGTTACAACTGATCAGTGCTTTCTGCAGGTTTTCTTAGGCAGCCCGGGGAAATTTTTCACCTTTTATTTTTATAACTATTGGCATACGAGATCATCTTGTCTTTGTCGCTGACTCTTGTTTTCTGAAGTTTGATTTCCAGTACTCTCATTTCCTTAAGTTGTACATTTATTTTCTGCTCTTAGATATCATGCTATTCATCTGTTAACGGTTTCTTTCTATAATCAAATAACTTTATTAGGAACCAGAATATCACTCATTATAGCTTGATTTAGTTTGCTTTAGATCTCACATTGCTTGACTTGTTCATGATTGTTTCTCACAGGGTAAATTAAGCTGAAAGGCAAAAGGTCAAGAGAGTTAAAGTAGTGCGATTAGTTTCTTTTATGCAGTTTAACTTCTTTTAGATTTCACATTGCTTAACATTTCATGATATCTTTTCACAAGGAAGATTGAGTTGAAGAGTTGAAATAGTGTGGATTAGTTGTTCTTACTCTTAATTGAATTTAGTGTAGATTTCACTTTCATTTTCATTCAACAACAAAGATACTGGGCCGATGTCATTAGTTCATTGTTTGATGTCTTTATTTCTTTTTAAGAATTGATTTCATTGCAGTTATTTTAAATCTTTCTTTCTTTTAAGTTTTGGAAAACCACTTAGAGATCACCATAATCATCCATATTTCACTTGCTTTATCACCTTTTCATCATCTCACATTAGGGAAAGATAAATCCAAAAACAAACTTAAAAAATTAAAAACGACAAAAGACTAAGGAAATGGTTATCTAGTACATATAGTACACTTCACTTCGCCAGTTTACGAACCCCGGGTTGACATTTTAAAGTAGCAATTTAGACCTCACTAAATTGACCAATAAGGATACCAAATCGTGAAATAACCTAGTTGAAGAGAAACAAGGTTGTTGTCTCACTATCATTTTTGTAAGTAGGCATCGTCTGAGCCCACTTCGTAAAGTCGTCTATGGCCACAATGATGTACTTGTGATTCGACGCGGAGGGCGGATTACAAGTAATGAAATCAATGCCCCACTTCGTAAATGGACCGACAGTAATAATAGGAAAAAGTCGAGCTGGATGTGCGCGCACTTTCCGAGTATAGATTTAACAAGGGTGGCAACATTTGATTGATTCAATACAGTTTTTGAAAATTGAAGGCCAAAAGTAGCTTGCACGCAAAATTTTATGGGCTGTCGCAAGCCCTGATAGATGACTACCACAAGCTCCATTGTGGCAATCATTAAGTACAAACTTCGCTTCTTCCAAATTTAAGCAATGCCTAAGGATTGAGTCAACCCCTCTGTGATATAATGTATCACCAATGATAACATAGTTTTTGGCAAGGTGACATAATTTTCGATGCTCATCTTTGGAGAAAGTTGGTGGGAACTTTGAAGTTTGGAGATATATAATGATATCTCCATACGAGGGATCTTGTGTAGAAATGAGGAATAAATGTTCATCGGGAAAATTTTCCTCATAAACAATGGCTTCCTCACAAGGTAGCTTTGAAATTAATTCCGCAAAAACCAATGACTTCTTAGATTTGGCTGACAAGAACTCGAGATCGAATTCTTGGAAAATAAAAATCCACTGATTATACTTGCCCCCAATAACTCTCCTACTGAGGAAAAACTGAAAAGGATTGACAGCCGCTAAGATGAACATTTTGCGCAACAAAATGTAATGACGAAGCCGCTAGAGAGCATGGAAATCTCCCAAGGCCAATTTATCGATAGGAGAATAGCATAGCTCAGGCCCTACTAAGCCTCGACTCAAGTAGTAGATTACATTCTCACTGAGAGCATCATCTTCCATAACCATACCAATGGTTAATTTTGCCGCAGCGAGATACAGAAGGAAATCTCTGCCATAATATGGTGGACTCAATGATGGAGCAAAGATTAATGCCTTTTTCAAAGCATCAAAATATCGTTGCACAAAGTCGTCCCATAAAAATGGAACTTCTTTCTTAGGCAAACGCATAAGAAATCCTTTGGTAATCTCGGTGTAATTTGATAGATATCTCCTCGAGAAATTTTCCTTTCCTTGGGGACTTTGAAGTTGACGAATGGAAGATGGGGGAGGCAACTTAATTATTGCCTCAACCTTGAAACAATCTACTCGAATCCCTTCAGTCGATACGATGAATCCTAATAGCCGACCAGATGTGATCGCGAAAACACACTTATTCGAATTCAATCGAATTTTATAAAACAACATCTCTTAAAAACTAACTGAAGGTGGCTGGGATGATCAATTCTCTTTTGAGAACGAGCAGCTAAGTCATCCAAGTATGCTTTGATAACATGTTTGATGTCGTTGAAAGCATAAGATATGGCCCGCTGAAAAGTAGCTCCAACATTTTTAAGACAAAAAGGAATCTTCTTGTATGCATACGTGCCCCAGGGACAAATAAACGTTGTCTTGTGTTGGTCCTCTGGACGGATAGTAATTTGATTGTAACCAGAGAATCCGTCCATGAATGAAAAAATTTCATTACCCACACATTCATAAACAATTTGATCAATAAAAGGCGTGGGGTAATTGTCTTTTGGACAAGCTCTATTCAAATCCCTAAAGTTGATACACACTCAGATCGTTCCTTGCTTCTTATCTACTGGGATTGGATTGGAAACCCACTCAGTTAGAGGAATAGGGTACATGAAACCCACCTTAAGCATCTTTTCAACTTCATCTTTAATAGCTACCGCTTTCCGAGGATTGACCGGTCGAAGTTTCTGACAAATGGGGTTGGCGTTTTCCTACGTCTTGATCTCATGTTGGACTATAGATGGATCAATTCCAGGTATTTCCTCATAAGACCAAGTGAACACATTTCTAAAATCTTTAAAGAGGTCGGTGTAGATTTGAATTTATTCAGGGGAACAATCAGCTTCGATGAAGACATTTTCTATGATGTTAGGATTCCTAGAGATGTTTATAGGTACAGTTCATGAGATAACCGACATATTACCTTCGGTAGATAATTGTGCTGGAGCCAAAGGGTTTGAAAATGTACAAACATCACTAGTAAGCAAATTGGAGAACCTAGATTCAACTTCATGCAATGGAGGAAGAAAATATGAATGATGATGTAAATCTTCCCATGGTTGATCCACACCCATCATTGCCTCGAGAATTTCTTCTTCAGATGGTGAGACTGTAACCAAGCAATCCAGAGCTGAAGTAGATTTGAGGGTCCAAGCCGGAGCCACATCGCTATCTAACTCCTCTTGTGAAAAAGGAGTGGGATGGTTGTCTATAGAGTTAATGATAGATTGATAGCTAAGTTCTACTGCAGACATGGGAAATGCCATTCCACCAACTTGGCCACCATCCGATGTGGTGATAGATGAAGGTAAGGTCCAAGGATCCGAAAAATAATGAGTTCGAAACCGTGAAGGTTCCCTAGAGGATGAAATTGCATTGATTCTAGCTATAGGAGCAGGAAGGTCAAATATACCCATTAACGAAGAGTACATACCAACTCCTAAATTCTCAATAGGTTGACGGGCATTGTCCACCAATGGAACGGTAGAATCCGAAGTTGCATGGGAGTCAACTGGAGAATAATCCAATTGGTCAATTTTAACAATCCTCCCCTCATGAGAAAAATAGAGGATGTGGAATAAAGAGGAAACTATGGCACCCATCTCGTAAATCCAATTCCTACCTAAGAGGAGGTTATAATCCAGGTTGGCATCAACGATTTCTACCTCAATATTTACGACCTTTCCCCCAACACATATAGGAAAAGCTAGGTTAATCTCGTGTGGCCTATGAGAATGTCCACCAAATGCTGTCAGGAGAGTCGTTGAAGGAATAACTGAAGATGATCCAATGGCCTTCCATCATGACATAGACATTACAGATGTGGAAGCTCCCTCATCTATAATTGTCCGAAAAATATTGGTCTTTCGGTAAGTGGACTTTATATGGAAAGCCATATGGTGAGGAAGTCTCTTTTTGACATTCATCATATCAAAAGTGACCACTAAAGAACTCTTTGGATCTACTGTGCCGATTGCTGAAAGCAAAGCACTTCTCTAAGCAAGACATGACTAGAGTACCTCCAAAGCAGACATAGCACAAGGACTTTGAGCCAGATCTTCTACAATCGAGTAGTTCTAGGCTGCCCTAGCATTAGGGTTAATAGTCGAGTGCTTTATGGAACCTTTCGGTATCCAAGGTATAGACTCAATAGAGACTCACTCAATATGAAGTGGGTATGTGGTTTCAGGAAAAGATTTAGTGATAGATGTTTCCATTTCACCATAATCGCGTGCTCTCATAGCAACGTCGACATGAGAGTTCATAATATAAACATTTGAGGAATTTTCCCCTTCCTGGTTGCCCACTACGGAGGTACCAGCATTCGAATTCGCGCCAGCAAGTAATTGCTGCCCTTGGGGAAAAGGGTTAGTCAGGAGAGCTTGGGAGCTAGAGGACCCTTGCTGCACTAATAGGCACTGAGCATCTTGTATCTTAAGGCAAAGGCGAGTTAGATGATTTCCATTGCATAACTTGCATGGAAACTTAACCTTTTTCTTGGACTCTTTCTACCCCCACCGGCACCATTGCCGGGTTTGTTTGCATTGCATTTCCCTTCCTGGTTTTTCTTCTTACCTCGTCCCTTCCTCTTCCCATCAGATTTTTTATTTCCTTTGGGGTTAGAGGTTTGGACGACGTTTATAGAGGTAGGTTGGGAAGGTGTAGGTGTAGACAGTGTTGCCTGGTTAGAAGAAGCAGTTTTTAAAGACAACTGTTGCAATTGATTCAAAAGGTTCACCGTATTAGCGTTAATTGATCCAACTATACCATCGGCGTGGGGGCCTAGTTTTGATTTGGATAAATCCACCTTAGACCTCGGAGCATCAAGTAGAATTTTCTGAAGAGTCTCAAACTGAGAGTATATCAATTCTAATTTCTGGGCTTGAAAAATAGCGTGCTCTTCCAAATAAACGCCAGAAAGAGAAACATCCTTTGAGATCTCAGGTTGTAAGGATTTGAGAAACCATTCGAGAAGGAACTCTAGTGGGATTTCAACTTTGATAAGCCTTTTTCTCCTTCTCCATTCCTGGATGTGATCTGAAATGTGAGTTGCGTTGTCTTGCTGAAAGTTGGCCAGAAGTTCAGTTCTGGCTTCATATCGGATAGGCAACTGAAAATGGTTAGAAATATAGTATCCAAATCATAGAAAGAAGTATAGGTGCCCCCTGGCAACTCTATATACCATTTGGCCGCATTTCAAGTCAGGGTGCGTTGAAATAACCTTAACGTGATCGAATCATCTATCAGGGAGTTGGAAAAGCACCATAAGTGAAATGTGGTCACATGGTCTCCCAAGTATTCACCACTCTTCCCTTTGAACTTTGCAACATCCGAGGGAAGTTTAGTTGGGATCGGAGGCCAAGCCAAATTGTACCTAATTGGATCATTCATTAATTTAGTTAAGTCTGGAAAATTAAGCGTGGCTAGAAAAGGAATTCATGGGGGACCTTGGGAATTCCATCCTGAGTGGGCGGGGTTCCCAAAGGTCTGAAAAGAATGACCTGGATTTTGAAAGGCACCAGGTTGCCTGAAGTAACTCATAGGGCTTGCTGAACCAAAAAGCGGTCCTTGTGGCCCAGCAAAATTCAGAGTTTGACCAACTCCTGCCAAAAGTCCCCCATAACCAGTGAAGTTACTCGCTAACAAAGTATTGAAAGGAGATGAAAACCATTGATAAGGATTACATGTGCTATAAGAGGGTGGAAAACTCTGAAACGAATTAACCGAAGAATACGGCACGTTCCCTTGTTGGTCGAAAATTTGATTCCCAACTCTTATCCTCTAACCGTAGGGTTTGTCCAACTCTGGAAGGGGTTACTACCTTGACTTGTAAAACGAAAAGGCATTGACCCTACTATTGGATTGGAATGTGGTATATGACCACTTCCGAATGGGAAACCCTAAAAAGAAGCCAATCCACTCATCTTGGATGCAGAGGTAGTTGATGGTATGTTCAAAGGAACTGAAGGAATCCCTTGAGATGGCATTCCAAAAGGGAAAATTCCAAAACTAGATGCAGTAGCTTGAGAACATCCACTCATTGATGGAATGTAAGTAGATCCAAATATAGTTGTGCTGGGAGTAATAGAAGGGGTGGAAATGGTTCCTCCCCCTTGTACAGATATGGGATTTTGTATGCTCACAACACTCGCTGTAGGTGCCATGCTTCTAGCAGTGGTCATCGAAGGAATATATGTATGTAAACCTTGGCTCGAAGGCCTATGAGTCGGAGTTCCAACGTATAAAAAAATGTGCAGATGATCAGGAGGAAGAGTAGAATTCAGAGCCACAACCAACTCTGAAAGCTCTTCAACTTCGATATTATCTTCCGACTAGAAGAGAACTTGAGAAAGAATTGGTGTGTTCCTCTCTAACTTTGTACTGGTACCAAGTCTATATTGTGAATTAATGCCCCCAAGCAGAGGATCAATCTCTGATGCACCTGCTGCCACTGGTTGAAAACCACTGGCAGAATATCTTCTACGCCTTCTAGGAGAAGGCTCTGGACTCATAGGTGATAGCCCATGAAGTCTCCTAGACCGTCGAGATGGTCGGTCATCCACTTTGAATTATTTAAAATATCTACTTAAAGACTCAAAAAATTATAAAGCTAGGCTAACTAGGAGCAAAGAACACTCACTAAAATGTCCCTAAAGATATCAGTAATCAAACAAATCTCAATTATTTTTGCTCAGGGTGATTAGGACCGGACACCAAAATATGAGAAAGTTAATAACAAGGGACTTCCAAAAATAGACTAGGGTAATTACGTCCTAGGCCTACTAGCGAAGGTATTAGAGGTAGTTACGCTGACCTCCAAACAACATCCTTTGCCTATGCAAGCCCCCAAGCTTCACAAGGGTGCCCTCCAGAAGTACTGTTGAACATGACACAATGTCAACCTCAAGTGCCACGGGATTCCCCTCTGCAGCCACCTGTGTGGTTCCTAGGATAGGCAACTATGGTCACCAACTCGTATCAGAAGCCGGGCGGAACAATCGTGAGGTAGGATCTGAAAATTAAGAGAGGGGGTATCTCTCATCCTTATCTTCACTAACCCTCATTCTTTACTCCCAGTTACGGAGCTTTTCTGGTCTCCCTAACGCTATTGGATTTTGCTCATTAATCAAACTTCTATGTTTTGTAATTTAGAGCGGCCTTGGAGAGTTAACTCTTCTCTCACCTAATCCAAGGCCCTAATAAACCTAAACTTGTTTGTGTATTCTGATGACAATACAAAAGTTCTAGTTTATTTTAATTAAGTGCTTCATTTTAATGGTTGTTCTTTTAAGTCAAGGGTATAGATGGAAGTGAAACCAATGGCGTTTATATGACGCAAAAGAAATCAATGAAAAACTAACTACATGAATGCAATCATTTGTTCTTTGATGAAAAGAGATCTCTACGTGGGTTCTACGAAACTTCTATAAAGCAAAATACTTTTTCTTTTTCTTTTCTTGAAACACACTTCACACACCCAAAAACTAAAAAGACTACGAATGCTTTAACAATGCAAACTACCCTAATGCAAGGTATAATGAAGATGCAAGATCCTAAATCATTCTAAAAAAGTGAAAGCAATTGTTTATAACTATTAATTAGCCAATTTAAGTATTGAAGAGGATACAAATTTTGAACACAAAATTCTCTCCAAACAAGAAGGACAAATCGTAAAAGATCACAATTCACTTTCAAAAACCAAAAGAAACCAAAATCAAACTTGGCAAAAGAAAACAAAAACAATGTTTTTTGAGATCTTTTCTTTTTCAAGAAACAACCAAAACCACTTTTTGAAATTACTCAAAATGCTACTAAAACTCAAAGATCGAAAAGAGAGCACAAGGAGTCTTTGCAAGTTACAAACTCGACGATGAATGAAAACTTGAGAAAAAAAGGCTTCAACTTGTACTAAACAACCTAAACAATAGCAAAGAGCATGACAAACTGACCAAGAAGCCAGGAAAGAAATACTTTCAAATTTGTCAAAAAGACTTTTAAAAAGAAAGAAAAGCTATAAGGCCACAAAGTGAAGGAAAGCAAAGCAAGTAGATAAAAAACCGAGCTTGACATTGAGACTGAAAAAAGTCTCCAGTTTTGGAGGACCAGAACAATCAAGAACTTTTGAACGAAGTCTTGTGTGCCAAAACACCAATTACAAACTCGCTCAAAAAGCAAACCTAGGCCAAATCTTTTCAATGAGGAAGAGATTTCGAAATAGTAAGCTTGCAGAATAATGAAATTATTCAGACAGAAATTGACCACACAGAGACTAAACAAACCAGGCAACAAATCTATCTGGGCAGAGAGATTTGAAAAAACAATGCAAAAATTAGTATACGTGACTGTGTTCAAGCACAGAGGCATGTACACGCATTTCTAATATAGGAAACTTGCATATATGCATGTTCACTTCACAGAAACAAGCATGTATATGCTACTGTAAACAGAGTAAAATGCGTATAAAAAGCTTTGCAATAAAAGTAAAAAACAAAGCCAGATAAAAAAGATCAGAATTAAGGTCTGAGACTCTAGTAGACCAAATAAGACTGTAACAACAAGCAGACCAAAGACTGAGCCCTGATTGACACTGAATAACCCAAACTAGGAATAACAAGATTGTTATCCCCAGTGGAGTCACCAATTCTGTTACGGGAATAAGTACCCTAGGGCTTTGGTTTAGAACCCCAACATAGTAGAAGCAAACTACAACAAGAAACACTCATACAACTCAGGCAAAATGTTTATATAAACAAACTACATAAGAGCGACTGTACCTAGATTTCCTTAGTTCGAGTAAGTCCCGCAAGGTTTAGACCCTCTGCAACTCTTGGTGTTCTTGAAACCTGAAAATCATTCAATTGGAACATACATAGCAATGTAGAAGTAAAGTATATTCACGAAATTTAACTTCATATCATATCAGCAAATGATTGATCATACATCAAAACAACATTCATATATGAATTACAACATAATTTGATGCATAAACAAAGTCAATTTCGGAAACAAGACAACATTTCTTTTATTGTAGTAAGCTATAAATAACATGGAGAGAATTCACCTGAGTCTTCTTCTTCTGGCTCCAAGTGGAACCATCCTCTAGATTTGTCCTATCCCACCCTTCAACAATATTCTTCTATAACCAACACCATTATATCTCAAGCAAGAGGGAGAATATCTATAATCAAGGAAACAAGGGTTTCCTGAAGCTTGGGGAAGTGCATGAGGCATAGGGATTCATCAGACTGGGTGAGGGATAATCTCAGTATAATAACTCTATCTCTTTTCCTCCTTTAGGCCTTCCAATAGAAGTATATTTATACTTCTCCCAATTAGTTTTTTAGATGGGAAACAATTGGGAAACAGTTGGGCCATCGGCAATAGGAGGTAATAAACAGGTAAAACCCATGAACTCTACCGATAATTAAGGAAATTTAATTTTTTGAGTGTTTTAACACATATACGTGGGTTGGGTATTGACTAACCCATGTGCACACGCTTTTATCTCAGGGCAAAGTAGCACACAGGGAATAAAACACTATTTTTAATATGTTTGGACCAAGTCTGGAAGGAGGGGTTGCCCTAGGCCATAAACCAAGCATCACAAATACGAAGGGTTGTAAATGGTGCTATAAAAATTATGTCCTTATCTTGTTGGAAGGTCATTGGTTCTCCTCAATTGAGTTAGTCACCAGCCACCATGAAGGCTTTCAATGGAAGAACATATAAACCTTTTGGAATTTTGAATTCGCTATGAGTACAATTAGGAGGTAAATTTTTATCCATAGAAGTTGAAGTTATGAATGGACCGCTAGACTATAATCTTCTATTGGGTACCACATGGTTTCATGCCATGGTTGTTTTCGTTTTGACTTATTTATGAATGATCAATTTTCCTCATAAAGAATGTATAACAGTAATTGATCAACTTGCCTTCTTTTCATCTAGTTCTCAACTTACTAGAAGTGTCCCTCACGTAGGGGAAGCTCTACACCTGTATCAATATGTCAAGGTTGGACTACTTAAGGACTCCTCTCTCATGGGAACCTTTTCACTTCCTCCTCCTTCTCTTCCTGACAACTCTCCTTCAGTTTCCTATATCAATATGATATCTTCTTCTACTATTCCAACTAGCCCTTGGATAGTACCAGATGAGTCTAATATCAATTGTTTTGGTGACAGTATGCCACTTAGCCCCATCGATCTTGATTAAAAAACCATTTATTTGGCTTGTGCGACTTGTTCTAATCTATCCTCTTTGAAAAATTCGGTTGATTGTTCATTGGATTATGGCACGCCCTTAGAAATTTTCTCTTGAGTGTTTCCTATCGATGAAAGCATCATGGAGATTATGATGCTAGATGATGTGTCATGGGACAACAATCATGATCATTCCTCCTTACCAGATTCCATTGAGGATAATCTAAGTGACCTATATCAACCCAATATCATCGAGTTTTCTACAAATTCTGTATCCATTCACAAATTTGATTCCGAGAAGAACCTATCAAATATTGAAGAGACTATCTCTCTCGATGTCTCGACCAAACCTGACATTGGTAGGAATCTACACATTTGTGTGTCTTGCTCTCCAGATGAGATTAAGACCTATATAGTCCTATTCTAGGAATTTTGAGATGTCTTCACCTGCTCTTAGGAGGAAATTTTAGGAATCGATCCAAACATCGTGGTGCACGAAATCAAAACTTATCCTCATGCCAAACTAGTTTGGCAATGCCTCCATCTGGTCCATCCCAAGAATTTTGTCGCAATTAAAGCTAAAGTTAAAAAAAATCTACGCGTTGGTTTCATCCACCTAGTACCTTTAGCTGATTTAGTGTTAAACATTGTTCTTGTCATGAAGAAATAGGGAGAAATGATTGTATGTTTTGATTATCGGGACGTAAATCACGCTTGTCCAAAGGATAATTACCCCACCTCATTCATCAAATATATTATTGATGATTGTGATGGCTGTGAGATATTTTCATTTATGGATGGTTTCTCCGACTATAATCATATCAACATTCTCCCGACGGACCAACCTAAAGCTGCATTCACTTGTCTCCGTGGCACATTTGCATACTAGAAACTCCCTTTTGGCTTAAATAATGTTGGGGCTATGTTTTCGAGGCCAATGGATTATTCCTTCCTCGACATAAAACATATCGTGCAATCTTATTTGGACAACTTTCTTGCTCAATCAAAACATCAGACTAGCCACCCGATGCATCTTATGGCCATCTTTTTACGATGTAACATTTATAATATTCGACTCAATCCTCACAAATGTGTTTTTGGTGTTAGTTCTACTTGGCTTCTTGGTTTTGTTGTTTCAAAACATGGAATTCGTATCGATCTGTTGAAAGTTTAGGTGATCAGCAATCTTCCTTCTCCTTCTTCCCTCCTTCAGCTTTGACGACTTCAAGGGAAGGTTACATTTCTACATAGGTTTGTCCCTAACTATGTTGAATTGACCAAAGGATTCACTCACATGTTAAAGAAATGGGTTCCCTTCCATTAGGATGATGCTACTCAGAAATTGTTTTATTCCTCGAAAGATGTACTAACTCAGGCATCCTTGTTATATCCCCCAGTTTAATGACGTGATTGTTTCTTGTATCCCACTGCAACAATTACTACCATCACAATTGTATTGGGATGATGTAGGAACTGAGCCTCCTATATATTACTTGAGTTGGAATATTGATGATACCGAGGTCAAGTATACCCATGTCAAAAAGTTATATTTGGCAGCTATCCAAGTTGTCCAAAGATTCTGTCACGATATCCTGCTTTGTAAAAAAATGGTTGTTTTAGATTGCAACCCTATGATATACATTTTTTCACATCAATTGCTGGGGGGAATATTCCAAATTGATTTTCATCCTATAGGAGTTTGATTTTGAATTCATCAAATCCAAGTCAAATAAATCCTTAGTTTTTGTTGAGTTGATGTGAAACCTTCCCACTGTGGATTCTGAATCAACATCTGAAAATTCTATCCTAGACGAGTCATTGTTTCTGATCTTATCATCTAACCCATGGTATAGAGACATTCTTATATATCTCCAAACCAAGACTTTCTGGTTCGATACCTCTTGCTTCGAACAACGACGTATTTTGTATCAAGCCAAGAATTACATCATCATTAGCAACACCCTCTATCATCATTGTATCGATACGACTTTCTGAAGGTTCCTCACTCATGAGGCTAAGAAAGTCTTAAATGAATGTCACTCGGGGGCATGTTGCAGCCATTTATCTGGTTATGCCACTGCACAGAAGATCTTGCGTGAAAGTTACTTTTAACCTACCATATTTTTCCATAGTATTCTCGTCATCTAGAATTTTCATGCATGCCTGATTTAAAATCGTAAGACCCATGCTATGCCTACTCCTTTGCATACTATTATCATTGTAGATCCTTTTGCGAAATGGGGAATCAATTTCATGACATGTAACCCTCACTTAGTGAGTCTACAAGGGATTTTTATTGGTGTTGTACCAATAATATCGCTGCGTATAGCAAAATGATAGAGTTGTTGTCTAATGATATTTCACATGGTATCCATTGTATGGTCATCAAAATTAACTCACAACTTGTAGTAGTGTAGCTAACTAATGTCTATTCAGTTAGGATTTCAACTATGCTCTGTATGTTCTTAAGGGTTCGTCTTTTAGAAAGACACTTTCATTTCATCCAATATCAACATATTTTTAGAAATATAAACATGTTGACAGATTCATTGGCTAATCATGTTTTAGATAGACATTTGTGACATATGTAAATAAATTTCAATACACATCACATCCATTGAAAGAGATAATAGAGACGTAAAGAAACACTGAAGATAATTGTATATATATAAGAGTTTGGTTTACAAAATTTGTACCCAAGACACATATTGACACAACCTATCATATCCAAAATAAAAATGAAAATATGGTTATAAGCCTCCTAGTAGAATAATCATAATGATCATTGTAACATGACATACCATGAGCTATCTTGTGTAGTAGTCGACTAATGTGACCAAGCACTCCGATAGTGTGTCATTGCAGCCTCATAGGAAGTTGGTCAACTGTGATCTCAATTATGCCATGTGTCAACTCCTCCATATGATGCTCTACCTTAGCTAGGGTCTTAGTCACATTAAGATCATGTAGTGCATCTCGTCCTTCTACAACAACTTGTGTTGGCACTGCTACTTGTTGTGGGTTTCCCACACACTAGAGATATGAGGAACCCACAGGTCAAACGAGTCCAATATATACATGTACAAATCAATGATTTAGTCTCGCATACAACAAAAACATAAAAAAAAAAAGGATTATATATTATATGTTGTCAAGATGTCTTACCTATAGCACCCCATCGCTCACCATCAAGAAGCACAAGTTCAGGTTCTCCATGAAAATTCACCCCTACCTATGGATACTCTTCTATCATAATGAGTTTCCTATGCAACCATCTGAAGAAGGTTGGTGAGAAGCTTATCATCGATGGACCTACATGTCGAGACATGAGATCCACCGACCTCCTCATCCGTGGAACTCTCAGATTAATGGGATTGAGTGAGATATGTTGGGTTTGTAGTAATGGAACCTGTTCTAAAGAAAAGGAGATCAGGATTGAACCATAACGAAAATTATTCAATCGTCCACCTTTTTCCTTAGTAAGTTGCTCGTTCATGTTGACCATTACTCCCTCACTTCAGTTGAAAACTATTGGTTTGATACATTCTAGAGCATACTACATGAATGACCTATTGGCCACGTGTAGTGTAGAACTATCGACTAATCTAGAAATAATGAATAGGATTCTTCTTAAAGGAAATCGGACCACATCTTTTATTTTTATCTTCCCATCCTTGGTCAGTTGGGCTTGAGGTCTACAATGACCGATGACATAATCTTTGGTTGTCTCGCCACCCCTTCTCATGTCTTTGAAAGAGACGAGGGCACCTCTCCTAGATAAACCACTTAAGAAATATATGTCCTCAACTTGTATTTCAAGCATATGAGTTCCCAGTTTGAATGTTTGAGCCTCAACATCCGTATTGTGAACAACCAATATTGGTCCAGTTTTGGTCAAAGAATTTGCATTTTTAGGAGCGGAGTGCACGAAGTCCGTAAAGTTCTATTGACCGCATAGTCTCTAGGGTCTTTGAGGTGGGTCTAGCCCCCTCATTTTGTAACAGGTATGGAGATTTTAGTTCATTGTTTTGTTGAGTCCACGGTATGTGGACCACGGTTTTTGTAGTAATTTAATGTATTTAAGTACATGTAATTCTTTGTTGAAACTAAGCACAAGTGGTCGAGTATTTTGTTCTATGTTTTGGGTCTTAAGGAAAGGCTCTGCAGCTGAGTGCACAGATTGCTTGGAAGACTCTGCATCTGAGTGCATAGACCACTTGAAACTGGGTGCACAGGTCAAGAAGTTGTATGTACCGAAATATCTATCTTAATCAATAATAATAAGTTTTTCCAAAGTATTTTGTACCTGTATCTGTTATTTGTGTTCTATCTGTTTATGTGAAGTAATTACAAGTAATTGGTAGGTTAGCGCAACTATTATTGTTTTGTAATGTGTTTACATTAAAATGAATGTGACAAAGTCTATAGTTAGAATACTGTTATACAACAAATTCACCTCCTCATCAACTCAGAGGGGAAATACATGATAGCTGAAGCAAAGACCACAATCATGGGCCTGGTTTCAACACTAACGTTGGTTATGCACTGACAACCTACTTTATAAAGCTTGTTTGCAAGCCTAAGGGTGCATTAGTGACCCTACTAACTCAAGTTGCTAGTAAGGGGACAACATTAGTGAAACTTGGTGAAGTTCTAAGGGTCAAAGGAACGAATTGACTCATAAATATCTAGATATTTGTTCCTAAAACTACTTAAGAAAAGCAAGGAAACATCCAAAATTGACCTATTTGGAGGATTTCTAATTCGAAAGAAGGAGGAAAATGGGAAAGAGCTGAAAAGCATGGCAAGTTCATTGCTTTTGCCCTAGGGAACTCAAGGAGGAACTTGGCAACCCTAACTCAATTGCTACATAAGCAAAGTTAGGGCTATGGTGATAGAGGTCAGAGCATTTGAAAGGATATCATACTTGACTGTTGAGCATTGTCTCAAATCATAAGAAGTTGGCAAGAAGGGAGAGAGAGAGAGAAGCTGGAGGGGTAAAGGAAGGATGATGCAACAGATGGTTGTAATCACTCTTCCAATATTAATATAGAACTACAGTTGTACTGTCTACTCCATGGTGTTGGTACTATCATTCATTCAGTTGTTTGTCCAATACCTGTTAGCATGAGTAGCTTAGTTATATGTAACTAGATGTTCTTTTATGTATTCATGTATTAGTTATCAGAGTTGTATGCTGTGATTATGCTTGTCTCTTCTATGTGCAGGACTTGATCTGGAGCCGGCTCAGGGGACTTCCACCTAGCTGCATTGCGCTCTCCAGCAAATCTACACGGAGGCTTGAGGTAATCTCCTTCTCTTACTTTGATAGTTAGTTATTGTTTATGAACATGCATGTAACTTTGTGACGGTTGCAGATAATATTATAGTCCGCCGAAGGTCCTGGGAAGACCTTTGAGGGTATCTTCATACTCCATACACTGTGCATTTTACCCCATAGCAGAATTGGCGAATCCACTGGGGACTATACATCTAGTTCCTAGTTTGCCCAAACAGTTCTCGGTTTTCTCCTTGTTGGTACTATTTTATTGCCATTCTTTTCTTCTAAAAATCCATCATTTATCTATCATTTTCTTCCTTAAACCCCTCATAGTCCATTGAAATTGATTAATGAAGCATTATAATTGTTATTTCGCATTAAATTTAATTTATGGATTTTTATGTTAAAAATTGGAAATTTTCAACAAAATTAGGGGATGTCATGACTTCCTATAATTGGTTTATGTTGTGACATGTGGCACGGCAGGAAAATCAAAACAGAGGATAAGGACGTGATCTAGGATGTACATACATGGTGGAAAATCTATTTAACATCGAATCTGGAGCTCCTGAATACATTGTCAATGCTAGTCAAACTCAGCCTTTTTGGTTGTAAAAGCAGCAAAAATCTGAAGTTACCTAAACTGATTTCGTTTTGTTTTAGAAATCAGTTAGGATTAGAAAAAAAACGAAAATAGCCTTGTTGATTGTAAAAGCAGAAACATCTGAAGCGATAATGAATGTACGTTTGGATGTAAATTGTAATAAATAGGAGGAATGCTAGTGTAGAAAAGATTAGACAAGAGCAGACTTGAGACTGTAAGCGTATTCCAGAACTCTGTTTTGCATGTAATCGATTCTCAGAACTTAATCAAAGGCAGAATTTCATATGGTGTTTATGAGTTAGCGTTTTTATCATCTGAAGTTTTCTAAGTGTGCCATCAGCGCGTGGACGGGCCCTACGTGAAGATTGGTATACTTTCGTTTCTGTTTCATAGACTTTAGTCTTCAGATCTGAATAGTGTTTTATTTCATTTCATCGCTTGTGAGTTTATCAATTCAACTAGAAGTTCTTGTGATTGTTGTTGAATGATTCATAGTGGTAGCTTGCAAATTCAATTGCAAAATTATTGAATCAGAGTTTGTAAAAGGTTTAATTGAACATTGAATTTCAAGATATTTCTATGGACTCTGTGTTACACTAAAAAATGTCACCATGGATATTTGCAGTTAGTATGGCTCCATCAACTATCATACTATCCTCCTTGGCAAGTCTCATGCCTCTGCTTTCCATGTCAAACTCAAAGAAAGAGAGAAAAGTCATTTAAAGTCAAGTTATCTCTGGTACGCAGTTTCTCTCAGCCTTACTTGTGGGCACGCAATCCAAGTTCACAATACCTGCATACTTGTACGCTCTGTCTGTAAAGCAATGGGTGCATACTCCTGTAAAGGTCAATAAGCGCAAGTTTCACTCCAAAAAAGTTACTTGTGGTCATTTCTAGAGCATTCTAGAAGCTTGTTTGACGTGTATGGAGCGCCTCCAGATGGTTCATGTACCCCTATGGAAGAGGAACTTATCCCATAAAGAGGGGAGCTAACCCACCCAAAAGAGGGGCTTATCCCATTGATGGTGGACCTAATTAACTTCCTCTACAGCACTATAAATACATGCATTGGACCAGAGGGAGGGGAGGTTGAAAACTGAAAATTCCTAAGGGTAGATGCTGCTGAGATTAGGACTTCCTTGTAGAAGCTTGTGAGGAGAGATTGTCATCCTTTCTTGTTTCATTTGGAAGTGGGTGAGCTGATCAAAGTAAAGGAAAACTCTTGCTGGACCCTGGGAGGAACTTGCACAACACTAAGGCTCAGGTTGTAATGGTTTCTTTTGTTTCCTATTAATACAAATAAGTCCATTCTTCTCAACAATTTGTTATTTAT